>NC_061157.1:15026709-15046709 GCF_022113875.1 Hydra vulgaris | reverse complement strand
TGAAACTAATATATACTTTGAATAATATTACCTCCCCCATAATATTCAATATTCCATTGTTTTTCATATGCAACAGCAACGCAATCATTCACTTTCCATACAAGACAAATTTCTTTTGCAAGATTGGCGATGTCTTCCTCATATTTATTATCATCTTCATTGTCTCCTGTCAGATTAAAGTCATCATTTTTGCCATAAACTTCTTTGTTATTGTTAACCTGACTATTTTCATTATTTTCTGTTGTCGGTTCTACCAGCTTACCTTTTCTTTTCAGGTTACTAAATCTATAACAATATCAATTGTGCATATTTTTAAACATATGTAAACAAACACACAAAATTATAACTTTCACCTAAATTTTAATTTCATATTTGTAAATGAACTATTTAACAGTCAGAAACATAATCTAATTTGCAAAAGTTTTGATAGCAACAATGCCTACCTTGAAAATAAAGATCTTATCTGTTGGCTAGTTACATATTGATCAGGCGGAAGTTCTCTCCTCAGCTGCATGTGAACCTGCTCAAGGCTCATTTTATTACCTGATTCTTCTCCACGAATAAAGTATTTATACAACAGTTCTTTCTGCTGATTTGAAAATCTAAAAGAACTTCGAACTGGTAATGCCCAACCTTGCAATAGAAAAATGTTCATGCAATGTGATTTGTCTTTTACGGAAGCACTGTTAGAGGATGAAGAAATTGGCATATTTAGTTGTGAAGTAATTTTCATCTTATGAACAAACGAGTTGCGAACTTTATCCAATGATGTTAATGATTTCGGAACTGTATGAAAACCGGATAGCATGTGTTCTTCTAACTCAGCATCGATTTCAAATGATAAAGTACAATTCATTTCAGTGCAAAATCTTAATTAATATAATTGCCTGTCACTTCTTTTCTGTTTTTCCTTAAGTGACTTGTTACGCTTAATTGAATTATCTGTTTTGCTATATGGCAACAACAACTTAATCGAGGGTTGAATTTTAAGATTTCCATACTCTTGTTCAATTCCCTCACCGGTATTTAAATAACGCCACATCTTCATACTTTTCTAATCAAACTCAAATGAGTGATAGTTGCTAATGTTCTTAGTCTTTGGTCCAGTAACTACAGTTTTATCATTGCTAATTTGAGCAACTGCTACTTTTGCATCTTTAGCGCTAAAACTATAATGCATAGCCTTGTGTATATCTTCAGCAGTCAAAAGATTATTACCAGAGTCAACGTAACTCCTTAAAATTGTCTTTACAACTGCACTCTCCCTGTCACATTGATCTTTTCCACAACAGGGTTCATTATAATCATATCTTAGCAACTTTATATCTCTCTCTTTGCATACATTGTAGATTGCTTCAGCTGAAAGATTTCCCTGATAGCAGCCGGCATTATCAGATTTGGTAAACATTTTCTTGATATGCGGTTGATCAATTCTGAATTGGTCTAAAACTGCTGTGGCTAACGAAACAACATCACCTATTCCCTGATCACACCTATACATTGAAGTAAAGTAAACACGTTTGAATAACTTTCCTGCTATTTTTATGAAGAATATATCCACATGTAAACTCATTCCTTTCTTTCCAAAATACTCTCTTTGGCCCTCTCTGTATCAAACCGGAAGAATTTTTTGACAAAAATCTTTAAGCCAGAAAGCAGTTTCATCGTTTAATTGCTTAAAAGCTGCGATTTTTGCCTTTTTCTGTTGAGAATCTCTCATCAGGTGTTTTATGTAGTTGAATACATCCTTTACAGCAATTTCCAAATCATAAATAGAATCAGCATCGTCAGAATTTTGAATTGTTAGTTCTTTGATCATCTCGATAGCTTTGCACAAATCATAGCAATCGGCACATACCACTTCTGATATCTCTGTGTTGGATTGAAGACTTTTTTCAGATGGATCTGATAAGGCATGTTTTGAGCTATGAGAAGAAATGTTTGAGTCATTGACACTACAATTGGTTTGATAACTTGTTTTCAAATACCTTTTTCCTTTTTCAAGGGCAGCTTCGAGAGATTTAGAACTAAATCTTTGTGCCAATTTCTGTAATGTTTGAAAACCATTCATGCCTGAAGCAGTAACATCATCTAATCCAGCTACGCTTTTTCGACTTGAAGGTTTTATTGCATGCAATACTTTCCACAAACTTGAATCAGATAATGGTATATAATTGTTTTCACTACAACTTTTTTGATAGAACATGATAGCGTGGCTACATTTTGTCGTCAGTATTGCATGCACTATCTTTTGTTCTTCACCGCTGTCGTATTTTAATTTGGTTATTCCATAAGCAACATCATGCAAAATACCGCTTGTAAATATAAAGTCTAAGAAATGTTCACACTTTGTTTGATCAAGACTAGATCGGACGAATACTTTCTTCTCTGGAAATGCCAACCCTTTATGAGATGCATGCCATTTTCTTGCTGTTTCTATACGATGTTTGGTACACTCAAATGTGTTCATAATTAACTTTTTGGTATACTTGGTATGGTCTAATAATGAGAGGATAACTAACTTTCCCATGGAATCACTTTGCTTATATACTTTCTGGGCACAAATAATTTCAATTGGGAGAGGGCTATTTATTTCATCAACATTTTTACTGTTAAGAAAATCTATAAGTATTTTCTCTTGTCCAGGAGCAACAGCTTCCGCAAATTTTTTCTTTAATAAGTTTTCTAGGCGAACATACTTGTGTTTTAACTTATCTTTAGTAGTATCTTCCAGATATTCGAACTTCCTTTTTAATCTAAATTTTATTGGAGTTGCATTAAGAGCCTCAGTTACACTCTCACGGCTTCTTAGAGATTCGTCCAAAATCTCCTGTGAAACATTAATTTCACCGGGATCAAATTCTTCATCTGGAGTAGCAGGTGTCATATATATTTGTTCTTATTGTGTTTGTGTTTCTGTACATAAATTGGTGTTTTCGTTGACTCTAGATAAAGCAGTTTCTTGCTTTAAATGGGTAAAACACAGCATTGCACCAACTGAAAATAATTCTTTGACATTGATATGACGACATGTATTGGTGACGCCCTTAAAGCGGGAGATTTTTTTCCTTTTATATTTAGATGGTGAGGATGAAAGCATGTTTTTGGAGGACTCCATGCAATACCAAACGTGTACCGGTGAAAAGCACATATTTGTTCATCCTTTTCAAGATTTCTTTTAAGTCTATTTGCAATAAGTCCATTTTCTTCACAAATATTATTATCGTTTAATCGCATGACCTAAAAACAATTTTTTAAACAATTATTAAGTGTGTCATTTACAGCAATGTTTATAATCTGACTCTTCACGAAAAATGTTTACAAGTTTGAAATACATTGTTATTATTATCAAAATACAATATTGCAAGAGTGTGATTAATTTAGTGATTATTTATTAAAAGAGTGAGGAATTAATTAAAAGAGCTATTTTTTTTGTTTAAAGAACTTTGTCTCAAAATCTTATTGCAGAGAAGTTATAAAGTATGTAATTATAAAAATTATATTACAGTCTGCGTAAATTTAAAACACATAATTACCTTTAAGTTGATGAGGTGTTTCTTAACATCAACATCTCCCAGCTGATGAATGTAGAACATTTTGTTTATAATTTTATGTTTTTTGAATGATCCACAATTTCCTTTTGAAAAGCAACAACAGTTTTCATAAAAATATTTGTTTTGTTCCATACTCAACTAAAAACAAGTTCTATTTATGCAGTACCTATTTCTCAATAGCAATGATAAAATATCTACTCTATTTATGCAAATTTTAAAGATCGTTAAAATAAAGTTAAGACATTTAATGGTAAAGTAAACAACCGCCCACTAACTTGTTTCTCCACAATCGTGATATGAGCGATTCTTCTTCCATTCGATCACCACAAGTTATTTGGTTATGACGTAAATTTAAATAATTCACTTCTGATCATGTATTGTTTTTTATTATTATTTATTTCAATTGTTATGATTTCTATATCATAGTCAGAAACGCTTAAATTTTTTCTTAACATTACGTGCAATGTTTTGTGTAATGCTAATTGCTAATTTTGGATGATAGAAATTTTATTGTGAGCGAAAACCTCATCTGTCTGTCCAAAAAAATATCTCTTCGTACTTAATCATTTTTAACAATTTGTACCTTTATTTTTAACTTAATATCTGAAGATCACATGAGTTTTTTTTTAAACTATGTTAGGGTCATCTTATATTGACCATTTAACATGATTATATAATTACAAAACTTAGCGCCTCTGCTGTAATAGCTCATTTTGTAAGTATACTATAACATTTTTTTCCAATTTCAAGCCTTAATATATTAATAGGCCTTAGGTATCACATAACTTTCTTTGCATTTTTAGACTCAATACCTTTGATAATTTCAAATCCTAAAAGAAAAATTGTGTGCAACACTTCGCCGCTAGAATTAACTCCGATTAAAAATTGACAAAACTGATTGATTTTGTACTTTTGAACTATGATAATTAGCCAACCGCACAGTGTCACGCAACTTTTTTATATTTTTTGGAGAGAGCTTTTGGGTTACGTCTGATATTAACTACAAAAGCTATGTGCAACTTTTTGCCTTGCCAAAAAAATGGGTTCAAAGGTGGCAAAAACTAAATTTCTAAAAATTTTAAAAAAATCTCAAAAATTTAAGCCCAGATTCCGAGTGAACGAAACATTTTTGAAAATTTTTTTTTTTCCTTAACAGGTTTTCTCTATATTCTGATCAATATTTAAAAAATTCAAGCAATTTGGAGGAAGTCACTTCCATTGACTGCCTGATTCTTACAAAAAATGACTCTTAATGCGTAAATTTTTGTTTATATTTCAAAGCAGTCATGTGACGTTAAATACTTAACGTAAAAAAAAAAGAAAGTATTTTGGGATTTTTTAATTTCGCCTATTGCAGTGCCTGTATCAGTTCGCATTCGGTGTAAATAATGTTAATGTGTTTTATAATTAGTCTAGCTATGTTTATATTACATATTAGTCAGAAGAAATATAATTTTTCTGATTAATTTTGCTAAAAAGTACCATTAAAATTTATTTTATTCATCCCCGTCAATTAGAGAACTTTTTGAAACAACGAATATTGAACTCGAAAAACTTAATATTTGGCTAAAATCTAATAAACTATCTTTAAACACAGAAAAAACTAATTACATCTTATTCCATCCAAATCAAAAAAGAAAAAACTACCAAATATATTGCCATTGCTAAGAATAAAAAACAAAAATATTGAAAGAGCCACAACAACTAAATTCCTAGGTTTACTTATTGATCAAAATATTTCATGGAAAGCCCATATTGACTATTTAAATACTAAAATAACCAAAAACATTGGCGTGCTATACAAAGCTAGACCAATGTTATCCCAAGAAAATCTAAAACATCTTTATTTTTCATTTATACATACCTATTATATATATGGTAATATAGCATAGACCAGTACCCATAAATCTAATTTAAAATCACTTTATCAACATCAAAAACATGCCATTAGAATTGTCTATAAAAAAGATAAACTCACTCATGCTGAACCTTTGTTTAAACTCCTAAATGCACTAAACGTCTATAGAATTAACATTTACCAAAACTTACTCTTCATGCTAAAATTTAAACTCGGGCTTGTCCCACCACATTTCTTAAATGAATTTTTTAAAAGCAATATAAATAGATATGACACTAGAGAAGTAGGAAACTTTAATGTACCGTATATATATATATATATATATATATATATATATATATATATATATATATATATATATATATATATATATATATATATATATATATATATATATATATATATATATATACATAAACTAAAATTGGTTATATTTAAAAAACGCGCTAGCTAAAAAAATCTAAAATTGCTTCTTAATGTGACAAGTTTGTATGCTAAAATTTTACTTTGGCTTCCATAATAAAACCTTTTTCCAACGGAAATTTCCGTGTTTCAAAAAAGAAGGAAAATTTTCGTTCAATTTTGTTTAATGGGTAAGTTTCCGTACAAATAACGGAAAATATTTCCGTAAAAGTACGGGAATTTTTAACAGTGCATAGTAAAGATATTGCAGGTAAAACTACGGACGGCTGTAGGTGAATGATGAATTTGGGTACCATATATAAGCATCGCGGAAGGGCATTTAACTGGTAGTTTACGCCTTCTTCCAAACCGATGCTGGTTAGAAAATTTACAAGATAAAACTTGTTCGTTAAAAAATTGTGATAAAAAAAATATTTGAGTACTAAGAAATATAAAAAAAAATTTTAAATTTATAATGGAGTATAAATCGAAATATGTAAAAAAAAAATACAAGAACAAAGTTTAATTTTCATTTAGATAGTTTAATTTTTTTAATTTATAACAAAATATTATCGAAGCAGTTTTTTCTCGATTTCTCTCGACTTCATTTTCTCTCAATTTTGAATCCTTTGCATATGAGGCAACTTATGAAGACCAACGTGCCAGACTTTATCAAAAGCTTTAGATATGTCAAAAGCCATACCTCTTGCCACCCCGTCTCCATCTAATGAACAATAAAAACTTTCAGTCACAGCAGTTAGCAATTCAGCAATAGAACCAGAAAATTAAAAACCATATTGATTGTCAGAGATCAGGGGAGACCGTGGCTAGTTTCAAAACATTTTAAAAAACTACATTTAGCTCCTATAACTGATTTTTTTGAAGGTTATAAAGTAGATCTAAGTGACATTAATCCGACATTGATAAATATAATATAAAACAAAGTTACTCTGCAAAAGTGAAACAAAAATAAATGCAATTTAACCCGCTCCGGAAGCAAATTGCAACAGTGAATGGATTACAATACAATACTTTTAAAGTTTAAGCCTTGCAGAGTTACAGAAAAGTTACTTGCGCAGGGGTTTTCTACAAATTACGTCACGCCCCTAAAGCGCGACGTAATTTATGAACAACCACTTATCTATATTTCTATTTGGTTAAAGTTATAAAATTACAATAAAGGAAATTATTAGTTTAATAATTGGCTGCAATACTTTTATTATGCTTCACGTACGAAATATTTATTAAACTGATATTTACATTCAAAGGTTTTAAAAACCAAAGAAATTAAATAACGAGTTTACAACGAGTTCCGGAGCGGATTATTTAAACTAATTTTATCATTTTAACTACTAAGTGTTTTTGAAAAAAAGTGTTCTCTTATTCAATAAGCAATAATTTAGTTAAGAATAGCGCAAGAGAAGTTTTTAGAATATTAAAGTTCTTCTTCTAGGATATAAAAACACTTTAATATTTTGTTTAAAAAAATTAATTTAAAAAAATAAATTAATGTTGAGCCAAAAAATTTTATACAAAATTTCATAAAAACGAACAAAAATCAAACATATATCCCAGAAAAAAACTTTTATTGAAAAACAAGCAAGTATAAAGTAAACTAAAGAATTAATTACATTTCAATTCAAATAATGAATTTCTTAAAAGTTTTTTTTGTTGATTTAAAAATATCAGCAAATTTTCCTTTTAAAGAATAATTTCTTTGTTAAAAAGTTGTCAATTAATTTAGAAATAACTAGAACAGTGCAATCAACCCGCTGTTATTTTATAATTCAATTTTATGCAACTTATCCCGTAGGAATCATGATCATTCGTAGGGGGGCTAGACATCCCCCCTTGGGACGGCCTAGTTTACATGAATGTACCCAGCAAGCATTCTATAGAGGAATTTGTTTATCGGTTATTTAGTGGACCATTATTGAAAGCCGCCGAAAGTAGCTAGCCGATAACTTGCCGCTTTTAACATGTCGGAAATTTATTGGCCAGTCACTTATAGTGACTAATGATCCACTCAGTAACCGATGAGCAAAACTCCGAAAAACTGCTTAAAAACGCTAATATAGGTTTATTAAAACGATTTTTTTGACTAATATCGAAGAAGATTATACATCCTATGATCTTCTTAGATCACTAGCAGCGGCTCTTGATGCAAGGTTAATAATGGCATTTGTAAACTTTTGAAACATATGGCCTATAGAAACTTTATAAAAATTCTATAGAATTTTTATAAAATGTCTACTTATTTCTATAAAAATTGCTATAAAACATTTTTTTCTATATAAATATATGTAAAAAAAAAAGTTCTATAGCAATTTCTTTAGAAATTTTACACAAATTAGAGATTCTACAGAAATTCTATAGAATTCTATAAATTTCTATTGGCCACATGTTTCAATAGTTTATAGAACTTCTATAGAACTTTTTCTAGGTTAGCATTGGTCCAAAACGAAAATAACTGACTTTAACTTTTCAGTATTTTCATGTTAGTTCTTTTAAATTTGATTTATACATCAGTATTTTATGCCTAACTTTATATCATAACTGATTAGATTCTTTTTGATAATCATAATTCTTTTTTGTGGTACAGCTTTTGCCACTTGTTAATAAATTGTTTTGAAAAAAAATCCATTTAAATCATCCCGCTTGAAAACTAATTTTTAACTGAATATTTAAAGTGCAACTTAAATTCACAAGTTACACTAATTACAAACAACTTATTTGTTTAGTTTTAAAATAAGTTATAGTGTCTCATTTTTATCATTGGACAATTTTCACATTATAAAGTTTAAATAGATAATGCTATTTACATAACTATTTTTAAAAGTATTATTTTAATTTTAACAATTTTTTAATGCTTTTGCTTTTAAATTTGTTACCCTTTCTAAAACTGTTGTTGCGCTAATTAAAAATTGAAATTTGAAGAAGTTCTTTTTTAACTTTTATTGTTTTTAAACAGAATTGAGCAATGATTTTATTAACTATGAAAAATGATATGTAACGTTTTGAAATATAAAGAACGTCGCCACTTTTTGATGAGGAAATTGGAAGTACGATATATATATATATATATATATATATATATATATATATATATATATATATATATATATATATATATATATATATATATATATATATAATATCAACTTTTTTATTACTCTAAATCAATCTGGAATTAAAACATATATATATTTATAATACAAATTAAACACAAATAATAATATTAACATATCACTGACACATAGTAAAAGGTTTAACTTTTGCTATGTGTCAGAAACATGAGTTCAGTAACGCAACGCGAAAAAAAGTGATTTTTTTTATCAGATAAATAGATTATGAATAGGGATCCCTAAAAATTCAAAAACAGATAATTCAATTAAGCGTAACAAGTCACTTAAGGAAAAACAGAAAAGAAGTGACAGGCAATTATATTCATTAAGATTTTGCACTGTAATGAATTGTACTTTATCATTTGAAAGCGATGCTGAGTTAGAAGAACACATGCTATCCGGTCTTCATACAGTTCCGAAATCATTAACATCATTGGATAAAGTTCGCAACTCGTTTGTTCATAAGATGAAAATTACTTCACAACTAAATATGCCAATTTCTTCATCCTCTAACAGTGCTTCCGTAAAAGACAAATCACATTGCATGAACATTTTTCTATTGCAAGGTTGGGCATTACCAGTTCGAAGTTCTTTTAGATTTTCAAATCAGCAGAAAGAACTGTTGTATAAATACTTTATTCGTGGAGAAGAATCAGGTAATAAAATGAGCCTTGAGCAGGTTCACATGCAGCTGAGGAGAGAACTTCCGCCTGATCAATATGTAACTAGCCAACAGATAAGATCTTTATTTTCAAGGTAGGCATTGTTGCTATCAAAACTTTTGCAAATTAGATTATGTTTCTGACTGTTAAATAGTTCATTTACAAATATGAAATTAAAATTTAGGTGAAAGTTATAATTTTGTGTGTTTGTTTACATATGTTTAAAAATATGCACAATTGATATTGTTATAGATTTAGTAACCTGAAAAGAAAAGGTAAGCTGGTAGAACCGACAACAGAAAATAATGAAAATAGTCAGGTTAACAATAACAAAGAAGTTTATGGCAAAAATGATGACTTTAATCTGACAGGAGACAATGAAGATGATAATAAATATGAGGAAGACATCGCCAATCTTGCAAAAGAAATTTGTCTTGTATGGAAAGTGAATGATTGCGTTGCTGTTGCATATGAAAAACAATGGAATATTGAATATTATGGGGGAGGTAATATTATTCAAAGTATATATTAGTTTCAAGTTTTTATTTTGTTTTACAAAACAGTGCTCTAAAATAAAAGGAATATAAATAAAATGTAAAAATAATTTCAGAATGACATTGTATAAGACTTTACAAGTTTTATTGAATGTAAGCAAAATTAAACAAATCATAAACTCTTTATTATATTATTTTAAATGTTGCGCTAATACTTTTAGGTATCTATAACTGGGATCAGAGTTAATTGTATAATTAACGGGCAAGAGAAGAATACTTTTTGCTGGCCTGTTACTACCGAGGAGATAAATCACCAAACTGATAAAATTATCTGTTTAGTAAATGCTCCTTTTCTAATCAGTGGTTGTGGCGATTATTCATTATCCGAAGAAGACTATAATACAGTCATATCATTATTCTTAGAGAAACTTTCTGCAGCAGAGTAGAAATTATGTGTGATGTGGTGGATAATGTGTGTAAATGACTCTATTAATAAATGAAAAACTAATTTTTAAATGGAAAAACATTTAAATGTTTGATTTATGTTTTATTTAATTAGCAATATAGTTATCTTGATGTTAGATTTTTGTTCAGTTTTTAATTCATGTTATATCATGCGTGTGACAAAATCACACGAATTTTTTTTATTATTTTGTTAGGACCTTTTTGTATTGACAGTTGGATATGTTTACATTTTTACAAAACTAAGCGCCTCTGTCGTAATGGTTCATTTTGTAAGTATACTAAAACATTTTTTTCCAATTTCAAGCCTTAATATATTAATAGGCCTTAGGTATCACATAACTTTCTTTGCATTTTTAGACTCAATACCTTTGATAATTTCAAATCCTAAAAGAAAAATTGTGTGCAACACTTCGCCGCTAGAATTAACTCCGATTAAAAATTGACAAAACTGATTGATTTTGTACTTTTGAACTATGATAATTAGCCAACTGCACAGTGTCACGCAACTTTTTTATATTTTTTTGAGAGAGCTTTTGGGTTACGTCTGATATTAACTACAAAAGCTATGTGCAACTTTTTGCCTTGCCAAAAAAATGGGTTCAAAGGTGGCAAAAACTAAATTTCTAAAAATTTTTAAAAAAATCTCAAAAATTTAAGCCCAGATTCCGAGTGAACGAAACATTTTTGAAATTTTTTTTTTTCCTTAACAGGTTTTCTCTATATTCTGATCAATATATAAAAAGTTCAAGCAATTTGGACGAGGTCACTTCCACAGTTTCAGGAATTCGCCTGATTCTTAGAAAAAACGGCTCTTAAAACATGAGTTCAGTGACGCAACGCGAAAAAAAGTGATTTTTTTATCAGGATAAAAAATAATGGAGTTTTCGCTGAAATTTTAATTCTTGTTAGACTAATTAGATTTTTTTATTGTAATTTATTCATTTGACAATAAGGCAGTGTTAAAAATAGCCTCTAAGAACAAAGTTTTCATATTGTTTTATTTTACAGAAAAAAACTATCAGTTCAGCGACGCAACATTCAGTGACGAAACAAAAAGATGGAATTAAAATCATTAAGAAGTTTTGTTATTTTGTAATAAGTTTTAATTATACTCAGGTGAAAATAGCATAGGAACAACGTTATCATTCTGAACATAAAAATAATGTGATTTTGATATATCCTTGATTTTTCTTGAATAACTTAAAATTGAACTGAATCCAAGATTATTTTTTAGTTGTCTCGTATCGTTTTCTGACATGAATTACAGATATTTGCAAATATTGTAAAGCTAACGCAAAATCTGCTGCTGACCTGATCTCGCATCTAGACTAGATTTAACTCTCAGGGTTGCGATTCGCTTAACATTAGCTCCAATTCCGTCAACCATTCCTTTACCGTGCATAGCTGAAAAGAAATCCCATAAGAATTTTTTTAGAAAATGTTTTTTAAATACAACCATTGCAGCCATAATGCTTTTGTTTTTGAACTGAGAAGTGGAATTATTGCTGAACATGTGTAGGGTAGATTAGGGTAATATGAGCACCTTGGTAATATGAGCATACTTAAAGATTTATTAGATGTAAGCAGTGAAGTTAAAGTTGCTTTATGTTATTCGAATCGACTTTATGTGGTGATAGTAGGAATCAGTACAATTAGCGTAAATTTATACGCAGTTATTAGCGGATATCATCTAATTAAAACGCTTTTAAATTTTTTGCCTTGTTAAAAAAAATCTTCACGCGTGAATAATTCTGTTGCACGATATTTTGGTGCTAAAATAATGAAATTAATTTTTTCACAAAGAAAAATATATTAGCTAAAAATCCAATTTATTTTTGTTTCAAAAATAATGCATAGAAACATTTATTTTTGACTTTATTTAAAGATACCATTTTTGTGTAATATGAGCATGCTCAAATTACCCAGCTTTTCATTGAAATTGCTTAGTTTAAAGTCCTTAAATAGCAGTGGTTTTTAATTGCTTCTTGAATAAAAACAAAACATAGTAAAAAATTTTAATATATTAACAATACTAAATATTTTTCTGTAACTTAAATCTAAAAAATTTTAATTTTTATTGTTCAAAGGTTTGAGTTAACAAAATTGAAAAATCAATGTATCAATTTTTTTTTTTTGCGGAAAACATAGTAGTATTGTTTCAACAAAATGTAGCTTAACATTTGATCTTTTAATGATATGTTTTGTTAATCACGAATCCTTATATTCCAACAATTAGTTCTATTAAGCAGGTTGGTCTTTTTTTACTTAATGCTATTTTTTTGAACTAATTTAAAGTGCTCATATTACCAAGGGGTCAGGGTAATACGAGCTACTTTTTTAAAACCTCTGTGTTTTTAAGAAAAAATGTCAAGTGCCCAAATATCTAAATAGATTATGAATAGGGATCCCTAAAAATTGTTTATTTGCAAAAATTTTGGATCCAGCATATTTATTTTTGAAAATATTCCAATTTTTGCTTAAGGTGCTCATATTACCCTAATCTACACTACTTCTTTGACTCGATCAGGAATAAAGTGAATGATTTTGTCAATCTTCGGTATAACTGAAGACTTTGTATGACCAGTTGAATCAAAAACTATGGCAAATGTTTTTAAATAAATGCTTTAGACTGCAAGGACATGATCCTTGCATAATAGAAACTTGATTTTGACAAAAATAAGCCGCTTGCGGTTCATTTTAAAAGAAACACCTGGCGTTTTCAGCCGAGTCAACTTGGATTACTTTAATTTCAGAATTAATACTCATCGAAACTTCCTTCAGTTTCTTAAAAATTGTTGATTGGTTTTTCTTCACAAATGCGCCTTTAACGAACTTATCACGCATTGCTGATATGTGTTGGATGAGTTATTTTACAGTAGACTTTTTTGAAATTTTTTCAATGTTTGCATATGTTTTAGTTTCAGGCTTACTCCACTCGTTCCAGGATACTTCGAAGCCAAATGTATTAACTGTTTTCAAGTGTTTATCGAACTATTTCATACCTTCGCATGCAACGCATTTGTCATAGGCGCAATCGTATGTATACGGTTCAAAAACAAAGTTATTTATCATTTCAGATCCAACTTTGATAAAAGACGCTTGAATTGATTTTGTTAGTGCATCTAAGGAAAATCGCATATTTTTATTTTCAATTACAAACGTAAACATTATGCAGAAATTTTGTAATAAATTTTACAATGCGTGGACGAAGGTCGCAAAGTTTGCTGACCTTTAGCGTATAATATAAATGACGTGTCGGAATATTGTTTGCTTTTTATTCAGGTAATTAAATTTGAGTGACATCTTTTTTGTTTAGTGATAATTTGGAAACTTTATCTTCATTATAAAAGTTAACAACTGCTAAAACATCGCTTTGAGAAATGCTGGAGGTAGACACAAATTATCTTTATAAGCAGAGCTATTTGAATGAATTGAAAGAATTTTTTTGAAGTTGGTAGTACTTTTAAAAATTTTTCAAAACTTTTCCTCTTTGTTGAACGTTTTTAAAAGATGACCTTAGTCTTTGAGATTGATTTAAAAGTTTTCTTTTTAGAGCGCGACTTTTTACAACTCTTAATTTTGCTTTAGCAGTATAAGCTGCTTTTTTATTGAGATTGACTTACAATTTTTCTCGATACCTTTTAGATCTTAATCTTTATCAGCATTCCGAGAAACATAATTAGCTTGGTAATCTGCGCAACGTTTTTTCCTTACTTCTAATTTTGATTCCATTTCTTAAAAATTTACAACTTTATAAGAAAATGCCAACATAAATCCAATAATTTACAATTATTTGCTAATATCTCTTTACAATACTAAAATACAAAATTTATTTGACTAAAACCCACAATGAAATCTGAACCTTTAGATGATATTCCGGGTGAACAAAAATGAGCAATTGCATTTAATAAGTATTTGGTCAGCTTTACGTGAGTAAAAACTTTGGCAGTTTTGCTCAAATTTTTATTCACGTAAAGTTAAGCAATTTACTTTGTAATTGTTCAGCTTTACATGACCAAAAACTTTACCAAAATTGGCCTGATATTTTGACTTCCTTACCTCGTTATTTTATAAAACGGTAATTATCCCGTTGATGGGTTCAGTGACGCAACAGCTTTTAAACTATAAGTTAATGTAATGCTTTTTAAGAAATTTTTTTTTAAGTAGTGATGGAAAGTTTCTTTAAAATATAGAATTTCTAAATAAACCTTGCGTTTTAGCTTTTAGTTCAGTGACGCAACCTAATACACCTATCCGATCGAAAAAACGCGTAGAAATATTGAGGTCTGGATCCAAATTGTGTGGGTAAAATAAAAATAAACTTTTACGTACAAAGGATTTTTCAGCAAACATTGAGTTTTCTTTTTGTTTAAATTATTTATCCAAAGATAAATTCATAATGGATTTAGATTTTTAAAAATGGCCAATGGTTTTATATTCAGATATTTTTAATTATTTGATGTTTAACCCATCTGAATTAGGCAGCAATGACTTAAATGATTATAAAAATTCGAAAGCTCTTAGTTTTTATATTTTTATTGACTTCAAAAACTCACATATCACTGTATAAGTGAGGAAAGTCGATTTTGTGCAATAAAAGGTGAATGCAAACATTCACAACGTATTAATGACACGAGCCATAAACTGTGGTTGATTATAGAAAAAGAAAATGCAAAAATCCGATCTTGTCACTGAACATGTATGGCAGGAATGAGCTAAACATGTAACCATGTTGCTGCAGCAATGTTTAAAATTGAAGCTGCTGTAAGAATGGGCTTAACAAATCCGGCTTGTACAATGGTTTCAAATCAATGGCTTCCGAATCAAAAAGATTTTTCAGCTATTAAAATTAAAAATCTAGATTTTACCAGAAAAAAATTTTTCAACATTGTAAAAAAAAAGACTATTTGTAGTAGGGTTGTTAACAGGAGGATTTCGTGCAATTCCGGAAAAACAACATTCTTTCGAAAGGAGATTGAGAACGAGGAATTACATTTTTTCGTACCGAATGTTACAAAACATTTAAAATCGCCGATGTTCATTTTGCAAAAGCCACTTCCGAAATTTAGCATTTCGCAAGTTGACATACAAAACAAAACTATTTTGCAAAATACGAAAGTAGCGGTTTCGGAAGTCGCACTTGCGAAACAAACATTTTCGCCAATCGACTATAAAGAAAATTTGTTTGCCAGACTGATTTTAATTGTAAAAATTAACATCTTTAAATCCCAAAATATTTATAATGAATTTTTATTTTCAGTATAATAACATATTAAATTTTTATGGTTTTATTTTTAGAAATATTGATAAAAAATAAAATTTCTTTCGAAACGAAAGTATTTCGGATCACAACATAAGAAAAAATTCTTAACGGGAATAAACTTACGAAACGTGCCATAATAAATATATATAACGATATTTTTTGAACTCATTACGTATATTAAAAATAAAAATGATGGGTAGGAAGATACATGTTTGTTTTTTTAAAGCATATGAGATTTTTGAAACAGGTTCGAATATGCTTAAGCAAATAGTAAAAAGATGCTCAAAAATATGCTTTAGCTTAAGCATATTTCTGATAAAATATACCTATTTCAATAATTTCTAAAAGTGTGCACGTTACTAATGTTCTAGCAGATTTTAAAGGTATGTAGAGTCCTGTTTGAATACGCTTTTCGAAGTATAGATCTTAGAAAATATTGTTTTTTAATTTTAATAAAATATAAATTTAAGTATTAGATCGTATAGTTCAATCAGTTAGATACGTGATAATTAGCTGCAGAGATCCGGGTTCGCATCCCACAGCCATTGTAACTTTTGTTCATCAAACTTTTTTTACTTAAGATAGCATTTTTTGTCCTCCATGTTCTATATTACAGATCTTTCGTCACCTTCATAATAGTGACAACCTCTCTTCTTTAAGATTGAGTTCATTGTGCTTAATTCTACACGTTTCCCTTGCTTTACTAAGTTCTACTTAAATTATGATGAAATGTACGTAAAACAACTTTTTCAAATAATATACATCATTTTGCTTTAAATCTTGTGCTTTTTGTACTAGACATCTGTCCTAAACACTTTGTAATAATTTCTAGCTAACTCTGAGTCTAATACAATCATTTCTGAATATAATTTCCCTGAGGCTCCGACAGCCTATGGTGTTCCATTAAAAGTAACTAGTTTTCGAGTCCAGATATTAATTATAAGCAACTAAAGGTTCACATTAGTATTCATTTTCCTGATATATAGAATCCTATTTGCATACGTATCTCTTTCTGTAAATTCTGTTTTATATAGTTTCTTAACTATATAATAAATAAATATTACTATTCACTTAGTTGAATGAATGTATAGCTCATTCAGTTAAGACATTTTGCCGCGGAGACCCAGGTTCACATCCCGCTGTTTCACATATATTTCTTCTCTTTTTACTCTTTCTGATATCATTTACCTTTAGAGAGATCTCTCGTTCTTTATAATAAAGTATTTAATTGTTTATCACACATCCTCTTTATACTTTTTAAAAAGAAAGGCATACTGTTTACCTGTTCATTGAGAGTCCAACTTAACGGGATTTTACTGTATATATATGTATATATATATATATATATATATATATATATATATATATATATATATATATATATATATATATATATATATATATATATATATATATATATATATATATATATATTAGGTATATTTGTATAAACATTTGAACAATCATTTGACAACATTTTTTTATAATTTTAATATTTATTATTTAAACTGTTAACAGTTAATATCTTAAATATATCGTAACATAAAATCTTTTGCGTCTTTTTCGTAACTTCACTTTCCGGAATGCTTTTTCCGTAAGGAACTATTTCGTAAGTATTCTTACGAAATGGTTTGTTTCGCAAGTTTTCTTTCGCAATGCTTTATTACGGAATTTTATTTATTTATATTTTCGTATAGCGCGTTACGGAATGTGCATTTTTGCATGTGCATTTTCCGCAATAACAATTCTATTACGGTAGATAAAGATGCGAAGTTTTCGCAAGTTTTGTTTTTCGGCGAACAACCCTAATTTGTAGACAGTTTGTATAAGAAATTTAATCCAATTTCTAATTATTCTAGTAAACTTAATCTTCAGGATGTTGCAAAAAGAAATGGCCCCTAAAAAAAGAAATGGCCTCTTCATTTTTAATGCTATCCCTAAACCAGATATTGATTGATTTTGAAAATCAATCATAAAGGTGTAGCAATGCATGATTGTGGGTTATTTTTAGATAGAGATATTCCTTTCATTGGCGGTAGTCCTAATCGTATTGTTACTTGTTTGTGTTGTCCACCTGCATGTCTTGAAGTTAAATGCCCATTTTTTATAAATTACTTGTCCCCACTTGATCCAAGTGTAAAACCTTCATATTTGATTAAAAATAATGTTGGTATTTCTTTAAATAAAAACCATGCCTATTATATGCAGTGCCTTGAGCAAATGGTTGATACAAGGCACCATCATTCATATTTTATGGTGTGGACGCCTTATGGAAATTTTATTGAACATACAAAATTTGACAATAACAAATGGGAAGAAATCAAGTGTAAATTTATAGACTATTACTATAAATATTATTTGAGCACAATTTTTATTCAACACTAAGCTTTGTCGAATAATTAGAAATTGGGTTAAACTTGTTATGTAAACTGCCTACAAGTGATTATTTAACTTATAATCAATCACAGTTTATTGCTTGTGTCATCATTATGTTGTGAATGTCTGAAAGCAAAAATGATTGGGAAAACCATTAGCCATTGTTTAATATTGTCCTCTTCAGAAAACCAACTGTCTAATAAGATAACTGACTGCATTTAACTTTGTTAGTTAAAAGATTTTTTAATATTTATCATACAGTTCTTGGACTGCCTCAATAGCATTTAGTACAGGCTTCATAAAGATTTCCACTGTGACAATATATCGCAGTTTGTTTTTTATTTAATAAGGAAAAACATATATGGCTACATTTCTGGAAAAATTGTTTTTTTTCCATTCAAATTCTGATTCCGGCTGCTTCAGCTCCCCTTAATTTGCGTTTCAGCTCCCTCCCCCCTCCGCTCAACTTCAAAAGTGACAACTATGTCAAAGCAGTGACGGATACATATGGAGGAAGGGGGAGGGGGCTAAGGAGGTAATTAACCCCCCTTTAAAAAATTTCAAACTTTTTTTATTTCAAACCTTTTCCCCTCTAAAAATTTCAAACTTCAAAATTTTATTTATAAAATTAAAGAAAATATTAAAAAATACAAAAAATTTGTTGCAACATGATTTTTTTGCAAAAATTTTATTTATATACATATATTTAAAAAAAATTTTATTTATAACACATTCCAAATATATTTTTTTGAACATTATATTTTGCCGTTTAAAAAGTATTACAGTTTACAAAAATTTACAATTAAATTAATGGCCGAGCAGGAAGAAGGCATTAATTTGCCTTATCGCCGAGCACCGTGTTACAATTTATAATTTTTTACAAAGTTATTAAAGAATATATAGTATATAAGAAAATTTGAATAAATGTTTACAAGAATTCAAAAAAAAAATTAGGATATTGTTTAATACATAATATCATAAATAGACAAAATAAAGTAAAAATGAATATGTATAAATTTATATACACACTCGCACACTTACACATATAAGCGAACATAAACCCATATATGAACACACACAAACACACATATATAAATACATATATATACATACATACACACACACATACGTACCATCCCAGTGGGCACGGGACGTAAAAAAGAAGTCCTTAGGACGTTCAAATCGCGTCCGTCCGTCCATTAAAAATCTAAACGTCTTTTGAACGTCTTTTTCGCGTCTAATAATTTTTTCGTCCAAAAAATATCCAGAATGCTTTATTAAATAAAGAAATAAATCAGTTAAATAACGCAAGCGCTAAAACTTCCTAAAATTTTTAAGTAACGCATTTTTTTTTCGAATATAAAAGAAGTCTTTTTACAACGACAAAAAGACACGTACTAGCTAATTTTTATTTTTGTTATCAATTACTTGGAAATTGTGGTAATATTGATACAGGTAATGAAATTTTTACAGATAATGGAAGAAACGGTTTGAAACTGAATATATGCTATCCTATGTATATATATATATATACTTGATATACTTAGTATATACTATACTAATAGTATAATACTATTAGTATAGTATTGCTATATCAAGAACCAAGTTCTAACAATTTCAAAGATTTAGACATCTCATGTAGAATCGAATTTTTCAATAGAAAAACCTGTTAATGATACATAGAACAATTATCCTGGTAATTCTTTGAATTCAATGTCTTTATTCGACAATATTGGGACCAGTACATTAGTTAACCTTGAAATATTGCCATATCAAGGTTTGGAACTTCCCAAAGATGCAA
>NC_061157.1:14874209-15021709 GCF_022113875.1 Hydra vulgaris | reverse complement strand
ATACATAAATATATACGCTGGTCACAACAATCCAATCAAAAATTTCTTTAAAAAAAATCAATTTAGAGTTGAGAACTTCGTGTTTTTTGATGTTATGTTTGTAAAATAATAGTTATATATATGTGTGTGTGCGTGCGTGTGTGTTATTTCTTTCTAACCCCTTTATCTTTACATACTTATCTTGACAATATTTTTTTAGGGTTAAGACTGCTCCCCTGATTTCTACAGCAAAAAAATAACTTTAAAATGCTGGTGAAAATATTTTAAAGAGTGCACCTGATCGAAAAGAAGGTGAATGACGTCAACTGTTCGAACATTCGATTCTTGGAAATTAACAAGTGGAAGAAGTAGTTTATAAAATTGTAATTTATAAAACTCATCACAATTATATTATTAAAAAATTTAAACGATTTTTTATTTTTTTCTTATTCTCAAGAAGTTCTGTGAAAACATATATTTGAACCTTACGTTTAAGTAAAGCCATGTAAAAACACGTATTTTAGACGTCGAAATGAGAACGTCTAAATTAGGTTATTTAAAGACGTCATTTGGCGTTTCCATTTAGCACTAGTTCTGAACGTCCTAAATTCACGTATTATAGACGTCTAAAAACACGTCTTTATTCCGTCCTAAAAAGACGTCCTAATTACGTCTTACAAAGACGTCATCTGGCGTTGCCGTTTAGAACCAGTTCCGGACGTCCTAAAAAGACGTCCTTTCGACGTCATATGGACGTTTCCGTGCCCGCTGGGATACACATATACACATACATATACTATATACACATATACACACACACATATATATATATATATATATATATATATATATATATATAATATATATATATATATATATATATATATATCGCGAGGTTAGAATTATTTTGTTCTATCTCCACATTTTTTTGTTTCGAGATAAAACGATTTAAAAAATAAAAACTTTATGAGACGGCATATAAAATGATTTTTATTGCTTATGTTTTCTCCGAAACTTTTTTGATTTTAACTAAGGTTTTAATATAGTAGAAAAACAATATTTTTAGGTACATGACACAATTAATAACTCATTTTTTTCAAAAAGTGGAGATCGAACAAAATAATTCTAACCTCGCGATATATATACATATATATATATATATATATATATATATATATATATATATATATAATATATATATATATATATATATATATATATATATATATATATATATATATATGTATATATATATATATATATATATATATATATATATATATATATATATATATATATATATATATATATATATATATATATATATACATATATATATATATATATATATAATATATATATATATATATAGACATATATATAGACATATATATATATATATATATATATATATATATATATATATATATATATATATATATATATATATATATATATATATATATATATATATATATATATATATATATATATATATATATATATACATATACACACATACACATACACACATAAATAAGTACAAATATACACATACATGAGTATAAATATATACACACAAAAAAATGTGATTTGTGGTAATGGCTATTGTCAATAAATTTTTAAATGATCACAAGGAACAGTTATGTTGTTTTTATTTATAATTGATATATCTGATCTATTTTAAAAGAAAGATTTATAATAAAATAAATCAAAATCTGTGTTTAATAAAAATTGTTTTGAATCAGTTTTGAACTGATGTTGAGAAGTTTTCTTTTTGGAAACAATGTTTGGGAATCTTATCCACAAAAGCGGTTCGCGATTCTGAATTGAATAAGAATTCTGTTAGAATGAGATTTTAGAATTGCAAAGTGGTTTGCGGAAAATCTTGTACCATATTTATGGTGTATTTCTTTAAAATAAGTTTCAAAGATTTTTTGGAACAATCCATATTTTGTTTTATACATGAACTGTAGAACAA
The DNA here is from genome assembly GCF_022113875.1 of Hydra vulgaris. Classification (NCBI taxonomy): domain Eukaryota; kingdom Metazoa; phylum Cnidaria; class Hydrozoa; order Anthoathecata; family Hydridae; genus Hydra; species Hydra vulgaris. The sequence goes on along the minus strand of NC_061157.1, from coordinate 15,019,749 downwards.
GATAGATATTAAGTTTGAAAATATTCAAGGCAACAATTATACGTAAAAGAGGTTCACAAGGAATCGCTCTACCAGCTCCAAATATGATTCTAACAGCATGTTTTTGTTTGCTATAAAGTTTTTTTAGTTTAGTGTGGTTAGGACTTGCCCATATGATGTTGCCGTAAGTTAAGTATTTATGTATAAAAGAAAAATATTAATTTTTTAAGGACTTAAAACTTAAAATTGGCCTAACTCTATAGATCATTCCAATGTTTTTTGACATTTTTTTTTTCTATAGAATTTATATGTATTTTCCATGATAAATTTTCATTAAAGTTCACACCTAAAAAAATTACAGATGTTTGTCTTTTAATGTTAGTTTAATTTATTAAGAGATTGGGCAGAATAAGCGGTATTTTTTTGTTTTGTTTAGTTTGTGGAAAAAAGAAAATTTAGTTTTTTAAACATTATAAGACAATTTGTTGCATTTAAACGATTCATTTACTTTATTTAGTTTTTCATTTACTACTGTAAAAAGTGTTTCAATATTTTTGTGAGAATAAAAAAGATTCGAGTCATCTACGAATAAAATAAAATTTAATAGGTTTGACGTTGAAGACAAATCATTTATGTATTGTAAGAAAAGTAAAGGTCCTAGTATAGAACCCTGTGGGACTCCGCAAGTTATAGTTTTTTTGGTCGTTTCTAAATTTTCAAATTGTACGTATTGTTTTTTGTTCGAAAGGTAATTTTCAAACCAAAGTAAGTTTGTCTCCTTTATTCCGTAATATTTCAGTTTTTTATTAAAATGGAATGACTTACCGTATCAAAAGCTTTGGACAGATCAATGAAAACACCTAACGTAAAACAGTCTTCTTTAAACGCATTAGATAAGTGATTAACTAACTCTACTATTGCGTGATCTGTTGAATGTTGTTTTTTGAAACCAAATTGCTTACTATATAACATGTTGTTTTCAGTTTAATGATTATACAGCCTATTGTACATTATTCGTTCAAGCAATTTCGAGAAACAAGAAAAAACAGATATAGGTCTGAAATTAGAAGAGTCTGACTCATCTCCAGACTTAAATACTGGAGTCACTCTAGCAATTTTCAAATTTTCCGGAACTTTACCTGATTGAAGATATGAAACGAAGATGGTTCAATTATATCATAGACTAATTTTAATATATTAACGCTAACTTTATCCGATCCTGCACTTTTGTTACTTTTTAAGCTTAGTAATGCAGTCCGCAACTCACATATATCTAGCTTTGACTCAATAATTTTTTTATTAGAATTTGTTATATAAGAATCAATTGTAAAAGAAGTTGGAGGAATACTTCGTGCTAAATTAGAGCTAACATTTATGAAAAAACTGTTAAATTCTTCAGCTATCAGTGCTTTATCATAAATTGATTCATCGTCAATTAAAGTTTTTTTGGCAGAGCGTTATTTTTATCTTTGTTTTATCCAATTATTTCTTTAATAGCATTCGAAGTTTGTTGAGTATTTCCATTTGCTTTTTCTAGCAATTTTGAATAATATAATTTTTTAGAGAATTTTTTGATTTTTTCAAATATATTTTTATAGTTTTTATATTTTGCTTCATTTGAATATGTTTTTTTTTTAGAAATTTTTCATAAAGTTTTTGTTTTTTTCTTGACGATTTTAGTAAACCTTATGTTATCTAAGGCGATTGAAGTGATTTTGAGTTTATATAAAACTTTTTTACAGGGAACGCTTCATTGTATTGTTTACAAAATTGCGCTAAAAAAAGTTCATAAGCATTGTTAGCATCACGTAATTGAAGAACAAGCTCCCAATTAATGAAGTTAATTAGAAGGTTGCGAAATTGTTGTATGGAGTTTTCATTAATCTGTCGCTTAAAAACAATATGTTTTATGGCAATATTATCAGGGGTTATGCATTTTGTTATAAGAAATGTGGGGAAATGGTCTGTCAAGTCAGTTTTTATTATACCTGTACTAAAGCAGCTATTAGAAAAATTATTAGTAATTTTGTTATCCAGTAGGGTAGAGGAACTTATTGTGATTCTTGATGGCTTTGTTATTATTGGAATGAAATTATTTTGTAAAAGAGTATTTACAAAACATTTCACACTGTTATTTGACGCATGGTTCAAAAGATTAATATTCAGGTCACCGACCAAGTGTAAACATGCTTTTGTTTTTTATTAACTTTTCTTAAAAAATTACGTAAGCAAGCTTTAAAATTTTTTAAATTAAATGTTAATGTTATTTATAGAGAACCGCTGGTTCTCTATAAATAACATTAACAATTATGTTTTTAGAATTTTGGTTAATTATTTCAATGCACAATGACTCGTAATCTTTTTCATTCACACTGAGGTCATTACGTGATATATAGTTAACTGAGTTATGAATAAAAATGCATACACCTCCACCTGCACGAAGTTTCGTGGTTGATGAATTGACGCGTAATTCGTCAATTTAAATTGTAAATTATGCTCGTCATATTTACACCACATATTGTAAGGAAACTAACTTAAATACATTCTAAAGGATCAAATGAAACAGTGGTTTCACCGAACAAATTGTTGTGTCGATATTATATGGGTGTTACTTTTTTATATTCCCGAAATCCCAGGATTGTCCAATATCAATCCCGGCATTTCGAGGTCGAACGTGCGGGGAGGTTGGCGCCCCTTTTTGTAGCAATTTCCATCACCTTCTAACACTTGTCCTATTATGTTATTATAAAGTGCTCTTTTTTAAAAAAATTCCTAGGAGGTCACGACCACTTAACTAACTTATAAACATTTCAATTTATTAACTAAAACAGAGATTTATCTAATAAAAATAAAGAAAATTTAAGATTTTAGCAATTAAACAAAATCCTTTACTACAAGTGTTAAGCCTTCTCTGAAAAGGCAGAGGAAGGGGAGGAATTCCTGTACCTAGACTTGCTGGAGAAAAAAATTGCATACCAAACTTATTAGCCTTTTTTTTCGAAATATATGCAATTACAAGAATGTAATGTTAATGAAGATTTGAAAAAAAATCAATGTAGTTGTAATCTTCCATTCAATCTTTACTGTTTTCCAAGTTCTTAAAAAAAAATTCTAGAGAAAGAGAAAAGTGAGAAGTTTTATTAAAAAAGGAAGGTAAAAATAAGAAAAATGGAATCCTTGCCACAGTAATCGTGTATGTTCAATGGATTTTGTAGATGCAACACCTACCATTACCATAAAGCCAAGAAGAAGTTTAAATAAACTTTTACAAAATTGAACTTTTTAGTTTTGAAAGGTGTTAGTACAGATTCCTGTGCTAACACATTCCTTGAATACTATTATTTATCGACTTTAAGGTCTTATATCTCCATCTCTTGAATTATTGACCAACACAGATTTTAAGTTACAGAGTGCAGCATAAGCCCTCACAATATCATCAAAATGACGCAACATTGTTAGAGGAAAAACATTATTTAAAATTCTATAAGTTTTCATTCTATTAATGACTCGTTTAATGCGTATTCTTAAGTTTGCTATTTTTTTTATTTTTTTATATTTAGATGCAATCATTTGACTTTTAAGACGAGCACCTCGAGGAATTATCAAAGTACAAAATCTTAACAAAAATTCTACCTGGATTTGAAATCCACGATCTGTCATGATCTGAACATCTTCCACCATAACAATCAGATAAAAAAGTGTTAAAACCACTAGGCGAAGTTCCTACAAGAAACTTAAACGTATTGTGTTGTTTATAATCAGACCAAATTTAGGCTTGTGCTAAGAGAGACTTGGGTCGTTCAATAAAAACTTCAGCACAATCAATAATCACACAACACTTGTAATATCCTGCGTTCTTAAAAACCCTAGACAAATTTTCACTGATGGTTTCACGTGGAAGCCATACAATAAGAGCACTTCCTAACACGTTGCTTATAAGTTTAATCCATGTGGAAAATATGTTAGAAGAAGTGGTAGGAGAAATTCCAAATCGTTCTGCAATGTCTTTATTAAGAAGAGCAAGACGAAGTCGCATAAGCGTTAAAAAAAAATTTGTCCCGATGACAAAGTTTTCTATATTTAGTTGACTGAAATTTTCGCTTTAATTTGCTAGTATTCTGAACATGTTTTGGTTCTCGCCAGTAACTAAGCTTTGGTATAATAATGGTATATAGGCGTAATAAGTAAGAAGATGGCATTTAATAAAACTATTGTAGATATCCCTTTATAAAAGTTCATTTTTTTGTCTGTTTTAACTTTTTTGCATGAAAAAATCAATAGTTTCTTAGTTTGATTAACTTGTTTTTGGTTTAGTTCCTTCAAGAATATATTCAAGAAAATAACTTTTTTAACAAGAGAATCAATCAAAGATGTTTTAGACAAAAAAACAATTGAATTATTTTTAAAGAGTAAAAGTTTTTTTACTCAAGACTTATATAATGTCAAAGATTCTTTATAGACAAAAATATTGATATATGTTTTGCTTAAAATATTGCAATAACTTGCCGTCAAATTTTGCTAACTTTTTTGAATAATAAAAAGTAAAAACAGCTGCTAACGTTCATCTAATTTATCTACTCGGTTCAAATTTTTCTTCTCAAAATTTACTTTAACAACTTTAAAGTGTTTAAACTACAAAAAAAGAAATTTTTAAACACGAAACTTAGCTCTTCCATCGTGGAAATAGCCATATATATATATATATATATATATATATATATATATATATATATATATATATATATATATATATATATATATATATATATATATATATATATATATATATATATATATATATATATTACGAGATAAAAAAAGTAGCAAAAAATACTATTTATTCAAATTTAAAGTTACTTTCTTGTTTCAGGTACAAAATCCTTAAAACAAAAAATAAGCTGTAATAAAAATTCAAAATTAATTCAAACTTAAAATTGACACGCACTAATCCTTATCCTATAAAATTTGATTGACTAAGCTTGTTATCACATATGATTGAAGATTCAAACTTCATAAGAGTTAGAATACAGGAAGATGATTAGCAATTAGAGCGTTGGATGTTTGTTTTATATTGGTTAGTATAATTATTAAGAAAAAGTTCTAAAACCTCTTGTAGTGTAAAAAAGAAATAGTTGTATTTTTTCTCTGAAAGTGAAACAAGTATCAATAAAAACAAAATTTCATTGGGATGGGAATACCTATTAAACCAGGCCACAACTCTTATCCCTTCGTTTTATTGTAATGCTGATGGAAATATTGACGGCAAATCCTTATTCCACTGCTTATGAACTAAAAGAACTTTTAATTCTTATAATAACTTTTTATGAATATTAGACTGTCACGTACAAGCTCACAAAATATGAGCCATATTGGAGGCCTCTACAATTTGTTTTTTGTGATTACTACGTAGCAATTGAAAGGTTACAAAAGTTCATTATTTGTCCCAGAAAAAAGATCTTGAAAAAAGGAATAGTTTCAAAGGTGAAATCTTTTTGAACAGCAGTTTCTTGTTTAATAAAGACCATGTACCAGATTCCTGGTTAACTTTTAATTTTCCTGGTCATAGCTCAAAAAATTGTTTACAAATCAAACTCGCTTCGATATTTTTGAAAGAGTTTCGAGAACGCATTAAGTTTGAAAATTATTAAATTTGTCAAAGTTATTTAAGTCGAGCATTAAGAGAGCAGCAAAACTCATTAAAAAAGAAAAGATTTTTAAAAACGAGGAAAAATTTGAAACCTATTACAAGTAAATATTTTATGGAAAAAGGCGTAAAAGAAGACTGTAATAGATGCAAAAAATTAGTTGCAGCTTTTGCTCCATCACTATGATACGGATGTTGGCGGTTGGACTCAAAATCTAACAGTAAGCTTTGAGTTTTGAAAATAAATTTTAAAATTGTTTGGTGGCATATTTTGTTAAAACCTTTTTTCAAACACATTGGTTTAAGTCTAAATAAAATGACGAGAAAAAAAAAAAAAAAATAATGAATGTTACCCCCAGCCGCAAGTTTGGAGAGAAAAAGTCTCAGTTTGTTTATGTTGTAGTTATTTCTAAAGGTCATATTTTGGTGTTTAAATGAACATGTTAAGTTTAAAACCAACCCCCTCCTTCCCATAAAAAAGTAGGATTTATTCTATTAATAACATCTAAAGACAAATTGGTATATTTTATTATAAAACTAAATATATATAAATTTTAATCTGGTTTGATTGACAACAAAAAGTTAAAAATGTAATGACTAATCTTTTGAGAATTGATTACCATTTTGGATTTGGTTTTGTTTGATACACTGCTCTAACGACAGCAATTTTGTTTTTAAAACATTATTTGATACCAATATGAAAGTAAAAAAGTTTGATGCCAGCATCATGAATGAAAATATATATTTTTCTATTTTATCTATAATTAGTGCAATTATAAATGGAATGTCCTAAATATTTCTGAAATTAAAAAGTTAAAAAACACAAAAAAATTAACTAGATTTGAATTTAGAGCCAATTCTATTTTTATCCATTAAAAAACCATCAAACGACCAACGCTTTACTACTTCCAACAAATGAAAAAGAACGTAGAAGTCATATAAATCTGACTTCTACGTTCCCAAATTATAATTGATTATCATAGATAGATTATGGGATTCCTTAGTATTTATATCTAATGTTTAACACTTTTGTTGTCTAACTTTTAAGTTTGCAAGTAATTTATTAAACTTTTTATGAAATCGCTTTTCTGCTTTGTTTAAACAGTCGCTGGGCAGTGGTTAGAGCGCTTGTTCTCAGAAACAAGATGTTCGAGGCTTGATACCATTTTTGCGACACTGGTAAAGAAAGAGCCGTTAAATTTTTAAATAATCTTTTGCGTTGACAAAATCAACGGACTTTTTGGAGCATCTTTGCATCTTAGAGCATAATAACAATAAAAAAAAAAGTAATTGGCTTCAAAAAATATAGAATATAAACAATCGACTTCAAAAAAATAGAGTTAAGATATTTAGCAATCTTTTACTTTTTAAAGATTTTTTCCAAATTAATCCTCTACTTCTAGATTGGGTTTTTTAGGAAGAACTGTTTTATATTAACACTTTCTAAAAACTTGATAAGTAAAGGCCGTTTTCCACAAGACGAAAAATTCGCGCGAAGCGAATATTTTCGTCGTTAAGCTTGCGCAGATTAAACCTTTTTGGATTTTTCTGATTTTTTTTCGCTACAGCGTTTCGCTGCAGCGAAAAAAAAAGTCGGATTCATTTCGACTTTTTGCGAATCGCCATAAGCGAAAACCAATAAAATTTTGAATATCACGTGATGTCAACATTAAAAAAAAGCGAAAAATTTTTTTAAAGTAACAAAAAACAAAATTCTTAACCAGGCGTTCTTATTAATTTTATATGAACTTACTCTGAAAATTAGCTAGCATGAGTAAATTTATCAAACAAGGGGCAAGACTTACATAAAAAAATGACCAGACTTATATATAAAACTAAATCGAAAATTTACAAATATAAATTTTCACACTGTCAATTACAAAAGTTACACTTCATAAGAATGTTTATCTTCAAATGGCCACACGAAGATAAACCTTTTTGTGAAAAATTCTTTATAGAGTTAAACCTGCTGTTCGTTCTTGCAGTAATAGTTTTTAATAGAAATGTTCATATCAGAGTTTAGCATTTAAAAAAAACCTTATATGAAACGATTATATTACAAAATAATATCACATGTTACATATAAAGGCAGAAATGTTAATATTAGTGCACGGAAAGAAATTTTCACATGCTTCAAAGTAGAAAGTATGCTAAAAAAGTATTAACTGCTTTCACTTAAAAAAACAGCGTAAACTTATTGCTGCCATTTTTATTTGTTGACAACGAAAAAAAAGTAGCGCGAAATAAAGTAAGTGGAAATCAAAACAGCGTTTCGTCGTAGCGAAAAAATTCGCTTCGCGCGAATTTTTCGTCTTGTGGAAAACGGCCTTAACTCTATTATTAGTTGAAAAACTTCATAAGTAACTCTACTATTAGTTGAAAAACTCTGTTTCCTTAGATTGCAAAATAAAAAATAACTTTATTTGGGTGAGAGTAAATTTTTTTAATATTTCTTTTACAAAGTTCTTTTATTAATTTATTTTGGCGTCATTTAAGTAAAGTTTTTGAAAAGTTTTTTTAATATTACTTTTGCTTTAAATGGGACGAGCTAGAAGCGCGTCTGTCAAGAAATTTTATCTAAATTACATCTGCAGGCAGATATATCATAAAGGTTTTTGTATTTTGATGTCCTTTTTTGCACTTTTTTAAAAAATAAATGCTTTTACCACTAGTAGCATTTCAAATGAGCAAAACAATATCTTTATAGAAAACTAATTTTAATTTTTTATTTTCTTATTATGTAAAATAAAGTTTGTTTTGTTTGTCAAGACCATGCAGTTTCAATGTTTTGTAGTTATGAAACTAGAAAATTGGCGCAAACCATTTTACCGTTTCTCAACACTTATCTAAAACAGCAATACTGTTGCAAATGATATTTTCAATAAATTATTATTGTTATTAAAACTTTTATTATGAGGAACAAAAAATATTTCATATTAGTTTAAAAGTTCTGCATCATAATATAAAAACTTAACAAAAAAATCTAATGATTTATATATATATATATATATATATATATATATATATATATATATATATATATATATATATATATATATATATATATATATATATATATATATATATATATATATATATGTATATATATATATATATATATATATATATATATATATATATATATATATATATATATATATATATATATATATATATATATATATATATATAAATATATAAAAATGCAGCAAGAACCGTTTATAGTGAGTAGTACTCTCGTGAAAGTTAAATTGTATCCAAATCAAATTTTCAGAAAAATTTACGAGAAAAAATTTTAAATAATATATATGCCGCATTAACAATTTTTATGCGTTAACAAATTTATCTTGGTCATTTATAAATAAAATACCTTGGCAAAAAATGACAGGGTTATTATTTTTAAACAGTTACCATTGGTGCCAAGTCTGATGTTTTTAAAAATAAAAATGACAAGCAAATTAAGGTATTGCAATTACTTTTATCTTTTATTCAAAAACTTGCTGACAATAGCAATTTGTCTATACTGAAAAACTGTTTAGTGTATCATAATTGATTTTTTTGGTTTTTTTTTTTTTGTTTAAATAAAGTTCAGTGCCAAACATTTCATTCAAGTAAACAATTAGAAGAACCAATAGAAAATTAAGAAAGAAAGTAATGAGAACAGCCAATAGAATTTGACTGTAATAAAGTAATAAAATCGATCCATCATTACTAGCTCTAAAAACAAATTACTTTGCCCTGCGAAGATGATAGTTAAAAGGATGGTTCTCTCTGTTTCTGGTTTAATTTTAATTTTAGCCAGTTTTAACATAAAAGTTGTTCTGGGCTGTATGTGTATGCCGATTCATCCACATAGCGCTTTCTGTAAATCAGAGTACGGTAAGTTATTGACAAATCTTTTTTATTAAATAAAAAAATAGATTTATATTTGTTGTTTATTTCACCTAATTTATCTATTTACTAGTTGCATTTTTTACAAAACAGAAATTATTGGAAATTAGCATAAAGCAAATAAGAACCAATTACATTATGAATGAAAATTCTTAACAAGTTTATTTTCGTTTCGTTTTTATCGTTAACACACTGCTCTTTTTTAGAGGTTTTAAGTTAAAGTTATTTTTACTTCAGAACTTTTTTAACCTCTCTTTCTAGCAAATTTACATGTAATAAAAGCCGCTGAAAACGAATTAAAAAATCGCATCTTTTTCATTTTTATACCTTTTTTTTAAGTATTTAAAACCTTTAAAAAATGAGGGGGTCTTACTCTTTATGTGGCCGTATCTTTTATGCGTCAAAATATATTTTAATAAAATTGGAAGCCTAATTTGAATTTACGATGAAATTCAAGATAAGTAATTTTTTTTTTCAAATATTACTTTTTCTTGACCAGGGGGCGTTTTTCAAAGGTTTTTCTACTCTTGTTTCCAAATCGCGTAGTTTGTGCCTCAAATTGAAATTATTTTTATTTAGAGACTAATTAAAAATAATTAGCAATCTAATGGCATAAACACAACACAATTTAGTCTATTTACAAATTAGTCTCAATAAATTACGTCAATCGTCTGTTAATTTTTTTAAATTGAACAATTTGTCAGAGTGTAAATTTTCTAAAATTCAAATAACCTAATACATAAAATACTAAATAAAAACATTTTTGTAGAAAGTGTGTCTGCTAAAAGCTAAATATTATTTGAAAATAGGAGATGGATATGTTTCTGTTGTCAATGAATTCATCTTTGGAGAAGATGAACTCATCGATTCATCTGATCAAAGACTTTGTGAATCCTGATTCACTCTGAACCTAAGTTCTAATCCGTCTGCAATATGTAAATCTGCATGTCAAACTTATATTTAAAACAGAAAAGTAAAGCTTTAGTAAAACTGTAGAGACTTTCTGGATAAATGGTTTTGATCAAGTTAATAACTTGTGAAGATTTAAACAAGAAGATGGCAACTGCAATTGAGCTGTTTGCTGCCGTGTACTAAAAATCATAGTACACTTTATCTTTCTGAATTCACCTTCTGAAAACAGAAAATCCTTTCCCAGGAAAAAAAGTTCTATAGAATTTTATATAAACTTTTGAAACATATGGCCTATAAAAATTCTACAGAATTGCTATAGAGTTTCGGTTAACTTCTATAAAAATTCCTATTGAAACTTTTTTTCTACTTTTTTTTATAGAAAACAGAAATTATTGGAAATTAGCAAAGTTTTATAGCAATTTCTATAGAAATTAATAGTCATTCTATAGAAATTCTATAAAATTTCTATAAGCCATATGTTTCAAAAGTTTATAGAAAATTCTATAGCACTTTTTTTCCTGGGTTTGCTTAGAACGCTGTCAAATAGTCGGTTCTTGCGTCATCCGATTGTTATTGATCCGATGTTGATCCGATTATTCGTCAATTTGCAAAAAAAAAATGTTCAAAATATTCGCGTCCTAATTTTTTTTGTTTTTTTTTGTTTTGTTAATTTATTAATAGCCTTCAATAAAAAAAAAAAATTACAATTACAGAATACCTTTATAACAAATATAATCGGCTTTACAATATCAAATATAATAATAGTGACATAATATCAAATTAACCAATAAAAATAAATCAACAAAAACTATATTTAACTGTGCAGTATAAATATACTGTATAAAATATATGAAACAAAAGAACTAAAAACAAGAAAAAATATTTTCTGCTGAAAAGATAACTTCTTTCATTTTTTGTATGAAAGAAGTTAAAGTCCATTTCAAAGACAAATCAAAATTCGGCAAAACTATTTTATTTCATAAATAAGGACCGTGATAAGATATAATTAGTTGTTCAAATTTATTTTGGCAAAAAGGTTCTTGTTGATTTTTTCTATTGCGAAGATTGTATTTGTTTATGAGTTTTACATTACAAAGATTTATAAATGCATCAGGAGAAAAATGATTTTTACATTTAAACATGAAACATAAAATATTATAAACATTTAGTTTCTATAGATTAAAGGCTTTCATGCTTCAAACATTTAATTCGTATAGACTAAGGCTCTCAGAAGTGGTCTTGAATTTGAAAAAAGATTTACAAAGTTAATTAAGCAAGCTGCGTGTTTCTGATGCTGATAAAGAGATTTAAGTTTTGTTTTGTGCGCGCTTCCCCATACAATATTTGCGTAATTTAAATGGCAGGGGATAAACGATTAATATAGTTGTTTTAATTGTTGCTTATTTAACATATGTTGAACTTTATATATAATTCCAATACTTTTAGCAGCATTCATGGAGATGTTATCGATTTGTTGTTTTCAGGATAAGTTTTCGTCTACAAAATCTCTGAGAAGTTTTGTAACTTTTTCCCTTTTTAGTATTGTATTATCAATAAAGAGGTTGGACATCGTATTTGGCAAACATTTTTTTCTGGATATTGGGTAAAAAAGTGTCCATTTTGTTTTATTAATATTGAGGGACAATCTGTTTTTCTTAAACGAATATGAGATTTTATTTAACTCTTGTATCATATTATTATAAAGTGTATTTATGTTTTCATGAGAATGGAATAGGTTTGTATCATCAGCAAAATTTATAGTGATTAAGTTAGAGGCTTTGTTAAGGTCATTTATATATATTAAAAATAATAGGAACCCAACTATGGATCCCTGTGGGACATCACATGTTACATTCATTAATTAAGACAAAAAAGAGCCTTGGATATTAACGAACTGCTCACAATCACTAAAATATCTTTTGAACCGGCTTAGAGATTTATCTTTAATGTCATAGAGTTCTAACTTTTTCAATAGAATGTTGTGATCAAAAATATCAAAAATTTTAGACAAATCAATGACTCTTGGGGTATAATGAGAATTTTTAAAAGAATCAGAAATGCTACGTGTTAGTTGGAGTATAGCGTGTTCTGTAGAATTGCTTTTCTGGAAGCCAATTTAATTATTATATTATTATATAAAAATTTAGTTTCAATAAAATAATTGTAGACTCTGTTATACATTATTTTTTCCAATATTTTAGAGAAAATTAGAAGAACTGAAATAGGACGATAATTTATAATGTTGCAATGATCACCTGATTTAAAAATAGGATTAATTTTTGCTACTTTTATAGAGTCTGGAAAAGATCCTTGAACAATAGATCCTTTACAAATTTTAAAGAGTATATTTTTCAAAACGTCAAAGGAGTCTATTATAACATTTCCATTGACGCAATAAGCTACAACTACAATGGAATTGTAGTTATTATTATTATTATTATTATTATTATTATTATTTTATTCATTCGTTTTAATGATTTAAACGCTGCTTTACTAATTAACTTTAATTACTAATAAACTAATTTGTTAGGTTTGAAAAATTTAAAGTTAAATTAAGCGATGTTATAAACTCATCAATTGTTTTTTCATTACGGTTAGGAACTTTATTTGATAAGTTTGTTCCGATTAAAGAAAAAAATCTATTAAATTCAAAAGTTATTTTATTAGGGTTATTAAATAATTTGTTTTTAATTTTTATTGCATTCGATACTAATATTGTACTTTTCTTATTTTTTTCCCGCGATCTCTTTCATTAGTTGCCAAATAGGCTTTGAATTATGTTTGTGCTTTGCAAACAAGTCGGAATAGTAATCTCTTTTCGCATTTTTGCGGAGTTTTTTGAAATTATTTTTATAAACTAATAGTTATTTTTATGATTGATTGATTTATACTTTAGATATTTAATATACAGTTTTTGTTTCACTTTCAGTGATTTTTTAAGTCCTTTAATTATCCAAGAACTTGATACGTACTTGGCGTTATAGATTATTTCACGAATAGGGCAGAAATTTAAAAATGCCACTCGCATCCCCAGAGATGAGGAAAATTAATTTTTGAAAAAAAAATTTTTATCTTGATTGAAATGATAAATTGTAATTAGGTTTCAAATTTTATCCAAACATATTTTGATGCTCAAAAAATATGGCTACATAAAGTTTAAAACCGTTTCTCATTTTTTGAAGATTTTGAATATTTAGAAAAATGGTCAAAAAAAGAAAAAAAAAAAAAGGTGTTTTTTAATTTGTGTTTAGCGGTTTCTATTTCATGTGAACCTGCTAGAAAGAGTGGTTAAAAAATTCTAAAATATAAATAACTAAAACTTAAACCTTTAAAAAACGGTGAGAAGACAATGTTAGTTTTACATAAATATTTGTTGTCTCATTTGCATTCAAATACACAGCTCTTTTACATTCGACTAAATATCTATTTGTTATGAACTACATTTACATTAATACGTTATTATAAATGATTAATGTGTAGTTCTACCCTGAAGATAAGAACAAAAGAGAAAAAAGGGCTAAATTAAGATATTAATGACATAAATTTTGAAACAATGTTTTTAGTAACTATGCGTTTAACAATATGAATTATCTATTTCTTCTTTTTTTTAAATAATCTGATTAGAAGTCACGTAAAATCATGATTTGTGATTTTTTTATTTAACTACAGTCTACTTTAATATAATATTTACGTTACTAAACGGTAAGTATCTTATGGACCATTTACAAATAACGTCAAACACTCAAAAAAAAATTTTTTGAGGCTCTTTGTCACATAAGTGTAACGAAATATTAAATCTCTCTCCCATCCACCTTTTAAATAATAGCTTGAAAAAGTTTGTTTTTTAAAATTGTTTCAATAGCTGACTGTATTTTCAAAGTACAGAGACTAGGCGTTCTAACGGGACCTACAATTCCTAAGAATGTCCATGCTTACGTGGTCCTTATAAATGCATACTAACAAGGTCAGTAGAATATTAAACACATTGAAAGCATCTTTAGACACGTTAAAAATTGTTTAAAGATGTATTTATTTTTATAAAAAAACTGAAGTTTATGCAACAAGATATGTATAGTTGCTTGCTTTTATTATTTGCGTTTGTTGTGTAAATTTATTAACAATCAATATTTTATTTTAGTTATTAAGGCCAGAATTCTTATAAACAATATTAAAGTATTTACAAATTTTTCTTTTTTTTTTAGTTGTTAAGGCCAGGATTCTTTCACACAAAATTGTAAAAGTTAATCACACAGACGAAAGCTTACAAAACTTGGGCATTCCTTTGCCGCATTATATTGTTTATAAGATACTGATTAATTCCGTGCTGAAAAATGCAAAACCGTCATTTCGATTTAATTTGCAACAAATTCATTCGCTTCATATACCTGCAGCAGAAAGCATTTGTGGAATTCAACTTGAGATTGGAAAACTTTATTTGCTGACTGGAAATTTTGATCATGCTAAACTTCAAATGACCAGCTGTGATTTTCATTTGAAATGGCACCAATTAACTGTTGATATGATTGAAGGTATGAGTGGAAAATATGATTGTAGTTGCCAGGTTGCAACGTGTATGGATGGATATTGCGATATTGAAAATGGTTGCAAATGGAAAGTCTCCTGGGAAAAATCTTTTGAAGATTGTGTATATAAGCACTTGAGTTGTGAAAGGTCTTATAGAAAAGTTTGCCAATGGGTTCAAAAGTCGTCTTATAAACAATGTTTGTTAGCAGAAAAAATTTTTAATCGTATTCCGAAGGTCATAACAAAAAACTAAGTGTACAACTAACAAATGTCCTTAAAAAATTTATTTTAACATTGATTTCTATATGTTATCACAGAAGTGTTGCTGGGATTAACCAGAGTACAAATTAATTAAAATAAAATAATGTAATCACAAAAAAAAATTTAATCGCAGAAAAAAAATGTAATTATAGATACTTTTTCTTTCTTTTCAATATAACTGTTAACATATGTGTGAATGCAATTTAATTATTAGAACTGTTCAGCAAAATAAATAATATAGATAAAATACCTTCAGACAAGTCAAGTAAACGCGTGTGCCAAAAGAGTATAAATAAATACTCTTAAATTGTTTTTAAAGTATTTTTTTTTTCCTTAACTTTTATTAAACGATTGCTATTTTTCCGTTTAATAAATATTACAATGCACATAAATATTTTAACTTTTTTAACTACCAGAACAAGAAAACATCGATTTTGCCTTGTTACAATTTCATAACTCTTTTCAATATAACTGTTAACATATGTGTGAATGCAATTTAATTATTAGAACTGTTCAGCAAAATAAATAATATAGATAAAATACCTTCAGACAAGTCACGTAAACGCGTGTGCCAAAAGAGTATAAATAAATACTCTTAAATTGTTTTTAAAGTATTTTTTTTCCTTAACTTTTATTAAACGATTGCTATTTTTCCGTTTAATAAATATTACAATGCACATAAATATTTTAACTTTTTTAACTACCAGAACAAGAAAACATCGATTTTGCCTTGTTACAATTTCATAACTCTTTAATAGGTTATGAAGTTCTAACAAGAATATATAGTATTTACTGATAATTAAGTTGATATTTACAAAAATATAAAGAGAGAAATAAGGTAATATCAATAAATAATAACATCAGAGACGTGGCTTGGCTTCCATACATCCCATATTTGGAATAGGGAGTCAGCAAATTTAGGGGGTGTTTTTTGAAAAAGTAAGGAGCTTTTTTTTTAGTAAAACCTAATGGAAACATATTTAAAATTTCGGGACCCTTATGAAAGATTTTCGGGGGCCTCGGACCTCGAAACCGCGGTACTAAGTATCATAAACAAATTTAAGAAGTTGTAATCAGGGCCGGTGCGAGTAGGTTTCACGTGGGGCAAAAGGGTGCTATTACATTTTTGCCAACGAAAAAAAAAGGTCCTCGTTTTAATAAAATTTGCCGACTGACTATTCGACATTTGCCGACTGACTGTCTAAATTTGCCGAACAACTTATCTAAATGGTCTACATTTGCCTACTGTCTTGTCTAAAAAGGTCAATTTTTCCAACTAAATGAACAAAAAATTCATTGATGGGGGGGGGGGGGGGGCTCACCTCGTTTGCGCTGGCCTAAAGCGTGATTTGTGTGATAATGTTAATAATTATTATCATTAAACTTTACATTTAAAAAATTACAGGTTATTTTCGTTTTTAATTGATTTTATCTGATCAGTGTTTTATTTATTTTATATATTTTAAATGAAACAAAATAAAAAACTGTTTAATAAATGGGGCTTTGATTCAGTTTTAAACTTTTTAAGAAAAGATTTTTTCCGGAAACAACGTTTAAAAAACTTTTATACAAAGAATATTTCTCTTAATGAAATCAGTTTTGACTTAGATTTAGTACAACAATGAAGTTTACTGAAGATCTTGTATCACAATCATGGTTTATTTCTATAAATTTAGTATTAAAAAATTTGTGAGACGAATTTTGCTTTAAATATGAATAGCAAAATAAAATAGATGCTAAGTTTAAAAAAAATTAAGGCAAAAGATGTTTACAAGGTTTTTGTTTGCTATAAAGTTTTTTCAGCTAAATGTTCGATTTTTTGTAGTTAAATTTTTATTACCAACAAAGCAGCAAACAACCACTATTAAGTTGGGAAGTACTGGAATGCAAAGATAAGAGTAAAAAAGCAAAGAAAAGGTTGACAAAAGATTGCTGTAGATTATATGAGTCAGGAAAGCATAAAGAGAGTTCCAAAGGGTTGAAGTGCGGGGAAAACTAGATAAATAAAAGTTCTTATAACATCCAAATACAAATACAGTGAAAGGATGCAACTTTGGTAAATGACCAAATGAGTCAAGCGAAGTTAAGTTTTGCATGAAGGAATAAGAGATGATAGCTCTTTTGAGCAGCGAACATGATAGTATTTGTAAAAAGGAGAAAGAGGTACAATACAATGAGGTAGAGGTAAAAGAGGTACCATACAATGGAATTAGGAGTAAAATAACAGCAAAGAAAGATAAAGTGAAGCAAATTTAAACTTTGCAAGCTTTGCAATCAATTGTGTATAATTTTTTTATGAGAAGACAAATAGTAATGATAATCGAAGAAGACGTAAAGAAAAGGACTTAGTGAGAAGGTTGCCATTCATCAATATAGGAATGTCGAAAGTATATGATTTATTTGCTGTAAATAACTAACTTTTGTTAAATTTAAAACTCACCAAACACAGCAAGCTCTAAGTTATTACAGAAGTGAAATCAGATTCAAGGTTGGCTGCCTGTTCTAAGCGACCAGAAAGATTTTGTTTCAAGATAGGAATATAAAAATCAGTCAGCAAAACAAGTCAACAAAACAAGAAAAATTTATTGTTGTAAAGAAGGTTATTAATATTTAAAAAAAAATACAGGACTAAAGATAGAATCTTGAGGTACCCCAAAAAGTTACTTGAAATGAAGAAGAGTGTTGAACTTCGAGAATGACTTCTATAAAACAATCAGAAAAAAATGAATTGGTAATCTCAAAAATATTCCTTGAAAAACCATATAAAGCAAGCTTATGGAGAAGACCAGCATGCTAAACTTTGTCAAAACCTTTAGATATATTAAGATATATAAAGATATTGATTTTTAAGATACAGTATCGGACAATACAAGTGCAACCAAATAACGCTAATTTAGTTTCTACATTTTTTCATTTAGAGAAATAATATGTAATTGTTTAGAGACAACGTTCTTCAAGTTTTATTCATCACAAAGTTCATTATTTATACACAAAAATTAATAAATTAATCAAAAGTATTAAAAAAAGTTAATTTTCGTTCTGGACAAAACAATTGCAACTCCACAAAATGTTGACCAAGCTGTATTTCGCTATCAATATTTCGTGGCAGATCCTTTGTTGTCAATCACAGCCTTGCATCTTCGAGGCATAGATTCGATAGGTGATCAATGAAACTTTGTGGAATCGCTGCCCAGGCCTTTTGGATTTGTTCAAACAGTTAATCCTTATTACGAACACCTTCACGATTAATTCTTCCGTTGACGATCTCCCACAGGTTCTCCATAGGGTTGAGATCCGGAGATTGAGGCGGCCAATCCATCACTGTTAGGTGGTTGTCTTGAAATCACTGCTTGACTACTTTTGCAGTGTGTTTTGGGTCGTTGTTTTGCTGAAAAACCCATTTTATTGGCATATTCCATTCAGCATCAGGTAACTTTACATCTTTCAAGATATTTTAATACATGAAACGGTCCATTATTCCATCGATTCGATGTATTAGACCTAGACCGTTAGCAGAAAAACACCCCAGACCATTACATTGCCTCCACCATGCTTCACGGTCTCATGGCAGTAACGTAAATCGAGGCGTTTTCCGGCCGGTCGGCGTACACGGCAAATGCCATCACTCCCAATGATGTTGAACTTCGATTCATCACTGAACAGGACAGTTAGCCATTTCTGCACATTCCAGATGTAGCAAACAGTAGTCTTTTCTTCTGGTTCTTTAGTGAAATCAGCGGTTTCTTTGTAGGGCGTCGAGAAAACAATCCGGCATCGGACCAAACAACAGCTTCGTCTGATTGTTTGGTCCGATACAGGCAGCTCAAGTTGCTTTTGTATCTCTACTGATGATATCCAGGGATCCTTTTTGATGGATTTGACAATCATAGAATCCTCTCTACAAGTGGTGGAACGCGGTCTTCCACCTTTGTTATCTGCTGCCAACTTCCCCGTAGAACGATATTTGGAACATAGTCTTGATACGGTCCATTTTTTCACGCAATATTTATCACATATATAATATTTATTACTTTTTTGTGATATTCCACTTACGTAATCGCCAATAATTTACTATATTAGTTCCAATCCAAGACTGTCGGTAGCCATTTTTGCACTTGAAGTCATAAAAATAATAAAAATAAATAATCACGCTTCTCAAGGTTTACCGTGTTACATGTAAGCTTCTGGAATTTTCTGGATACTTCATTTAATTATTAAAAAACTTCCGTGACGTTTACACGGACTAGACTTAATAAAATGAAGCAAACCAAAAAAGTTGCACTTGTTTTGTCCGCTGCAAAATGGCACTTGTCAACGAAATTCTGCATGTGTGCTGTCACCTGTCAGCTGATTGCTCATGTTATGGCATGCTATGACTCCAGACTCCTGAACTGTTTGCTATGGTAGTATAGTTCGTTTCGTTTTTAAGACATGTAAAATTAGTAACACTTTTTAGCATTGTTCGATGTTGGTTGCAAATGTTTTGTCCAATACTGTTTATTAAGAGCAGAGATTATTTACCTTGCAATTTTGTAAAAGTTTATTATTATTTTTTTATCTTATCTTTGTTAAATGCTTATTTAAGGTTCTGACGACAAGATCTTTGCGATCTTCTTTCAGATACCTTGTTTATATTTGTTATATTTTCTATCATTGTAAGTTTATATTATTATATTTTTTATTGGTTATTTAAAGCTGTACAACTATTAACAAATGTAAACCGAAAAAAAAAAAAATTGCCACTTCCATCTAATGCACGATAGAACCTTTAAGTCAAAGCACTTAGCAAACCATAGAATAAAAAGATCGAAAACCATATTGATTGTCAAGAGTAAGTTACTAGACTCAAGATGAGACATTAGAAATTTGTTGAAGACACAAAGGCTTTCTAATAACAGAAAAGAAAATTATCTGACAATAAGAAGGATCAGAATGTTATCCAAAGTTTTTAATAATTGGAACCACAGATGTTATTTTCCAGCAGATAGGAAAACAAGATTCAGTTAATAAGTGCTTATTAAATAGTCTAGAGAGAATTAAGGAGAGTTCTCGAGATTAATTTTACAAGACTATTACATGAATGACTATTACATGAATCACTATTACATGAATGACTATTACATGAATGACTATTACATGAATGACTATTACATGAATGGCCACAAGCCGTAGATATAATTGATTGTGAAATTACTTTAGCAACGGGATAAAGTGATTTGAATGTCTAACAATCTTTTAACCTGTTTACCTGAAATGACAAGAAGAGTATTGATATTAAATTCAAGTGTCGAATTAGAAGAAAAGTTGTTTGCGAATAGTTCAGGTTTGTCCTTTGGCGAGGAAAATTTAAATCTGACTCAAAAATTAGAGATAAAATGTTAAACTTACTTTTGTTAATGACCTTTTTACATTGGTTTGTTGCAATAATAAAAAGACGTTTATTTTCAAGAAAGTTATTTTTTTGAAAAAGAACAAGAAAGTGAAAACCATTGAATAGATTGAGACTTGAATTGGAACCGACAAGAAATAATAAAAGATTTCATATCAAAAATTTTCGAAACTCAATAAACGTCCCCTCCCGTAATTTAAAGTTTTAAAATAAACCTTTTAGGCAAAATGTAAATAAATTATTTTTCCAGTGTCAGCGAGACCTGGACTCTATTTTTACCCTGTTTCCTAGTTGTAAGCTCTTCATAGTAAATTATTTTTTAATTATTTTAATGCAGTTTTGAAGAACATAAAACCAAAAAAGATTGCAAAATATAATTTTTTTTTGTTCGCAAGGATCAGTTATGTTGATGCGAACACTATATTAATAATAAACAATACAAAATTAGTTTCAGAAATTAAAAAAAAATTATATGGTTGCAAGAGTAAATTTAAAGACTAATCAAAACATTCTTTTTCACTTGAAAATGAAATACAACCTGCAACCGCCTGCAAATTAGAAGTTATAAAATATTTTTTTTTATTTGATCAAATGTTCATAAAAAAAAAGTTGATAAAAATGATGCAGAACCAAGTTTTTAATAGAGTTGAAAATTGAAAAAACAAATATTGCTAACAGTTAACTTTAAACTATAGGTGAATGTTTGCAAGACCAATTATATATATTCTTTGCCTTGAAGTTAATAGAAATTCAACATTGATTTTAGATCTTTTAATTTTTTTTTTTTTGATTTTTTTTAAGCACGTTCGGTTGCACAAACTTTATATGATTTGCAATTTTTTTATTTTTCGCTTTCGAAACTAATTGTATCGAAATATATTCACATTATCGAAAATTTACCGAAACAATTTTTCACTTTCGAAACTCTATAATTTGTATCAAAATATTTTTATATTATCGAAATTCTATAAATGGCACCAAAACATTTTATCACTTTCGAATCTCTATAATTTCTATCGAAAAAAATTTATGCGTTCGGAATTTTTAAAATGGCACCGAAGCAATATTTCGCATTCGAATCCCTATAATTTGCATCGAAATACTTTGATATTATTGAAATCAAAAAAACGTTGTCAAAACAATTTTTTACTTTCGAAATTCTTAAAATTACTTCAAAATATTTATTTTATTACATTAATTCTAAAAACTGCATCTAAATGAATATTTAGAATAACAAAAAATTAAAACTCGGATAAATTTGCAAAACGAATATATAACGTTGTTTTAAGGGGCATTACACTAAATTATTGTAGTTTTTCTCTTGGAGAGAAAAACTACAATAATTTAGTGTAATGTTGTTTGTTTCTCAGGTGTATTTGACTTAGATACGATAACCTTAGGAGTGATTTTTATATCTAGAAAAGTTGACAGAACGCAAACGAGGAACGCAAAATATTTCTTACCTTACATGTGTCGGATCCGTGCCCTCTAAGCACAGGACGTTTTTAAAACGTTTAAAAAACTTATTAAAACGAATTTTAACGTACTTTAAACGTTTTAAAAATGTGTAATATGTGTTTACTGGGTGTTTATAGTAAAAGTATATAATAAATATGTAATTATTGTGTTAACAGTAAAATTGTATAATAAATATGTAATTATTTTTTATTGTTGAGCTAAGAGTAGATGATTTTTTGTCTGGCTTTTTTCTGTAACGTGATTTTTTCGCTAATTCATTTTTCTATCTACCGGAAAAAATATGTTGCTTAGGGGGTTGACTTTTCCATTTTTTCACTTAAAAATAAATGAGTATATTTTTAAAAGCTGATATTATTAAATTTGTTTATAGAAATATATGCCTTTAGATCTTTGGTTGCAAAAACAATTAAAAAAAACATTCCCCGTACAAGCTAAAAAGCTAACCTTTTTTTACATTTTTTATACATTTTTTATTGTTTTGCATGATACAAATAATGGTAATATATATATATATATATATATATATATATATATATATATATATATATATATATATATATATATATATATATATATATAATTTATAAAAAAATAGTTTAAATTCATCAAATACTAAATACTTCTGCAAGTGTCATCTTTAATTGTTTGTTGTCAAAATAAGCGTGTTCAAAAGGTGATTACTTTGTGTTTACTAAAATCTAAAATTAATATAAATAAAAAAAGTTATTTATGTGTGGATAAAATGTAAAATAGATTTAATTTTAAGCTTACAATTATAATTAACGTATACTTTATATTTTATAAATGTCAAGAATAAGCTCGCAGATAGATTAAAAACCTGAAAATATCAAATCCTGGTCTCAAAATCTAGTCCACTTTGACAAATCAAAATCAACAAGATCTCACATACCCAAAGTTTCAGAGCCACTTGATAATTTGAATAAAATGGCAAAAGCTTATTATGTTATTGGTTGGTTTATTTGCTTATCAAATTTAGAGAAGTCAGTTTATTCGAGATGTAAAAGAGTTTGCGCAGAATCATCTGATTTATGGCTCAAGCTTAGTTTACCAAAAATAGATGAAAGGTCTATTAACAAAAAAAGTGGAAATTCTCATTAACAAATATCATTCAGTTCAAAAATCTAAACAATTTCTTGAAGAAAAGTGGGATTATTTATTTGATATAACTAAAGTAAATGGTAGCTGGCTTAGCAACGAAGACAAAGCATTTTATTTCTTACAAGTGGATACTAATGGTCAAGTTGGTTATTGTATATCAAACACTGTTAAAGTACATCCATCTAAGGCTGGCAGGAAGAGACCTAGCATACCTGAAACAGATACAGTAGAGGTCAGTGACAACAATAAAGAAGGCAATGAACAAATGATGAACAAGATTCTAATTATATTCCTCCAGACAAAAAAGTCAAGAGAAAATATAAGAACATCATTTTGGCTGTTAACTTAGTTAAGAAGTCAAGACTAAGTATTAAGAAATCAGCAGAAGTTTGCAAAAAATTTATTTTAATGTGGTGTCAATATACAAGCCCCATCTAAATCTGGGGTTTATAGAGCTACAATGTAAGCATCTCAAAAAGTAGAAAAGCACATGATAAGTAATTTAAAAATGAGAATTGGGTGTTTGAATGTCAGAGAAAGAATATCAAGTCTTGGTATTAAAAAATGCAGGAGGAAAAACTGATGGGAAAGCTATTAGTATTTACAGTGGAATAGTTGAAGTGTTGGATAAATTTCAACTATGGAGTAGTATTAAAGTTACAATATCTGATAAGTGTGAATACTGGGAGTAGAAATGGAGTTGTAATTCAAATGCAAAGAGAATTTGAAAAAAAAATCTTGAACCATTTTAATTTAATAATTGTCAGCATCATGTGTTGGACACAATTTTGAAACATACTATGAATAAAATTCTTAACGAAAGAGTGCCAAAATCGCCAGAATTTTATTACAAATTTATTGAAAACCTGAAAAAAATTTATAAAAATTTGAAGTCAAGCTTCAAGCAATGTGAAAAAACTTGTAAAGTGAAGACTAATAAATGGAGAGACGACATGGATTTTTTGTTCGACTTGGTACAAAGAAACCGATACATGAAGGTGAATAGTAGCTTTCCAGCTATAAACTTCAAAAGTCTCCCATCGTTTCACAATGCCAGATGGAATTCAAGAGCAATCTATGCCCTTCTGGCTTTTATTTTAACTGAATAGGATAATAATCAATTGCGCTTGATTTGCGATTTCATTGCATCAACTTGGACTGATATTTGATTTTTTGACATGCAATACTCAGAACATAATTTTAAAAATTTAAAACAAGCAATAACTTCAGCTTCATGAAGACCTTAAAAAAATATTTGTCACAGGAGCCCAGCAGAATACAAGGAATTCAGAGATCCAATATTTGTGCTAAAAGAGCCATTAAAGTTATGCAAAAAATTCATGCAAGAGAAATAGACAAAATCAACTACAGATTTATTCTGCAAAACAACTTTTAAACTTTTTTAACTGAAAGTTATTTTGTTAAAATAAATTGTTATTTATCTGCTAATTTATCAATTTTTATGTATTTCTCAAACAAAAAGATATTTTTCTAATTACGGGGACGTTTTTGTAACTTGAGTCAATCGAACTTTTAAAATTGGTAATTTAATATAGAATGTCATCTTTTGGAACTATACACAAATATAATTGTGAAAAAGTCAACCCCTTAATGTTGCTGTGGCCTTTCTTTGATCTTAGACAAAGACACATTAAAATATTGCATAGTTTTTTGCTAATTTTATTTTAGTTTAGTTGTTCTTAAAAATGTTAGTTCAGAATTAATTCAAATTTTTACAATTGCAATGTGATGAAAAATATTTAATGAAATATTTATAGAGATATTTATAGAGTAAGATATTTATATCTTATACATATAAGATTTATAAGATATTTATAGAGTTTGAAATTAATTTAACCGTCTTTACCAATGTTGCCATTTGGTAACACAACTTTAAATTAAAAAGTCAAACCCTGTTTTGTCTTTTTTTTAATTTTAAGTAATCCTTAAGTTTTGAAACTTCCCACTAAATGGCATCATGATGGCAACTAGATGGCAGCATGATGGCAACTAGATGGCAACATGTGCAATTTAAAAATGAACGCGCGAATTCGCAATTGTTTTTTGAAAACATTGAATGTTCTTGTAATTTTTTTAAATTTCATAAATCGGGAAAGAAAGGGTTAACTTTTTTCTTTGTTTATACATTTTTATTAAACTTTTTTCGAAATTAGTATAGTATCCCTTTTATTAAATATGTTTAAAATCTTATACTGCTGATTTAGGTGGGAGGTGTGGCGTGATACTGAAATAGCCTGCTGCTGGGGTCTTCAGTACATACATCAGTATGTACTGAATATATATATATATATATATATATATATATATATATATATATATATATATATATATATATATATATATATATATATATATATATATATATATATATATATATATATATATATATATATATATATATATATATATATATATATATATATATATATATATATATATATATATCAAAGTTTCAAATATAAAAATGTTTTTTTAAAAAACAAAAAACTGTATAGAGAAAAAAAAAAAAACAGGTAAAGCGAGCAAAACTCAACACAGCATTTTATTTTTTTACTGATATCGCTGTGTGCCAGGTTTCTATTTAATAAAATTTGTTGATAACAAATATAGTTTTTATACTTGATAGAAAATAAAGAAATTAAAATGAACCAACAAGTTTTCAACAAAACCGCTGATGTAAACGTACGGCGTATTTTGTGAAAAACAAGGAAACTGAAAACAAGTTTAATTTATATGGAAAGTGAAGTATATATAGAAAAAAATGTAGTCAGTTTTTGGCAATAAAAAACTTATTTTCACTGCAAGCGTAGTAAAAATGAACTTTTAAAACAAAATAAATTTCGCGCAGAAATGAAATGTAGAAACTTACCTTTAATGTTACCACGGTTGGACCAGCTCTAAAAAATGGACCGGTAAAACCATTAGTGACGGGTCATTAAATTTGAACAGCCTATTTACACTTTTATTTTTTTAAATGTCTTTTAATATTTATAATAAAAGGATGGGTGACAGTTTTTTCTATAATCCAGTTAACGAGGGGAGGGGGGAGGGGGTTGAATCGACATACGATCTTGCACCCAAATAAAACAGCCCGAGGTTTATTCAAAAAAGGGACCTAGTTCTAATAAACGTCTTTCCACAAGTTTTTAGGCTTTGTTAAACTTTCTTAATTTTTAAGGAAATTATGGTTGAAAACGGCAAAATTTGTATTATTAAGTTAAGAGAAACTCGTTACTCAAGGAGATAATCATTACTCAAGGAGATAATCATTTTTAATCTTCTTGAGGTTATTTAATAAGTTTAAAAGTTTTAATTATTTAAGGTTTTTAATGAAGAGCGGGAACCCTGTAACACATTAATAAAATAATACAAATGAAGAAACCGTTATGTTTAATAACTAATGAGGTATAATAATATAAATACCCCCTTAAGTATTTAAGATTGTGATATTATTAACTATCCAGAAAAAAAGTTTTGTATGTACTTTATTCTAAGTTTTGTGCATTTAGTGGAATACTTATTTTAATTTTATCTTTTGAACAAGGTAGACATTGCTTTTTTAAATGAAAATGATGGCTTCTTCTATGATGGCATACTGACGAGTTAGGTGTGTTGCAAGGTTGACGAGTTGAGAAAACTTTTTTTTTCATAAAAACAACATGTTTGTTAGTGAAAAAAAAGGATTTTTTAGTTCGCTAAATAATTTTGGTTTCAAAAAATACATAAAACGCAATATCTCTTATGCGCATACACAAAATTCTACACTGCTGCTGTGTAGCACGAAAGGGTTAATTTAGATAATTACGCGTAATTTCTGGCATTTCTGAGGAAAGTCTCTAAGGTCAAATAAATTTGTGAAGTTTTCTTAGATGCTAACAAGCCCTATCCTCCCCCAGGAAAAAAAGTTGAATTTTATATAAACTTTTAAAACATATGGCCAACATAAATTTTATAGAACTCTATAGAGTTTCTGTTAATTTCTATAAAAATTCCTATTGAAATTTTTTTTTATACTTTTATTTTTATAGAAAAAAAGTTTTATAGCAATTTCTATAGAAATTAATAGACATTCTATAGAAATTCTATAGAGTTACGATAAGCCATATGTTTAAAAAGTTTATAGAAAATTCTATAGAACTTTTTTTCCTGGGCTCCTATGCCATCATAGAAGCAGTAGTAGCCTATGATGGAATACATGTTCTTTTTTTTTAAATTTATCTTTTGCTCTTGGTCTTTAGGATAAAGAATAATGAAGCATCAAAGTTAAGTATGCCATCATAGGCGCTTTTCCCCTAAATTGATTAAGATGCAAGCATTCAAATTGTCAAGTGATAAACAATTCTGCAGACAATTTTTAATATAATTTAAGGTAGAAAAACTTTTTTCACAGCCTACTTGGATGCAAGGCAAAGCCAAGATATATTTATAGGCCAAAAATAAATGGCTGTACGACTTAAAAAATAATCTGTACTGAAATAAAACATTTAAACAACAAAGAAAACAATTAAAACAACGAGTATTTTTTTTTTCAGTTTTCTTGTTCAATTTCATTTTCTTTCAAATGTAACTTTGGTAGCTAAGTGTCTTCATTTTTGTTATAACTTGCATAAACTTCAGGTAAATTTAATTTAAGTTTATCCCATTTTTTAGTAAAATCTTTTTTTTTTTGTTTTATTATTTTATATTTTTATATTTTTTTCTTTAGGTGTCCCAAGAAGACCTAACAGCCTTGTCACAGAACACCGCGGAAGTGCATTTAACCAGGACGTTCATGCCTTCTTCCTTACCGTGGCGCGAAATACCCAAAGCTCGTTTAGAACATGGATCTCCTGCATATAAAAAGAAGCGCTCTAGCAACTGTGCCACGGCCGCATAAAATCTCAAATTTATCTCTTAAAACCGTAGAATTTTTAAACCCAAGTACTTTACTTCTTTTTAGATCATTTTTTGAAAATTTTTTTGAAAATTGACGAGGATCTAAACAAGAAAAATCTGAGCATATTTCTAAATGTTTAGCAAAACGTTGCTCGAATTTAGAAATAACTGTATTCATATCTGTGTTATGAACATTAAATTTGTCATCAATATCATTTTCAATTTCAATCAAATCATTAGCCCAAGAAACAAAACTTTTAGCAGCTATTAAAACATCTTACTAATTTCTGGCTTCACTTCTTAGACACTCTAACGTTGAATTTACCATCTGCTGAGCTAGAAAAATATTTTTATTTTTTTTTTGTAGTTATTTAGGTGCTCCCAGAAGTCCTTACGGTCTTATCACAGAACACCGCGGGAAAGCATTTAACAGGAAGTTCACGCCTCCTTCCGTACCAATGTCGCTTGTTGGGCTGGAGCTGGCATCGAACCTCGGACCTCTGGGTTTTGAGCCTGAACTCTAACCACTGCGCCACGGCTGCTCAAATAAATGCCGTCCGTCTGCAAGTACTTAGATAAAGATGTTGTTTGCTGAAATATTTTACTGTGCAGTAAGAATTGTTACTATATAAGAGAGTGTAATAACATCGTTTCAGTACATTTACAACCATTATTGAAATCTTCACTGTTAGAAGAAATAATTGAAAAAGTTTCTATTAAAGTTACGTACAACGAGTTAGACGGTTCTTTAAATGAACCAAACATCGTTTTTAGTGCATGATTTTTAGCCCACAATCTTGTTTTTCCAATTAGGTTTAACACTCGACAAATTGTTGCTATATCACGGCTCAAGTCCATTCGTTTTTACTAAGTACAGTAGCAGGCGGTGGCCGGTGGCCACAGCCACAAACGTTACCCAACCTACCGGAAATTTTCCGGTGTCCCGGTAGGCTAGTCCAACCTTGAATGATGCTAATGAAATTGAGAAGTTTTCTTACTATTTATTATGTAAAATAACGCGCAAATAGACCATTATCGTAATAACGATACAAGATGTATAAATCGGAGTTAAAACTAAAAAATCACTCAAGTTCTTTACCACAAAGTATAAAATTTGAAGATGTATATATATGTGAACCGAGCAAAATTGCAAACATATTTAACAAATTTTTTACTGAAATTGGAACCAATCTTTCTAAAAAAATTACAATGACCGTGAGTTCGCTTGAACACTACTTGTGTCCTATAAATAACTTTCATTATAAAAATTAGTATTCTTCCGAATTATCTCACGACAAACTTAATAGAGCCTTTGATTTTATAAAAAGAAATAAAGCTATTGGTGCTGATGAAGTAATTGGTAACATAGTTATAGATTGTTATGAAAGTCTGAAAGATACTCTTTATAAAGTATTTAATGTATCTACAAAACAAAGAGTTTTCCCGGATCAATTGAAAATTGCGAAAGTTTTACCAATTCACAAACAAGGCGATAAAACAAATATTAACGACTATCGCCCAATTTCGGTTCTTTCAATTTTTTCAAAAGTATTAGAAAGAATAATATATAATAGAATATTTAAATATTTTGAGCAAAATAATATACTATATACGAAACAGTTTCACTTTAAAAAAGTATTTCAACTGAGCACGCAGTTATTCAATTTGTTAGGGAAATCTCAGAATCTTTCGAAAAAAATATTATACCCTAGAAGTTTTTATTGATCTTTCGAAGGCATTTGATACCGTTGACCATAAAATATTGCTTAAAAACTTGAATACTATGGAGTCAATAACAATATGCTAAAATGGTTTCATAGTTACTTCTTCAAAGTGAATATGTTGAAATAACCTGTGGTGTTCCACAAGGCTTTATTCTAGGTCCTCTTATGTTTTTAATTTATATAAATGATTTTAAAAAAAGCAGCTAATCTTTGGAGTATTACGTTTGCTGATGATACGAATCTACTGATGATACGAATCTACTAATGTTACGAATTCTTATCAAACAGTAATATTAATGAGCTGTTTTCTGGCATGAATAAAGAACTTAAATGCGTATCTGAGTGGTTAAACAAAATACATTCTGTTTCATCCTAATATAAAAAACGTTTTTTAACCAACAACCATGCCAAAAGTTCTTATTGATGGATTTGAAATAAAAAAGGAAACTTTTACTAGTTTTCTTGGCATTTATCTTGAAATTAAAAAAAAAGAAATTAAAAGAATTCATTCTTTTTAATGACAATATTTTTAAATACTTTTAAAAATAAGAAATTTATATAAACACGTTCTTTTGTTTTTGTATTTTGTAATTTTCATTTGTTTGTATTTATTAATGGTTTAAGTTATATTTTATGATAAAGTTTATGGTTCTGGCGACAAGATCATTCTTCTATCAAAAGTTTTTTATTTAAATTAGTTTACTTCTTTTTTTTTGCTACTTTTATTTTTATTCTTATTGATATGGTGATTATATATATTCTCTATTATAATTTACTAAAAGTATAAAAATATCAATATTTGTAAATGTAAAACTGTATATATATTAAAAAAAAAAGAGAAAAATTTATAAATACAAAATGTATGTATGTGTGTATATATTTATATGTATGTATGTAAGTGTATGTACTAGGGATATGACAATTTTGCAACCCTATATCCCTATACTAAATTTAGTGGAGTTTTTGTTCAAAAATCAAAAAAATAACAAGCATTTTTACTATATGTCAAAAAAGTTCACCCCCAATTAAAAAATACTTACAAAAAAATTTTAAAAAATGTAGTTTTGCAACACATCTTCCACTACTTTACAGAAACCAATAAACATGTATAATTAAAATTTGTCTACTGTGTATTTGACAATAAGTATTTAATATTTAGTTTTTCTATGCTATGGCATAATGGCATTAAGTCTTGCATTACTTTCACAGCACGTTCTGCACATATATTTGACCGTTGTGTTGGTATTGGTGTTGGCTCAGTGGACCAAACCCTTTTCAATGATTTCAATGCTTTGGGATGCTCATTGCATGCTTCTAATAGATTAACAAAATCTGCAGGATTGAAGTAGTGACCCTTAAACCATATATCACCCCATAAACCACAGATGAAGTCACATGCTGCTTGAGTAGATTCTGATTCTTGGTATTCTGGTACTAAAATGTAAGCAAGTAGAATAAAAATGGCTCTCAAATTCTATCTTGCATTGCTTATAGCAGGAAGTGATTTGAAATTAACTTTTGGAAAATTACCTGTGCTTTTAAACTTTCTATAACATGCTATTAAGTGATTCAGGAAATCCATGTCATCTCTCCAGCGAGTTCGCTTCACTTTCGTTAAAGGATTTCCAATATTACAAAATAATAACTTCAAGTTCTCGTGATCTTGCTGCAACCTTGTCACAAAAGGGTAATGGAGATATGGTGACATTGTTGATCATTCAAAATGATCATTCATGACATGTTTTAAAAGAGTATCTAGAATATGGTGTTGGCATCCAATAAAAACAGGCTTTTCTAGTCCAATGGTTTTAAAATATTTCTGTAACCGTGTAACTACACCATTTCTTAATTCTGCATTTGTAGATGTTGTGTCAGATACGATCATTTTTATGGCTGGCCACAGCGTATATTTATCTACCATATGCTTTATCCCATTATATATTGTTTCATTTTTTCCATTCATCAGCTCCAGAACAGCAAGTCGAACTTCTCTATTTTTATTTTTCAAAACAACTACTTGATATTCCATTTTCTTTATGTGTTTTCCATCAAAGTGCAAAGAACATTTTTCATTTTTTAGGTTTTCCATATAATTTACTTTCAACTTTTCCCCTTCTTTCATAACACCTTTGTAGATACCACTTTGCGTTGGAGTATAAATAGAAATACCACTTTCTGAGAGAGTTTTACATACTTTATATGCTTTTTTGGTACTAATCTTTGCAGAAATCACTAAATTTACTGCTGAATTTGTTTTTTGTTTTTTAAATGATGATGACGGACCTTCAATATCACTACTGGAACATTGCTCTTCGCTTTCTGAAGGATCTCCTTCACTAGCTGATTCAACAAAATCTTGTCCTTGACTGATGGACATTTGTTTCTTTATCATCACTAATTTTCTTGGATGAATACCTTCAGCATCTTTAATTGTGGTACAATATCCAGCTCTTCCATTTGTTGACTTTTGAAGACAATAAAATTCTTTATCTTCCTGACACAACTATTCACCTTTCTCATCGGTTATATCAAACAATCGTGTAAAATTTTGAGTTCCGGGTTTTCGACAATCTTTGTCAAGTTTTTTCAATACATTTTCTATTTTTATTTCTGCTGCTGATTCCCCTTGTTGAATAGGAGTATTTAGCTTTCTCCATAGCAATTTAGTTTCTTTAGCCACAATTGTAATTCTCTCCTTTCTACTTTTCACATTTTATGACAAACTTTTAAATCGATCAATGATACGCTGTTCTGTTGGCAACTTATTCATTTCACTAATACTTTTAACAACAGTAGTACATCTTCTGGAAGTTTTAGCTTTTTCAAACCTTACTCTTTTAATTTTTGCAATATGATAAACTGATCGTTTCATTAAAAGTGCTTACAGTTTTTAAAAAACTTTGTAGAACACATTATACTAAATTTGATTCCCAAACTTTCTTATTCTTGTTTGAAGCAACACTATTTTTGGGACATAATGTTCAAAACACAAGATAACAGTTTGATAAACTTAAAGAAGACAATCCTGTTATATACAAAAAACCAATTATAAAATGCTGAAGCACTTCCACACGGTCCAACAGGGTTAAAATCGAAAATTGCAGTTATTAAAAATTGCAGTTATCTTGTAAAGAAATCTGTAGAATTTATGATGTTTGTAATCACAGTCGTATATTGAGAAGATTGTGTTGTGTCTCTATTAAGTAATTTATAACTCACTAAAAAGATAGGAAAAATTATTTTCAGCTTGAGGGGTGATCTTTTTTGACAATTTACATGAAAAAAATTAGATTTTATGTCAAAAGAGGTTTGGAACTTAAAAGATAATGATAAAAATCCTGTGATCAATTGGAAAATAATTAGAAGATGTGAAGCATATAACCTGACAACAAAATCGTGCAAACTATGCCTTAATGAAAAATATGAAATTATTTCAAATATTGACAATAGTTTATTAAATAAAAAGACTGAAATTATATCAAAATGTCGGCATAGAAATAAATTCCTTCTTTGTCAATTCGAAACAGGCTAAAGGTAGACTTCATGTAGTCGATGTTTTGACGTCAGATCCCATTGCATTGCCTAATTTGTATTTTAAACGGTTTTTTAATTTCTTGATTTAAAAAATATATATGGCTGATGATTGCCGCCAGGCATGAAACTCTGAGTACCAAAAAGTTGTATTTTTTTCATTTTAATACTAAATAATTATATTAGATCTATTATAAAAATCTTTGTTTTTATAATATTGATCAATTTTAAACGAACAAGAGTTTTTTTTGTACATTATTATACAAAAAACATTATACAAAATATACAATATATATATATATATATATATATATATATATATATATATATATATATATATATATATATATATATATATATATATATATATATATATATATATATATATATATATATATATATATACATATAAACACACACACACACATACACATTAGACTATTGTTTCGTCCTTCAGGATTCATCAGTAATGTTCTGATTTTATGGGACCAAATCTTAGCAATAAAGCAAGAAAACTGATTTAAAGCAATTTAAAAGATTTGTTGTGTCATGCCAAAGTGCTCAAACTACACAGTAGTGGGCCAGCATTATGCAAACACCAATGACATAAGCCATAAGGAGAGATTGTAAGATTATATATATATATATATATATATATATATATATATATATATATATATATATATATATATATATATATATATATATATATATATATGTATATATATATATATGTATATATATATATACATATATATATATATATATATATATATATATATATATATATATATATATATATATATATATATATATATATATATATATATATATATATATATATATATATATATATATATATATATATATTAATTATCTTCGCTTCCAACAAGGTTGCAAGCAACCACTAATTAGTGTTGGAAGTTACTGGAAGAGAAAAGATGAAGATTGTAGAGCAAGATAACGGTTGACAGACGACTTAAAATATTGCAAATTATATGAATCAGGAAAGCAAGATGAAGGAAGCGAATTTTAAAGAACTGATGTTCGAGGGAAAAACTAGACGAACAAGAGTTTTTGGAGCACTTAGGAACAGTTACAGAAAAAGGATGAGACGCTAGCTCTTTAGAGCAGTGCCCATTATAGTAATTGTAGAAAAGACCACTTTTCATTTTTTAGGTTTTCCATATAATTTACTTTCAACTTTTCCCCTTCTTTCATAACACCTTTGTAGATACGACTTTGCGTTGGAGTATAAATAGAAATACCACTTTCTGAGAGTGTTTTACATACTTTATGTGCTTTTTTGGTACTAATCTTTTCAGAAATCACTAAATTTACTGCTGAATTTGTTTTTTGTTTTTTAAATGATGATGACGGACCTTCAGCTTCAATATCACTGCTGGAACACTGCTCTTCGCTTTCTGAAGGATCTCCTTCACTAGCTTATTCAATTTTGCTGCCGATTTCCCTTGTTGAATAGGAAAATGCTTTCTCCATAGCAATTTAGTTTCTTTAGCCACAATTGTAATTCTCTCCTTTCTACTTTTCACATTTTATGACAAACTTTTAAATCGATCAATGATACGCTGTTCTGTTGGCAACTTATTCATTTCACTAATACTTTTAACAATAGCACATCTTCTGGAAGTTATAGCTTTTTCAAACCTTACTAAATTTGATTCCCCAACTTTCTTATTCTTGTTTGAAGCAACACTATTTTTGGACATAATGTTCAAAACACAGTTTGACAAACTTAAAGAAGACAATTCCGGTTATATACAAAAAACCAATTATAAAATGCTGAAGCACTTCCACACGGTCCAACAGGGTTGAAATCAAAAATTGCAGTTATTAAAAACTGCATTTATCTCGTAAAGAAATCTGTAGAATTTATGATGTTTGTAATCACAGTCGTATATTGAGTAAGATTGTGTTGTGTCTCTATTAAGTAACTTATAACTCACTAAAAAGATAGGAAAAAATATTTTCAGCTTGAGGGGTGATCTTTTTTGACAATTTATATTAAAAAAAATAGATTTTATGTTTATAATTATAATTTCTCCACTCATGGTTACATGGGGAATACAAAATTCTAAAATTTTTTTTTAGTCATACCCCTAGTATGTACGTGTATACATATAAAGAAAAATAAAAAAAATTATCGAACCAGAACACATTGATTAAAACAGCTATTATTTAGTATCATTTGAGACGATTTAAAAGAGCAGCCGTGGCGCAGTGGTTAGAGTTCTGGCAGCTCTAACCCAACAAGCGACATTGGTACGGTAGGAGGCGTGAACTTCTTGCTAAATGCTCTACCGCGGTGCTCTATGATAAGACCGTAAGGACTTCTGGGAGCACCTAAATACATACAAAAAAAAAAAAAAAAAAAAAGTAGAAAAAGAAGAAGAAGAAGAAAAAAAAGGTGTTAAGTTATTAAAACTGATGAACGAACTTTAAGATGGTTAAAAGACGAAAAAAAAAGTTAACTTTTTAAAAAACTGAAGTTTTGGATACTTAAAAACTAAAAATAACTGAGATTTATAACTGGTATAAAAACTTAAAATAAAAAAAAAAAATTGCACACAATACTCGAAAAAAAGCAATCAGAAAGTTGATTAAACGGATCCTCTTACCGAAATAAGCAGTTGCCTAATAAACAATTTCGTTAATAACAGTAATCACTAGCAACAAGTTATAAAGATAAAAATGTAAACTATATTATTGAAATACTAAAATAAAAAAATTAAAAATTAAAAGTAAAAAATAAAATAAAAAATAAAAAAAAATCGCTTGTAGCATTTTGCGATATAAATGGATGATAATAAAAAGTCTTTCAAAATAAAACTGAAACTAATATGAAACTTTTATGAAACTCACAAAAAAAAAAAAAAAAAGGCCTCTGATTTTAAAAAAAGTAAGAGATTTTAAGAATTGTTTTGTATTAATTTTTATTTGAAACCCCCCCCCCCCCTCAAATTGCATGTACTTTTGACTTTGTAGGCGTCCGCGCTACTAAAGGTTTTTGTAAAAAAAACTTTTAGTAGCGCGGTCTATTTGCGCTACTAAAATGTCTATTTGCGCTTTCAGTGAACGTCCGCGTTCACTGAAAGCGCAAATAGACATTCCACTTTTCGAAACTCTTTTTTTTTTTTAAATAAAATTAATTTAATCAAAAACCTTTTTTTTTTTGAAACTAATTTTTATCGAAGTTATTTGTTTTTTCGAAATTTAATTACTTTAGTACAACTTTTTTTTTTTTTTCGAAAATAATTTAGCTAATCGAAATGTTTTTTTTTTTTTTTGGAACTAGTTTAACTTTTCGAAGCTCCTTTTTTTTTTTCGAAATTCATTTTTTTTTTTTTTCGAGTTTTTAAAATTAAATTTAAGCTTTAGAAATTATTTTAGCTATTCGATAGTTTTCGAAAGTTTTTACAAAATCCGAAAAAAAAAGTTTTTTATCGATAACGTTTTAATCGAAAGTTTTCAAAAATTTTATTTTCGAAAATGAACCCTATTAATGATGTGACATAAGAACTACCTAGCTTAAAGAATAAAACACAAGCATTTAGCCCTGGTTTCTCCATGTTAAACAGAGTTACCAAATTACTTACATAACAATTTTTTTTTTATAAACAATGCATATTTTTTATAAAAAACGTGAAACCCTATCTGTTGTATTGGGCCAATTACTACGAGATGTGGTCAATTCAAATGCAAATTCAATGCAGTTGCAACCCTAAAAGCAAAATGTGGATGTCAAGTTTATTTATGTTTACATTAATTACAAACCAGAGTTGATAATGCCGCCCGGCGGCAAAGTAAATTTCTGCCGAAAGGCCAACTTTTTAGGGAGGCGGAAGCTGTTAGGGGCGGCATCTCATTCAATTTTTAGCGACAAAGTGTTATTTCTTCCACCTCGAATGGCTTCTGCCTTTCTATTGGCGGCTGCAGCCAGAGTTATTTTTAGGAGGCAAAATGTTTTGAAGGTCGACGCCATTAGGGAAGCGAAAGCCATTGATGGACGCCTCCAGAAAAAAAAAAAAAAAAAAAAAAAAAAATATATATATATATATATATATATATATATATATATATATATATATATATATATATATATATATATATATATATATATATATATATATATATATATATATAACGCTAGATCGACTTTAAGTGGCCTTTTGTCAAAATCTTTACTGAAAGTGGCATTTTACAAAACCTTCGAAATTTTTTATTAAATATGCTTTTATTAAACAAAACCAAGTTAAAAAGTAATCTTAAATGGATTTTAAGCGAACGAGAGTATTGTATGCAAAAAAAATGTAAAAAAAAAAAAAAAAGTCCACTTAGCGTTTTTTTATCAGTTAAGGATCCACTTAACGAAAATAATAACGTTAGATCGACTTAAAGAGGACTATTCCACATTTACCTAATATTTTATACAATAATCGAGGTAGTTTAATTTTCGAACGTAGATTTCATCAAAATTGTTAAGATGAATAAACATCGGGATTGTTAAGATAAATAAACATTGGCATTTATGGTATGATAAAGAGACTGGGTGGG
Organism: Hydra vulgaris; assembly: GCF_022113875.1. NCBI lineage: Eukaryota > Metazoa > Cnidaria > Hydrozoa > Anthoathecata > Hydridae > Hydra > Hydra vulgaris. The sequence continues at coordinate 14,981,825 of NC_061157.1, read as the reverse complement.
ATAATTCTTTTTAAGTAAGATTTAATGAAAACATGTGTAAACTTTGTCTAATCATAGTCGTGAAAAGAATTCTAATGACTATGGTCTAAAGTGGATTTATTGATAACATAATAGAAAATTCGTTTAAAATAGATTTAATAAAGTTCGAAACTTTGTCTTAAATGGGTTTATTTAAAACGCGCTTTAAAAACTTAATTTTGCTGAAACATGTATAAAATAAAACTTAAAGTGGATTTATTTATGAGATGTTTAAAACTTCGCCTAAAGTGGATTTATTTCAAAATGTTTAAAACTTTACCCAAAATGGATTTATTAGAAACATGTTTGAAAACTCAACCAATTCGTTTAGATATTAAAATGTTGGAATAAAATCTTGTGAAATCTCTAGCGCTAAATTGCTTTTTAAAAAAAAACCTGGTTATTTACTCTAAATATATCAAGTTTCGTTTTAAAAAACAATTATATTTACACTCCACGGTCGTTTAGATGTGGAAAGTTATTATACGCAAGCGCAGTGTCAAATTCAAATATTCTAGTTTTAAAGATGGTGACGGCCTTTAGATACCAAAATTTTTTCTGAGTAGCAACAATATTTTTATAGTTTTACTTAGTAGTTATTATTTGCATATTTTTGATAGAATAAAATAATAATAAAGATAATTGAATTGTTGATTCAAAAATGATAAAAACAATATAAAGATGTTTAAATATATAAAAAACTGTGATTCTCTGCTACATTTATCTGACTGTTAAAAGCGTGATTTGTTTACATTTTCAAAACTGTTTTTCTAAAAATCTGAGCGATACAATTTAATAATTTTTACTTTTTTATTTCGAATAGTCTTATCTTGATTTGAAATTGTTTTCAGATCTGAGTATTCAATTTTTTTCTGAACAAAAATAGAATTCACCCAACACTACTTTTGTAGATGTATGATACATTTATATTAAGGTATATAGCTAATATATATATACATATATATATATATATATATATATATATATATATATATATATATATATATATATATATATATATATATATATATATATATATATAATTATATGTGAATGATTATAATATAAATTATAATATATAATTATATGTGAATGACTATACTATAAATGCAAAAAAATAAAGGCTAAAAAGTTCACAAGTTACTTATAAAGTATGTAAGATAAAATATTTATATATAAGTTAAATATAAATTTATTATGTTACATAGTTTATATAGCATTTAGTTTATATTTGTTTTTATAATATAGGTAATATAAACTATAAAATATAGTTTTTATAATATATCATAATCATTTAACTATATATTATGCACAATTTTTATCCAATAAATTTGTGTGCATATTATATTACAACACGATTACAATAATTGTATGCAAACACAGTTAATGCATATAAATCAAACTCTGAAAAATAATAAAATATTAAAAATAATAATATATGTCCAAGCATAGTATACTATGTAATACAATACAGTATATATATATATATATATATATATATATATATATATATATATATATATATATATATATATATATATATATATATATATATATATATATATATATATATATATATATAAATATATGATACATACACCATTGGCCATTAATTAGAGCATTCTTACTTATATATCCTGTTTGCTTAAAATTACTTTAAAAACTAGTTAGCTTTTTAAATATTTTATTATTTCTAATTAATAAGTATCGTGTATTTTATTTAATGGACAAGTTGTCACCATAAAATTTCATTTGTATCCCTAATTATATGTAACTTTATAACATCGACTATATTTTTTAAAATTTTTTTTGTTCGTTAAAAATTAATGCTTACTGCTTTATTTTTAAAATTAATGTAATATATTTTTTAATAATTTAATTTGATTTTCATTAGCATTTATTAACTCTAAATTTCTAATTTTGAAATAGTACTGATGAAAACACAAAGAAATTAGATATTGAAAAGCCTCATAACGAGTGAAGTAATACAGCATGAAACTCCAAAATCATGGTTGAGATTATCTGAAAAAACATGTTACAAATCTATTTTTATTTAAAACCAAGTATTATCTCCTCGTCAAATAGCCAATAAGTTAAATATTGAATATTCACATATTTGAAAACCTTATACTGAAACAGATGACATTATGGGTCTGGATAATCTGGTGGGCAACACAATGAGATAAACGTTTTTAATTAATAAAATTAATTTGCTTGATGAAACACGACAGCAAGTGGTGAAATGTTATATTCTCAGACAAAATGAATGTTGAGGTAGATATGCAAAAATATGTTATTGCTTCGTGTTCTGCTATGGCGATCACCTCAACAGTAATTTGATTTGAATTGTACATGAAAACCAACCAAGCAAGGTAATGGCAGTGTAGACTTTTGGGCCTACATGAATTATGCAGGACTTAAATGCTATTAATTATTTGAAGATTGACTTATTGCTGATAGAAACATTGAAATTGCAAATTATTGATATAAAAATTGTGGATATGCAAAATGTTGAAATGCTTTTTTTATGGTTTTTCTTTGGTAAATTATTGTTTTAATATATTATTTGAAATATATACTTAACTTTAGTCCGATTGTTTTTTTAAATTAAGATAAAATGTTTAATTATTATTATTTTTTTTGGTATCTTAATCAATATGTTTAGATCTTTTTTTGGATTTTCATAATGCATATAGATTTTACTTGAATTAAAAAAATAAAAATAAAAGTATTTTAGTTTTCGATTTAGTTGATTTTGAATTTGTTTTATAAAAAAATCGTGACAAAAACAATGTGTGCTCTAATTTAAGGCCTAAAAAATCTTACCTACCTCAAAAAACTAATTTAATATCATGTCGTGGATATATATATATATATATATATATATATATATATATATATATATATATATATATATATATATATATATATATAAGCCTAAATATTTTAAATCAAATCAAATAAGTGATTCAAGACTTGACTTAAAAAATCTCTATTTATTTTAATCAAATCAACCTGCTTTTATTAATAGTTTATAATGAAATTAGCTCAAGGTCATATCATTATAAATTTTCACAATCTTGAGTAATAACATTATTAGAATGTTATTAGTAATAACATTCTAATAATGTTATTACTCTAATAACATGAAGTTGTCTTAGAAATTTCAAGATACATTAAATTTTTTTTTTTTTTTTAACTAAATTTAATTATGGTCATGCTTTGGTCAATTCTAAATGTTTTGCAAAAAATTTCATGAATTGTTAACAAAAATTGCCCTACAAGTTAACTGCCTCTGCCAAAACATGATGACAATGACTTGATAAAATGCTTAGTTTCTCTATCTAATACTAAATAAACCTTCAGTTTTTCAATTTAATTTATTTGTATTATTGTGCCTAAAAGTTATGACCATATAAAATTAACAGCCCCCTCGATTTGATCAAACTTTGCTCATTTAAATACTAAAAAAATATTATAAGGTATTTTATTAATTATTTTAGCAATAAATAGTTAGAAATGGAAAAAACTTTTAAAATTCGAATGTATTAAAATATGAAATGATTTTAACAAAAACAAAAAGTAAATATATTATAAATTGTATGTTAGGCCGACTTCCATGGGTCTAACATACATACGTATTGAAATTTATAAATATATATGTATACATATATATATATATATATATATATATATATATATATATATATATATATATATATATATATATATATATTCTTTAGTTATGACTAGGAGTGTTTAAACTATTTATTTATAGAATGTAGAAATTTGTTTTGTTTTTTATTTGTTTATCTCTCCATTGACTTTTTAACCACAATAACTGCAAATAACTATATTGCATTCATGCATATATTTCATTCATAAAATTAGATGTGTTTTTGTTAATTCTAATAAATTAGCAAAAATACATCTAATTTTGTCTCTGTTATAGCACTCTATTTTTAAAATACACTAACATATCTTTTATATATATATATATATATATATATATATATATATATATATATATATATTATATATATATATATATATATATATATATATATATATACATATATATATATATATACATATATATATATATACATATATATATATATATACATATATATATATATATATATATATATATATATATATATATATATATATATATATATATATATATATATATATATATATATATATATATATATAGCCTAGCAACAGCTTACTAAAAGTTAATGTTGAAAAAATATCTTTTAATCTTGAAAAAAAATTGAATACTAATATCAGTAAACATTCTAAGAAAGATCAACAGTTCATCTATCTGAAAAAGTTAAAATTTAAAAATTTCTACGCTCAAAATTTTTTTAAAAACAATTTGAAAACGATAAACAAAACACACTAAAAAAGCTATTGCTGTAATTACATTTTATTCGTTTTTAGAGGTTTTATATTTTATTTGAAACATTTTATCGTGTACTAGAAGTTACTTTTATTATAATTTCCTTTTAATAAACGGCTAAATCCATATTTAATTGCTAAAAATTAGAAAAATAGCTCGTTGTCAATGAGAATTTTTTTTATATTCGTTATCCGTAGCCATTTTTAAAACTTTTAAAATATGCAAACTTTACTGCGCTTGCGTATAATAACTTTCCACTTATTTAGTAAGTCTGAACGACCGTGACTCGAGGTCACATTCAAATTACGCAAACTAATGAGTAAACCCGAAGTTCGTAAAACTTATTACTACTGCAAATACACTTTATATTTGGTTCTTTGTAATCAACGCTACTATGCGAGAATGATTCCGTTTAACAATGAAAAATAATAAAAATTATAATCAGCCGGCTTTTTTACTACTCATACTTTAGCTGGTCCCGACAGTACGACTTAAATTTACTGTCGATATAACTTATGATAAACTTGTACATACAAATATTTAAAAAACTATATCGTTAGATCATGTCACTAATAATATGCTTTTGTTTTAAAATAGATCTCAAAAAGGTATAAAGTTTTTTAATACCGTTATAAACTTATGCAATGTTATTCATAAAATGATTAACTAATATTATTTCTATCTCTGAGATATAAAACTGACAAATAAAATTTTTGTTGTAGTTACAAAAATAAAATTTAAAAAAAGGTAGTAAACAATATTTTAAAAATAAATACCCATTAAAACAATGCATTAACATATTTATTAAAACTTACTAAACAACTTTGCAACGCAGTGTTATTTCATTCATAATATAAGAATATTTAGATTATTTTCATTTACATTATTGAGCAATAAATTTGTTCTCAGTTTAGAAAATAAAAGGATAAAAAAAGTATTAAAGATTTTTCCAAGTTATTAAAATTTCTAAACAAAAACGTAAAACTCTCTGTTACTCTACTGCATTAAAAAAATGTTTATTTAAATAAATGATTTTTAGTTTTCTTACTTTCTCAGTTTATTTAAATAAATTATTTTTAGTTTTCTTACTTTCTCAGTTTATTTAAATAAATTATTTTTAGTTTTCTTACTTTCTCAGTTTATTTAAATAAATTATTTTTAGTTTTCTTACTTTTCTCCATTTAAATAAATTATTTTTAGTTTTCTTACATGGCTTGGTTTTTACTCTATGAGCTCTGTAGCCTTTGCGGCACATTTTTTTAAAAATATTAAAGTGTAGTCTCAAAGAGTAAGAATTTGGTTAACTTATAAAATTTGCATTCATTTACAAAAAAAATATTCTTAAGGCCTTACCAAGCCCTCAAAAAAAAAAAAGAAAAAATTGCGCCAACTGGGTACCACCACTGGGTAAGTTGGCGCAAACTATAAAAATGATTATTAATGTACTATTAAGTGCAAAATTAATAAAAAGTTTTTTAATATTAACTAGTAAACCAATTGTGACTGGAACTTTTACAATATATTTTTTTTCATTTGACTGATTTTTTTTTTTTGTAAAGTAAAAAGGAACCGATGTTCCATCAGTTACGTTTTTGTCTGAGAAACACAAAATCTCAACATCTCCTATGCGCATGCACGAATCCTGACAATACTACAGTGAATGATAAAATGGTGAATTAAGAAAGTTCTGTGTAATTTTTTTGCTTTATGATAAAAGGCTCTTACCCATGCGGCCAACTAGCCCCGGTCCTCCCTAATTGAAGATCAGTTAACAAAGTTATTTGATGAGAGAAGAAATTATTAGATTATTCTGATAATAAAACATTATGTTTAATAGCAAAATTATAAGAAAAGAGCAAGGCATGTTCTCAGCTGGTAGGACAGTATATTTCCACCAGCAGAAAATATGCGCTCTGTTATAGATGTTGAGAAATCTTAACTAAATTATTTAAAAAATTTAAATAAGGAAACAAAAATTTAAATTTTTGTTTGCTTGTTTAAATTATATTATTTATTTAATTAAATTATGTATTTATTAACAAAAAATTAAATTTCGAAAATATTTCAAAATCTGAAAATACTGATGTTTCTAAAACCTTATTTTAAATTCAATGAGAAAATCCGCGCCAAATAAATTTTTCAATTAATTAACGTGAACAGTGAGTTCCAACGTTGTTTACCTTTCGTTTAGTTTTCGTTTAAAAAAAGTAAAATTTTTATTCAAAATTGTAAAGTAAGCAGAGAGGATTCTGCGATCCTATTCGAACGTGTGTGCGATTGAACTCAGCTAATTTTATTTACCTATAAAAGCTTTTTTATTTTATCCAAAACTATTATTTTTTTTATTTTTAACTTTGAGTTTTCATAAATTTTTAATTACAGTTTTTAACGGTTTGGGGGGAATGTTTCTCCACATACACACAAGGAAAATCAAATTTAACTCATAAACATTAATTATAAGAATATACCCAGCTGAAAAAATCCAGTTCTACAAACCTTGTTTATAGAACTGGATTTTTGAAGACATTTTTATTAGACATTTTGTAACTTTTGAAAAATAACCCCTCTCTCGTAATAATTTAAAAGCACTCCTGTTTGTAGAGCATGTGTTTTGCTTTAATTTAAAGCAATATTTTATTGGTGAAATATTGTATAACTAAGATAAGCATTTTTACTAATTGTTATATTTCATGATTTTATTTCATGCCAATCCCAGTATCTGACAAAACGACTTGTATACTTTTAAAAAATCGAATTACGTAGCAAAATTTGAAATGAATGAAAAAAAAAACTGCATTGGCATCATTTTTAAGTTTGCAAAAACGCTTTGTGGCATTCAAAATTTGCAATATATTAACGTATGGGCTGTCATCTAAATCGAAATCCATACGATCACGTATATACAAACCTGTTATATATCGTTAATATTTTCAAGTTTCGCTAATTTTTTTTAATTATTTTTTTTTAATTGGTAAAATACTTTTTTAAACCTAAATCTAAGGAAAAAAAAATTAAAAAAAAAAGCATTTATGGTGATAACTACCATCATAATATTAGTTATTATTATTATTGTTTTTTTCATTGCAAATATTGTAAGCATACTTTTTTATTACTATAATTTGTATTATTATTTTTTTTTTTATCTTATATTAGTATAATATATTATTATTGCTATTATTATTATTACTATTACGGTGCAATACCATGATTTATTTTACTTACACTATTTTCATTAAAAAAAAGACATAGGATTTTAAGGAGACTGGAGTTAAATTTTTTAAAATTTAAACAAAATTAAAGCGTTTTTCGACGTCAACGATACCTGTACACCGCCCTTTTTTTTTAAGTTTGAACTCAAATATTTAAAACCGTAGTAATTAAGTTATAAAAATAGAATTGAAAATAATATATAGATTGTTCTTGTAGCATTAGTTATATGATAAATAAAGATTATTAGCATATATTTTTTTGGTCATGTTGATAAATATAATTTATTTTCAACGCTTTTACTTAATCGGCTTTCTGAAACATGCTTAAACTTTGTTTAAAGTGTTATTTTGAAACGTTTAAAAGTCCGTTTAAAGTGAACTTATTTACGTTTAAAACGTCACTTAAAATGGACTTACTTAAACTGTTTGAAATGTTGCTTAAAGTGAGCTTATTAAAAACATTTAAAACTGGATTTATTTACATTGAAACGCTTAAAACCTCGCTTGGAATGGACTTACTTAATTTGATTGAAACTTAAATTAAAGTGAGCTTATTTAAAACATTTGAAACTTCGCTTTAAGTGGATTTATTTAAAATATGTTTGAAATTTCGCTTTAAATGGATTTATACAATTTATACTTAATTTAAAGTCCATTTATAAATGGACTTTAAATTAAGTGTAAAAATAATGTGTAAGGGTTGCTTTAAATTTAGTTTTACAAATTATTTTATTGCTTTCTTACAGATAAACAAATTTAACTTTACCTTGGTTAATAAATTCTTTTAATTTAACTTATAATAATTTTTTTTTTTTGAACAAAATCTATGCGTTAGCGACCTCATTAATTGCATTTTTTATGTTATATCTGTAGAAAGAAAGATTTAACAATTCATTTAAGTTTGGTTAGTATAAGGAGTATGATGTCTTATAGAACTAAAAAACTCGATTAAATATTGTAAAGATTTATTCACAAAACCTAGTCTCAAAATGTAGATCCACTTTAAGTGTTTTTTTGTACAGTGACGAAATATACATGGTCAAAATAACAAACACTTAAACTCAAAATTATGCTTTTAAAACAAAACTTCCTATCCGCAAACCTTTATAGAAGCAAAAGTCCGATTAGAAAAACTTGCTATTAACTTTTCAACAGCTATAACTTAGTCTAAAAACTAATCAAAAGCGTAAAGTGGACTCAAAAAAAGTCCACTTTAAGTAAAAGTATATATATAAGTATATATATACATATATATATATATATATATATATATATATATATATATATATATATATATATATATATATATATATATATATATATATATACATATGTATATATATACATATATATATATATATATATATATATATATATATATATATATATATATATATATATATATATATATATATATATATATATATATGTATATATATATATACTTATATATATACTTTTACTTAAAGTGGACTTTTTTGAGTCCACTTTACGCTTTTGATTAGTTTTTAGACTAATCAAAAGCGTAAATTTCTTAAGCAAAGTTAACATTACAAAGAAACACGTGTACTTAACTGGTGATTATAATTTAAACTTGTTAAATCATGCTTCAAATGTAAATGTTCAATGTTTTTTAGATTTTTTAGCACGATATAATTCCCACAATAAATAAGTCAACGAGAATAACTAAGACCACGTCGACGCTATTAGATAATATACTAATAATTTTCATGATTGCTTCTTAGAATCGGGTATAATCAAAATCGACATAACTGATCATTACCCAATATTCTTAGTCACAGATAATATAACCCTTCGCCATTCCGTCTCTAAATCAACAATCTTAATACGACAAATCAATGAAAACTTTTTATTATACTTTCAAAATCTTTTATCTGAAAAAACTGATTGGAACCTTATATTACAATCACACGACGCGAATAATGCGTATGAACTATTTTTGGCGCAGTTTTGTAAACACTATGATTTAGCATTTCCAGTACAAAAAAAAGTTGTAAATCCTAATTCATTTCTAAGTTTTTGGATGACCAAAGGTTTATACAAATCATCAAAGAGAAAACAAAGACTTCATGAAAAATATTTAAAACATAAAACATATAAAAATGAAATAAAATACAAAAATTATAAAAACACGTTTGAAAAAACAAAGAAACATGCAAAAAAATATTATTATGCAAGGTTCATGGAAAAATGACGCGAAAACACACAAAAGACGTGGAACGTGATTAAGCAGATAATCGGTAAAAATAAATATCCAAAAAATAATTTGCCACAAAAACTATTAGTTAACGGGAAAATGATTTTTAATAAAGAAGTCATAGTTAAAAAGCTCAATAAATTTTGAAATTTTAAATGCGCTGGCATAGATAATATTAACGTGAATGTTGTTAAAGCAGTGTTTGATAATATTGAACCGTCACTGTTTTACATTTTTAACCTTTCACTAGAATCCGGTATTGTACCGGAGAAATTAAAAATTGCTAAGATCATACCTGTTTTTAAATCTGGCGATGACACGATTATGTCTAATTAAAGACCTATTTCTGTCTTACCATGTTTCTCAAAATTGTTAGAACGAATTATGTATGATAGACTTAATACTTATTTAACTGAGAACAATAAAATGTATAACAAACAATTTGGGTTCAAAAAGAATCATTCAACTGATCATGCGGTAGTCGATCTAATAAATTATATATCCAATGGGTTCAATAATGATTGCTATACATTAGGAGTTTTTATTGATTTGTCAAAAGCATTTGACACATTTTATTGATTTTTCAAAAGCATTTGATTCTTTTAAAAAAACTAGAACTGTATGGAATACTTAATAATAACTTACTATGGTTTAAAAGTTATGTCAAACAGAAAATAATGCATATTATATACAGCAAATGAAACTGAAAATCATATTATAACTTGTGGTGTTCCCCAGGGATCAATCCTAGGGACGCTCTTATTCCTACTCTATATTAATGATTTATACTTAGCATCCAAAGTTTTAAATGTTATTTTGTTTGCTGATGATTCGAATTTTTTTTACTCACACAATAATATAAAAGAACTGTTTAGAATATCTAACGAAGAATTTTTAAAAATAAATGACTGGATTACAAATAATAAACTTTCATTAAATGGTGAGAAAACTAAATTTATCTTGTTCCACAAACCTCGTAGGGGAGATAACCTTTCTCTAAAATTACCCAATCTCTTTATGAATAAAACAATTATTAAAAGAAAGTCAACTGTTAACTTTCTAGGAGTGATTATAGATGAAAATTTATCATGGAAATATCATATTAAATCTATTGAAAACAAAATCTCCAAAAATATTTCAATGTTATATAAAATTAAACCATTTCTTAATATTCCCGACGGGCATTTGTTTTTAAAAGTTACGTTCTAAATGTATTTTAAATGTCTTTTAAACGTTTTTTGCGTAAGAATGTTTAGAAGACGTTTAAAAAGCATTTAAAATACATTTAGAACGTAACTTTTAAAAACGAATGCCCGTCGGGTTGAGTCTTTAAAAATTATATATTTTTCATATATTCATAGTTATCTTTCTTATTGCAATATTGCATGGGGAAGTACTAATTATGAGAAACTTAAAAAAATCTATAGCAAACAAAAACATGCATGTAGGATTATATTTGGCGTTAACAGAACTGGTAATAATGAATCTCTTCTAAGCGAACTTAATGCACTTAATGTTTATAAAATTAATATATACCAAGTTATGCTTCTAATGTTTAAATAAAAACATGGTTTGTCTCCTAATATATTTCACTCTTACTTCACTAAAATTACTCATAAATACCCCACAAAATTTTCAGTTGATATGTTTGTTATTCCAAGATCTTATTTAAAACTCAGCTCATTTCAAATTCAATACCGTGGACCATTTATATGGAAAAGTTTTTTTAAAAATATTATTAAAAATAAAACTCTTCTAAACTTCTCCCTAGAACAATTCAAAAAAGAATCTAAACGTTTTCTATTAGGAAAAAACTTCGATTTTAAAAAATTCTTTTAAAAATAGTACCTAAAATAATTAAACTTAAAAAGTCATCTCGACTCTCTTATTTTTGTCTTGATTTATTTCTTATCTATAAATTATATATATATATATATATATATATATATATATATATATATATATATATATATATATATATAACTAAAAAAAAACGTTTATTTATATATCTTATTATACGATTTACTACTTGTAATATGTTGTGTTGTATTTTGTAATTTTTAACTTGTTACATAAACTGAAGGCAACAATGTAAATCGGGCTTATGTACGATCTTTCTTATTGTAAACTTTATTAAACGGCAAAGAAAAAAAAAAAAAAAAAAAAAATATGTATATATATATATATATATATATATATATATATATATATATATATATATATATATATATATATATATATATATATATATTTGAATAAAATAAATAAATTGAATAAAATTGTTTTGGCGAATTTTAATTTTAAAGTACCTATTACTTTTTGCCTTTTTAAAAAAAACTGAAAAACCTCATTCTTTCATTAGATAATATATTGAGTTATTATTATAACTCAATATACTGTTTATTCCTACTTATTTTTTTTATTGTTCTTATAATTTTGACTTTTTAATTTATATGTTGGTTTACTCTTGTATAAAAATCTGATGAAAAGATCCTCTTGATCTTTCTTCAGACACAGAATGTTTGCCTTGCAATTTTGTAAAAGTTTATTAATTTTTTTCTTATCTTGTATTTGTTAAATGCTTTTTTAAGGTTCTGATCCTTGCGATCTTCTTTCAGATACTATGTTTATGTTTGTTATGTTTTATGCCATTGTAAGTTTATATATATATATATATATATATATATATATATATATATATATATATATATATATATATATATATATATATACAATCTGCTTCATGTCCTGCTGCCTTGTAGGATATGCCTTTTTAGGCAAAGGCTAGGAGATGCAACTCCGACATAAAACACCCCCTGCCTTGGGGCTCTTGGTTGAGTAAAGGCTAGAGATGGTGTCTCGATAAAAATACTCATCTTGGGCAGATGTTACATGCATCCGGCTGCTGTCTTGTAGAAGGCCTCCTAGGCAAAGACTTAAGAGGTAAACAGATTCTATCTGTTGACCAGCCTCGCACCCCTTCGTCATCTATTAGGCTGGCGCAGATGTATTTTTAATACATTGTTTCCAGTTTAGAATGTTGAACGCTGGATCTTCTTGACTCGATTCATGGGTTTTGCTTGTGTCTCTGTTTTTATGACTAGGCAACTCATTCTATTATCTCCAAATGAGGGCACAGCTCTAAAACTCACTTTTATGGTTCTGAGGCCGGCTGGTAGTCAGATTTCCCGAACTCTGTGGTAGCTCTCAGAGAGGCTGATTCCATCAACAGCTGAAAAATATCAGAGTACTAACAGTGCCATGTTGCGCATGGATGGTGTCCCTGTTTGTACTTTTAGTGTGCATTGCCAAGGCCACATTGGAGCCCTTTGTTACGGCTTAGGGTTTATTAGTGGAAATAAGGCAATTGCTTGAGCTATAGAACAGTGTACTGAGTACTATCAATGTTTCGGGTCAAGTTCTTTAACAAATTTAAAAATGAATAAAGTAACAAAAACTATAAAACACAAAAACCACAGTCATCACCAAGTTCGCTAAACCTATCATTCACCAATATTCGTGGTCTTCAAAGTAACTTTTCTTCTGTTGAGTATTATCTCTTGCAAAGTTTTTGTCTTGCAAAAAAAAGTCTTGCAAAAAAAAAACCTGCTTGCTCTTTGTGAGACTAATTTGAGTTCAGCTGTCTTATCTTGTGATCTTAGCGTTGATCTTAGCGTATCTTCCTTTAATTCGTAAAGACTCCAATAGTCACATGCTTGGCCTGGGCATTTACATTCGTAAGAATTGACCCATTTGTCGGGAAACTAGGTTTGAATCCACAGACTACTTTTTTATGTGCTTTCGTTTAGCACCACTTCACTCTATCACCTTTCTCTTTGTTCTATATCGCTCTCCCTCATTCCAAGACTGCACTCTTCTTGATGTTATTTCTGATTATATTGACCAAGCCCTCATTCTTTATCCATCAGCCAATATTGTTGTTGTCGGTGACTTTAATGTTCATCACACTTAATGGCTTGGCTCTAGTGTCAGTGACTCTGCAGGCATTCACACTTCACACTCACTCTTAGGTGCGTCTGATCATGGTTTGGTCTCTCTAAAACTATTATCTCATTCTTCTTTACCATTAGAATCCCCCTATCATCGTACATCTTACAACTACCTTAAAGCTGACTGGGACTCTTTTCGTGACTTTCTTCGTGATGGCCCATGGGCAGAAATCTTTCGTCTCCCTGTTAACAAATGTGCTTCTTACATAACTTTGTGGATTCAGGCTGACATGGAATCCTTTATTCCCTCTCGACGATTCCAGGTCAAGCCTTACTCTTCTCCATGGTTTTCCTCACATTGTGCTGCTGCAATTGCCAATCGAAACCATTACTTCCATATCTATCAGCAAAACAATTCTCCAGAAAACAGACCTCTGTTTATTACTGCTAGGAACCATTGTAAAAAGGTTTTGTCTAACGCCAAAACCCGCTATTCTCAGATCATGAAATCTTGTATTTTATCACAAAAATTAGGCTCTCATGACTTCTGGAGAATCTTTAATAGTATCAATAATAAGGGCAAGTCTGTAATTCCACCTCTTTTGTACGGTTCAGACTTTGTCACCTCACCTAAAGACAAAGCTGAATTGCTTGCCAAGAACTTTTCATCAATATCATCTCTTGATGCCACTAGTTGCGTTTTACCTGATATACCCGTCAAACAGGTTGATCCATTGCTCGATATTCATATCACTCCAGCTTCTGCATCTAAAGTGATTTCCCGCTTAGACTCTTCTACAGCTTGCGGCCCGGACAACATACCTGTTATAGTCTTGCAGAAGTGTTCTCCTGAGCTGTCGTCTATCTTTTCAAAACTATTCAACAAGTGCTTATCAGAGTCTTGTTTTCCAGCCTGCTGGAAAGCAGCATCTGTTATCCCTATTTTTAAAAATTCTGGAGAGCGATCTGACTCATCTAACTACCGTCCCATTAGTCTCCTTCCTATCATAAGCAAGGTTTTTGAATCTTCAATTAACAAACACTTAATCTCTCATCTTGAATCTCATAACCTACTTTCTGATCATCAGTATGGATTTCGATCTTCTCGTAAACAGCTGATTTGCTATCAGTAATAACCGATAGGTTTTATCGCGCATTAGATAAAGGTGGAGAGGTTAAGGCCATTGCTTTTGACATTTCTAAAGCGTTTGATAAAGTTTGGCATGCTGGTCTCCTCCATAAGCTTTCTTCTTATGGTGTATCTGGAAACATCTTTAAGATTATTGAATCTTTTCTTTCCAATCGTAGTATAAAAGTTGTCCTTGATGGACAGCACTCTTCTTCTTATTCTGTAACCTCAGGGGTTCCCCAAGGTTCAATCCTTTGCCCTATACTCTTTTTAATTTACATTAACGATCTTTCAGATATTCTCACATCTAAGGTGGCATTGTTCGCTGATGATACTACCATTTATTCTTGTCACGATAGGAAGCCAACTCCCTCTGATTGCTTGCAGGGGGCATCTGAGCTTGAAAAAGATCTTACTTCTGCTATAGCATGGGGCTCACAGTGGCTGGTGAACTTTGATTCAGATAAAACTCAATTTTTTTCGGCCAATCGTTATCGCAATAATTTAGATCTTTCTATATTTATGAACGGTAATGTACTCGATGAGTCTCCTACCCTTCATCTTCTAGGATTAACTCTTACTTCTGATCTTTCTTGGAAATCTTATATCAAATCCGTTGCAAAATTAGCATCTGCTAAAGTTGCTTCTCTTTATCGAGCTCGTCACTTTCTTACTCTGGATTCTATTCTCTATCTCTATAAATCTCAAATCCGGCCTTGTATAGAATACTGTTGCCATATCTGGGGCGAATCTTCTAATGATGCCCTTTCTCTTTTAGACAAGGTGCAAAAACGCATTGTAAACATAGTTGGACCTGCTCTTGCAGCCAACCTTCAACCTCTGTCACATCGTCGTAATGTTGCTTCTCTTTCTCTTTTCTACAAATACTATAATGGGCACTGCTCTAAAGAGCTAGCGTCTCTTGTGCCATCTACTAAAATTTATTCTCGTGTTACTCGTCATTTAATTAAGTCTCATCCTTTTTCTGTTACCGTTCCTAAGTGCTCCAAAAACTCTTATTTGTCTAGTTTTTTTCCTCGAACATCAGTTCTTTGGAATTCGCTTTCTTCATCTTGCTTTCCTGATTCATATAATTTGCAATATTTTAAGTCGTCTGTCAATCGTTATCTTGCTCTACAATCTTTATCTTTTCTCTTCCAGTAACTTCCAACACTAATTAGTGGTTGCTTGCAACCTTGTTGGAAGCGAAAATAATTAAAAAAAAAATATGTATATATATATATATATATATATATATATATATATATATATATATATATATATATAAAATGTGTATTTAAATTGACTTATTTTGATCAAAGTTTTTTAGAACAAGTCGACATGCTAAACTTTTTATCTATTTTATCATTTGCCATAGCGTTAAATACTTAATTTTAATAACTGGATATTGTAAAAGTTATTGAAAAAATATTTGCTAATGTTTATTAAAAATTTTTGACCACGCTGCATTGCATTATTAATTTTGTCAAAATACAACAATAACAAAAAAATTTATAAACTTTAAATATATATACTTTTATAAATATTATTTTTATTTTACTCTATACTTTTAAAACGTTTAAAAATATAGACTCATCTAATTTTACACGTTTTAAAGTTTTAAGCGATTAAAAGTTTAAAACGTTTTCAAGTTAAAAATTTGCTCGATAGTCCTAAAAAAACAACTGCTCTGACAAAATTATTATTTATTTTATTTTTAAATTTTTAATTAGTCAATACATCATATAAAACAAAACTTTGATGATGTTTAACATTTGTTCTCAGTTAATATTTTAGGTGCTCGTTAACTTAAAGACTAACGTGCAATTATTTTTCATTGCATCCGCTGGTGGGAGGCAAATATTTCGAATTTAGCGGCCGCAGCCAGCTGGCAAGCAGAAGCTATTGGAGGTGGCATCCAAATGGT
This sequence comes from Hydra vulgaris, assembly GCF_022113875.1. Taxonomy (NCBI): domain Eukaryota; kingdom Metazoa; phylum Cnidaria; class Hydrozoa; order Anthoathecata; family Hydridae; genus Hydra; species Hydra vulgaris. The sequence continues at coordinate 14,964,966 of NC_061157.1, read as the reverse complement.
TTTGCCTCCAAAACTTCTTTTAGAGGCGGCCATCATTGGCCCTCGCCTCCTCAGGAAAAAAAGTTCTACAGAATTTTATAAAAACCTTTGAAACGCGTGGCCTATAAAAATTCTATAGAATTTCTATAGAGTTTCTGTTAAAATCTCCTATTGAATTTTATTTTTTACTTTTTTTTTATAGAAAAAAAAGGTTTATTGCAATATCTATAGATATTAATAGACATTCTATAGAAATTCTATAGAAATTCTATAGAAATTCTATAGAAATTCTAAAAGGTTTCTATAGGCCATATTTTTTAAAAGTTTATAAAAAAATTCTATAGAACTTCTTTTCTCTATTGGCGTCAGCAAATTAAATTTGTTGAAAATTATGAGGCCTGCAGGTCGTGATAATCTTTCCCCTCTGTTACTTAAAGATTGTGTAGAATGTGATGAATCATTACTAGTACCAACGCAACGGAAGGAACAAAAAATTATACCTGCTTACAAATCTTGCTAAACGTGTACACCAAAAAACTTCCGACAAATCTCAGTACTTCCTAATATTTCTAAAGTCTTAAAAGCATCAATACAATCCCAATCATTGTAACAGTTTATTGCTTAACGACTGACAGTTTGGATTTTGAACCCCGTCATTCAACACAGTTGGCTTTAAATGTTGAATTGACAATTTCGGGAAGAAGCTTGAGTGGCCGTGGCGCAGTGGTTAAAGCCCTTGTTTTATAAGCAGGAGATCCAGGTTCGAAACGAGCTCTGGACATATTTTCGTGTTACAGTAAGGAAGGAGGCGTGAACTTCCTGGTTAAATGCAATTTCGCGGTGCTCTGTGATAAAACCGTTAGGTCTTCTTAGGGCACCTTAAAAAAAAACATTATTAATGTTATTTAACATAAATCAGTTAAGTTACTCTAATTCCAACACTTTTCAAATATTCTTTCTCACTACATTTATTCCTATTAATTTAACTTTGTGATAATGCAATTAATTCTTTTTCTCATAAATTCCTTTGATAATTAAATTCTATACAAAAAATTCATTTCAAAACAAATGAAAAACTTTTTAAATTTATTTAAAAATAAGTAACACATATCTTAGAGCTAAAACGTCATGTCCAGTTTTCGAAAGCATGAGGGTTCAAATGCAGAAAAAAAGCTGTAGAAAAAGTTGTTAAAGAATACAAACGTACACTGGAAGAGTGCGGCTTCGGTAAAGATAAAAAAAAAAAGGCATCTAATAACTCTACGTCCGACCGAGTAGTCAAGGTATGAAAGAATGTAATAAAGCCTGCCAAGTGAAATTAGTGTGATCTGACTATTCATTTTAAATTGCATTTGTATTTTCGTTTTATCATATATAACCAAGTTTAAATAAAGAGTGTTTATGCCCATAGAAAGAACGCTTGCTTAATAGTACGAAAATGTCTAGATAAAGTTTTGCTCATTTTTTTTTAAATTATTTTATGGTTCATAATCATAAAAATAGAACTAGAAATTAATACTGTTTGCCCAAACTGCCTCGTGTGAGACTCGCAAAGAAAGGATTTTTTTATTTTGGTGTCAAACTCTATGATGATTAACTATATAAAATTAGAGCTTTTGAAAAATTTACTTACTTTAAAATCCTCATTGATAAACATTTTAAAAATTAATTTTATAATTTCACATTTATTTTTTTCATATAAGTTTTTCTATTTGTTTTTGTTTTTGTTCTTTATTAATAATCATTTTTAATATAAATTTGTAAATCTCAGAACACACATTGAAAGCAATTTTATTTTAAAAGTGTAACATTTATCTTGGCGAAATTTAATAATTCATTTAATAATAAATAAATAATGCATGCATTAGTGCATAGATGCAAAAATTCTCCTTATAACTTGCGTTGCTTAGACTCGTTTTTCCCTGATAAAACCGTTTTGCTTTTTTTTTAAAGTTCAAAGGTTAATCAAAGCATTTATTTTGCGCGATATATTTGTACATTCCAATTACTTAAAGAAAATGTGAGAACAAGTTGATACTAATGAATATTAAGAAAGAAAAATAATTTTTATATTTAATAATTAAAATATATATTTATACATGAAGTATTTACAATTAAAAAAAAACTTTTACACATTAAATATTTACAATATATCAATTATAATTAGCTTAAAATTGTTATAAAACTGTTTGATATTTGCTATCAAGATGCCTAATTTATTTGTTAACAAGATGTTTGCTTTGTTCGCTATTAAAATGTTGGGTTTGTTTCTTATTAGGATATTCAACAATTTAGAAAACGTCTTTTATTTCCTATTTTCTATGGGAATAATGAAAGAAATACGGGATTCTAAGACGCTCAATTTCGAATCCACTTTTTATCACACGATCAACAAAATCCCAATCTTCTCCTCCGCGCTTATCTTGAAGAAAATTTTCATCATCCATTCCTAAAATAAAATTTAAAAAGTTTAAATAATTGAAATATTATAAATGTTAAAAATTGTTAAAACATAACATAAATTTATAATAATATAACATAAAAATACAAAAAAGTTTTTGTTTGTAGGTAGAGGAGACTGGAAATTGTTGGCAGCAGTATTTAGTTTTTTTTTCACTGTAAACTTTTAGATACTGTATTAAAAAAAACATTTATCTCAAAAAGAACCTTCGAAAAATAAAGTGAACAATATTTAAGACTTATATTCCATTCAGTTTATTTGTTGCTAATTTACAAAACTTAGTAGAATAAAGTAAACAAGTTTTTTATAACTTTAACGTGCGTTTGCTGATGGCTCAAATAGCTAGTTAATTAGGAAGGTTACAGATTAGGAAAGTATACGTTTATATAATTTAGTTAGAAAGGTTTTTATGAATTTTAGGAATATCTGATGAAAAATATAATTGTAAAGGCAATGTTTTAACTTACCTTTTGCAGCCAACTAGACTTGGTCTCCCCTATAAAAGTACACATTATCCTATATTTTTAAACATTAACGCTAATATTTAGCATACCACCGGTTTTGTCCCAGTCACTTTTATAAATTCCAAAAATTGTATATCCAAAAATATCCCAAAATCCGCCTGGATTATAAGAATATCTACCACAAGCCAATCTCATTAACGGTGGAGAGAAAGCCATTTTACCTTGAATGCAGTGCTAAAGAAATATTTAATTAATTACTGATAACTATCATAGTTATTCTTTTTTAAAAGAAAGTATGATATTATTGATATTTATATGATATTATTGTTATTATCTTATATAATATTATTTTTATTTAAAAAAGTGTATACAGAATTTTTTCTTTATTTTATTTTATTTTTTTATTTATTTATTTTTTTTTCTCTGTTTACATTACATAAGAATTTTACAGATTCTACTACATAATATAAAATTTAACAAAATAAGTAAAACAGATAGGGACTCAAAGAAGATGAGGATGACAGAACGTCATCGCAATCTTTTCATAGAACCCCTTTAACAAGATTTAATTAAAATATCGTAATATGACATACAAACTAAAAATGTCAATAAAATATCATAACAAAATGCGTAATCCGCTAATAAAAACAGTCAAGCAACAAACAAAAGCAGAAACAAAACAAAAACTTATTTAAGAGAATTTATCCAAAGTCGTCGTGTGTAGAATTATATTTTAGAAGATGAAAGTTGATGTTTAATGATGAACCGTGATGATGAATACTGATAATAGGTATTAACTTGTATCCTTATTTATAAAATATTATTATAGCTAATTCTAAAAAAAAGTTCGCACCATAACACCCGGCGATATCGTAGGCGTCATATTTTACCAAAAATATTTTTCTGCCAAAGTATATCATAATGGGCTTTAAAAGAAGTGAAACTTTATAAAGATTTCATTTAAAAAAATTTAAACGTGCAATCTATTTATATTTTAACCAAAATATTTTTAAAAGACGTCTTTTAAAATTAAAATTACAAAATCAAATTTTAAAAAACTTCTTAAAAAGTGTCTTTTTTTAAACTTTTTATAAAATTACGCTACTATTGAGATTCTACTTATACCTTTGGAGAGAAATATTTTTTAGTAACACCATGTTGTCAGGTATCTTGATGCGGGAACTTTTTTATGAATTAAAAAAATAAATGTGATTTTTTTAATCAGTATTAAAATGATCATTTATTCCTACTACAGGCCAAAAAATTATCTTTTGTCATTACTCTATATATAAGAATACATACATTGAAGTAAATAGCACTGCGAAATATTTGCACTTTAGAAAATTTAAATTTAAATAAAAATTTAAATCCTGTATTTTACCTTTCTTGAATTATCAATGAAATTGATGGGAAATTCTATATGTAAATCTGTTTGCAATGCAATACTGTCTGCTTCTTTTATACTATTTATTGCACGTTGAATAGCTAATGTTTTATAAAACTTTCCATTTAGCGTAATAACCTAAAAAATGTATTCAAATACTACAAATAATCACCCATATATATATATATATATATATATATATATATATATATATATATATATTTTTTTTTTAATTTTACTTCACCTCCTCAAGGCCGAGAAGGCCACTACAGACGAGGAGGCTACTTATTTTGTGGCTATAACCCTCTCTCAACTCTATAACTCCGAAACACGAACCTTGACGAACAAGGCCGATGCGCGGAGAAACGAGTTGAGCGCGGTACTACCAGGGACGTGGTGGGGATCGAACTTGGAACCACTCGTTTATGAAGCGAGCGCTCTACCACTACACCACTACCGCATATATATATATATATATATATATATATATATATATATATATATATATATATATATATATATATATATATATATATATATATATATATATATATATATATATATATATATATATATATATATATATATATATATATATATATGTTTAAAATTTGATGATGAAATCTAAATAAACAAAAATAAAAATTATGCAACGAAAAAAAATTTAAAATTCATTCAACAGCAATGATTTTTGTGTATGACCAGTGGCGCACACAGAGGGTCTATGGTTTAGACCCAACCCTTTTTTTTTCTGACTTAATGTGCGTCATAATAACATCAACATTAAGATTCATTTATACAAATCACACCATCAGTTTGTGTCTGATCAGCTTCAGACAGTGTTAGTTACTCAATTTTTGCTCTGACTGAAAACGACAAAGCAAAAAGATTGAATGGTTTTCAGGACCACTCTTCTCCTTCATAAAAAAATTTTGTCCCTTTTCCTAGAAAAATTTTCTGTTTGCGCCACTGTTATAGATTATACCTGCCAGTGAGGAAGTATACTTTTTGCAAGTAATTCTGTCACGTTTACGTCATAACTTTCAAAATCAACTATAATCAGATTAAGCTTTTCATCTTTTGTTTTTGAATAGAGGTTTGATAGAGATTCAATGTAGTGTTGAACCCATGCTCCTTGATTTTTAACTAAGGTTTAAAAAGCAACACCCATATATATGTATATATATATATATATATATATATATATATATATATATATATATATATATATATATATATATATATATATATATATATATATATATATATATATATATATATATATATATATATATATATATATATATATATATATATATATATATATATATATTCGCATATAAATTAGTAAAAACACATTTCAAAATTTCAAAGTTTCACCTTCTGTAGAATCATCAGGAAGATTCTTTCTGATGAACCAACATTTTTATAATTTTATAAAAATTAAATAGATTCCTAGATTTATTAATTAATTTTTTTTTTTTTTTTATAATATTTTTGCCGTTTAATAAGTATTACAGTTTACAAAAATTTACAATTAAGTTAATGGCCGGAGCAAGAAGAAGACATTAATTTGCCTTATTACCGAGCACCGTGTTACAATTTATAATTTTTTACAAAGTTATTGAAGAATATATAGAATATAAGAAAAATTGAATAAATGTTTACAAGAATTCAAAAAATAAAATAAAATATCGTTTAATACATAATATCATAAAAAGACAAAATAAAAGTAAAAATTAATATTTATAAATTTATTCACACATTCGCACACTTACACATATAAGCGAACATATTCCCATATATATGAACACACACAAACACACATATATAAATACATATATATATATATATATATATATATATATATATATATATATATACACACACACACACATACGCACATACACATATACACATATACATATACACATACATATATATATATATATATATATATACATATATATATATATATATATATATATATATATATATATATATATATATATATATATATATATATATATATATATATATATATATATATATATATATATATATATATATATATATATACATATACACAGATATACGTACACATATATATATACATATACATATATATATATATATATATATATATATATATATATATATATATATATATATATATATATATATATATATATATATATATATACATACATATACACACATACACATACACACATAAATAAGTACAAATTTACACATACATAACTATAAATATATACACACAAAAAATAAAAACTGAGAAAATGTGATTTGTGATAATGGTTATTGTCAATAAATTTTTAACTTTTTTTTTTAAATGATTACAAGGAACAGTTATGTTGTTTTTATTTGTAACTGATATATCTGATCTATTTTAAAAGAAAGACTTATGTTTAATAAAAACTGTTTTGAATCAGTTTTGATGTAGAGATGCTTTTTTTTCGGAAACAATGTTTGGGAATCTTTTCCACAAAAGTGGTCCGCGATTCTGAATTGAATAAGAATTCTGTTTAGAATGAGATTTTGGAATAGCAAAGTGGTTTGCGTAAAATCTTGTAGCATATTTATGGTGTATTTCTTCAAAATAAGTTAAACATTAATGTTTAAAAGACGTTTAAAAGACATTTAAAATACATTTAGATCGTAACTTTTAAAAACAAATGCCCGTCGGGAAGGTATCGCTCTACCAACTCCAAATATGATTCTAACAGCATGTTTTTGTTTGCTATAAAGTTTTTTTAGCTTAATGTGGTTATTACTTGCCCATATGATGTTGCCATAAGTAAAGTAACTATGTATAAAAGAAAAATATAAATTTTTTAAGGACTTAAAACTTAAAATTGGCTTAACTCTATAGATCATTCCGATGTTTTTTGATATTTTTTTTTTTCTATAGAATTTATATGTATTTTCCATGATAAATTTTCATCAAAGTTCACACCTAAAAAAATTACAGATGTTTGTCTTTTAATGTTAGTTTTATTTATTAAGAGATTGGGCAGAATAAGCGGTATTTTTTTGTTTTGTTTAGTTTGAGAAAAAGAGAAAATTTAGTTTTTTGAAGATTCAAAGACAATTTGTTGCACTTAAACGATTCATTTACTTTATTTAGTTCTTCATTTACTACTGTAAAAAGTGTTTCAATATTTTTGTGAGAATAAAAAAGATTCGAGTCATCTACAAATAAAATAAAATTTAATAGGTTTGACGTTGAAGACAAATCATTTATGTATAGTAAGAAAAGTAAAGGTCCTAGTATAGAACCCTGTGGGACTCCGCAAGTTATAGTTTTTTTGGTCTTTTCTAAATTTTCAAATTGTACGTATTGTTTTCTGTTCGAAAGGTAATTTTCAAACCAAAGTAAGTTTGTCTCCTTTATTCCGTAATATTCCAGTTTTTTATTAAAATGGAATGATTTACCGTATCAAAAGCTTTGGACAGATCAATGAAAATACCTAGCGTAAAACAGTCTTCTTTAAACGCATTAGATAAGTGATTAACTAACTCTACTATTGCGTGATCTGTTAAATGTTGTTTTTTGAAACCAAATTGCTTACTATATAACATCTTGTTTTCAATTAATTGATTATACAGCCTATTGTACATTATGCGTTCAAGCAATTTCGAGAAACAAGACAAAACAGATATAGGTCTGTAATTAGAAGAGTCTGACTCATCTCCAGACTTAAATACTGGAGTCACTCTAGCAATTTTCATATTTTCCGGAACTTTACTTGATTTAAGTGACTGATTGAAGATATGAAACAAAGATGGTTCAATTATATCATAGACTAATTTTAATATATTAACGCTAACTTTATCCGATCCTGCACTTTTGTTACTTTTTAAGCTTAGTAATGCAGTCCGCAACTCACATATATCTAGCTTAGACTCATTCATTTTTTTATTAGAATTTGTTAGATAAGAATCAAATGTAAAAGAAGCTGGAGGAATACTTCGTGCTAAACTAGAGCTAACATTAATGAAAAAACTGTTAAATTTTTCAGCTATCAGTGCTTTATCATAAATTGATTCATCGTCAATTAAAAGTTTTTTTGCCAAAGCGTTATTTTTATATTTGTTTTGTCTAATTATTTCTATAATAGCATTCCAAGTTTGTTGAGTATTTCCATTTGCTTTTTCTAGCAATTTCGAATAATATAATTTTTAGAGTATTTTTTTGATATATAAGAATTGATATAATTGATTTTTGATATATAGGAACGTTTTATTTAGAAAATAGCATTTTTAGTTATTAGGAAAATACTAAAAATTTCTAATCTGATCTCGATATATATATATATATATATATATATATATATATATATATATATATATATATATATATATATATATATATATATATATATATATAATTATTATTATTATTATTATTATTATTATAAACGTATATATATTATTATAAACGTATCTATTTAAAAACCAAGTTCAGCTACAGCACTGGAAGTATATTAACTTCAATGATAACATTAACATTTTATGTTTTATTTTGAAAATAAATTTTTCAAAAATCTAATTAATAAATGGTAAGGCATTTAAATGACAATGCAATACGCAGCAAAAGGTTGTTGGACGGCAGTCGAGTGAAGTGCGAAAAAAATTCCAATTTAATACAAAACTATAAGAATGTTACAATACTCTGAAATTCTTATAAAATATTTTATCTGACTTAAGTATTTATATTTTAGCTATTTACTTACTTTCAGTTTTAGTTCATCATATCGGTTAAGGTTTTACCGCTTTTTTTATAACCTTATGGATCACCATGTCTAGTCAGCATAGGATGAGTTGTTTGCAAAAAGAAAGAAATTTGCGCTACTAAACATGAAGAAACCACATCGTTAAGAAAACATTTTAAGTTCCGTTATATCTACATTTTTTAAATGAGTAATTTTTATAAAGAGCTTCAACATTAAAGAAAATATTTGTATTTATTTGTTATAATAGTTAAATATTTTTTAATTTTTTAAATTTAACTAATTGATCGACGCGTTAACCAACTAAACTATTGCGGCATGATATACCATAATAAGAAATCTATAAATTATCTTTTATCTGGGTTGTTTTTTACATATATTTAAAGAAATCGGTGCTTGTATTTAAGGAAAAAAAAAGAAAAACTCCCCTTGTAACCCACGCTGCATTGGAGACTAAAATAAGTTATATAATATATGCAGATGTTCCTATTATATACCTGAGTAGACCAAACACGGATAGGTTGTATTAAGCCAAACACGGATAGGTTGTATCAATTTGTATCGTTTTTAAAACGTTTTTTTGCAAACGTTTTTTTTAATGTTAATTTAAACGTTTTTTTAGCGTTTTTTAAACGTTTTATTTTTTTTATTAACTAACGAAATTTCTCAGTTAGCTTATAAACGTTTTTAAAACGTTTTTTTAACGTGATAAAAAAAACTTTTTTTAAACGTACAGCACGGCAATATTTAAAAGAGTATGTTTACGCAAATAATGGCGTGACCTTCGATTAGGCGAACTAATTTATTTAAGTAAAAATTATATAAATTAGTATATATTTAAATCAACCAAGTGTTTTTATTCTTTTCTTGTAGAATTAAATTTGAAAATATATTGGAGTATTTTTAGTTTAAAGTTGTATGCCTTCGTTGAAACTAGGTTGTGTTTGAATCAAGTAGATATGATTAAGAAAGTTTTAATGGTGTGGTTAGCTAGATTATTTTACTCTATTAAATAACTTAATTGTTGAGTAAAATTGAATGCTTAAAAAAACTAGATTAAGTTTTTAATTCTACTTAATTATCAACTGCTTTTAACGCAAAAAAATTTATTTGGATTTGAGAAAAGGAAAAAAGAAAAAACAACATTCTCAGACTTTTTCTTCTTTAACTCTAAAAATTAAAAATAATAATATCAGTGGTTTTTATAAAGGAATTACTATAGTTAAAAAAGCTGAAAGGAAAAAAATATGATGATTTGTTTCAAGAAAGAAAGTGACTTACTTCAAAATGTCATTTTAAAATTTTTATTCTTTAATGATATTATGGTGTTATTACCAAATCTTTAGCAGTATGAAACCTATATTATTATATACCATACTATATACCCTATTTTACTTATAAAGTTAATAATCTGTAAAGTAATTTGTAAAAATATTTTAATTGTAAAATTGCTACATAAGAAGACAAGTTGTTAGATGAAATTCAAATATTTTCTATGTTTGTGGTGTGTAGTTCAAAAAATAATAAACAAAGATGACCAAGAGATTCATTTTAAGACACATCAATCTTCATCATCTTTAAATAAAAAGGATAAACATGATGGATTTCCATTATCTCAAGCAAGTAAGTCTTTGGTTAAAAATAATATTGTACTGTTTGTTGTAAAATGCTAACATGACTTTCAAAAAAACATCATTAAAATGATGAGGTTCCAATTTTAACTTTAAATAATCTTCATCAAATCCAATATTTCAATATTATAAAAACTATAAATCTATGGAACAATCTTTCTTGTCTAACCCGAAATCTGAGAAAAACGCTAATATATATAATATAGCATTGCCACTATTAGGTATTTCACTGTCTATTAGTTTTTCTCTGATTTAGGGTTAGACCAGTAAAGTTGTTAAATTGTTAAATTTATGTATTTTAAATTTATTTATTTACATAGTTTAGTTAAGACTATGCAAAATTTAATAAGTGTAAATTTGTTTACAATTTCAATATTGTGTGTTGCTTCTCTTAAATGAGATAAAAACCCAAGGATGCAAAAAACTTAATATAAAATAGTATGAAGAAGAAGTAGTAACTTAAATGAACAGCATAATAGAATTTGATAAGTTTGACTCAGCACTTGACAATGTTTCATCTAGTAACTCTGTAGTATCTCTGCAGTTGTAAATTGCTAAATACTGATTTGACAGATTTTTCTTTTTTTTTAAATTTTCTCTACAATATATAATTTTTACTATTAGGAATTGTCAGATTTCCATTATTTCTTTCTATTAGAAACAAAGAGTTCAAAATATTGGTGGTAAGAACTGTCAAAAACTTGTGATAGCTATGATGAAGAGGTTAGTAAATTAAAAGTGCATTCCTATAAATACTCTGTTTAATTTTATAATGATATTACTCTCATCTTACAATCCATAATACAAATCCCATGCATGGCTCTATGTTAGCCGTTTTACCATAATGGGATGACTGAATAACTGTGAATTTCATACGCGCAAACTAGCACATGTGCAAAGCAGTTACAAAAACTGACACAATGCCAAATGGCATAAGTGCAAATAGGCATAACTGCACAAAAAGAATTCCAAACATTGGCATAATTGCAAACTGCTTTAAATGCAAACTGGCATATGTGTAAATTGGCATAAGTGCGCTAAATAGATTTACAAACATTCGCATAAGTGTGAATTTCCATAAGTGGGAACTGGTATAAGTGTGAAGCAGTTGCAAAAACTCGCAAAAGTGCAACATAAATGCGAACTGGCATAAGTGTGCCAAGTAAATTTGCAAAATTTAGCATAATTCCAAACTGCAAATTTATTACACGCACTTATGTCAGTTCACACTTCTGCCTGTTTTTGTAACTGTTTTGTACTTAATCAAATTTTGCACTTATGCCTATTCTTAATGTTTGCTAACCTGTTTGGCGCACTAATGCCAATTTACACTTTTTTCAGTTTGCAAGTTTAAAGCTATAGGTTATCCTATAGCTTTAAACTTTAAATTAATGGTTAGTGTGCTATTTTTTAAATAATAGATTAGATTTAATTAATAGATTAACTGTATCGTTAAATAAAAATCTAAATGTTTAATTACATTTAGATTTTATGAAAAAAAAGAAAAAAAATTTTAAATACAGTAGTTAATTATAATTTCATAAGTTATGAGATATAATATTATTAAAATAAATTATTTTTAGTTTTATGACAAATTCACTCATGGCCAAATCTAATATGGCAGCTGGAAAAGGCAAAGAATCTTTTTAGTATAACCAAGCTATACAACTTAATAAAAGGTACGTTTATATATATATATATATATATATATATATATATATATATATATATATATATATATATATATATATATATATATATATATATATATATATATATATATATATATATATATATAATATGGCTAGTGATTCCCAAAGGGCAATAATTAATTATAAAACAAGCAGATTTTTTTTTTTTTTTTTTTTTGAGTCTAAGGTTATGATTTAGAAAAAAAAATCGAAAACATTAGGACCAGTCAAGAATTTAGAATCCAAAGAGGAACCTCAAGATATCATCAAAATCAAAAAACATTTTTTTTACTTTGTTCTTATGAATAATAGACATCGATTCGTGTCTCAGGAAAATTTATTTTTTAATTTTTTTTGTTATGAAAATCACTATACTCTAATATATATATATATATATATATATATATATATATATATATATATATATATATATATATATATATATATATATATATATATATATATATATATATATATATATATATATATATATATATATATATATTAGGGTGGCCCTTATAACAACTTTTTTGATAAAAACCTGCTCCCACCCCCTAAATGTGTTCTATCTAATACAAAAATACTAGGTTTAAAATTTTTTTGAATAAAAAATATTTTCATGGGACACTCAACACCCTCAAATATTTAATGGGTCCCTAATATTTTCAAAAAAAAAGTTTTTCAAAAATAAGTCTACGTAGTACTCAAATGAAGCGAAATTTTATAAAAATTTGAAAAATATATTCATTTTGAAAAAATTTCAACTTATTTATTAAAATGATCATATAAAAACATTAATTTTTTTTTTTTTTTTTTTGTTAGAAAATGTAATTTTTTAAGTAATAATAACCAAAAATATATATATATATATATATATATATATATATATATATATAGATAGATAGATAGATAGATAGATATAGATATATATAGATATATATAGATATATATAGATATATATAGATATATATAGATATATATATATATATAGATATATATATATATATATATATATATATATATATATATATATATATATATATTTATTTATTTATTTATTTGTTTATTGAGATAATGAGCCAATAAGTTTTTGTGTAATAGTTGAAATTATGAATCTTAATAACACTTTAATAATTGGTTTATTAAGTTAGCGTGGTATATCAAATGAGGGAAAATTTAAAATACTAAATAGTGGTGTAAATAACTCCATACTGTTAAAAATGGAATTAGTGCTTTTCCCTTGTATACCTATCTCATAAAACTACCGCAAAGCAGAATCGGCTTTAGGTTCAAGCGAGCTAGTCCAATCGTTTTGCCACGGCTTGAGATCCTACATGAAGAAAAACCATGAAGTTTATCTGACAGCAAGCACAGTTAAAAAATGCCTGTAGCAAGCTGGTTTGAATGTGAGAATTGCTGCGAAGAAGCCTTTATTGCGACCTGATAACATCGTGAAAAAAAGAGTATTCACAAAGTTGCACAAAACCTGGACTGTCGAACAATTGAATAAAATGCTATGGAGTGATGAAAGTACCTTTACTGTTATCTGTGGAGCTAAAAGAGCTTATGTTAGGAGAATAGTTGGTGAATGATTTAGTCTTCTGTGTGTTAGTGAATGATTTAGTCCTCTCATACAGTAAAGCATGGAGGAGGCTCTCTTATGGTATGGGGTTGCATGTCAGGATCAGGTGTAGGTCATTTATAGTGTTGTACAGGCACGGTAAACCAGGATAAATATTTGGAAATATTAAAAACACAAATGAAACCATCAGCAAACAAACTGTTTGGTAAAAACAAACCATTTTTCTTTCAACAGGACAATGCTCCTTGCCACAAAGCTAAGAAAGTAATAAAATATCTAAAACATGCTCGTACCAATGCTATTGAATGGCCTCCACAAAATCCTGACCTGAACCCCATTGAAAATTTGTAGGAGGAGCTCTTCAGAAAAGTACAGAAAACCAAACCCAGCAATCTGGATGATTTGTGGCAACATTTGCAAGCTGCATGGCTAGCAATCCCTGTTGTCACCATCCAAAAGCTGGTACAATCTATGCCAAGACTTGTACAGGCCGTGCTTGATGCGCATGGAGGGCATACAGAATACTAGTCTTTTAGTCAGAATTTCTTATGTTTTATTAGTGGCGCTTATTACTGACAATGCAGAGTCATTTTTATTTCAATGTGATGCTGTTTTATTTATATTGTGCCAAAAATGTGTATACATGTGTATATATATATATATATATATATATATATATATATATATATATATATATATATATATATATATATATATATATATATATATATATATATATATATATATATATATATATATATGCAATGTGAAGTTATATATATTTTTTTAAAACATATATTTGTAATTTAAAAACTTATTACTATTATTATTATACTATATATTATTATTATACTATAATACTATTATTGCTGTTCAGATTGTCTGTTTTAAATATATAGTTTTTTCTTTTAGTTTGTGCATCGACTTCTCACAAATTATACACAGAGTCGATTGTCGATGCAATAATTGCTGATTCGTGAAAGCGGGCAACTTTTGCTTGTCTTAAAGTGCCTTAAATCTAACAGATATCATCGTTATAATATTACTTTGTTTGTAAATTGTTTTAAAAAATAAATTTAAAAATAACTTTTAAATAAATTTTTTATTTTTCTTGTTTTTTAAACCAACAGGTTCTTTTAAAAACAATTTAATAATAGTACCTATGGATTTAGGAATATTTTTTAAAAAATAACGACTTTTAAAAATTTAAAAGACGTTTTTTTATGGTTTAATTTAAGTTATTTGAGAACGTTTTTTAAACGTTTTTTTTAGAACGTTTTTTAAACGACTTTTTTAGAACGTTTTTTAAATGCTTTTTTAAAAACGTTTTTTAGGTATTGCCATTCAGAACGTTTAAAAAACGTTTTTTTCTTAGTTAAAAAAACGTTTTAAAAACGTTCATGTGCTTACTGGGTTGGCACAGATTTTCCATGTAATGGGTTATGATAAAATTCATTAAAGAAAAAATGCTTCCACATTTAAACATATGATACTTAGTTTACAAATAAAGTGTAGCGTCTTTTACATTTTTAGAAACGTACGTCAGAAACAGTTGTTACAATGTAAAATCTACAAAAATAACCATGCCTATAGATTATAGATAAAGAAGAATACTATAAATATACTTTAATTAAATGATAGTGTTGTTGCACTATTATTTAATCTTAATAAATAATAGTGTTGCTAATAATAGCAATAAACTATATAAGTATATTTATAGTATTCTTCTTTATCTATAATCTACAGGCATGATTATTTTTGTAGATTTTACACTGAAACAACTGTTTCTGACGTACATTCAAGTACGAGCAACAAATGTAAATTATATTTATAAAACTAGTGACGTTAAGAAATTATCAAAGGAGTTACCACGTCTAAATATGAAGATAAGTGTTACCACCTCTTGATATGAAGATAAATAGGTGTAAGTAAGTAAAAACGCGCTTATATAATATTGATGATCAAATGCAAAAACTTAGTACATTTTGCTAAAAAAGATTGCGTTTTCAGTTTAATACAGATTTTTTCATTTAACGGCATAAAAATTGTATATATAACATATAATCTTAAAATAAATACATATATAAAAAATACTCTAAAAAATTTTTATTTAGAAATTTAAATGTACTTAATTCCAATATACACGATTATATATAATTACAAATAATTATACATAACCGTTAATTACAAATAATTATATATAACCGTTAATTAGCTCGGACTTTTACAGTTTCAGCGTATGATTTTTCAATTATAATACAATAGTTTCAATTATAATATATTAAAATATAAACAATGTAATTAATTTGGTATAACATATCAAATATTATATAAAATAATATTTAGAGAAAGCTAAATATGGGTTGAAAATAACTTTTTTTTTCGGCCAGTGAGATTACTTTAATTCATTTTTTAATTAACCATTAACTCAACAAAATACCCATCCGGTATTTGGGCCTAAAAAGACGTTTTTTAAACGTTCAAAAAACGTTCAGAACGTCTTTTAAATGTTCATTAGACGTCTTTTTAGGACCAAATGCCGGCTGGGTACAAAAAATATATCTTCCTTTATAAAAAGAAGAGACTGATCTATAGTATGAAAATATTTTTATGATCCTTTAAATATTATTAATCTTTTTTTTTTTAGTTCGTCATTTGGCCAACTAACTTGACCAAATAACTGATTTCTAATACAAATAACGATCGAGCGCTTTATTTATAATAGAATTTTATTATTATATTAACATTATTATCAATAAAGAAAAAAATTTAAAACCTGTTAAAATTAAATGAACCATTGCGTTGTTATTCCACTGAAAGTCTTCGGGGTAACACAATTTGTTTGAATTAAATGAACGAAAAACATAGACTGAGAGTCTTGATATTTTGCTTTCATGGAAGTCTTCTAGGGCCAGTTCAATCAAATAACGGTCGCCGTATACATCATGTGCACTTTCAATATTAACAATTGTGTGCAATTTGAAACGACTAATAAAAATAGTTGAAAATTATTTAGATAAAAAATCTATATAATTTTTATAGCTTGAAAATAAATAGCAAAAATTATAAATACATACTTAGGGAACTTGATCGAAAGGGCCATCATATATTTATTGACTGGCCATTGAGCAGAGACTTCGTTTTCAACTTCGTTGCCTTGACAATGCATAAGTTTTAATGACTCACCTATGCATTCGGATGAATGATCCCATGTTTGATCTCTTGGAAATATTCGAGTCGAAATATTGTAGTAGTGAGGCAAATGTACTCCTTCGTATTTACCTAAGTTTTTAGCTTTTTCGCTATTGGCCTCGATTATCCAGCTCGGGGAATACGTACACGTAGTTAACACATCACTCACATCATTAAATGTTATATGCGAAAGTGACAAAAACTCTGCACTATCCCTATGATAAACTGTTTTCCGCTCGCTAAGATTTATATTGTAGGCTTTATTAAACATTTTTCTATGACTCGGAAGGTTTGGCAACTTTAAATCGTTCTTTAAATAATCGTGATAATATATTTTATTTTCAATATAACTTTTGTTGTCGTATTGCGAAAGATAAATTCTCTCGATAGATTTAAACCTTATATTTATAGGTTTTTTCCAAACTACCTTCAAGAACAAATTATTAAAATACAGTAATGACATGATATAATAAAAATTTAATTACATTAGGATATAAAAGCAAAACCTCTATAATTTAATATAATATTAAAAATATTTATTATACAAAATAAAGCTATTGTGAACTAAAAATTTTAACAAAATCAGGGTTTTAAAAAAAAAAAACTTTGTCTTTCTGTTTTGTCAAAACTTTAAATTTAAAACTATACCAAATTGTAGCCTGAGTTTTGTTTAAATTATTACTTAAAATGATTTACTCAAAATAATGCACTAAAAAAAAGTTTGAAAAAAAAAAAAAGTTGAATGGTATAGTAGGACCACCCATAAAATGGTAATGAACCATCTCAAACAACACAACTTATGTTGTTTTTAAACTCTTTCATTAATATTTCTTTCACACACTTTTCATATAAAAGCGTTTTAAAGCGCCCACTCTTTTCTCATACTCTTTTATCAAAAGTGATTTAATGACGTACATCTTTTAATACATTTGTAAGCTCTAATTTGCATAAAACTCTGTAGTATTTTTTGGCAGTTTAAACAGTTCCGAAACGTTTTTTATAAATGAAACCATTTTTTGCGGAAATGCATGTTCACCCTAATGCAAATATATACTCTAAGCATTTAATACTTATTAAAAAAGTGTTATTTTACTTTTTACTCAAATAATCAACTAATATTATATTCTAAATTCTTTAGACTGTTGGTTTAGGCGTTGTTTAATTTGCATTACCTGGTATCGCATAACTACAGAGAACACGAAAAATAAACTATTATAAAATATTTCATACTATTTGTGCCGTAAGTTTTACACCTAAGAACAAAGAAATGTCTTTCTTCATACAATAATATTTCTAACTTATTCTTAATCAAAAATAGTAAAAAAACTCTATCATTCAAACCTGAACGTGCCCACGGGCTCTTTCTTGTTTCCACAAAACATCAAAAAAGTACTTCTTTCCAGCATAAAGTTGAACTTCAATTGACTCTTGTCTAGGGTACTTATCAAACTGATTTTCGTATGACCATTCCTTTCCTAAATAATTGTGAATATATATATATATATATATATATATATATATATATATATATATATATATATATATATATATATATATATATATATATATATATATATATATATATATATAAAGATTTTTATTATAATATGTAGAACGATAGATTATTTATTCATCTATATATATATATATATTTTTTTTTTACTAAATTTATTTATCCAAAATCTTTTCCCAAAACATACTAAATTGTCAAAAAGAAATATTATTTTTTAGTAACGCCTGGTTCATTTACTTTATTATCTGGTTCAATAACTATTTCAGAGAAACTTAACGTTATAAAGTCAGTTGTTTTTTTAAATAATGGTTCTACATGTTTATTTGTTATGTCTTCGTCATTTGTTGTGTCCGTTGCAATCGTACCTTAAAACTAGAGTTGTTAACAAAGCCAAAAGTAGCATTGCCAAGGCCAAGACCAAGGCCACACATTACAAGGCCAAGGCGAAGACCAAGGCCAAAAATTGCAAGGACAAGGACAAAGCCAAGGCCACGAGTTTTAAGGTCAAGGCCTAGATTAAGAGTTTCAAGGCCAAGAATTACGCAAACATTTTTAAGACCAAAGACTTCAATTTTTGCCTTACGTTAAGGCCGATTATTAACAAAACTGTAAGTAGCAAGTGCTGTAACAAAAAAACCACATTTTATAAAAATAGACCGAGATTATGCGCAGAATTCAACAAAATCAATAAGAAAATGAGTATTTTTTTGGCCTTAGCCTTGATTGTTTTGACTTTGACCTTGTTAAGGCGAAGGCCAAAACAATCAAGGCTAAGGCCAAAATTTTCAAGGCCAAGTCCAACAGTTTCAAAGCCAAGACCAAGGCCAAGGCTTCAATTTTTGGTCTTAAGGCAAGGCCAAGGTCAAGGCCAAGGCCTAGGACTACCAACTCATCTTAAAACGATACTTAATCCCTCCCCCATCTCTTAACTTACAACAGTTAATACGCGGGTTTGTTTATTTTACTATTTAAAAACAAATTTTAAATTTACTACCAGAAATCCCGCCAACTTCCGCTAAAAGTTTTAAATTCAAAGGATCCTCATCACTGCTTAACCAAAATTCGGAGCAGTCATCTGAGCTAATAGCAAACACATAAAATCCATCAATAGGAGGATGAATGTAACCAAATATGCGAGCGCCAAATTGAGATTCAGTGAGTTTAAGATGCAATGAATCTGTAGTATCTTGACGAAACGGTGAATAAGGAAACATAGGATGGCTTTTCAAATCCTCAACAGCATATCCACATATATTGTCCCAATAGTGTATATTTACAGAGTTTTTTAACGTATAATCTTTTTCTTTAATAGAAACTAAGCTCACAATTTTGCATTTTTCATCTTGCTTTTGAGGTGCATTACCATTTTTTAAAACAAATTTTATAAAGATAATAGCTAAAAACATACCCCCTAGCATCAAAAATTTTATTTTCTTATATTGTTGTTTTCTTTGCAAAAATCCAGTTAATGATTTCTTTGAAGTTATTTTTTTCTTACCGTAAACTGAACAAAATGATTTGTCTGCCATTTATTTAATGTAAGCAAAAATAATTTTTTGTCTACCATTTTTAAAATATATGGATTTAAAATCTATTGATTTAAAATGTATTGATTTCAAGCAAAATTGTTTTGCATTTACTTAAATAAAAAACACAATTGATGAGATGAGTCAGTTAAGTCAGATGAGTAACGACACCAAAACGACGTTAAAAGGTTAATCTAATATCGATCGTATATTTTTTATACTAGTAAATTATAATGAAAAAAAAGAAAAAAAATTCATTTTTTTTTTTTTTTAATGTATACATATGATATATACATATATAAAATATAAAGTACTGCTCTCACAAGAAGCTGTTATTAGATATTAACCTCTATTGGTAATTTCTTGTACTATACTGGTTGTATTTTTTTTTTATATGTATCTAATACTTCCGTATTTTCCATCAACCATAGTTTTGAACTATCTTACTTGTTACGCAAAATGGAATTCCAAATTAGTACTTTGCTTGTTGCATAAAATGTCGATTCTAAACCGGTATTTTATTTATTACGTAAAATACCGGTTCCAAATCGGTATTTTACTTGTTGCGTAAAATACTGATTCCAAGTCGGCATTTTACTTGTCTTGTAAAATACCGATTCTAAATTGGTATTTTAAATGTTACGTAAAATGCCGATTCCAAATCGTTATTTTACTTGTTACGTAAAAGTTATATTAGTAGACACATAACTGTAGTACTATTAAATTTCAGTTGCATTTTATATATCTGAGTTTCATTTATTGCATAACGTTGCATATACTGTTTTGATTGAATATTATTGTTATTCAAAATTTTTATTTAATACAAACTTATACAAATATATAAAAAGAAAAATATAAAAAATAAAGATATTACTTAAAATAAAGAGTTAAAATGCAGAAACTCAAAGGAAATAATAAGGCCTTGTCACCAAGAACCGTTCGAGTATTTTATATTTAATATGCAGTTACAGTCCATTCCTGGTAAGTCGAACACTGGTTAACTCGAACCTTTGTTATGTCGAACTGTTTCATTTAGTCCCTTGAAAATGTCTAATCGATTACTTTTATAATTTTTCGGTTAAGTCAAACCTTGGATAACTCGAACTCTGTTAAGTCGGACCATTTTTTTTCCCTTTTCAGCAAATTTCTTTAGATAACTCAAACATTTTGTATAGAGGTTTATGATATTAAAATAACTTTATCAATATTTTTTTCAAAAAGTAAAATTATTCCATATAAAACATAAATAATAGTAGCATAATAATTTCTGGTTTTTTTTTGAGTATTTGAATAGAATAGATCGTTATTTGGCAATTATAAAAACAATATTTTTGTAGTTGTAACGAGTTATTAAAGGATTGCTAGCTTTTAGACTCAATTTTTTTACCATAAATTATAGGATTTATTGCGTGAATACAATACGTAATTTCTTTTAAAGAAAAGTTGTGTTAACTTGAACTAATATCTCATAGCTAAATTTTGACTTAATGGAAAAACGCTTTAGGCGAACATTCGTTAAGTCGAAACATTATCTTTAATCCATTGGAGGTTTGAATTATCGGTAATTTAACTGTGTTTAAAGTTGTAGGTGAATAAATTTTATGCTTCGTGTAGCTACCATTTTAGCAATTACAAATAAAATTCTTAAATCTTTTTTGTCGGAATTAAAATTGATTGTCTGGAAATCTAAATTCGACGGGCTTTTTCTTCAGTAGTTTATTAGTCGTTTTAATAAAAACTATTATGTGTTAATAAAATTCCATTTGATGTTCCATAAAAAGTTTTTTCTTCCTCCATTCTTCGTGTAACAACTTTGTTCGATGCAATTCTTTTGACAAACAGGTTTGTTTTGAATATACACACCTACATATATACATATACATTTTTTGCATATGTATACATATACATATATACATATGCAAAAAAATGTATACAAGTATAAATATAAACACACACGTATACATATACCTATGTTAGTAACATAAATACAATTACGTACATAGGTATACATGCACACGTGTACACGCATATATACATTAACATACACACACATACATTTATACAGAAAAGATTTTTAGAATTTTATTAATTATCCATAATAAAAAGACTTTTATTCTTGGTCTCGAATATAGTTTTCATTTTGTAGAAGTAGGGGCGGACGCAATTTTTAGTTTACCCTGTTAAAAACAAAAAACGCTATACGCCATGTTGTAGATGATGTAATTGCGACCGCTGTGCAAATAAAAAAATTCAGGGGTATGACGTGCGGTAAAATAACAATTTTTGCGATTGCAGTGAGAAACCCATAAATTAGTTTTACTTGTGAACACGATTCAAAACTAAATTAATTTTCCATCAGGTTATTTTTAACATTTTGCTATTGCAATCCTTACCCTACCTCAATTAATTTTTGCCTATTTTCATTAAACACAGAAAACATTAAGGGAAAAAAAAAAAGAGAGAAAAAAATTAGTTTGACAAACTACTTTTGGTCGAATTGGTAAAGCACAGCACACAGTTCAGAAATTTACGGTTTAAGTTCGATCCTCACCACGTCCTTGGTAGTACCACGCTCAACTTATTTCTCCGCAAAGCGGCCTTGTTCGTCAAGGTTCGTGTTTCGGAGTTATAGAGTTGAGAGAGGGTTATAACCACTAGTAGCCTCCTCGTCTGTAGTGGCCTTCTCGGCCTTGAGGAAGTGAATAACAAAAAAAAAAATAAAAAAAATAATAAAAGTTTACTATCCCAAAAATGTTAATAATTATAGTTATTATAGTTAAGTGAAGTGTCGATTATAATTATAATAATTATAATAATACTTCACTTTCATATTTTGAAAAATCTGTGAGGTATCACATTTTTAGAAAATTTAACATTGAAAAACTACTAAAAAGTTATTTTTTTTTTGTATTTAAAAAAACTAAATATACTTACAGAATATTGAAGTTTATTTAAAAAAATATTCATACCAACTTTTCAAGGTCTTTAATCTAATATTTATACATAAGCTTCGTTAGAATACTCAAAGTTGGTCAAAAAAATATTTTGCAATAAAAATATTTATTTTTGACTTTGGTTTTTTTATTTTTATTTTATTATAGAAACCTATACCTATATTATAATACAGATACCCATATATTATTATAGATACCTAATATATTAAATCTGTGGCTCCTCTGCTCTCAAAGTAGAGTAGAGAATATAATTTTAAAAGAGATCATGTACTTTTTAAAATATCATCTGCTGTTGTTGCCTTGAAAAGTTCAGGTTTTCTGTATGCCTGAGTTTTCACTGAAAGTATTTGCCTACCCTACATAATTATACTCAGGTTGTAAGAAAAACTTATATCTCTGTAATGCTGGTAAAACTATTGTAGACACAGTTATACTGAAATGAAAAAATGCTAATTTGTATAGATTGCAAACCTCTAGATATATACATTAGATATATCTTGGAGCCAAGGCTAAAACAAAAAACTTGAGAAGATTGCGGGAAGAAAAAAAAAGGAAACACCAGGTCCAATTTTAGTTAGATTAGAAAATTCAAGTATGATAAAAACACTCTTTTGTATCAATCGAAAAAATTAAGAAACATGTTGAATAGAAATAGAGCTTGAGCATAAACGAAACATTAGGCAATTAAACTTAAATTAAACTTAAGTTAATCACAAAAAATTAATCACAAAAAACACAAAGAAATAAATACACAAAAACCACTGCACAATGTGAATAATATATATATATATATATATATATATATATATATATATATATATATATATATATATATATATATATATATATATATATATATATATATATATATATATATATATATATATATATATCTATATATATATATATATATATATATATATATATATATATATATATATATATATATATATATATATATATATATATATATATAAGAATTATTTTAAAATATTTCCTTTCGAAACATTGATATTAAACTCTAAAATAAGAAACATTGATATCAAACTCTGCAGAGGACAAGGATATGATGGTGCATATGTAATGTTTGGAATTAAAAGTGGTCTTCAAACTCGAATAAAAATGCTTTCACCAAATGCCACCTATGTTCATTGTTGTGCTCTTGTTTTAAATTTGATGACCATAGAAATAATGTCTATAAACAGCGATGTCCAGATGTTTTTAGGCACAGCTGAAAAATTGTATACGTACCTTACGCCTAGTTTACCACGACTTCATATTCTCCAAAAGCACCAAAAACTTCTATATGAATCAATAGTAGACACTCTGAAACGACTTTCTGATACAAGATGAGCAAGTAGGAAGCATGCAGTTGATGCTGATGTTGAATCTTTTCCTGATATTCTAGCTACTCTAGAAGATATAAATCTAAGAGAATCTAAAGAACATAGAGGAAATATTAAAGCAAAAGCTATTGGACTCTCAGTTTTAATATAAAAAAACATTCATTTGTTTTTCTAATATTATTTTTGTTAATTAATCTTTTTGCGTTATCTAGCTATTTACAACAAGAAGATGTTTTATTAGCAAAACAGTTGACTGATGTTACAAAATAAAAAGTTTGTGGATATGAGAAATGATGAAGTTTTCGAAGTTCTACATTTAGCAGTCAAATCTTTTATTAATGAAAAAATGTGCCAGAACTAGATGCAGAAACTAAATTTAAAGAAAACTTGTCTTTCTTTAAATTCAGTTAACCTAACATCATGCCAAAAAGAAACGCATGACAGAAGAGTTGTGGAGAAATAAAAAAGTTGATGATCCAACTACACGCCTAAAATGTGAAACCTACTTCAATGTTTTGGATACAATTATAGACCAAATATATAAACAATTTCACGACTTTAGTAACACAGTTACACATTTTGATTGCCTTAATCCGTCAAAATTATCTGAAGAAAATATAAATTTATTTAAAAAATTATGTCAAATTTATTGAACACTAAAGAAGCAGTCGTAGAGTATGAGACTTTCAATGATATGTATGCATCGATATTCCCATCGCTGACAACTGACATACAATTGAAAGATGTAGTTCTTGATTGAGGAACATATGGCATCCGGTTTCCCTAATTTGTCTATCCTTTAATAAATCTACATGACTCTTCCTGTTACATCTGCTAATGCTAAAAGAAGTTTCAGTAAACTAAAGATTACAAAAATTTTTTTTAGATAAACAATGACAAACGAACGTCTTTTCGGATCAGCATTAATTGCTGATCCAAAAAGAAGTTCTATTGAACGTGAGCTTGCTGAAAACATTGACTTTGACTTGTCGATAAATCTTTTTGCTTCAATGAAATCTCTCAGAATTTGTATAAACTACCTGAAAAGTGAATTTTTTTTCTAAATGCTAACTTTCGAAATAAGTCTAGTTAAATATTTTTTTAAATGACCAATATTTCAGTAATATTAAATGTTTCTCATTTTATAAAAAATAATTGTGAACTAAAATAAATAAAGGAAACTCAAAAATATTAGGTTATTTAGTCTATGTAATATGTGTAATAAAAGTCACATAAAAACACTTATAAAGTGTTTTAGTCGTGAAAATAATTTCTGGGGTTTAAAATACCACACCCGACCTCGGTCGCCCTCTATTCATTGACTTGGCTCCCCCGCAACACTAAACCTCAATCCACCACTGATATATATATATATATATATATATATATATATATATATATATATATATATATATATATATATATATATATATATATATATATATATATATATATATATATATATATGTATGTATATACATATATATATATATATATATATATATATATATATATATATATATACATATATGTATATATATATATATATATATATATATATATATATATATATGCATATACATATATGTATATATATATATGTATATTCATATGTATGTATGTGTATATTCATATATATATTATTCTGATTCACTCTTAACAAAGCTGCAAGCGCAACCGTTATTAAATTAGGAGTTACTATAAAAAAAAGAGAGTTATAGAGCAAGGAAACGGCTGACAGAAAACTTAAAGAACTGTAGGTTGTATGAGTCAGGAAAGATAGAAGAAAGTTTCATAGCGTTAAAATGTGAGGAAAGAAACTAGACGAATAAACATTTTTAGAGCATGCAGGGACAGATACAGTAAACAAATGAGACTTAGATAGTTGAACTCCCTCAGATAGAGTTGATCCAACTTCGCTTACAATGCATTTTTGGTGCTTTGATGAGAAAGAGCATCATTAAAAGAACTATCCCAAATATGACAAGAGTATTCTATACAGGAATGAATAAGAGATTTGTAGTGGTAGAGAATAGAATCATGAGTAAGAAAATGGCAAGCACGATAAAAAAAAAGCAACAGTAGCGGATGGAGATTTAGCAGTAGATTGTATATATATATATATATATATATATATATATATATATATATATATATATATATATATATATATATATATATATATATATATATGTATATATATATATATATATATATATATATATATATATATATATATATATATATATATATATATATATATATATATATATATATATATATTTATATAACAAATTAAATAAACAATATTTAATATAACAAATGTAAATAAACAATATTTATTGTGTAGCTTTAATAATGAGTTTTTAAATATTTTTCAAAAACTTACAAAAAAACGGAACCCTGCGCTTTTTTACCAAAATAGCAACCAAAAAAAGACAATATAGCAAGCACCAAAAAACGCGTCACATCTCTAGTGATGAATCTACTTGAATCAATTTTGTGCAATCAGTTAAATAACATTTTAGCAATAATAGGACTTACCAGTAATTTAATAATTTTAAAGTTTTTTTTAAAGAATTTCATAATCAACAGTATCAAAGACTTTTAAAAAATCTATAAGTATACCTAGTGTACCACGTTTACATTTTTATATATCAAGATATTTACTAACAAATTTAAAAAAAAATTTAAATATAAATAAATTTAAAAATAAGAAATTTACCACGAAATGAGTTTGTTGAATCGTTTTTACAATAAATTAATAAAAGCAAAAAACAAAACGTTTTTTATTAAATAATAATATTCTTTTTTAATGAAAATTTCATTATGGATAATCGATAAAGTTCGAAAAAAACCTAAAAAAAGTATTTTTGTTGACAATATTTTACTACCAACGAAATTTTAATTTATAATTTTTTTAAGTTAATTTTTAAATATATATAAAGAAAAGGTTACTCAATAATTTTTCTTTTGTAACTTTTTCTTTTCATATATTTGTATAAATAATGTAAATATTAAAGAGCAAACATAAAACAATAAAATATTTATATATATACCATAGTTTTAAGATTTGGCCAAATTTAAAAAATACCTTTTTTTTTTTTTAATCGAAAACTACTACAACTTTTCCGAAAACATTATGAAAAGTTAAAGATTTTTATATAATCTAATATGTGTTGGCTCCTCCAACTTTTGCAGTTAAATTTGATGTTTTATATCAGAGCTTTTTAAATAATTCCAAAAATGAAATTTTTCATATTTGGAATTACTTGAAAGAATATTGACATGGTGATAGATTATTTTACTTATGTAAAATAATCTATGTATTATTCTACTTAAATAAAACTATAGGATATAAACAATCCAACTCGCTTACAGACATATACATGACTAGCGGTAAAAGAATGTAATTCTGAATGAAACTTTGATGTAATTCTAAGAAAACTTTAATTAGCCTTTGCTATGTGGTTCACTATAATATCTTCTGTCATATTGGTGAATCTCTAGCGTTTAAATTCTTCTGAAAATAAAACTTTTTTTTTTTTTTGTTTCAATTTAACTATACGTTTTCTATTTGTTAGTTATATTTGTATTGCTTTTTAATAAAATTTTATCTAATCCATTATATTATATTAATGATCTTGTATTTTTTATGTATTAAAAATTGACCAGAAAATCTCAATGAGCGGGAGAACAAAAATTCTTGAGTACTTTTAAAATTTTTAAAATTCTTAAGTCATGTAACACATATGAGTAAGCCATTAGTGCGAGGGTCATTCCACGTCGAGTGATCCAGAAGGTCCCCACTCAACCATCTTAGATTTTGATAAAATTCTCTCAGTATGTAGTTAAACATGTTTCTTAAACATGGCCAAAAATTCAGTTCTAAATATTTGTTATTTTAAATTTTGTGGTACTTTTTGTAAAGCTTACCCAAATTTCAACATTAGTCACTAGCTATAAATCGTATTTTTAGGGTCTTGTATTTTTGCAAGGAAAATGTAATATATCTTAAAAACTTGAATTCGTAGTGAATCAAAGGTGCAGATTTGAAACTCTTCATTACAACTTTTATTTCATGCCTAGAATTTACACTTTGGTTCAACAAATAGCGTCGCAAATTCAACACCTTAAACTTTTATTGTTTTTTGTAGGGTAATATCTCCACAACAAAAGGTTTTTCAATAATGTAATTTATTCTGAAGGTTCTACGTGCTAATATGTATAAAAAATTATCTTTTTAAAAATTGCCTATGTTGAATTATTCTGAAATAAAAGTGTAAAAGTGTGAGTAAAAAACAATCACTAGAGCAACTAGTAAATGTCACTTAGTAAATGCAGCTGTCACTTAACAAAGTGAAAGAAATAAAAGAGTCAAAAATAGTTGAAACAGACAAGTCTTTACAATCTGAAAAAATTAAAGATGATAATAAAATATATATATATATATATATATTAACGAAGAAAAAATGACTTTTTCTATGGTGCTTTAAGTTTCATGTCTGTACGGCAATCATCAGCCATTGAATGCAAGTAAAACCCAGGGACTTGTTTCCACCAATTGTGTACTTTTGTGCAACCCAAACTGTCACTTATGAGACATAATTCAGTCTTCTGTGGATTGATCCTTATACTTTTCTTCGAAAATTAAACAAAAAAGTTCTGCATCACCTCTGGCTCTCTTTCATTCCTTACAGGATGGTACATAATCAGCCTCTAATAGATATAAGTTCTTCTTTCTCTTTTTAATTTTACCAGTAGTATTTTTTACTTCTTCCTTCTTATTTTTCTTTTTCTCTAGAATATTTCTCATTGGCGAACTAGTAATAATAGTGAAATATTTTTTTCTTAAACATTCTTTCGTCTTCACTCTGCTAAATGAAATTACGTATCTAATGATTTCTCTGTTAAAATTAAATGTGACAAAAGTAAAAAACATTAAGGTTCTGGCCGCCTGACGTCCGTATGTTATCAATGACACTTTAGACGTTCAAAATTTCCCCATTAGATTCTTCGCTTTTACACGCGGACACAAATAAATGATATACAATTTATCTATTGAGGTTGTATCGACATATCCAAAATATAATACGCGTTTAAAACTCTTTAACTATGGTACTATGCAACAACAATAAAAGGACTTTATATCCATAGTAACTACAACAGTAATGTTTCTCTAGTAAAAAATCACATGAAAATTATCAGAAAAATTATGATCAATTTATTGGGAAAAACGAACGCAGCTTCACTACACAACTGCATATCTGGAACTGAGTATGGGACCCCTCTCAGCAGGAAAAAAAAATTGTCAACTATCTTTTTCTTTCATGTCGTTTTGACCATGTTCGGAGTTACCCTGCGTTTGTCATTACCCCACTCTCGCCTATAATATTTTATAACAAAAAGCCTTCTAAATAAGAGACCTTTTTTTTTAATATTAATATTATTAGTAATTTACTTGAAATATATAAAAGAAGAGAATGTAAATTAAAATAGAAAATAATAATAAAACCTTTATCTTTAAAAGAGTTTTCAAACAATTAAGTTTTTAAAAAACAAGGTTATTCTCTAGTTTTCTTTTTAAAAAATATTATTTTGAATTTTATATTAGCCAAAATGAGCTTTGCGAGTTTTTTTGCCGGCAAAAATTTTGATAACTGCATCAAAGTCTAATTTCAATGCAAGAGACGTCTCAATTGCCAGTCTTCCCAAATTAGAAAGTTGATTTTGACACATCGTTGAAAGTAAAACAATTGTAACTCTTGGAAGCGTGCTGAAAGAGCGTTCTGCTTGTGCAACGGTAATTGGAAGAGTACAAAAGGTTCTAAGAATAACTAAAACGTTTGGGAAAAGAAAACAAAGCTTTAACTCACGGAATTAGTTTAATAATAATTAAAACGGCGATAATATTATTTTTCCAAGATTCGATACGCGAATTGCCTTTAAAATTTCTAACTTGTCTATTAAATCAAGAGAAATATCAATGCTGTGTTTAACGCTAATAGATGAAGCTTTCTCACGCGGCAGATATTTATCTAATCTTATGCATTTCCATACAACACCAAATGTTTTCTTAAAATCTTTACCTGCTTTAAAAGCCGATTTATATTCCAATAACGCAGTCTAAAAGATAATAAAAAATATCGCGCTTGAAACAAAATTCTGTACTGACTTCGCCAAATTTATTATTCGGTTCCTCATTTGAAAATCTAGCTTTTCATGTTTTCTCCGGGATTATGTCATTGGAAAACAAACCCAGATTTATTGGCAACAAATTTACATTGATTTAAAATTGAATTCCAGTTGTTTCTCTATAATAAGAGCTCATCAGTAAAGCTTTTTAAATTTAAAACCTCCACATCTAAAACTGCATTTTTGGCTTGCAGAACTTTCTGTAATTGATGCTAGTTAAAACTTTAAACCAGGTGCTCGCGAGTATGATGCACTCAAATGAACCCAAGTATTTTTTAATACGTTTGATTTCTGATCGAGTCTCGGCAGTCAGGTTTAGCTTCTTTAAGACTTGGATAGCACTCTTTACACTAGGAATACGTTCGGCAAAAAGTTTTACATTGTCAATCCTAACTGACCAACGTGTATCTGACATGCTACGCAAAGAGCATCTGATATATTTTTTTAAATTTTGTCATCTTTGCGGGTTAGAGAGTCTTTTGCACAACACCGAAGAAGGTTATAACCTCAATATAACACTCTGCGGCATGGACACCACACAGATTTAAGCTATGACATGTACATGAAGAATAAATTCCCAATGGGTTTCTTTAACAATCTCTGCTTGAGCTCCTCTATACTGGCAGCTCATGTTGTTGCCGTTGTCATAACCTTGACCACGACAGTCTATCATTGTTATATTGTGTTTTTTATTAACACTGTAAATTAATTCAGCAACATCTTTTCCCATTTTCAGATTGCAATCGACAAACTCTAGAAATTGTTCTTGAATTTCGTTAAATTAACATTTTTAAAAGTGAAATAGCATGTTACTTTTCCATATTAAAGTTAAAAGACTCTGATATAAATATTAAAATATTGCAGAGTGACTTTCGGCAGACATTATTAACAATTTCATGAAACAAAATATAATACGGAAAATACGGTCCACTGATAAACATTGTCATTTGGTATTTTCAAACCACCATGATTAATTTTAGTAGTATAATCGCCGAATTCTTCATAATAAAATTTAGCTTCTTCTTACTCTTCAACTTCATTTTGCACGATATATCCAGCTATGTATACTAATCCTGCTTTTTTATCTATTTGCGCATTCTTTTCTTTCTCAGGCAAATTGTCAAATATATCAATAGCATTACTTTTAAAAAAGTATCCACATACCTGGCAGTTATGTCTACTTTATACCGATATGGAGACCTAGTTTTGCTAATTGAATTTTTACTTTTTCAATGACTTGTTGCACATTGATAAAATATGTGCCTCCAGAACCTTATCGGAGTTTTCCAAGACATTTTTTCTAGTGGGTCAGTTGTAAGTTTTCCTAGTATTTAAAAGAATTTTGCAACAAAAATTTTTTAAGGGCTACTAAACCATGACGCGTATAAGCTAATGCTGCACCTGTATCTGTAGTGAACTGATATTGTTTGCTGCCTTATTTGCTAGCCATTTGTTTTGCCAATGCTGCAAGACTAAGTAAAAAGATAATTTAGCATCTTCTAAAGTTGATATAACTGCTCTATCTGGATCTTTATATCGAATATGAGCATACAGTCCTTCTATATTGACAATTTTCCAGAACTTTACAAATATTTCAATAAAAGTTATAGTCTCATCAGCTTTTTTTATATAAATAAGAGATACCACGAATAGTGATTTTGCTGAATACCGAATGTTTGCTGTTAATAATAACTGTTAATGTATTTATAATATAAGTTATCACTAGAATTTGTGAATAAACGAATTGAATTTACTAATTTCAATTCATTTGTTAACAAATTCAATAATTTATTTTAAATTATAGACCTCAAATATTGTTTTTAAAAACCGAATAAATATACTAATAACTAAATACAATATTAATAACTAAATACATTTAAATACAATTTAAATCGATAAGCCAATATAGTGATCATTTAAGACTTCGTATTTGATTGTTATTTTGCTTGCAAAAAACTACAATAAGTAACAGAATATCATTTAAAAGATTTGTTTGCAAAAAACTTTGTCAATAGCATCTTTTATTAAAAATAACTTATTTGGAAATATTATGAAATTTGCAAGGAAAACAATAAACTGGCAGTTTGTTTGCTATGTAAAAGCATGAATTCATGTGGTGGAGATTGAAGGAAAGGAAGCGATTAAAACTATTAGGTATATTATAACTATTTATATGTTTTAACAAAGTAAATTATTTACTCTGGTATTTTTTTTACTCATAGTCCTTTTCCTCAGTAGTTACTTTAATTAAGGTTTAAATACTCTTTTTTGTTTCCAGCAACAACTCTTCTGAAAAATCACCAAAACAAGCATTCGGAGCAGTACGCAAAGTTAAATGGAGCTCCCCCAGAAAGAGAGTTCTCTCATTTATACCAAACTCAGTAACATGTATGTTAAAAAAGAAATTTTTAACTTTGCAAGAGTCAGCTGAAAGGAAATTGTATTGGGATATTAATAATCCGAAATCAATAAAATATCATTACTTAATTGGAGAAATGGTTGCCTCAGACAACGAACCGTCATCACAAGTTGAACACCGCAGTACAAAAAAACCTTGTCACACCTACATGACTAAGAAAAGTATTCCCATTTTATTTAATAAAATTTGCGCTAAAATTGAAGCTAGTATTTCAAAAGCAACAGCAGTATCCATGATTTCTGACATTTGAACATGTCAGCACAAAAATCAAAGTTTCTTAAGTTTCACTGCACATTGGATATCTCGAGATATTTTTTTCTTGAACATGCTGTGTAAGCAATGAAGTCGTTTCTTGGTTTACATACAGGTACTAATATCGCAAAAGAACTCAATAATGTTGCCGAAAGATAAAACATTTCACATAGCAAGATCCATTTTCTCGTTGATGACAGTGGAGCCAAAATGATAAAAGTTATACGAGATACAGATTATGATTCTGCCAAGCGTTTTATTTATTTACTAAAACTAGGTGTCAATCTAAATTCTCAAATAGAAATACCACACATAGTAGTTGCTGCTAGACAAACCGTCCCCCATTTTAACCACACTAGTTTAGCATAAGAAAAACTTGAATGCATTCGTCAAGAATTTAAACTGCCAGACCACTAATTAATACAAGACGTAAGCACGCCCTAGAATTCAACACACTATTTATTGGAGCATTTATTAAAGCTAAAGTGAGCTGTTTTGTTGTACAGCTTTGATCTGAACTTGAAGCGCGGTTAAACATTAATGAAATTGATAAATAACTGGGCCCCCAAAATTTTTGGGGGCCCCCTAATTTTCATTTTTTAATAATTTTTTAGCTCATCAAAACTTTTCTGAGGTATAAGTAGAATTTAAAAATATTTATTTTATTTAAAAAATTTTTAGGTAAAAAAGAACTGAAAAGATTTCAGGATGATTTGTTTGGATTTAACCTTTCCGCTCCAAAGCACGCCGGATTTAGCGAGAGGGCTAATCCGCTTCGAAGTACGCCAGATTTAGCGAGAGCGCTAAATCCGAAGTACGCTAAATCTGGATCTAGCGCTTTCCGCTCCGAAGTACAGCTTTGATAGTACAGCTTCGGATTTAGCGAGAGCGCTAAATCCAAAAGGCGTACTTTGGATTTAGCGCTCTCGCTAGATCCGAAGTACGCCTTTTGGCGTTTTTAAATATACCTCTATGTTTTACACAAAATCTCAAAAACATTATATTCTGTTGCATTTCTGAATTAAAATTATGAACATATGGTCCGCAACAGTCCGGAAAAATTTTTTGGCCGATAAAAAAGTATTTTATCGGCCAAATATTAACTTAAAAAAGCATAAAAATTATGACTTATAAAGGTCGCCAATTAGCTGAATCAGAAATTCAAAACTTCATAAATGAGCTAGAAAACAGTGAAAACGAAGATTACGAAGATTATTAGTGGCATTAATATCTATCAAAAGCAAAGTTACAAAAA
The DNA here is from genome assembly GCF_022113875.1 of Hydra vulgaris. NCBI lineage: Eukaryota > Metazoa > Cnidaria > Hydrozoa > Anthoathecata > Hydridae > Hydra > Hydra vulgaris. The sequence continues at coordinate 14,930,368 of NC_061157.1, read as the reverse complement.
GTCTAGATTTTGAAAACATTCTAAATCAACTTATGTATGAAAAATCAAGGAAAAAAATATACTAATTTGGATACATGTAAGTTTTAATTATCTAAATTTATTTCATAATTTCTTAAATGTTTCTTGTAACCACAGAAGTACTTAAAACTTTAGTTAAGTGAACTTACATATGAATCTCTAATTTGAAAAAGAGGACATATCCTGCAAAAATTCACATAACAGATTCCCTTTTTCAAGTTAGGCTGACTTGTTTTAATAAAAAATAACATCACTATGGAAAATTAAATTCTAGTTCAAACTTTTGAAATGTATAAAAATATTAAATGAGCAATAAATATAATTAAGCAGAATTTTTTATTAAAGTAAATTATTTAACGATTTAAACGACTAAACGATACAAACGATTTAAATTTATCTACTACAATTTTAATTTTGCTGTACATTCTCCAAATGTTTTCAGTTACTGAAAAAAAATTTGAGAATCGGCTTCTGAAATTCGAGCACGCTATTTTCATAGATTTATCATTCAAGCATAAATACCAATCATACAACTCTTTATTATTCATTATGATAAGGCTAATTTTATACAAATACTGTTTTATACAATTAAATTATTATACTGTTTTTGTAAATAAGTTACCGAAATAATTTTTGAAATAGTATTAAAACGGACTGAAACGAAGACGAGGATAAGATTTAGCAAGTTTTAACTTAACTTTTAAATATAAGCTGAATATCCGCTGCTAATATTAGCAAAAAATTTTCAAAAAGTTGTTCAAAGTTATTTTAGACCGACTTATTCATCATAAAACCACAAAAATAAAAAATAGAAAAAAAGAAAAAAGGTTATATATTATTTGAATTTCTATATTTAGAATTCTAAATATAGAAATTTCTAGATATAGAAACTTAAGTTTCTATATCTAGAAGTTTCTAAAAAAAAACAAAAAACTTTAGAAAAAAAATTCTGACATATTCATTTTAGTTTCCCCTTCTGATGGTGTCACCCGGTGCGAATTGCACCCCTAGCAATGCCATATCCAACTGATTTTGTTGTATCACAGCAGGTAATTGAAAATAGGTATCGTAGAGCGGGGCATATCGGGACAGTGAGGCATAACGTAATGTCTAAAACCTTATATCTCAGCTAAAAAAACTTTGTTTGCAAATTTTTTTTTGATAACACATATTAAATTATTGTGCTTCATTAGTGTAAAAAAAAAAATAATTTTAAAAGTACCGAAATGCAATAAAAGTACTAAAATGCATCTGTAAGTCTGCGAAAAACAAAATTTGCGTATTTTCTTAAGCGATACAACGACAAAAGATTTATCTTGAACTATTCCTAATTTACTTTATTTATAAAAAGTTTATATTTTTCAGACAGTATTTTTTATGCTCTTTTAGAATCGGGTTTTAAAAAAATATCTGGAATTGAACTTTTTGAATAGTTTTAATTTCAGTAAAACGACTTTTGAGGGGCATATCGGGACAGCAAGTTATTTATATAATTTACTACATTACTACCATTTTGTTTACAGTTTGATGATTTTATTTTTAATCTAAAATATTATTTTCATTATTTAGAAAAGCAATATTATTAATAAATTCAAAGAAGTTGTTATTTTTAAAACTTAACTTCGATTATTAGTAGTACTTAATGTAAACAACGATGGTAAGAAATTATATAAGGAAGATCAATCTTCCAAAATGGGATGGAATACAGTTTTAGCTGTGAGTCAAAAAGAACTTAAAATTCGAAAAGCTGCTGATACATATGACATATTTAAATTTGTTCTTTATTGGCATATTACTAATAAGCCAGTTCATCAAAAATGTTACTAAGTTTCAGGATTTTTTTTGTGTGATTTATGTGATCCATAATATTTTTTGTTTAATTTTGAATTTAGTAGTAGTTACCAATTTATATACTTGTTTTGTCCTACCAAAATTTTAAAACAATTTTTTAAGCTCATTTGTTTAAGAGTATTTTATAATAAAACACAAATAGTTTTTTTTCTTTTAGTTGTTTTTTTTATTATTATTATTGTGGTGTATGGGTGTTAGGGCGTGTAATTTGTATGGTTATGTTACTTTATTAAGATTTTTATGTCCGAAAATGTTTAAATGATAAAAATATCTCCATTTTTTATCACTTTTAAAGCTTTACAATTAATGAATAACTGGTGTTTTTTAACTGTGCCGCTTTTTGTGGGTGTATCTAAAGAGTAAAAGTATCAATTACTCCTATATGTTGTTAAAAAAAATCAATGTCCATATTTACATATATGTGGTGACTTTAAATACTCAAAATATAACTAACTCAATATACAAATCAACCAACATTTCAAATAAATAACAAGAAAATAACAAACTTATTAGACTTAGTGATATGAGAAGCTTTGGCTAAAATTTTTGAAATAGAACGATATTAAATTTGTTTTGAATATAATTGTAATTAACTTTTTTTTAAAGTTAAGCTAGTAAAAATAACGGGTAATTACTAGGGGTGCACCGATGCATCGGCATCGACATTGGCCTGCCGATGTATTGGCCATTTAGCCGATGTATCGGCATTGGCATTGGCCTTGATAATCATCGGCCGATGCCGATTATTTTGAAAAATTTATTAAATTCTTATTAAATAAAACTTATTAAATTCAAAACTTTTTTTTATACAAAACATTTAAAATTTTCACAGAAAAAGATCTTTATAAAAATCATTCAAAACGTACTGTAATTTAGTATAGTATTTGTAAAATCAAGATATAGGTAAAATATCTGAACGATTTAGGATCTTGTTTCCTTAATTGTACCGATAGCATATTTTTTTTAAATTCAGTTCCCTATCAAATGCCAACGTTTAAATTTTGACATATTTCAACTTTTTTTAGAACATTTTATCCCCAAATTATAAAATACAATAAAGTCTCATTGTTTTTAATTCGTATTTTTTTTCTATTTTTTACTTAATTATAGAAAGTACAGTATCAGCAACTTTACCCTAAATTTAAAGTATAAGCCTAACTTCCTAACTTATTAATAATAATTTTATATTGGCATATATGCAACCACTAAACTAAAAACTTTTTAATTTTTTTTTTTTTTTTTTTTTTCAAGTTGATTAAGGTGTTCCAAGAAGTCCTTACGGTCTTATCACAGAGCACCGAGGAACAGCATTTAATAGGAAGTTCACGCCTCCTTCCCAACCGATGTCGCAAAACTTGCCCGGAGGTGGGGTTTGAACCACGGATCTTACGTTTCTGAGACAAGTGTGCTACTACTGCGCCACGGCTGCTCTAAAATATATATAAAATACTTCTTTTAGCAGGGTTCCCTACTTTTTAAGTGTTTTCTTATAATTTACAAGAAATTTTTTATTAAATAATAATAATTTATGAAGAGAAAATTGATTTAAACAAAGATTTCTTTGAAACTCTTTCTGTTATTCTTTACAATCAAAATGTTTCATTGCATTAAAAATTGAATAATAAAAAAGTTTATTATTAAATTGAAAGCGTTTAAAATAAATATTTATAAAACGAGCTTTTTAATTGAAATAATTGCTTTAATTATCTAAAGAACAATAAAAAAATAAATGGAAAATAAACTCTAACAGTAACAATTTTAAAATATTGCTTTCATTGTCACATAGAAGGTGGCATTACCATTCAAGTGTATATTTCCTTCATATATCCAATATCAGGGTTGATGCCGATGCATCGGCATCGGCATCGGTATCGGTATGAAGTAGGCATTGGTGCACCCCTAGTAATTACCCGTTATATCAGGTTTTTAAACAAAACGTTTACATAACGCTAACATAATGCCAGATTTTGTGTTTTATAACGCATAATATATATGCATATATATTAGAAGAAGCAAAAAGTGGATTGCGTGGTGCCAGTAAAATGGTATCGATATGATCTAGTCTTAATTAAGTTAGTCACAGGTAAGTGTTTTAAAAAGTTTTACCGTTTATTTTTGGACTAATTTTATAATGTGTTGTGCTTGAAGAACGTTGTTTACTACATATTAAATTAAAATATTTATATCAGACGAAAAATAAAACCTATAAACAATTTCTGTCTATATTTACTTGTTTAATGTATTGTGCTTGAAGAAGTCTGTCTTTACTTGTTCAAGTGCCAGTGAAACGAACGATAGAAAAAAAGAAGCATTCAGTAGGATTGCAATTTTTTTTATATATTTTTAAATGATCTGAATAATTTTGTTCTTTTAATTTAGTTGAGTGATAAAATTGTTTATACAAAAGATTGGCTCTTTAATTTTTATGTTAAAGTTGTTATTTCCTTGTTAACTGTTGTCTGTCGTCAACAAAGCAAGTAAAAAATTGCACATAATGACAACAGATTTATCTTTAGAACTGTTTTCAAAAATGATACTGGAAAGGTACACTTTTTTATATCTAAACATCATTGCAGCTTTTTAGTCTTCATTTTTGTTTACGTGTATTTCATCTGTGTTGCTAATGATATCTCCAGATTTTATGATTTTAAGATGTTATTTACCTAATTATGTTTCAGGCTAAAATAGAGCTTTTGTTAATACATTTATCCAGTTTAAATGAATAACAACTCTCAAGGTGTATTAGCTGAATTATCTTTTTGTTTTGATAGTCTTTAGTTAATAACGAATTTTTTAATTGTTATGAGTCTACAACACTTAATTTCATAGAAATTTAATTAAAAAAATATATCATAGAAGACAAAAAAATATCAATATCTGTTTCAATAACTTGGCTTTCATAGCAGACCTGAGAGTTGCAAATGTTTGACTTGGTTTAAGTACTACATAATAAAATACATCGTTGTTCAGTCATTTTGATGGTCGTAAATTTCTTTAGCACACTCATTTTTATATATATTTAGACTGTTTACCGTTTGACTCCTGTCCCAATCTAACCTAGTGGGTTCAAAAAGAAAGGACCGCGCTGGAAACAGGAGGGGGTTAAAAGGATTAACCCTTTTTGAACTAATAGTTGGTAAGTCTAATATTATTTCACTCAGCTAATTAAGTTTCATTTGCTTTTTTGCATTACATTCAAGCAATAGACTGTTTTTTATGTTCACTCGTTTTTTAGAAGTCGTAATCAGCTAAAAGTCGTAACCAGCTCGTACGAAAGGATTTCTCGACGTGAAATAGTTAATTTTATTCAACAACTCCAAGAAACAGAGCTCTCTAAAGAAACAGGAAAAAAAGATAAAGATGAAAAAATATTCTGTTGAACAATACTGTTGTTTTATTTATAAATTATTCTTCTATATTTAAACATATAAAAGATGTAGAAAATGTTTTCTCTTTTATATTGACATCTAAAAGAGGTTTGTTTTTCGGCATCGGAAAGAGCTTTTTGTCATACTTTGAATGAAGAGCTATTATCATTTTCATTTGATAAAAATAGCTTTTCATATATGAAAAGTAGGAATACTATAGTGTATAGGATACTATAGTATACTAAAAAGTATGACAAAACAAGTCGTTCGGACCCCGTGCAAAAAACTTTTTTAGAAGTGCATAATTGATAAACAAAGACGTCTTAAAGACGCATTTTTTATGTCTTTTCATGACAAGATAAAGACAAAAAAGGCGTCTTTTCGATGTCGAAAAAAGATGTCTTTTAGATTTGCATAATCGATTAAAAAAAGACGTCTTAAAGACATCGTAAATGAGACTTTTAAAGACGTCTTTTCGATGTCTTTTTTTCCACTGGGTCAAGGTTAAAGTTAGACTTTCGTTAGACTTGAGCTTCAACAAGTTGAAGCTCAAGTCAACCTCGCTCAACTAACCAAGCTTAAGATTGTCAAAAAGATCATCAACAGAAGAAGATGAATAAAACAGGTTTATGTTATCAGCAAACATTATGCAATCAAGATTTTTGTATGTTTTAGTATTGCCAATGGTGTATATAATAAATATATGTGGAACACCACATTTTTATTTAAATAACTTTGAACTAGAAATATCGTCAATTATGACACATTGTTCCTATTATATAAATAATTGGTGAACCATTTAATAGTTTTGCTTTTTATACCATAACTTTATGGTTGACCATATAGAAAGCTTTTGTAAGAATAAAGACCCAATACAAACTTTCCTTTATTAAAAGATGAGCTGATGTTGTTAATGAGGTTTATGTTGTATGTTCTATTGAATGATTCGTTAGATAACCGTATTAATATTACTTAAAATTTTGTTTTTTGATATTTATAGAGTCTATTGTAGATTATTTATTCTAGAAGCTTGGAAAGTAATAGAAGAATTTAGGTTTTAATTGGTTAGTGATGCCGTGTCTCCAGTTTTAAATATTGGTAAAATTTTCGCTATTTTTTATTTTTCTCGTACAACTCCTGGTCAAATCAATGAGTTAAAAATATTAAAAAGAGAATTTTTTATATATTAATTATTCATTTTTTGCTTCTTCGAATTCCTCTAACATTTTTAGGAAGTAAGCGTTGTGTTTGAATTTTAATCCACAAACCAAAATTTCTGAAATTATTAAAATGGATAACTAGGGGTGGGAGTTAAGGTTAGTTTTAGTCTAACTAAAAATACTTAACTAAATTTTTAGTCGAACTAAAATTAGTTGACTAACTTTTTAGTTAACTAAAATTACCCGACTAACTTTTTAGTTAACTAAAATTACCCGACTAACATTTTAGTTAACTAAATTTAGTCGACTAACATTTTAGTTAACTAAAATTACCCGACTAACTTTTTAGTTAACTAAAATTAGCCGACTAACTTTTTAGTTAACTAAAATTACCCGACTAAATTTCTAGCTAACTAAAATTACCCGACTAACTTTTTAGCTAACTAAAATTACCCGACTAACTTTTTAGTTAACTAATATTACCCGACTAACTATTTAATTAACTAATATTACCCGACTAAATTTCTAGCTAACTAAAATTACCCGACTAACTTTTTAGCTAACTAATATTAGTCGACTAACGTTTTAGCTAAAGTGGACTAAAGACTAAAGCAAGATTTAGTGCTTGAAAAAAGAAACAATCTTTCGCATCAAAATTTTACACCCGAGGAAGTTTTATTAAGCCGATAAATATTATTTTATCGTAATTAAACACTTTACTAATTGTGAATCCTAGAGCCCAGTCAAACCATGGAAGTATAAAACAGAAGGAAGTTCATCGAGCCGCAAACATCAAAGCAATTTCAAGTCGTCTCGGGAGTATGCTTGTAACCGAAAATTAAAAAAAAAACAAGTTTCACTGGATAATAAAACAACAAAATTCACTGAAATGATCTTTATTAAAACATTAAAAAATGAATTATTCTAGGGATATGTTGCAAATTTTTAACCATTAGTAATTGCAATTATTCAACAAAAGGTTTATTAAAACACGGTAATTAAATAGAACCACTTGATTTTAAAAGCATATGTTAGTTTAAGCTTCTTTTCTTGCTTCAAGTCATAACACGACATTTGATAAAAAAGACAACTAAAACAATTTTTAAAAAATCAAAAAATTGTTTTCTAAATAACTAAAGTTTAAAGTTTTATTAGCTGTATGTGATAACTCCATTCATTCTTGTAGTACTCCATTCATTTAATATGAAGTTTATAAAAAAGTTGCTGTTTGCCGTTACGTTGCGCCATTTTTAATGTTTTTCTTGAATATTATTGGCGAACCTTCAAAATACTACATTTTTAAATTATTATAAACGTATCTATTTGCGTCAACGTATAAAGATTAGGCGTTTAAGTACAGTCTTGATGTCGTTTTCTTATTGTTTACAAAACAAAAGGTTACAAGCATAGTCTCGAAGAATTTCAATGCGATCTGTTTTATACTTCCATGGTCAAACTAAACTGTTATTCAAAATAAATGTTTTAAGCAAAATTCGATTATTTTTATTTTTTCCGAGCTCGGAGACAACTGCCTATAAAGTTGTTGCAACTGTTTATAAACACCCAATCAGCATGGAATATACAAATAATGTCCTTTAGTCAATTAAATCAAATTTGGTACGCTTATTAAACGTTTAACTTATATTCTTTATGTGCTGCTTTCTATAGGTAGTGTGCAATAATATTTGCGCATCAAAAATAATCTCCCCTGCCAAGGCCGTACCGACGTGTGTATGTGCACCTTTCCAGGGTTATAACTTTCCGTTTTCGGTTTTGTCGATAATTTGGAAAATTTGATACCCGGTCAGTTAAAACTCCAACTTGACTTTTAAATAAAAAAAAAGCCATACTTTGGTGAAATTTTTATGGTAAAAAAACTTATTTCATTTGCACCCCCTCCCCCTACGTCTTTGTTTTTCAGTACAGCTCTGTCCCCTGTCATATTATAGGAATAGATTCAATCTCTAATTTTCACAACAAATCTATGACTCCCCCTCCCCACCCGTTCAAATATCAACCTCTCCTAACGACTATTATAACCCACAAACACTACAGTTAGGCAGGCGAAAGTATTGACATGAACCCAAAAGTTAATCATTAAATAAGTTATTATGAATATATTTATTGCTTTCAGAGTATAGTTGTTCGTCGGTTGGCGGTACTGGTAAAATTTAAATTATTTGCATTTTAGAATGCAATATCCGCAATATAAGCTGTTGAATAGTGTATAAAATGTATTAAATTATACTTAACTGTTAAATAACGAAAACATTTTATTAACTGCGGTCGCTTTTAAAACCAGGAAATTGTTTATGATATTTTAATTACTTGAAAAATTTTCCTACAAAAACATCAATATTTGAAAACATTCAGTTGTTATTCTGTTTCGCTTTGCATATGTAAGTATAAGTTTGCATATCAAATTTTTGATTTGATTGTCACCTTTTTATTAAAAAGGTGACAATCAAATCAAAAAAATTATTTTATCATTTTACATTAAAGATGATGATTCCGGAAACGATGGTGACAAAATAATAAGTTTAGATTTTAAAAAAGAAATTAGTGGTTATATAAAATTGTCACTAAATGAGCAAAATGTTTGTGATATAATTCCAGTTAATAAGTTTTTAACTGGAATTATATCACAAACTTTTTTTGTCCAATGAAATTCCGACAAAAATTCTATAACGCATTAAAAAAATTTTTTTTTCTCGTACTTTTCAAAGAATTCAAAACTTTTATAATTTGGATCCAAAAAAGTGGCACATAATAAAACTGAATTATTGTAATATACTGTAGCTTACAGGGCCGACACAAGTAGGTAACACGTAGAGAGTGCTGAAAATCTACATTTTCAGACTTATCTAAAAGAGTCAAATAAGCTTACTAAATGAGCTAAAAGTTCATTGATGAGATGCCACACACAAAACCAACCAACCCATCCCTACACCCCTTTGCACTGGCCTTAGTAGCTTATTCAATTCTAAGGATATTTGTGTTTTACCATGTTTACTTTTTGGATTTTTTATAAAATATTTTCTTGAAGTATCTTGTTTATAATATTTTCTTGAAGTATCTTGATACACTGATACTAAAACTTTAGCACTGAAAATTGAAAGATAATTACTTTGATACTTTTTTATTTTTGCGGTATTATTCGGTAAAATGATTATGCATTCGCAATCTTATTCAAAAATTCTAATAAAAATGGTATCATGAACCCAAATTATTTATATTATATATTTATAAATTTCTTTAGTTAGGCTAAAAACAAAGTCGGGTATATTTAGTTAACTAAAAACTTAGTCGGTTAATTTTAGTTAACTAAAAAGTTAGTCGGCTAATTTTAGTTAAGTAAAAAGTTAATCGGCTAATTTTAGTTAACTAAAAAGTTAGTCGGCTAATTTTAGTTAGACTAAAAAGTTAGTCGGGTAATTTTAGTTAGCTAAAAAGTTAGTCAAGTAATTTTAGTTAACTAAAAAATTAGTCGGGTAATTTTAGTTAACTAAAAAATTAGTCGGGTAATTTTAGTTAGCTGAAAAGTTAGTCTGGTAATTTTAGTTAACTAAAAAGTTAGTCGACTAATTTTAGTTACGGTATTTTTAGTTTAGTTAGTTACAATTTTTAGTTTTGGTCGCAACACTATGGATAACATATATTTTCAAATCTGGATTTTCTTTAAATGTTAATTCAAACAATATTTATTTTTAATAAACAATATATATTTTAAACATGTTTTCACTGTAAAAACTACAAAATTAAAACAATGAAATTAACAAATTATTATAATGTACATTAAAATGTAAATTCTTATACGTATATAAAAAAAAGTTGAAAATTTTGCACCGCTAAAGAGAAAATATTGATTCTGCCATTCACAGAACTTAAAGATTTAGAATATTGGATAATGCACCAAGCAAATGTATTTCAAGTATATAGATTCATATATTCAAGTATTTAATCTTTATTTCTTTTTCTGTAAATGGAAAGTGGTTATTGTTTAAGGAAAATGTTTATAAATGTGTTACAGCCAGTATTTGTAAGCCCTTGGTTGCATTGAACATAAACAAAACTAAAATTATATATCCTTATCAGCATCAGAAATACGCTTGCTTAATTATCAGCATCAGAAATACGCTCGCTTAATTAATTTTGTAAATCGTTTTTAAATTAAAAACCAGTTCTGTGAGAAATGAAAACCTTAAATGTATACGAACTAAATTTATAATATTTATAATATTTTATGTTTTATATTTAAATATAAAAATCATTTATCTCTTAATGTATTTTTAAATCCTTATAAAAACAGAGTCATCGTAAAAATATCTCAAAGAACCTTTCTGCCATACTAAGTTTGAACAACTTTTTATTTGTTACCGTGATCCTTTTTATAGAATAAAATAGTTTTGCCTAATTTTGATTTGTCTTTGACTTTAACTTCTTTCAAACAAAATTAAAAAAAAATTTCAGCAAAAAAATTTTTTTGTTTTGTTTTTATTAAGTTATTTTTTTTTTGTTTCATATATTTTATCCAGTATATTTATATTTTAAATGCACAGTTATATATAGTTTATGTTGATTTATTTTTATTGGTTAATTTGATTCTTTATTATCATATTTGACATTGTTACGAGATTCATGAAAAGATCGTATTCAATATACAGTACTGCGAATATGTTTTAGACCACTTATATAATTAGTTGTATTTTCAATTTTTTTCTTGTCTATTTTTTTTTTTTAAGCATACTTAAGTTGAGTAATATTTGAGAAAGGTTGAAAGAATATATTATCTTGAATAAATAAACAAATAATTATGAGGAACATAAGGGATGTGTTCGTTTATTTATTAAAACGATAATCGTCATAATAACTGCAGACCAAACGTTCATCTAAATAATACATAAAAATAACATTTTCGATTTTTTTCTTACTGGTTCAGGTTCATATTCATTCATTTAAGTTTTTAACAGTATAAAATGTAGTCATAGCGTGAATTTAATACAATAATGATCGGTTTTAGTACTTTTTTTAAAAAGTTGTTATTTTTTATGAATACAGTTAAGCAAATAGTTAAAAGTAATTAAATAAAGTTATTAGTTTACATTTTTAGATTAATTAAGTGTTGCTATGGGTAAAATAAAGAAGGTTATTCGCAGCGCCAAATTTCTTCCAAAACAGGATATTCGATGACTGCTAATAGAGAAACCATTAAAAAGTTTAGAGAAACTGGCTCCCTTGGAAATAGAAAGAAAAGTGGCAGACCTCCTAAGCTAACAAAAGATGACGATAAATATTTAAAAACCCTTTCTTTAAGAAACAGGAAAAAAACATCCACCGAATTGGCAAAGGACATTAATACAGCAACTGGGAAAAATGTTAGCTCTTCTTGTATTCGACGACACAGACTCAAATCAGGATTACGAGGCTGCGTTGCTATTCGAAAACTTTTATTACGGCGTGGCAATAGAGAAAAACGACTTAAATATGCAAAACAACACAAAGATTGGACCCAGGATTTGTTTAATCGGGTTCTGTACACTGGTGAGTCCAAATTTGAAATTTTTGGAACGAAAAGACGTCAATATGTTCGAAGATGAATAGAAGAAGTCTATCAGCCCGAGTGTTTAAACCCTACTATTAAACATGGAGGAGGATCTTTACAAGTTTGGGGCTGTTTATCTTCATCTGGGGTAGGTGATCTAATCAAAATAGAGGGAAGACTCACCGGGGAACGTTATGTGGATATTCTAATGAGGAATATCCACATAACCATCCGGAATGAGACTAATGGGCCATAATTTTATTCTGCAGCAGGACAATGACCCAAAACATTGTTCCCGAGTGGCAAAAAATTATTTAAATGAAATGGCAGAAGAAGGAATACTGGAAATGAACTGGCCTCCCCAGAGTCCAGATTTGAATATAATCGAGCATATTTGGGATTACTTAGACAGGAAAAAGGTCAAACATGCTCCCCGAAATGCTGAAGAATGTTTTCAAATACTTCAAAGAGAATGGCACAATATACCGCAGGATTTTATAACAAATTTGTATGAATCTATTTCCCGGCGAATATCGGCTGTGATTAAGGCAAAAGGAAGACATAGTAAATATTAAGGGTTTTTTTATGAAGTGTGACATTAAAATGTTTGTTATTGTTCCATATTTTGTGTGAAATATATGTGTTTTAATAATTTTATAATATAGAATTCGAAACTTAAATATTAAGGAAGAATTCTCTTGGATTTTTTGAGAAAATGTAAGTGATCTAAAACATATTCACAGTACTGTATATATTTATATATATATATATATATATATATATATATATATATATATATATATATATATATATATATATATATATATATATATATATATATATATATATATATATATATATATGTATATATATATATATATATACATATATATATATATATATATATATATATATATATATATATATATATATATATATATATATATATATATATATATATATATATATATATATATATATATAAATATATATATATATATATATATATATATATATATATATACAAATGCTTATATGTGTAAATCAAATTTAATAATAATCTCGTCATGCAATCATATAATTTTCATCATATAGTTTTGAAATTTCAAATAATATTTGAAATTGCAAATTTTATTTTATTAATTTAAATAATTTTTTAAGTAACATTTTGAGGTAAAAGAAGTAATGTCAATTTAACTTCGAATTTATAAAGTAAGATCTGTTAGTTTTCCACTTCATTTAGTTTTTCTAAGGAAATGATAAGAAATATTTTTCTTCCAATAAACATTGTTTATAAGATGAATTTTTGTTCCATCGGCATTTTTCGTTAGACTTTCCGCAAGTTAAATGTTTATATACACAGTCTTCTAAAGGTTTATCCCAAGAGATGTTCCATTTGCATGAATTTTTTTTTTCACAATAACCATTCATACAGGTTGTAATCTGACAAGCGCAATCATACTTTCCACTAATACCGTCAATTATTTCAGTTGTTAAATGGTGCCATTTCATATTAAAATCGCAAAAGTTCATTTGAAGTTTGGTGTTGTCAAACTTTCCCGTCAGCAAATAAGGTTTTCCGATTTCAAGTTGAATTCCACAACTGCTTTCTACTGCAGGTGTATATAGGGAATGAAGTTGTTGCAAGTTAAATTGATATGATGATTTTGCATTTTTCAGCACAGACTTGATCAGTATTTTATAAACAATATGATGAGAAAAAAGAATGTCCAAGTTTAGAAGGTTTTCGTCAGTGTAATTGACTTTTATAATTTCTTTTGAAAGAATCCTTGCTTTGATTACTAAAACAAATTAAAAAAAAAATTATATAATTTAAAGACTTATTAATAATTTATATAATATATATAATTTAAAGACTTATTAATGAACGAAAATCTAAATTGGAATAAACATATCGCTTATATAGGTAGTAAAATATCCAAAAGCATAGAAATAATATATCAGTCACGTTATTTATTAAAAAAACCACTACTCAAACAAATCTACTATAGTTTTGTTCAAAGTTACCTAAACTACGGAAATATAGCTTGGGGTAGTACCTATAAAACGAAACTAGAACCACTTTATCGTAAACAGAAGCATGCTATACATGTGATTAATTTTAAAAATAAAACAGAACACTCTAAACCTCTTTTTGAACAAATGTCTTTATTTACATTGTTTGAACTTTATGTATATAATGTTCTAAGTCTTATGTATAAAAGCAAAATGCAAAAAAGTCCTTCAATTTTCTATAGTCTTTATAAACAAAAACCAGAGTACAAATATTTATTGCGTACAAATAGTACTCTGTTAGAGCCTACATGCAAAAATAAGCTTGAACAATTCAAAATGACTTATCGTGCACCTCATATCTGGAATAAGTTTTTACTAATTAATTTAAATAATATTGATTTAAAAAACTTAAATTGCTTTAAAAAAAACTATTAAAAAGAGTATTTTAAAGTATAAAAATTTAGTTAGTGTTTTTTTTTAAATTTATTTATAAATATTTTCTTTTTTATTTAATATAAATATATTTTCAATATTGCGATTTTACGATTTTACGATTTTTGTAAAAATATATTTGTATACTTGTTATCTGACATTTTAATACCATTTGAAATTAATGATTTTATGTAAAAAATTTATGAATATGTTTTTATATTTACGGCAATGTAAAGCGGTTCTTGATGATAAGACCATTTGGTCTTCTGCAAGTTTTCCTCGTTCTTTTTACAGTGTTAGAGTGAATTTATTATTTTTGTAAAACCACTTTGCAATATTTTGTTTTTATTTATATATTCACTGATAACGAATCTTTATTATGTGGTAACGAATTTGTAATATTAAGGAACAAAAAATAAACTTAAAATAAAATAATAACAAATAATAAAAATAATAAAGTGCGTAATCATTAAGATTATTACACTAGATTAAGATTATTGCATTCTAAATGGGATTTAATTAAACATTGGTTTCAAATATTGTTTTTTAAAAGATAACATGTTACTTATAAAAGGCAGTATTTGCTTGATGTACAATAACGTAGAAAATCGGTGAAATCACAACGTAATTTTGTATGCATATAAATGCATGTAAAAAGAGCGTTGTGCAGTGGTAGTGGCACTAGCCTCAGAAACAATGGATCCGAGGTTCCAATCCCACATCCGGGCAAGTTTTGCGACATCGGTTAGGAAGGAGGCGTGAACTTCCAATTAAATGCTCATCCGCTGTGCTCTTTGATAAAACCATAAGGACTTCTTGGGGCCCCTAAATAAAACTAAAAATAAAAACCCCATAATGATTTGCGCTCTATTTATTTCAATTTTAGAACTCTATCCTTCGGTATTTAAGTGAACGTGTTTTTGAAATTAGCGGGAATGAGCTAATTACAGTATAATATGTATTATAGTGTAATTGGATATAAATAATATGTATTATATATAATACTATATATAGTATTGTTTTTGACTAGAATTACTTGATGTAAGTTATATTTTTAAAAAAAAGAAAAAAAGGATACTCTTTTTCAAAGTAAGTAGAAGTTGGTTTTCTGTAATTGCATGATATTTATCGTCTTGAATATGAAAGTTGAGATCATTTTTTAGATTTAAAAAAAAACTTTGAGTGCTCTTTGAAAAAAATAAAAAAATTTTATGCTCCGCTTGTGTTTTTTGAGCGAGAGTCGTTAATAAAAATCTTTGCTGGTATTTCTGGTTTTGATATCTTTGAAAAATTTTGATTAAATTAATTAATAATTTTTTTCTTTACCTCATTTGTTAACTTATTATAGTTCAGTAACTCATTATTTGAATGATGTATGAGGCCTGGTAAGTAAAAATGATGTATGAGGCCTGGTAAGTAAAAATGAGCAATTGCTTTTACTCCGAGTTTTTGGAGAAATGCTCAAATTACGTGAATAAAAATTTTTTTTAAAAAAAAAAAAAAATCTTCTTAAAATCACAATTGCTTGTCCAAATTTTAATAAGATTTTAAATGAATACGTTTTTTAGGTGAAATGAACATAGTTTAACAATTTAACAATGATCTCTTCTGATCGTTTAACAATATGATCTGTTCTGATCGTTTATTGGCAATTTCTCTTAATTATAAACTCTTTCCTGGTCGGAATTCTAGTAATTTTTGTGAAAATTGATAGAAATGTTGTGTTTTGACAATTATTTATAGTTAATACACTTCAGAACCGATCAGAACTAGGATCAGTAGTAAATTAAAGAACATTTTAAAAAGATTTTAACTAAATTCATGTTAACGCCGATGAGCGGAATTGATCTAAAGACTCCAAAATGGTGTTCTTTAGATTCATTATTACGGGTAGTAAAGAGGTTTTGAAAAATATTTATAAAAAAGAAAAATTTCTTTAAATATTAAAAAAACCTGAAGCAAAAAAAATTATATCATTTAAAGCTCTAGCTTAGACATAATACACTGATAAAACCATGTTAATTCCAAATAAAAGAATTCGAATAATTTGTAAATCGCCTTAACTACACCGAGCAAGTGCTTTTGCTTTGAGCATTTTATCTTTTACTCAAAGCAATTATTTGTGAGCAATTGCTTTTTTTATTCACCCGGCCTAAGATGTTAACTTAAATAGTATTCAATCATTTTTCAGAAGATATAATAAATGAAGTTAATCAACATTCAATAAGATACGCATGTTTAGTTATAATACCGGAACAGTAGCTCATTTTTTGTTTATAAGAATTTTTTATTAATCTAAAAATAAATAAAAATATGGCGAATAACTATTAAAGGTAGCTGTCAATAAAGATAGTACGATTGTTATTGCAGTCCATAGATCTAATGTTATTTTTCACAATGTCATTATAAATTGCATTAAATCAGTACAAAGCAAATATGTAAGTGATTCAGAAAATAAGTTACATGAAAATAATGTGTTTGATGAAAATAATCAAACGTTTTCAGAAAATAATCAAATGGGTGCCCAAGAGCAACCCTTTTGGCTACTTCATGCCTATTAGTCTAAGGTACTTTTTTTAGCACGTGTGAAAGGTCATCTTTTAAAATACTTAATTAATACTCTTTTAATTGACTAGAAAACTTTTATATTAAAAATAGGCAGATTGTATTACAAAGTAGTTATATCGTTAAAGAAAAACTATATTGTTAAATAAAAATAGAGAATATCCCAGCAAGCACAGAATGTTTGCTAAACCTCTTAAGGACGTCCAATTGACTTGTGACGTCCAACGGACGTTTCTACGACATTTTTTGGAGTATGTATAAAAGCTGTTGGTTTCTTTTTAAGATTTTAGAATACAAATTTCCCCTAGTTTATGTTTTCCTATATATAAAACAAAAATTTTATTGTATAAATAAAATAAAGCTTTAGAAATTGAAATATTTTTGAATAGCAAAAAAAACTTACTGAATTCTGTTTTACAGAAAACACTCTGTGGATGAATAGGCATGCACATACAGCTAACAACAACTTTAATGCCACAACTCGCTAAAAGTAGATAAAAACAAAAACCAGATGTATTCTTCATTTTTCGTCTTTCTTGTTTTTAAAATGAAAAATTGTCGAAAAATTAATTTAAAGCAATTAGTTAGGTAAATAGTTTTTTTTTTTTAATTAATCTAATGCTTTTGTTTATTTTATTTTATTATTTTTTTTTTTTTTATCTCCTTGAAGATGTTTACTTGCGTAAACAATTTTTGTCTCCATGAAATTTTAAATAAAAAATTAAAAAAACTTGTAATATGTCAATGGGTTTTTGATTTTGATGATAAAACTAATCGTCTTAATTGTTTGACATTTCTATTTTTATAAATGTTTGGCATCAAAATTAATTGTTTAAGAATAATAAACTTGTTTATATTGTTGTTAAGGTATTTCGTTCACGATTTGCTTCATCAACAAAGAAAATCTTTAACTATTTAAATATTTTTAAAATATTATACAAAGAAAAATGTAACATTAAAGAAAATTACGAATAAAATATGTCAACAAAAAAGCTTTGTACGTGCTTTATTTATCACTATCGTAACGTAACGTGACAATAGTCACGATAAATTTCTGTTCTATTTTAAGTTTGAGGCATTAATAATAAAATTTCCCTCCCCATTCCTTTCAAATAATATTGACCATCCGCAGTTAAATTTACTTTTAACTTTGCGTCTGATGCATATGCAGAAAAGCTTAGTTAAGTAATAAACCCGTGTTTCATTAAAATGACTTATCAGAAATATGTATATATATATATATATATATATATATATATATATATATATATATATATATATATATATATATATATATATATATATATATATATATATATATATATATATATATATATATATATATATATATATATATATATATATATATATATATATATATATATATATATATATATATATATATATATATATATATATATGTAATACCGTCCGTACCTGAACATATTATTAATAATTTTATAATTTAATATATATGTTATAATTTAACATATATGTTAAATTATAAAAACTCTGATCAATATTGGTATTAATAATTTTAAAACAACCTTTTTACTAATTTTTTGTATTTGCAGTATTACAATAATATTAGACCAGACCGCCTTCAGACGCCAAATAAAGCTGCAAATAGACTTTACTTTCCTAAAGCTAGTTTTTGCTAAATATTTGATAAAAGTTGATAATAAACCAATGAAAAAATGTCACCTGATATCAAGTAAACAACATATTTATGGAATATTTAACACGAACGTTTTAGGATATTTAGAAAAATGTTTCGTAAATTTTATATACATTTTTATTTTTTTATGAACATATTTTCATTTAAACTTTATATAAATATTACTTCTATGATTCATTATAGTCATTTTTTTTTATATATATTTTCAAATTCATAAAAAATTAATTGAATGAATTATTTATAATAATACATTTATAATTAATAAATTGTATCTTTTTATTTAAAAGTAGTTCATAGATCTTTTACTTTAACATTTTTGTCAATATAAATTGTAACTTATCAAAAAAGAGGAACTTAAAAATTATATAAAAAACGTTACATATTTACGTGAAGCAGAAATATAACCAATGTATAGCTTATAGTTATAAAAAATAACAGCAGTAAAACATTTTAACAAAGAAATATCGAAAGTTAAATTCTTACAACATAAAAAATATCAGATAAAATCCTATAATTCTCATGGAATGATATCTTTTTGGGTTCATAATCAATCGAACGCATACTGTTTGCTTGATATATTGTTTATTGCTATTTCTAACGATCTTGTTGATGACGTCTTCATTTAATGATGATAAAGTAGGGGAGAGTGGGGAATTGGCGAACACCTAAGCGGGTGATCATATTTATTGCTTATCATTTAGTCTAACTATTTAGTCACAAACTCCCAAAAGCTATTTATATGTCTTATTATAAAATAAAAATTTAGGGCAAAATAAAAATATTGGTGTTCGGAATTACCCTACATACGTGGGGTAACTTCAAAATTACCTTAGGATAATCGCAAATACTATTGTGTTATAACGAACAAAATGCTAATTGTAAGAATTAAGTGCAGAAATCAAAGATAAAACCTCAGGATATGCTTACCTCGACCAGGCCTTACAATTGTAACTCATGATCCAGTCTTCCCTCCGGAGATCATGAAACTTTTTATCGCAACTTGATACAAAAACACTTTTTTAAAATTAATTTTAATTTTTCATTTATTGAAATTTTAAAAAATCAATACAAATAAGTATCACAAACAAACACCGGGACATGCTTTCGCCAATGATTGGCATTTATGACACATAATCCAGTCTTCTATGGATGGATCCTTATACTTCTCTTAGCAAATTAAAGATGAATTTTCTGTTTCACCTCTGGCTCTATTTTTTTCATTACATGGTGGTACACGATCAGCCTCTAATAGATTAAAGTTCTTCTTTCTCTTTTACTTTTATCAGAAGTATTTTTTACTTCTTTCTTCTTATTTTTCTTTTTCTCTAGAATATTTCTCATTGGCAAGCTAGTAATAATAATGGAATATTTCTTTCTTAAACATTCTCTGTTAAATGAAATTAATTATCTAATAATTTATCTGTTAAAATTAAATGTGACAAAAGTAAGAAACATTTAGGTTTTGGCCGCCTGACATCCGTTTGTTATCAATGGCACTTTAGACGTTCGAAATTACCCCATTAGATTGTTCGTTATTACACGCGGACACAAACAAATGAAATACAATTAATCTATTGAGGTTGTATTGACATACCCAAAATATAATACGTGTTTAAAACTCCTTGATTATGGTACTATGCAACAACAACAATAAAAGGAGTAGTTTTGAATCCATAGTAGCTACAACAGGAAGGTTTCTCAAAAAAAAAAAAAAATTAGATGAAATTATCAGAAAAAGTTAGTATCAAGTTATTGGGAACAACGAGCGCAGCTTCACTATACTATTACACGTCTGGAACTGAGTATGGAACCCCTCTCAGCAGGTAAAAAGAAATTGTCAATTACCTTTTTCTATCATATTGTTTTGACCATGTTCTGAGTTACCCCGCGTTCACCATAACCCTAATAGTATTAGTATTTTTATGTAATTAAAATTACAATTTAATTGAAATACAAGCTAATAATTTTTTTAAAAATTTTTTTATATTAAATGTCAATCTAAAATATAAATAATGTCTTAAAATAACTTTTACAATACTTTTTCGTAATGTGAAATCAAAAAATTAGAAATGCATGCATTGTAAATTTTGCATAGCTATGCAAACACTGCGCTAGTACTAATAAAAGTAAACTAGAACCTCTTTATAAGCAACAAAGCATGTAGCACGCCGTCAAGGACCGTTTTGCTTGCCAAGCCTTTTTTTAGATAAAACGAAAGCTTTCATTATGTGAAACCAAAGTATCTCATCACAAACTAATTATATTTAAAAGAATAATAATTTGATTCGACCTGCGTTTTTTCAATTAATTTTGGAAACTATTTTATTAATTTTTCTCAAGAATGCTTTAACGAGCTTTTTCTCAAGAATGTAATGTTAACGAGCTTTTTCTCAAGAATGTAATGTTAATTAGCTTTTTCTTAAGAACTGGCAACGTTAACGAGCTTTTAACGCGTTTAAATTTAGTTTTATTAACAAATTTGAATACGATACATTTTATTTTGTTTACTTAGTTTTATTTATTTATTATTTTATTATTAGTTTTAATTATTTTTCCCAAAAGTAATTTCAAAATAAAAATGTTTTTTATTTAAAAAAAAAATGTTTTAAATATATCAAATGCCCCAGCTAGCACACATACGTTGATAAAAAGTTAGGATAATGTTGCGCGTTGCGATGGCCCAACATCGACCGCCAACGTTGTTTTTATATCACTTTGATTACAAATGCGACGTCGCCAACAACCAAAAAACAACGTTGACTCAACGGAGTATTTTAAGTTAGCATTGCGTAATATTTTACATTGATTCAACGTTGTAAATTACGTTGGCCGAACGTTGCATTTAACGTTGTCGTAAAGTTGTGTTTTACGTTGTTGGAACGTTGTATTTTAAGTTTATTCAAAGTTATATTTTACGTTTACACAATTGATCCAATGCATATAATCCAATGTTAATTCATATACATTGGACCAATTTTGGGTTATATGCATTTTGTCAACGTTGACCCATATACATTGGATAAACATTGGCTTTAAAATAGAAAAATGACCAATTTTTGCGATGTTTTTACATACGTTGCAACTTATATAATAAACAAAAATTATAATAAGCGTATATAATAAGCAAAAATTGGTCCAACGCGTTGGACCAATGCAGTCTTGCTAACTATTTTAAATCACGTCCTTATTAAGTTTTTTATTAATATAAATACGATAAAACTAATATTAGATCAATTTTGTATTTGCATCGGAGAAAAAAACTGGCCTTTGCTTTGTATTTACATACGTTGGTCCAACGTAAGTATGTTAGCTGGGGTCTTCCTTTTAACTGGGTAAATGATTTGAGTTAATTAACTTTGTTTTTTCTTTATCGCAACTAAGCAAAAGTAACTAAATCAACTTTTACTAGCATAAAAATAGAATTCTTACTAATCAAATTATTTTCAAATTTATCGTATGCTTGTTTGATTTGTTTTGTTAAAAAAAAGTCAAGTAAGAAAACAATTTAGTTATGTCGACCAAAAAGTGTCTTGATATATTGCAATGATTTATAAAGGCAGTAATGTATATTGGTGTATATTAATATATATTAAACTAAGATTTTTATTCTATTTGTGTGATTAAGACAAAAAGTCGGACAAAAAATGATGGACTTAATTTTAAAATAAAATTTGATTAAAAACTGAAAAAAATAGAAAAACATTTGAAAATAATTGTTTTTAAATAGTTTATTAAGTTTTTAGCAAAATTTAAAATTCTTGATGCATAATAAGAATCTCAAAAATATTTTATATGACATTTCCCTCAAAAATATTCATCATGACATTTCCCAAAAATGGTCTGCAAAACAATATAAAATTAATTTGAGAAAATGTTTATTAAGTTACATTATTATTCCTTAAAATATATATTTGCTTTTATTTAGCTCGTAATGAGATCATATAATGAAAGCTATAAAAAAAACTTCCCATAAGCAAAACGGTCCTTGACGGAGTGATGGATACTCTGTTGCTTATAAAGAGGTTTGAGTTTATTTTTATTAGTACTCTTAAGCAGTTTTTTCGCAGCTTTGCAAAATTTACTATGCATGCACTTCTTATTTTGTGATTGCATCATAAAAGGTATTGCAAAATTTATTTAAAGATATGACTTGTTTGTTGGATTTGTTTGTTAGATTAAAATTTAATATGGGACAATTTTTAACAAAAATTAATAGCTTATATTTCAATTGAATTGTAAGTATTCATTTTGTTTTAATTACATAAAAATACTAATACTATTACTTTATCATAAACTAAGACGTCATGAATGTCGATGTTAGACGTTAGGATACGCGATATGACGATAAGCGCTCGATTATTTATGAACCCAAAAACATATCGTCACATGAGAATTATAAGGTTTTATCTTTAATTATATTTTTTATATTTAATTATAAGGAAATTTTTTATGTTGTAAGAATTTTTTCAATATTGCATTGTTAAAATGTTTTACTGCTGTTATTTTTTATAAACATAAAGTATTATATTTGTATGTTTTGTGCAGTTACTATATTATAGTTTTACGTAAAGTTGCTTCACGTCGTTTACGTTATTTCTATTTCATTATAAAACTTATAACATTATTTATAAAACTTTTAAGATGTTTTTTCTTTTAATAATTGTTAATCAAAACCTTAATTTCTAAATTTTTATAACATAAGAAATATTCTTTAGTTTTTCTGGGATGATATGAAAGGAAAGTATTTCCTTAATCCCAAAACTAAAACACGCTTTGGAAGAAATTGAGCATTGAAGTTTTTTGAATTTTTTTACTTTCCCAAATAGTGACCCACTAACGTCAATTTAAAGCAACAAGTTGTAATTTTTTATTAATTAATTTCTGTTTAGATGTAAAGAGTTAAAAATGGGTTAAAAACTTAATTACTTACGAATATTTAAATATTCGTAACTAATTAAGTTTTTATATGATAATTTAGTAATATAAATAAATATTATAACATAAATAATTATAAAAATATGTTACTGAATCGTTTACATTAAAATTAAGTAAAAAAATGGAAAACTGAAAATTTAAAGAAGGCGCAATAAACGAAAGGGAAACACGGCAAAAGAAAGTATTAAAATTGCATACAAATTACGTGATTTGTTTGTATATATACATTGATTACGTTTGTCACGGCAGTAAATTTAGAAAAAAAGTTTTATTAGTCTAATCATGGAAGTATTATAGAAGTATTATATCTATAATGCTTACGTGGTCTAATGCAAAAATGATTAAAATCGTTTGAGGGGTTGTCAATAAATTGCGTCACGCTCTAGGAAGAAAAGGGATTAGTGGTTCTGAGATGATTCGTATGAGATTTGTTACTATAGAGTTAAAATGTCGTGACGAAGAAATTGAAGGGGATCAAAAAAGGTTATTTTATTTGCATGACGTAATTTGTGGACGACTCTCAAGTATTTATTTATACTCCAACTATTTTTATTTATTCCCCCAGTATTTCTTACTTTATTTATTATTTTGCCTTTATTTATACTTAATAAAATGTTCTTCTCCAATCTCATAAACATAGAGAAGAGTTTATTTTTAGAAATTTAGCAAAAATTCTATATTAACAGTATTGTTTATCTTAGCAACTACAAACACATCAATCGTTTATTTAAGAATGTTGAAGAAAGTTTGCTGGCTAATTCGTCTTTTTATTTTGTTTATCATGTCTTTATTTGTTTGTAACCTACTTCTATGAAATTAAATAATAAAAAATATTCTTTTCTTTAATTTTGGCTTTTTTTTTTTTTTTTTTTGCAAGTTGATTTTTTAAGATTAAGGTTTAAAACCGTGATTTCTTCTGGTTGGCTTTTGCTCTAAAATATTCAGAAAATATTCCTATAACGTAATATTCATTTGAAAATTGTATTTTAATTCTTTTTAAAACTCATTATTTTTAGTTTTAACTTTTTAAATTGCTAGTTAATAATATTAGTTTTAACCTATTTTTAAAAACCGGTTATATCTTCACATATAAAAGGACTAATTATAAATCTGAAAAAATTAATTCATGGTTCTTTAGTTTAACTCAAGATAACGTGTTTTGAAACCATAAGAATTAAGTTAAAAAAATATGTTCATGTTCCATTATTGATTTTTGGTAAAATTATTCAAACTGTTTTTTTTTTTTTTTTTTTTTGCAAGTTGATTTTTTAAGATTAAGGTTTAAAACCGTGATTTCTTCTGGTTGGCTTTTGCTCTAAAATATTCAGAAAATATTCCTATAACGTAATATTCATTTGAAAATTGTATTTTAATTCTTTTTAAAACTCATTATTTTTAGTTTTAACTTTTTAAATTGCTAGTTAATAATATTAGTTTTAACCTATTTTTAAAAACCGGTTATATCTTCACATATAAAAGGACTAATTATAAATCTGAAAAAATTAATTCATGGTTCTTTAGTTTAACTCAAGATAACGTGTTTTGAAACCATAAGAATTAAGTTAAAAAAATATGTTCATGTTCCATTATTGATTTTTGGTAAAATTATTCAAACTGTTTTTTTTTTTTTTTTTTTTGCAAGTTGATTTTTTAAGATTAAGGTTTAAAACCGTGATTTCTTCTGGTTGGCTTTTGCTCTAAAATATTCAGAAAATATTCCTATAACGTAATATTCATTTGAAAATTGTATTTTAATTCTTTTTAAAACTCATTATTTTTAGTTTTAACTTTTTAAATTGCTAGTTAATAATATTAGTTTTAACCTATTTTTAAAAACCGGTTATATCTTCACATATAAAAGGACTAATTATAAATCTGAAAAAATTAATTCATGGTTCTTTAGTTTAACTCAAGATAACGTGTTTTGAAACCATAAGAATTAAGTTAAAAAAATATGTTCATGTTCCATTATTGATTTTTGGTAAAATTATTCAAACTGTTTTTTTTTTTTTTTTTGCATAAACATTCTTTTTTCCCATTTAGTGATTTCTGCGCACTTATCAATTTTCAAGTTTTTCGAAATAATTGATAAAAAAATTTTTTCTTTTTTAAAGCATATTTAAATCTATAGTGAAATTAACCAACAAACATGATATGTATGACTATTCCTAAAATAAAATGTTTTAATTTCTTTAGTTTTAGAATTCTACAGAACTGAATGTAAACAAAAAAGCTTGGATTTAACTGCTGCAATTAATTGCAATTAAAATTAATCCTGATAATCCTGATAATATTATCAACAGTTAATAAAGTTTTTTATTTTTAAAGTTTTTTCAAGGCACCGTAAATAAAGGTTAATATATTTTTTTCTATTATTGAAACAGAAGTTTTATGATACGCAGTCAAATATCTTAAATAACAAGGTAATAAACTGGTTTAAAAGTTATTTTTCAAACCGAAAACAATATGTTTCCTCTAATAATGTTCATCAAAAAGGATTTATTAGATATATCCTGTGGTGTTCCGCAAGGTTCTATATTAAGAACACATCCCTTCTTGATTTATATAAATTACTTGAATAAATCCTCAAATCTACTTTGTATTATGATTGTGGACAATATTAAATTGTTTTTTTCTAACAATCAAATTTGTAAACTTTTTTCTACTATGGTCAAATAAAACTATATTTTTCTACTATGGTCAAATAAAACTTTTCTACCAGGTTCAAATGTAATAAATTAACTTTAATATTAATAAGTATAATTTTTTCCATTCGCTTAAAAAAAAGCATTATCTACCCATAAATCTGACATTTTGATTGACCAAATTGAGATTAACGGAGACTGTGCTACAAAGTTTTTTGTAGTATTCCTGTATAATCACATTACATGGAAATATCACATTAAATTTGTACAAAAATTTCATAAATATTGAAATTTTGTATAAAACTAGAGGTTATTTAAAAAAAAAGAGCTTGTCGCAACTTTATTGCTCGTTGTCCCGACTTTATTGCTCGTTTATTCATAACTAGTAAAGTTATGCAAACATTACCTCGGGAAGTACTGATAAGAATAGAATGAAAATAAAGTAAAAGTATTAGATGACTTATATTTTGTATACATGTGGAATACAAGAAATAATCAGATATGTCATTTTCAATTTCAAGCTATTGCAACGACTTTATTTTTCATATAAAACTGGTGAAGTAATACGACTTTTCATATTAAACTGGTGAAGTAATATGGTTTTTCATATTATTACCAGATGTTATTTCATGAAATGTAATAATGCATTTGACCTCCGTTATAATGCATTGAAATGTAATAATGCATTTGACCTCCGTTATAATGAAAGATAATAATGCATTTGACCTCCGTTAATTCAAAAGCGGCTACCGGTAATTTTAACCTTTTCTACTTATTATGATCCAGAAAACTAACAACTTTGAACACTAAAATGTTAAACGTGGAAGTGGAAGCATATCATATCAGACATTTTAGGAATTGTCAAGTGGTTTTTTTCCAATGATGTGCCATAAAATAAAAAATAATCAGGCTTACATCCCAATTATGCTCTTTTTTATTTGCAGGGTTATTCAAAACTTGGGCAAACTGTGAATGCTTTTGAAGTGTATAACTAAGTATTTAAATCAATTTTTAATAGGAAAGTGGCCTGCAATTATCAACTAAAGGGCGTTATTTTGCGAAACAATAATGCAAGACCGAACTAATTAAAATAAAATTTGGAAAAAATTATGCAATTGGAACGCCAGGTATTACATCCTTCATCGTCTAGATATTGTATTTTGAATGTCCATATAATAAAAAAATAAACTTTCGAAGAAACGTTTACATAAAAAATGGGGATTTATAAAATCAAACTATACTCAAAAAAGAAACAAAAATTCACCATAGTCATAGAGCTAACGCCGGCGCGATAGGGGTTTATGGGGTGTGTGACACCCCCCATCAATGATTTTTTCGTTCATTTATTCGGCAAATTTGACCCTTTTAGACAAATTTGACCCTTTTAAACAAGTCAGTCAGCAAATGTAGACCCGTTAGACAAGTTTGTCGGTAAATTTAGACAGTTATTCAGCAAATGTCGGCTAAGCAGTCGGCAAAAAACGTCATCCCCCCTCCTTCCTTATTTTTTCGATGTGACACTTAGATGTGACTTACTCGCGCCGGCCCTGCATTGGCCTCCTATGAAACTTCACCAGTTTAAAATAAGGTTGTTCAAATATTTATGTATGACTCCGTTACAATATAAAGAACAAATATTTTTATAAACATGTACATTCAATTAAAAAAAGTAATTACTAAAATCTATAGTTATACCGATCGTCGTTTAAATAAATTGAAATAAAGTCTCAATTAAATATAAAGAATAAATGACAATAAAAACAAACAAAAAAGAAATACTAACTAAACAATAACAAAAAATTGGAATTAGGTCTTCATTTAAAAATAATTACTTATCTTCAATAGTTCAGCTTTTATTATTAACTTTTTATTTACTTTAGATTATTAAAAAACTTTTTCATCTCTTCTTGGCTCTGTAGTACATGTTTATACAATGATGAACTACTTCGGCAAACATATGTTGACAATATTAATAAATTTGAAAAAACTCCCAAATCGTCTTAGACTCTTTCCTAGATGTCAAGGATCTTAACTCTTTCCTAGATGTCAAGGATTTTCAATCAACTATATAACTTACATATCAGTTAAATAACAACGATTGCTGAAAAGTAAATAACAACGATGGCTGTTTAAATGAAATGTAAATAACAACGATGGTTGTTTAACTGATAAGTAAATCTCAGCTTTAATTTGAGCATGTAATTAGCAATTTTTAATAACTCTTTCCTTTTTTATGTGCTTCTTGAATAAACCACAATATCAAGACTACATTACAAAATAAAACTTATAATACCAAAACTTAAAGACAAGACTTACTATAGGTATCAAGAGTTCAATTAGTTATCAAATAGCTTTTAAGTAGCTTGTAAATAGATTTGATAATTGACGATGTCAAACAAATAGGACAAATATCACAGCTTTATTTTAAAGTCATATTGTAACTTTGTCGTCATTTTGTCAATTAATTTATTTAGCCCGCAGAATGAGCAGAATGCACAAACACATCTAGTCCTCAAATATTTCTATATTTGAGGACTAGATGTGTTTGTGCAAGATGTGACTTGAGTGTATTTTTACCGTATTTTCTTGATTAACTTTATTTTGTTTTTACAGGTTAATGGCAAATAAATTGCAAACAAAGTTCCACTTGACTGAATCTAATATAAAACAAGCGAATTTAAAACTTTAAATATTTACAGAAGTGTTATTGCTATGAATACTTTATTTCTTTGAACAGCTCCCACCAATATATATATATATATATATATATATATATATATATATATATATATATATATATATATATATATATATATATATATGAGCACTAGCTAACTTTTATTATCTCAAACATCTATTATTAATCTCTTGAAGGTAAGTTATACACCACTTAAATCGAACATTCGTTTAGTCGAACTGTTTTCTTCGATTCCCTAATTTGAGTTATCGGAAATTAGCTGTATGTATATATACATATGTGTATTTAAATTTTTGTGTATATATATATATATATATATATATATATATATATATATATATATATATATATATACATATATATATATATATATATATATATATATATATATATATATATATATATATATATATATATATATATATATATATATATATATATAACTATGAATGCGTGTTTAAATGTCTGACGTCACAATGAAATACCCTGCTACCAGGGCTTCAGTACATGCATCGACTATCTAATAGCCTGCTGCCGCAGGGAAGAGCCGCTTCATCAACTAAAGTTTTGGGAGAAGAAAATAATCTTTTTTTTTCATCATTTTTTTTTTTTTTTTCTTTTTCTGAAAACGTCGTTATCAATAAGGTAGTTGTCAATAAGGTAGCTCCCTCGGGCTTTGGGGAGGTAGATAACTGGAAAAAAATAAAAAATTTTGACTATCAAAAATCTTAAAAATAATTTTAACTTAACATACATTTTTAATCAAATACTAAATGATAAAAATTTTTATTATATTAAAACTATTTTTTATTTCATTTTTTATTACATCATATAGCTTCGTTGATAATAAACCAATTTTTCTACCAGAACCTTTTATATTAAACTGTGCCAATAGGGTATTTGCAAATAATCTATATAACATAAGGAATAAGTAATACAATTTATGAAAAATAAGCAATTTACCATCCCAATGTAATTATTGGTTGCATTAACTACTATACTTAAAATATATATTTACAACAGAAAAATAAAAAATATTATTGCTCATATAAAAATTAGAAAAACCTATTCATAACCAATATTGTCAGCTGTTTATAATCTTCTGCGCCTAAAAAACTCAGTTGTTTAACCTAAATAAAAAAATCAGAACCAAAATAACAAAATTATTTAAAATAATTAATTTAAATTTACAAGGTTTTCAATATGTAAATATTTTCAAAATGTAAAGACAAAGTATTTACCAAATCAAGGCGAACTGAATCATCCTCTAAATATTTGACAAAATCTTTGTATTCTGCTATAGTCTCTAACTGCTTAACTGCCAAATTACTATGGGGTTGTTTATTTACAGCAATAATAGATTAGTTTTCAAGAATTTTTGATACAATCTTGAACATCATATGCTGGTATTCTAAATTATATATATATATATATATATATATATATATATATATATATATATATATATATATATATATATATATATATATCCATAAAGGAAAGCACTCTCAACAATGCTATGAATTTTGCTGACCATCATATCGTTATCAAAAGCGAAGACAAAGCATTAATAAAGCATGCAAGAAAATCTCTTATCTTCAACAACGATGAAGCATGGATTAAAAAAAGAGGTGGGTTGTTCGATGTAACAATGGGGGCATTTGATGGTGCTGAAGTTTGCGAATTAATAGGTATTTTCATGCTGTATCAAATTTCACAACGTTATAATAAAGAAGATTTCGGCTTATATCGTGACGACGGTCTTGCTGTATTCAAGAACAAAAACGGTCAGCAAATGAAAAAAATCAAAAAGCACATAACACTGATTTTTAAAAAAAACGATCTTCAAATCACCATTCAATCTAATTTAAAAATTGTTAACTACCTCGATGTTACGTTAAATCTAAGTAACGGTACGTTTCAACCATATTTTAAACCTGATAATCAAATAAGGTACATTCACTCTAATTCTAACCACCCTCCAAGCATAATAAAAGCAATCCCTCGCAATATCGAACAAAGATTATCTTCCATGTCAATTAATGAAAATTTCTTTAAAAAGGCTATTCCACCGTATGAAGAGGCTTTAAATAAATCGGGATACAAATCGAACCTTACCTACCAACCACAAATAATCTCAAGTCAAAATCAACAAAAAAAGCAACGTAAACGTAATATTATTTGGTATAACCCTCCGTTCAGCTTAAACGTCAAAACAAAAATAGGAAACCGTTTTCTAGCCCTTATTGACTTACATTTTCCAGCCGGTCACAAGCTACATAAAATATTCAACCGAAATTCTATTAAGATTAGCTACAGTTGCATGCCTAACCTAAAATCTATCATAAATTCGCATAATTCCAAAATTTTACACAACAAAAATCAATTAAAACCAACCAATGTAACTGCGTAGATAAAGCATTTTGCCCTTTGAACAATCAATGTTTATCTAACAATATTGTCTATCAAGCAACCGTAAGTTCCAGTCATCATGATCGTAATAAAAAAGTATATTTTGGCATTAGTAATACACCATTTAAACTAAGATACGCAAACCATCTCAAATCATTTGCATCAGTTAAATATAGAAATGACACAGAACTATCTAAGGAAATATGGAGTTTAAAAGACCAAAACATAAAGCCCATTATAGAATGGAAAATTGTCAAACGTTGTAAACCTTACAATCTAGCAACAAAAATATGCCACCTTTGTCTCTACGAAAAATATGTAATTTTATCGCATAATGGAAAAAATCTACTGAATAAAAAAAACGAAATCGTATCTCAGTGTCGGCATTCAAAAAAATTCCTATTATCTTTATTTGACACAGGGGACTAATAAACTATAACGGCTTTTTGTTTTTTTGTTTTTTGATTTGTTTTTTACGTAGATTTGTTTATAACGTCAGATGTCATTCTACAGTAATTTTTACGTTTTTGTAACGGTTTGTTTACGTTTTTTGTTTGTATTAACGGCTGATGATTGCCTTTGGGCATGAAACTTTAAGTCCCGCTAATCAGTTGTTTTTATTCATCTAAATATAATTATATATATATATATATATATATATATATATATATATATATATATATATATATATATATATATATATATATATATATATATATATATATATATATATATATATATATATATATATATATATATATATATATATATATATATATATATATATATATATATATATATATATATATATATATATATATATATATATAAATGTAATATATACATATTATATGCATGTTATATTTTAGTTAAAATGCTAAAGTACACATTAATAAAGAGAGTCCTCGAAATAACCCCCTTTTGCCCGTATGCACGCCTCCAGTCTTGGACGCCATTCCTCAATTGATTTACGCACGGTATCCATGGATAAAGCATCCCATTCTCTGAGAAGTGATGGCTTGAGGGCATCAACGGAAGTGTGAGGTTTGCAGCACACCTTCGCCTCCAGTTTAGACCAGATTGCATAATCCAATGGATTAAGATCTAGTGATACTGATATATATCTGATACGGTTTTCTCTTCCCGTCTAATAATGCTATAACTGCACACCCCTTTCCTTCCATACTATCCATTATGAAAAAATCTACAAATAAACACACAAATAAATCAATAAATTCCAGGAATCTATTCAAACAATACAAATAAATGTGGGAACTATATAAAAAACACATGCCTGTTAACATGACAAGTTTAAACAAACTTCGCACTTTAATTGGTACTACAAGGTAAAATAATAATCAAAGACAGTGTACCTGTAAAAAAATTTTGATTGTTCCTTTTCAGTTGATTTTGAAGGTAAAAAGAAGTTAGGCAAAGCTAAAATTAACAACAAAATAATATTTCAACCTTAATAAACAAAAACTTTAATTATAAAATTTAAAAATAATACTAACACAGTGACTCAGAATACGAAGTTGATTGTTCCTCTGTGTGTAAAGGTAAAGAGTCAGGCAAAGCTAAAAATAAGAATCCAGAAATATTTTAGATTGAAGGCGTTGCAAATTGAATTAATTCTAAATTTTAATAATTTAATAATTATTAGATACCAGAACAAATATTTGATTATTTTAAAATAATTAATCCAGGTGACAAATTAAAATCAAATGATCTCTTTAATGATTTTGTTGGTATGGATTGCAAAACTGGTGGAGGCAACGGAAAATTTGGTAACTCTAAAATATAATATCTATATAATTAATTTTTGTTATTGTATTTACATTTGATATTAAAAATAAATTGTAAGCAAGTTTTTAATTATACCATAAACATTACTTTTGACTTTAAATGCGCCTTTGGAACTTGTAAAACAATTATCTATTTCATCCTCCTCCTCTGCTGCTGTTGTACATCATATATTAATTCTAAAGAGTTATTTAATAGTACTTATATATTTATTCAGATATATATATATATATATATATATATATATATATATATATATATATATATATATATATATATATATATATATATATATATATATATATATATATATATATAATTAACATGATAAGATTCACTAGCAGGGGCTTCACAAGGTGTTTCATGCTCATAAGAAGCATTAAGTTCACGATTCATATTAGTGCTAATATCGATAACTTCATCTTGTGTCATTATAAAATCCAACATACTTTTATTCAGGCGACGATGCTTCATTCGATTTTCAGTTTCCATAAATAATGTTAAAAAATATATATAAGTCAAAGTTTAGAAATCAAACGTAAGTCAAAGAAAACTTTTAAACTTTATATGAAAACTTATTAAGTTTATATGAGACACGAAATATTATCACGCCAATGCAGTCTTACTGAAGACGTGTTTAAGACATTTTAAAAAGGGCTATTAAAATATTATACCGAAAGTAAAAGATTGACGCACTAAAGACGTCATACGAAACCAACCAAATATTTTCTTGTCTTTTTAAAGATGTCTTTAAGATGTATATAAGAGATTTTAGATAAGCGCCAAAAAAAGGATTGAAAAAACTGGGTATTAAACGTCTTTCTAAGACAAGACCATTTAAAGACCTAAGTAAGACGGTCTTAAAGACGTCTTGTGTTTGCTGGGATATAAATAATTTTTATTGTTTTTTGCTATAAATGTAAATAATTAAAATATTACATTTTTATTTCTTCAAAAAAAAAATTTAATCTTCAAATTGAAGCTTTAATTAAAGAGGATTTTATAAGTTGATTCTATTGTTAATTAGAATCAAATATAATACAATATTGGAGACTATAATATAAGAGAGTCCTCAAGAAAGAGTTGAAGGAAATATTTTCAAACTACTTAATTTTGGAATTTATGCAGGTGACTCTATCTTATTTCTGAAATCAATAAAAGTAAACACTATTCAATTTTAGCTGATAAAGCATCTGATTGTGCCAATCTTAAACAGTAGTCTATCGTTATAAGTATAGGCAATAACTATAATACTTGTAAAGATTTCTTAAGGTTTATTGACTGTCCTTAATTATTTAAATGTGCCTTTAGTCGAAAATTACATGCATGTTTAAATAATTATCTTTCTGTTGGTAAAGAAAAGCTAATCAATATCTGTTTTACTTGTTGGGTTCAGAAACAGGTTAGTCTAGGCATTTTTTTTAAAGCTAAAGTCTATTCATAGTTGATGTTTGAATTTTATTTCAATGTAACTTTAGTTTTAACTAAATTTTTTAGATTGTAATTAGACTCCAAGATAAGCAATACGACATGTCTCAAATTTCAGAATCTTGAAATTGATAATTAAAAAAAACACGCTTCAAGAGATTAAATTTGGTATTGATTTATATTGCTACAACTGGTCTAATATTGCTTTTGAATTAGCTATGACTTTAAATGTAAAAGAAAACAAAAAACTAGAAAATGTGGAAAACATATCAATCATGAAAATCACTCATCATCTGATTATTTTAAGCTTTCTATTACTTTAATTCTACTGGACTATCTTATTAATGAGCTTATTAATTATATAAGATTTGGTTTATATAGGATGTTTGCAGTTCCAACTGTCATGTTAAGTTACCTGAAAACTAACTAAGATTTGCAAATCTATTTTCAGGAATTTCTAGAAATCTATCACTCCAACTCTGCATTCAACCTTTATTCATGCAGAGTTGGATTATGGAAGCCTCTTTAGAAAGATCAATCAAAACCACCATCTAGTAATTTTTAAAACAAAAGTGATAATAACTGATTTCCCCAAGTTGAGTGTTAAAAATGTCATTGAATAATCTAGCTTTAATGTCAATTTATACCAAAATGGTTCTTAATAAAGACGGGGGTTAACAAAATTTTTTCAGCTTCTGGAGAGAGATGTTTAAAGTTGCTATTTAAGTCTTAAATAATTGGCTATGATTGAATAATAATTATATTTATATGTGAATAAAATAATTGAATATCTCTTATATTTACAATCATTTTTTTGTTTAATTTTCTCTTACAGAATTTTATTTTTTATTTGTTATAAATGTTTAATAAATTAATTTATTTTCTATTTTGTGTATATTTCATAATCCTTGACATCTAAAACGTTAATTATTTTAAAAATTGTTTTAAACTAAATAATATAAACCACTAAATAAAAAATTTAAATATTTGTGTTAACTTCGTTAGAGTATACTACAAAAAGAGTACTTGATAACCATAAAAAATAAAGATGTAATAAATTAGCTTCCTGAGGATCCTATAGATAGTGAGACTGTTCAAATCTTTTTTTTTTTTAATATATATTTATTATATAGTAGTATACAACTTCAAAGTGAATATATTTTGAATAAATTACGATATCATATTGTTAATGCAGTAGTAGTTGCATTTGTTCTATTAGTAACAAAA
This sequence comes from Hydra vulgaris, assembly GCF_022113875.1. Classification (NCBI taxonomy): domain Eukaryota; kingdom Metazoa; phylum Cnidaria; class Hydrozoa; order Anthoathecata; family Hydridae; genus Hydra; species Hydra vulgaris. The sequence continues at coordinate 14,894,590 of NC_061157.1, read as the reverse complement.
ATATAAAGGAAAAAATCCAGAAATGGAGAGCTAACTTTAGGCAACATTACAACTTACATATGGAGTGCAAAGTCCAATGGCTTACCTTCTAGTTGGTGCACTTCGTTAAGTAAGTTAGACATTATGTCTACATTACGAACAGAATAGCCAAGGAAAATTTTATATTTTACTATTAAATATTTTACTAAAATCCATTAAAAATAAATTTAAAATATATGTGTGCAAAAAGTGAATTAAAGACGCTCAGATCATAGTCATAAGAATAAATACTTTTTATGACTATGCTCAGATAAAAAAACTGTCTGGTAGCGTCTACATGACGTAATTATCGGACGTCTTTTTGACGTGGACTAACCGACTTATTAAATAGTTGCAATTATGACGTAATTCTACAAATTTTAGCTATACCTATATAAAATCTAAGATCCGCCCATGTAATATATATTTATTATGTAATATATGTTTCATTTTACGCTGTGCTAACAACAAAAAGTATTTATCTCAATACATTGATGAAGGCATAATAGCTATTTGTATCGACTTAGTGTTCAAAGATATAATTGTTTTTTGTAACAATAACTTATGTTACTTTTAAATTATTGTTATAAAAATAAAAGAAACCAAATGTCAATTAAAGTGATATCAAAACGAAACGAGTTTGAAAACGAAAGTAATTTGTTTATAAAGTTTACTGCCTCTATTTTTTAATTGTTTACCCATTCTGAGTGGAATTAATTATTATTTCAAAATGACTGAATAAGGCCGAGTATTTCAAAAAATGATACTAAATACTGAAAACAGTTTTTTGAATGGGGCTAAAAGTCATGATTTATGCAAAAACGACTTTTGTAAAAAAGTTAACACTACCATCGTTTGCCTTAATCTAACGTGACATTATTGTTAAACATACTCATTTAGGTGTGGTATTGAAAATAATAACTTAAATTTTGATTAAAAAAAATGGTTTTTCATGGATAAATTTCCCAAATAATATCTGATTACAAATGTCAAGTTAGATTTATTGAAAGCAAATACCATCACGTGTTTTTAATAAAAAATCAAATCCATAGACTTATCTATAACCAAGCCCCAAGGTATTTATGTTGAAAACTACATTTTTTCTAAATAAAACAACGCTTGACGATTTCTTATAGTCGCATTACTTTTACCAGATTATAATAGTGGTTAAAATAATTTCTCCATACATACCAAATATGTCATACTTTTTGATGAAAAAACTAATTGTTCTTTGATTTTAAATTCACTGTAGAATAAAAAGGTTTTTTAAACGTTACTTCTGTGGAGATTTTTACTGCAGCAATATTAATTGAGAAAAAAATAGGAAAGTGGTCAGAGATGGTCACTTTTAATTATACCTTTTAAAGGGATTTATTAAAAAATATTGGTTGTTATTATAATGTCTAATGAGATTGTTGGTTTGTTAATCATAGAAAATGCGCCATGGTCAAATACATTGTTAAAACTTTTTTATTTTATAATTAGCATGGTATTAAAAACAGTCCAAAGTACTTTCACCTATTAAGTTATATAATTTCTTTTCATGTATGTTTTTATTTAAAACATCATTTGAAAATATATTGAAGTTTTCAATTTGACCACAGGGTGGTCGATAGCAGCAACTTACAAAAAAAAAATTCTTTTTTAAAGTTACAATATCAGCTGTTAAACAATATCAACTGTTATTAGAGTTACAATATCAAACCTCTTTATTGTTGTCAAGTTATTAGTCAGAACTACTCATATCAGGCTTGATATGAGTAGTTCTGACTAATATACCTCAAGCATTCTTTTATATATATTTATATATATTTATATATATTTATATATATATATATATATATATATATATATATATATATATATATATATATATATATATATACATATACATATATATATATATATATATATATATATATATATATATATATACATATTAGGGTGGTCCAAAATTATAAATTATTGAAATTCATTTCTCCACAAGGCTGCCTTTGTTCCTATTAATATTTGCAACATTGTAGCCAAATTTGAAGCAAATCGGATAATATTTAGGGGTTGCTATAAATTTTGACTTTTTGACCACAGTGATAAAAAAGTTAAAAAATTTAAGTTTTCACTATAAATATAATATCGAATTTAAAAATTAATGCCACTAACAATTTAAATCAGGTAAATAGAATGCCTGTATATATATATATATATATATATATATATATATATATATATATATATATATATATATATATATATATATATATATATATATATATATATATATATATATATATATATATATATATATATATATATATATATATATATATATATATATATATATATATATATATATATGTATATATATATATGTATATGTATTAGGGTGGTCCAGATTTGTATGGTGAAAATTCAAAGTGTGTCTAGATTCTCTCCACAAGCCTAACTTTGTTCCACTATGCTTAGGGAATAACCATACAAAAAATTGGACTAATCTGAACAGTTTTAGGGGTCGCTATGATTTCAACATTTTTTTGACGGTACTCGATTTTTACGAATTTTTGTGTAAGTTTTGCATAATTGAACATCTATCTCAACATTGTGGTAAATAAATTAATGCTTGCTGAAAAGCAGATGCTATATAAATTCATTTATATATCTAATAACTTTTAGTTGTCTATTGTCACATGATTTGGCGGCCATCTTGTAATAAGCACATGTCTGCAGTATTTCAATAAAAATTTTATAAGGATTATTTTTTTATTTCTGGTAGCAAATATTCTTATACTTATGTATTATAACTTATATATATATTTATTATATAGTTAATATAATGAATTACAAATAAATTATTATTAAATTAAATAGTTTTCAAAAAGAATATGCTATAAAAATTCATTTATATATCTAATATCTTTTATCAATTGTCACATGATAAAGTGACCATCTTGTATTAAGCACATGTCTGCAATATTTCAAAACAAATTATGTTTTTCAGTAATGTTTTTTCATTTCTGTTAATAATATAAAGTACTAAATATTGATTATATAAAATTAAATAGTTGAAGAACAAAGAATCATTTCAACTTAAACTTCTGCAGGTAATTAATAAATAATAAAAATATATATTACACCACTTATGGCAGTTACTACAAGAAGCTCTGCAGAGGTATGGCTCATTGGGAAAGCATCTAAGCAGCTCTCCTCGTCAAGATTGGAAACAAATGGAGATCTTGGATGATTGGAAAATTCGAGACAAACTTCAGAGTTTAGTCTTTGACACAACCTCGTCCAACACAGGTATCCACAAAAGAGCTTGTGTTCTCATCGAGAAAGCAGTTGGTCGTGATCTTGTAAATATTGGTTGCCGCCACCATGTTCTGGAGGTCATTCTGAGCAATGTCTTTACAGCTCTCTTTGGTGGAACAGGGGGACCTGAGGTTGGCTTGTTCAAATACTATTAAATACTATTTTTTTGTCAATGGATTGAGTCGAACTGCATCTAATGAAACAAAAGAAAAAATTAAAATTATATATGAATTTCATTAAGTGCCTTGATAATTTTAACAAGTATAGTTTTTCGCCATAACTATCAAAAAATGGTTAAACAAGCAATCAATATAAAACAGTCATAGCAATATAAAACATTATATCAATATAAAACAGTCATTTTATCTAAAATTTTAATACATCTATATATTGGCGTAGGAAGGTCTATAAAGTTTTGGAGGCTGAAACAGAAATTAAGGCATCATGCATATATTTAAATTTATAAAGAATAGTAAAAAAAATTATAAGTTATGCATTAAAAAATTATGCATTAGGCATTTCTTGAAATTGCATAAAAAATGTAAAAAATGTAGGTTGCATAATTGCCATTGACAATTTTTCTTATCATAAGGACTAAAAAGGCATGTTTTTCCCCATGTTCCATGAAATTAAATTCACTAGCTAAAACATTAGTTATCAAAGCTGTTAATACTCTCCTTGTCATATCTTTAATATTGACACTACCAGTGTCACCAAGAAAACTAACCTAAATAAATAAATTTACTTTGAACAACATTTACCAATTTTATAAATATAAAAAATATATATACATATATTTAATTTGTAAAAACAATGTTTTATAAAACTTTTATTAAACATCGCCCCTTTATCTAGATTTCGGCCCCACCCGGATTTCGCTTATCAAAAAAAAACAACAACAGAAAAACCGAAATTAGGTACCTAAAGTCCAACGCTAATTAAACTAATTGCTTATTATTATTTTTCATTGAAATTTGGCATGTGCATGAAACAATCTAAATAGTAAAAATTTAAATAAAAATAAAAGCGGACATTTCTTCAACCACAAATTCATAAGAGAACATCAACCGAATATTCAGGAGCAAAATATCCCATAAAAAAGATAGAAACCATACTTAAAAGTCTTTAAAAAATCAAGATTAGCTTTTCTTCTTTCCAAAAAATATGTATGTGTTTATACAATTGTTTAATTTTTATTGTAAATAATATAAATTATTGTAATATATTATTTACAATAATTTATGTTGTTTTTTATTGGTAAGCGAAATCCGGGTGGGGCCGAAATCCAGATAAAGAGGCGGTGTTTAATAAAAGTTTTATTAAACATTGTTTTTACAAATAATATTGTAAATATTGTATATTCAATACAACATATTGTGTTTGGCGTTCTCGATGGTTAAAACCATATTATGGTTGGCATTCTCGATGGTTAAAAGCTATATATCACAAAAGTGATATACACACACACACACACACATATATATATATATATATATATATATATATATATATATATATATATATATATATATATATGTTTCTAAAAATAAACTCCAAAAAACTACGTCTGCCTCACGTCTGTAAAATAAATTGTATAAAAAACATTTTTAAGCAGCGTACGATTTGTTTGTGTTGACTATTTTAACTAAAATAAATCTTTCATCCACTTCTTCGCATGATACTAACTGTTTCGTTTCTCGTAAAACCACTTCTTCGCGTGATACAAACTGTTTCGTTTCTTGTAAAAACACTTCTTCTCGTGATGCAAACTGTTTCAATATATTAATACTTTTATCACAAACTTTTATAACAAACAGTTTGTTTTCAAAAGTACGCGATATTTAAGTAAATTACCATAGCGTCGTTAAAAAAGAAAAAGACCCATAAAATTATAAATAATTGTTTTGTAAAGCAAGTAAAAGATTTTTAGCTAATGCAAGCAAAATTATTGAACGTGGTTCACATCCATATCTGATACTTACAATGCTTATTTGATACTTAAACTTAATTAAATGATACTTAAACTTAATTAAAAAATGTAATTAAATGATACTTAAACTTAATTAAAAAATGCAATGATACTTAAACTTAATTAAAAAATCTAATAAAAACAACGCAAAAAAAAAATAAACAACGTAAAAACGTAAACCTAATTGAAAAAAAAATAGTTCGCTTCCATTTTTTATACTTATAATGCTTAATCGTAAAAAAAAGTTTTTTAAAAAAAGTAAAAAAACGTAAAAAAAAAAAAAAAAACTACAAAAGAGTATGTGTAAACGTAAAAAAAACGTATTAAAAAAAAAAGTAATAAATTAAGTATTTTGATCAAAAGTTTGCCAAGAATTTGTTTTTTACAGTTTTGGTTAAAAATGCAGACCATCAGTAGCATTTTTTTTTACCAACTATTTAGTCTAGCCATAAATACTATGTTTAAATATTTTAATTGTGTACATTATTTATTAAGTATAGAAGTAAGTTTTGCAAATAAAAATAATAATAATAATAGTAAAAAAAAAAAATTAAACTAAAAATAATTGGATAGATATTAAGCTAATTAACTTAAACAACGGAACAATAACTTTTCAGTAGTTTAAAAATTAACACGAGAAAACTAGCACACGTTGGCCCGACGTTGGTCCGACGTGTAATATTAGGCTAGAAAATTTACTTCGGCATAACTATGCTTTAAATGTGCATTGTGGTTTTCTATGCTTTGTTTACTCAATTTTGAGTAAACTAAGCACAGAAAACGACAACGCACATTTAAAACATTGCATTTCCTACGTTATTTGCCGACGTAATTTTTCTAGTTGATATAAAGCACGTTGGCCCGACGTCGGGCCAACGTGTTCATGCTACCTGGGAAGTATTAATTCATTTTATGATAATGCATTCTGTATTTTAGGTTATTGAATACGCATGATGCAAATACATTTTATTTATTTTAATAAATGAAATATATTTATATATTTAGATAAAATAACAAGAAACTTAAAATTAAGAGTTAAAAATGTCGGAGTTTTACTAAACCTTGGTTGTCATAAAACTTTGTTTACTTAAACGGTTGGTGAAAGTTATTCAAAGCTTCACTGAAGAAAAAAAAAAGAGAAAATAGGATTTTAAAGTTTTGTCAGGTTCATCAAAAATGGCGTGTAACAAAAGATAGTGCATCTGGTGTGCATTCAGCTTATGTCTGTAAAGTACACAAAAATTCAAAGTTGAATACTTATGCAGTGTTTGGCAACATTAAATATAAAGAACTTTTATCATAAAACAGCATGCAACATTGAGAATCGCAGCTATATACTTAAGAGTTGTGATAACAACTCTAATGTAGAGAACTTAAAACAGTATACAAGTGATATATTCAATCAACATGGTTTTCAATATGAGAATATAGTGCCGTACAAACAGTGATTTAAAAAGGAGAACGCTATTAAGAAGAGTTTCTTGAAGAAATTGATTCTACAATTAAAAACTTGCGATCACACTATTTTTTTTCAAAGGCACAATCGTTATACCTTCGAATTCTGAAAGAAAATCTTCAACAAAACCAAGTTATTATTTTGCCCTATTTTGCAGAAATTTATAGTTTTATAGCACAAGATACAATCCAAGGATTTCCTTGGAGCAACAATGCATCCACTCGTTGTTTACTACAAAGATTCTAAAGATACACTAAAACCAATACACTGCATAATATCTGACTGCATGCAGCATGATGGTAATGTTATTAATGCATTTTTAGCTAGATTTTTAGAAGCTACAAAAATTGTCTTGCCAAACTTGACCTTATATTATTACTTTAGTGATGGAGCAGCTAGCCAATACAAAAACTATAAAACTCTTAGCAATCTATGACATCATTTTCAAGACCATGGAATACGTGCAAAGTGGCATTTTTTTGCAACAAGCCATGGTAAAAGTTCAGTGATAGCATTGGTGGGACCGTAAAACAACTTATAGCAAGGACTAGTCTGCAAAATAACCAAATACTATCTGTCACTGAAATGTTGTTTCTATAGTAAATGTTTTAGCAAAAGTAAATACTCTGGTTGCTCAATGTCAATCATCAAGAATCTGAGAATGTCAATCATCAAGAATCTGAGAATGTCAATCATCAAGAATCTGAGAATGTCAATCATCAAGAATCTGAGAATGTCAATCATCAAGAATCTGAGAATGTCAATCATCAAGAATCTGAGAATGTCAATCATCAAGAATCTGAGAATGTCAATCATCAAGAATCATTAAGAATGTCAATCATCAAGAATCTAAGAATGTCAATCATCAAGAATCATCAAGAATCTTTGAAATATCTGAGCAAAAATTTGAAGAAATATCATTAAATTTTGAAATGTTCAACAAAAATATTTAGAATATTATCTTGAGAACAAGAATCATTTTTTTACGTTCTTTTATTGTAATTGAGATTTATTTTTAACCTTTATTTGAGTTTTATTTATTCATATATTAGAAAAATATTATAATTTATAATTTTAAATAAAATTAAAATATTATTTATTCCTATATTGGAAAAATAAAAACGCCTTTATGTACGGATACCTTTATTTTTGAATTTATTTTTAAATTCTTTGTTTAAAAAATAATAAATAAACAAATTTTTACATTAAAATATTTATCGGTTTTATAGATATTGACTATAAAAAAACTTCAAATTGACCAATTTTGAATTTCAGAATCCTATTTTAATAGAGAAGTTTTTATTCAGGTACCACAGCAGCTACAAGACATCCCAAAATTATTTTTTCTGTATTTCTTCTTCTTATATTGAAGATACATTGCTAAAAGTTTCAAGTGTTGAACTTACTGGACACCCGTTTAATTTTCGGTTTTTAAATAGACTTAACTTTAACGTTTTGAGGTTAGAGTCTTTTTTAGGGGGATCTAACTTCTATAATTTTAAATCTAATGTTCAAAACTTGTCAGAAATGATGCTTACCACTTTTATTTTAACAGTATAACATAATTTTCACATTTCCTTGCGTTTTCCACTTTTATTTGCTTCATTAATATTGAAATTTTTTCTTTAAAGTTTTTTTTTTTTTTTTTTTTTTTGTAATAAAAAATTGTTATTTTTGTAAAATAAATTTTTATTTTCTCGAAAGTTGAGGTAGACTTAGGGCCCTGCGAAGCTTCGAAATTTCAAACCGAATCGAATCAAAAAAATGATTGGAGATTCGATTCGAAAATTTTCAAAAATCGAATTCTTACTTATTTTGTTTTTGTTGTCGGTATTTTAGATATTCTGCGCTTTGGCGCTATCGAAATACAGTTACTTATCCTTAAATACCTTTTTAATCAGGTTAAACAGGGCAAGAAGTATCAATAAATATCATATTAGGATCCATATTAGGACCTCTCCTATTTTTATTATATATTAATGATCTACCAAAAGCTTCTAAATTATTGACAATTATGTTTGCTGATGATTCTAACCTATTTCTTTCTCATAATAACATTATTACACTTTTTAGCAATATGAACATTGAACTGGTCAAACTTTCCGAATGGTTTAGATTAAACAAATTCTCACTAAATATTGATAAAACTAAATGGATTCTTTTTCATCCTTATGGTAAAAAGCACTAGCTGCCTAGCAACTTTCTTTTTCTATTTATTGATAACATAGTTATTAATAGAGTTTTAGTGACAAGATTTTTAGGTGTATTTATCGATGAAAATCTTACATGGAAATGTCACATTGCTAACTTGTGCAGTAAAATTTCAAAAAGTATAGGCATATTATACAAAATAAAAAAAGTTCTTTATAAAAATACCTTAATTCAATTATATTATTCGTTAATTCATTGCCATATCAACTATGCAAACATTGCTTGGGGTAGCACTTATAAAAATAAACTTAAACCTCTCTATCGGCAACAGTAGCATGTAGAGCGCCTTATAAATTTTAAGGATCGTTTTGCTCACGCCAAGCCTCTTTTTATAATATGAAAGCACTCAATATATTTGAGTTGAATGATTTTAATATTCTTTTTTTTTATCTATAAATGCAAGACCCACCTATCACCCGTTTCTTTTCGTAACTTGTATTTACAAAGAGATAGAAATAAATATATTCTAAGGAACAATAACTTAATTCGACAACCATTTTCCCAAACTAATTTTGGAAAATTTTTTATTTCATTTCGCGGACCATTATAATGGAATAGTATAGTTTTAAATACTTCTAAAGATTTTTCTCAAGAATGTAATTTTGATTCTTTTAAACAAAATCTTAAAAAACTCATTTTTTCAACTGAAAATATACTAATCTACTTTTAAATTTTTAAAAATCCCTTATCTATATTAAATTTTTAAAAATCCCTTATCTATATTAGTATATGTATATATTATTTCGAACTTTATATACTTATGTTATTAAATTTAATTTTGTAATAAAAAGAAAGGTCTTCTTTGAGTATCTTTGAGCCCAATTTTGGCAAACCTGACATTGAACCTGTTCTCTTGATCAGCTGTTGGAAAATGATTCAAAACAATAGATGCACAGATACTCTTCATCTTCAGATGAATTTAAGACTATAGAAGGTTTTTTCGTAGCAAGATTTGATTTTATTAATTCTTTTTTACTTCCATATGTAAATTTTTTTTTATTAGTTTTCTTCTTTTTATAGTTAGCAAGCCATCCTTTGACAGGCGTGTTAGTAAGAATCATAGTTGACCGCTTTTTCCTACCTCTTTTTGATGCTAACCTCGGGCCTGCTTTAGGCAGAGGCCTAATACTCTTAGGTGGTATGATTGAATTGTTAAGACCTAATGTTGTGATTGGGTTCTGATTAGAGGTTTTATTTGATACAACTGGATCTTCTATTGTTATGTCTACCTGATTATCTGGTATCTGAATAGATTCTTTAAATCTTTTATTTGATGGTTCTGGTTGCATTGAATAAGATTCACAGTCTTTTTTATTTGAATCAGCCTGTGAACAAGGTGGGTCAGGGCGATCAGTTACATAGTTAGGACAGTAATCATTTTCAGTAAACACATTAGGATTTAACGGGTAAATACCTGTTGCAGAAAAACCACTTAAAATATTGTGGGGAGATACAGCCTTTGGAAAAACAATGTTTACTATTTTTGGAATATCATATATTGTAACAGTTTTTCCAGGATTCATTACTAACCATGATGTCATAGCAGTATTTATGTAGTTTTTGAAAGGACCATAAACTGCCTTATCCAAGGGCTGCAACTTATGTGTGCAATGTGGTGGGAAGGTAAGCATTACTATTCCATTATTTTTTGCCAAATCTAATTCTTCAATACTAAGATGAGTTTCGTGATTGTCAAGCAACAATAAACAAGGCTTTTCTTTAGTACATTTTGTATTGCCTACAAAATGTTTTAGATATTTTACAAAGTTTTCTTCTTTCACCCAACCACTTGGATTTGCATCTCCTGCACTTCCTGTTGGTGCACTGATTAGGAAATGATCTTTAAAGTTTTTACGAGGAAAAATAAAAAAGGGTGGAATATTATTTCCAATAGCATTTATTGTGCATGCTAATGTTACAAGAGTTCCTCTTTCAGCTGACGCGATGGCTCCTACTTGTTTTAATCCTTTTTTCGCAATAACCTTTTTAGGTTGCTGTACAGTAGTTACAGCAGTTTCATCCATGTTCCAAATGTCATTTGGTGAGAACGAGTACTTTTGCATACAGTGCTGCAAATTGCTAAAAAATGATGCAACATTCTGCTTATTGAAACTTGTCGCTCGACTTCAACTAGTAGCTTCAGGTTGCCTAATGGAAATATTTAAATGGCGCTTTATAAATCCTGTAAACCAATCCTTACCAGCTTGTTCCTTTACAACCCAAGAATTGGGAACCTTCATATTATTTTTAATTGCTAGCTGGAAAGCAAGCTTTTTTACTTCGGTAGGAGTTAAACCAAAATATATATCTGCTGCTCGCAACAGGTAGGTGACCAGTTCTTTTTCTACTTTTTCTGGCAATATCAATCGACTTTTGTATCCTGTAACATTCAGGGAGGTGGGGTTTTCAATTTTGTCAATTAGACCTGCTATAGAACCATGTGATGGGTTAGTAATAACAATTTTTTTACAATAACGTGCTAGTGTTCTGTAATTAATGCCATGGTTTTTTGCTGCTGATCTAATAGAAATGTTATTAATCTTTACATCTTTAACAGCACACATTATGACATCTCCAGAAGTATAACCTCTATTAGTTTTTCTTTTAAATTTTCGTACCATGTTTATAACTAAGCAAATAAAAATATTTGCAAATAATGTAAACAAAACATTAATATATATATATATATATATATATATATATATATATATATATATATATATATATATATATATATATATATATATATATATATATATATATATATATATACATATATAAACCCACTAAATATAAACAATGCACAAACAAAACAACAGACAGTTTTACAAACTAAACAACAGCTAGTTGTTTAGTTTGTAAGCAAAACAATAAACAGTTGAACTTCTGCAATCCTTTTTCTATAATTGTACTAAACATTGGATCGGAATCTAAAGTTATGCACGTTGAAATAAAAATAATTTAGATTACAGATATTTAGTTAAACAAATATAACACTTTGACTTTAGATTTTTAAATAATATCTTAAACATTAAAATATTCCTCAATAATGCGGAAAATAAACAAAGCCACTAAATATTCTGCAAGCGGCGTTTAATTTGCAGCGCATAGAGTCGAGGCAAGTGTGACAACCATCCCCATATATTTTGTGACAAGCAACCCCTTCTGAGTAAGTTGCTGGACACCTGTACATTTACCTAAAAGCGTTAGAACTTTATGATAATTTTTTACGAATTAAGTTACTCAAATGAATAAAGTACTTTATAAATCTACATTCAAAACACAATAAAATAATTTTCGTTTGGTAAAAGAAAATTTCTGAGTAGGCGAAATTTTACTTTTTCATATCAAAAACCTATAAAAACGAATAACTTTTCTTCTGCACGCTAAAAAAAGATAAAAATTACTGTAAAAATTTTTTTATATAACATTTCCATTGTATAATTTGAAATTTCTATATCTTCTTTACATTTCCTGTAATAAACTTTGTGACAACCAACCCGCGTGACAACCAACCCTGCTCACCTCTACTTAACGATATCTTGACTTGTTACCTTTTATTTTTAATTTTTTATATTATTTGTATCTGTATCATAAATATTGTAATAAAAAAAAAATAATAATAAATAAATAAAATAAAATAAAGAGATTATACAATTTTTTAAATTTAATTTCATTTTGAAATATGTATTATTAAATAAAAAATGCTTAAATTTAGATTCAAAATGTCGCACAGTGGGTCAGAAGTCGGCAAAACCTAAAACATAAAGTTTAAAAAAACTTTTTTTTTTTTTTTTTTAATATAGGTTAAATAAGTCTAATATACGAAAATAATATTATTTATGATAATAGATTATGATTAAATAGAAATACTTGGCCGCAAACTACTCCAGTTCCGTCAGCAAGCAATGTTGAAAATTATTCATTATTTTTTCTAAATATTGCCGTTTATTTTTACATGCTTCCTGCTTTAAAAGGTAGGAAAATTTTATGCTATATTTTTTGAATTTGTATATAGATGTATAATTTATCCTCAAAATATCATTATAAAAAATATAACAGTATTTTTTTATGCCTAACTGTACAGGCTGTTTTTTAAATTATGTAAATTCTTTTTTTCTTTGTTGGTGTTTAAATAGTAGTGTATTAAGCAATATTAAAGATATGTTGCAGCTGTTTTCATAAGTACTTGATGTGTACTACTATTATCAAGCAAAATATTTTGCCAGTTTTTGCCAGTCTAGAGTGAGCAATGATTTTAATATGTAATAATTGTAATTTTTATAAACCGGCCGTGTTGTTATCTCATTAATATAATTTTTATAGTCCGGACGGACTATACTATTTATTGGCGAATATTTAAGAGAACATAATAATAAGAAAGAAAATATAATAATAATAATAATAAAAAAATATTATTAGACAATATATTCCTTTTGTATATATCTGTTCATATTGGGCATAAAATATTACAGTAGGTTGCCTAGTTTTTAACAAACACATGCTCATTATTTTGTTTGTACATTTAATCTACTCTCTCTCTCTTTCCCTCTCTCACTCTCTCTCTCTCTCTCTCTCTCTCTCTCTCTCTCTCTCTCTCTATATATATATATATATATATATATATATATATATATATATATATATATATATATATATATATATATATATATATATATATATATATATATATATATATATATATATATATATATATATATATATATATATATATATATATATATATATATATATATATATGTATATATATATATGTGTATATATATATATATATATATATATATATATATATATATATATATATATATATATATATGTATATATATATATATACATATATATATATATATATATATATATATATATATATATATATATATATATATATATATATATATATACATATATATACACACATTATTATATATATTATTATATTATCTATTCTTATATTAATAGATGTTCTTTTTAATTTTAGATGAATAGAAGACAGTTATACATTTATATTAAAGAAACTGACTGTAATAAAAATTATTTACTTTGTAAACTGGTTGAGTATGTGGAAAATGTTTCACCAAACACATTTTTAGATATAAAGCCAACATTATCATCATTTGTTCATCAATACAAACGTAAAATGACAACTGTAAAAAGGGAGTATACTCAATTTGAAAATAAATATGCTACTTGGCTAGATGCTATTATTTCTTTTAAACTAATAAAAGCTGTTACTCCTGAAAAAAATTATGGTGGAAGACCAGAAACACCTTTTAACAAATCTTCAATACGATCAAAGGACAGAAAAGTTTCTAACATTATACATATGTACTCTACTAACGAAATATTATATGCAGCTTCAAGGTCATTAAAAAAAGATGGGAGAAATGCAGAGGCTATCAGTGTCAAAAGTATTTTATATACCCCTCAAGCAAGTCTTTTTTCTGACAAAGCACTAGCACTCTTCTTAGATGCTAATCTGTCAAAGGCAACATACCAACTTCTCCGCAACAATGCTTTGGATCTAGATTCAGCTATTTATCCAACATACCATGATTTAAAGAGTGCAAAAGACAGATGTTATCCAGATGATGTTATAATCTCTGATTACTCAGCAGAAATTCCGTTGCAGTCTCTACTTCTGCACACATCACAACGACTTTGTGATTCTCAGATAGAAGTGCTGACTGCTGATTCCCTTAAAATCTTTAAAAAACTTACACTTAGATCAAAAATAGGATTTGATGGTGCAACTGGTCTGTCAGTGTATAAGCAGTCGAGTACAGATGAGGCTGGCAGGAGTTTAGCCAATGAAGTATCTTTATTTATTACATGCTTAGTGCCATTAGACTTATACTTTTTTACAGATGCCAAGCGGCAGCTTGTTTGGAGGAATCATAAACCTTCGTCGCCTATTTTTTGCAGACCTGTCCGGTTTAAATACATCAAAGAAACAAAGGAAGTAGTCTTAGAAGAATTTGAGTCAATTAAAAATGACATCAAAACACTCCCAGTTTCTAAAGTGATAATTGCTGGACAGACATTAGATGTACATCATATCATAGATATCACTATGATTGATGGGAAAGTGCAGACCATAATTTCCACTGCTACAACTTCCACTCAGTGTTGCAGTGTTTGTGGCATCTCACCAAAGTTCATGAATGATCTGCCAATAGTTTTAAAAAAAGAAGTGAAAAATGAGAATCTGCAGAATGGCATCTCAACACTTCATGCCTGGATTAGGCTTTTTGAGTGTTTACTACATATTGCATACAAGATTCCAATTCAGAAATGGCAAGCAAGAGGTGTAGATGATAAAGCTATAGTTGCCACCAGAAAGAAGAAAATACAAGTTGCATTCCAAAATGAGATGGGTCTTGTTGTAGACCAGCCATGCTCTGGGGGTGCTGGTACCTCAAATGATGGGAACACTGCACGTCGTGTGTTTCAGCAGGCTGAAAAGTCTGCTGAAATAATGGGTGTTAGTCCTGTTCTTATCAGAAGACTACATTCAATATTATCAGTGATGTCTTCTGGATTTGATATTGAACCTAACAAATTTAAAAAATATTGTTTTGAGACTGCAGAGTTGTATACACAGTTATATATATGGTATCCTATGTCACAGACTTTACATAAAGTTCTGATTCATGGACATCTAGTGATAGAATTTTTTAGCTTGCCTCTTGGCATGATGTCTGAGGAAGCACAAGAAGCCTCAAATAAGTACTTTAAAAAATACAGGGAGTGCTTCTCTAGAAAATGTGACAGAAAAAAAACCAATTTGGACGTGTTTCATCGCCTTTTATGCCATTCAGATCCTTTTATTGCTCAATACCGTAAAACAAACAGTACAAGAAAAGCTATTCTGCCTGCCGATGCAATTGCTCTGTTGAAAGAGCCCAGCATCATTTGCTCTTTGTGAGTTTTTGATGATATCTTAGAAATAAATGTTTTTGCCAATGAATGTACGTGTTTAGCAATAAATGTTTAATTATATATAAGATTTTTTTTTTCAATATAAATAAAAACAACATCTTAATATATTAATATAGTTTTTAATCATAGTTTTATTTGTTTTAATTTATTATGAGGTTTTGGCTAGAAATTAACTATTTTAACCCATTATAGTTTTTTATTATTGTGCATAGTAATAATAAAGGTTCTACCATCTAGTGTTGCTAGATTATTGCAAGAATCTAGAATAGTATACTTTTTATACTATTCTAGATTCAAAAAAAACTTTAAATAATATTTTTGTTTCTAATTTTATTGCCGAATTAAGGGAGGGGGGCTATGGCCCCGGGGCCTTAAATTTTAGGGGCCCCGTAACATTCAAGAAGACCTTCCCCTTACAAATCGTGCTATATAAATTTGGCTAATAAAGTACTGCAGAAAAAAATAGCCCCGGGTCCCGAATGTTCTTAATCCGCCTCTGGCTAGTTTACGGAATTTTTTTTATAGGCTAAAAAATTGGAATTTTTCAAAATTATGCAATAAAAATCCAAGTTTTTATAAAACTAAAATTTTTTTTTGCATAATTTGTTTTTCAATATAATACACCGTTTGTAATAAAAAAAAAAAAAAATTAAAATATATTTTAGAGGTTTTGGCTGAAAATTGGCACCTCTGACCCACTGTGTGTCGGTTCGAAACGTGATTTGAATCGCGAATCAAGACCCGCTTTGATTCGAGATTCGATTCGAAACAAAAACTCGCGATTCGCAGGGCCCTAGGTAGACTACTAGCATTTTTAAGTATTTAAGGTAATTAGTTTTTCATTTATATCGACTTTTTTGAAAAAGACAATAAATTGCTCGAAAAAGCAAAGACAATAATTTTTCAAATTGAAATAATTTTAAGATACTTCCAGATAATGAGTTGATATTTTTGAGAAATTCTTTTTTTCATAAAAGCTACAAAATATGTAACTTTCAAAAAAAACCTGAGATGGTCAATATGCAAACTTTCAAAAAATTGGCTTATCTTACATGGAATGATTGAAATTACTCTACTATAAATAGTAGTAATATAAAAAAAAAGTTTTAATTACTATTTTATTTAACTATAGTATTGAATATTATAGTTAAATTTAATAATAAAATTGAACATTTATAAAATTGAACATTTTGAAAATAATACCTGTGCCGTAAAATTTGAGACTTCAATAAAAACTTGAACAAACGTGATTTATAAAAAATATATAAAAAAACTTTTTAAAAACAACATTTTAAAAATGGACTAAAAATTAAAAATAAACTATTTCATGGGACCCAAGGACTTTGTGTATGAACACAACCTGAAATACCCATTAAAGTCAATAACTGAAAACGTTGGGCAACTAAGTACAACTCGTTTCTAATGAAATTCAATAAAATAGGCTGTTAGCCTATTGGAGCCCAACATTTCCAGTCATTGACTTTAATAGATATTTCAGGTTATGTACGTACACAAAGTCCTTGGGTCCCATATAATAGTTTATTTTTTACTTTTTAATCCATTTTAAAAATGTTGTTTTTAAGTATATATATATATATATATATATATATATATATATATATATATATATATATATATATATATATATATATATATATATTTTTTTTTTTTTTTTTTTTTTTTTTTTTTTTTTGTTTACTTTTTAGTCTGGGGCCAATGCTATAAATAATTCGAAGTTTTTTTCGAGAAAAAAAATCTATCTTAAAAACGCAATATTTTGTGTAAATTATTTTTACGTAAAAAAAGACGTAAACACGAAGAATTTATTCGGCCAATGCTATAGAGTATAAAACGTATACGTCACTTAAATTCACAATTTTAATTTATCCGTAAACGTCATTGATAACAACAATTTTTTTTAATTACTATTATGCGTTGCCTATTTAATAATTTTTATTAGTTATTAAGTAGGCTGTGCTGTCTATTCCTCTTCTATAAATTTTTGTACATTCTACTATTTGGTGTTTAAAAGAACTGTGTAAAATTATAATATGAACATAGATTTAGTTTTTTCGGATGAAGACTTAGATTTGGAAATTGCAGAAAATGAGCTTCGCCACCGATTGCCTCGAGAGGTTGGTGTTTAAAACATTACTTAAAATTGACAAATTTCGATGTTTTTTTAACTAAATTAGAAAACATACTAAATGTACGCAGAAATAATATTTTTGTTTTGTTTTTCTATTCCATTTTAGTTTATTGGTCGCTTTTTTAACGAAGATGTTTCTGACAACGTTTTTCGAGAGCAGTATCGAGTCCCAAGAGCTGTATTAGATTTTTTAGAAACTAGGCTTAAAGATGATTTGCAACATTACACTAAGCGAAATAAAAGTATTTCAGTACGTTTCCAGATAATGGTATTTCTTCATTTTATCGGCACAAATGTTTTTTTTCATGTTCTCAGAGACTGTCATGGAATCTCTACCAACACAGTTTATCGTATTATACACAGTGTAGGAGAAGCTATTTTCAATGTAATGTGTATTAAGTTAATAAAACAAGTGAAATTTATACGTTGTCATATAAAGTTTCTTATTACTTTTATTTTGGTAGGTAAATTATAAACTAAGTTGAGTAAAGGTAAAAGTTGATATCTTTTCAATTTAGATTCGACAAGAGATCATAAAATGGCCCAATGATTGCTCCACTCTTCCACAAAAGTTTATGGAAATTGGAGGTTTTCCTAGCGTATGTGGTGTCCTGGATGGGTCTCATATACTCATTTCTAACCCTCCTAACGCAGACGAAGATTCTCTAATCAATCGCCATCATGTCCATAGCATAAATGCAATGGCTGTATGTGGACCCGACACATCCATATTTTATGCATCAACCAACAGTCCAGGAAGGTGGCATGATGCACACGTAAGTCTTTTAATAAATTATATTTTACATCTGCTAGTGCACTAATGCTGGCTATTCAACTAGTACGTACTTCGGTATATTCATATTTAAACATACTATTCGAACTATTATTGCTAATTAAGACTAATAAAACTAAGACTGATATGTATTTTAATGTAACTTAGAGTAAATTTAAATATTGTGATTTTACCACTATTAGGTTCTAAGAAATTGTAACCTATGGAACAAGTTTGAAATTGGAGAGCTTCCATTTAATGGAGCTGTAATTTTGGCTGACTCTGCCTACCCATGCCGAGAATGGTTAATTCCACCTTTTCCTAGTGATCTAGGCAGAGCTCAAAAACGTTTCAACATAGCACAGAGAAAAACTAGAAACATAATCGAGCGGTGTTTTGGCATTATAAAAAACAGGTTTTATGCTTTGAAAACGGGAATTCGTTTGCACAAGGTCGAAGATGCCTCTAAGCTCATCATGTGTGGATTTGTTATCCATAACTTGTGTATTCGACATGGAGACAACGGTAATGACTTTGAAGAACGCATAGAAGAACAAGTTGATGAAAATATATTTCAAGAAAATCAGAATGATATCGCTTTGAATAGACGATTACAGCTACTTTACAACTTTACTTAAAAATATTATTTAAAAAAACTTTTGTCAAATGCAAGATATTTTATAAAAATTAGATCATAAAAGCATTTTATAATTGTTTTTTAGTATTTGTATTTTGTTTTTTTATAGAACAAGCTTAAAAAAATAATAGGTTTGTTAGTTTTTGTTGTTAAGAGCAATTCTTATTAAGAGTATTTTAAAAAGATAAAAATTGCTTAACAGCATAATATTAAGATAAACGATCGAATTAATATTAAACTAAAATATAAATTAAATTTAAAATATGAAAGATATTGTACCAAATATCTGGTATATACATACAATATTCTTAAGTTGAGTGCTGAGTACTCGAAAAAAAGGGTTGAGAAAGGGAATTTAGAGGTAAAGGTAAAAGTTATTAGAACTACTTTCTTTAAATTATAAAATCGTTTACTAGCCAATGCGATACCATAAATTGAACTCGCTATTTAAATGCGGTAGTGGTATAGTTGTAATGCTTGTATCTATTTCACATCGCAACAGCATTGGTTTTAATGCAGTTTTTACAGAATTTATTACTGTAAGGCAATGGTGATAAATAATAAATACAATAACAATTGTTGGAGTTATTTTTTTATTTTCTTTAAAAAAATCTACAGTTAAATACCTTCAAAGTAAATGTTTAAATATAGTTATACAATATCTTTCGAAAATTAACATAAAATTACGATATAGCTCTTCCCTTAATGCTCTAGAATTTCCTCCTAAAACAACAAAAATAATTTATAAAATTTATTAATTATAAAGTTTGATACTAAATACTACAATAAATTAATTTTAAAATACCGTTTCTATATTTTTAAAATGTTGCTGGTTTAAAGGTTGCAATTTGTCATTCATTAGCTTTGTTGCTGTTGTGTAATATATTGTTAAAGCTTTTTCTT
>NC_061157.1:14549209-14869209 GCF_022113875.1 Hydra vulgaris | reverse complement strand
AACATTATATATATTTAGTCCGTATATATTTATAATTCTTATTTCAATAAAATAATCTTTTGCGCGAGAAAAGCGATTAGCAAAGCAGATTAAACGGATGGCATGTTTCTGACGGCGATATAGACGTTGCAACTTACTTTTCTCTGTACTACCCCAGGCGATATTAGCATAATTTAAATAACTGTGTATAAATGAATAATAATGTTTAAATAAAAATTTTTTATCGAGGTAGACTCGTGCTTTATATAAAACTCCTATGTTTTTTGAAATTTTAGTGCTTATGTAGTCGATATGATGATTTCAAGTGATGTTTTCATCGAGATAAACACCTAAAAATTTTGTTACGGAATCCCTTTTTATTTCAATTTGATCAATAAAATTTTTAGGTAAGTTTAATGGCAAATACCGTTTTTTGGAAAGCGAATGGAATAAGGTCCACTTTGTTTTATTAGAATTTAGAGTTAACTTATTACATTTAAACCAACTCGATACATGTCTAAACTCTTTGTTCATTGTTTTAAAAAGTTCAAAGATATCACTGTTAGAAAGGAATAAGTTAGTATGATCTGCAAACATAATACTTGTTAGTTTAGAGGCTTTATTTAAATCATTAATATAAATTAGGAAAAGGAGTGGACCAAGCCTTTAGTGATCCAGGGTGAATTGCAGCTCTTAGTAGTTATTTTATTTTCAATGATTGTGAAATTAGCATCGTACAGTATACAGAAATATCGTACTGTATTCAGATAGTATACAGTATATCGTACTGTATACAAAAAAAAAATGTTTTGAAAAAAGACTCGTAGATATTGTTAGCATTATCATTAAGATTTAAGTTATTCCAGTGCATTGAAAGTTGATTTTTGAATAAATTAAGGTTAGCCTCATTATAAATGCATTTTCGAATTACTTTTTGTGCGGATGAAGTTTTTTCAGAGTTTGTAATATCTAATTTTAGGAATATAGGGAAATAATCTGATATATCGGTTTGCAAAATACCTACTTTTAAATCATTGTTGAAAATATCTGAAGTTATTATATTGTCTATTAGAGTTGCTGAATTTATCGTTACTCTTGTAGGTTTGTTTATTAAAGATATTGAACCCGTTTCAAAAATTTTATTATAAATTTTTTAACTTTAAGGTTATCATTATCAAGAAAACAATTCATGTTTAAATCTCCAATTATAAAATTTTGCTTTTTTTCAAAGGTACCTTTTTTAATGATTTGTTGTAAAAACATGCTAAGGTTTTCGCTCACGCCATCAGGTGGCCGATAACAACAGCTTAGTAAAAAAAAATTTTTTTGTTGCAGTTAATAATTTCTATAGTTGCAATTTCGTTATCGCTGTCAGAAACGCTTAAATCATGCCTAAAACAATGTTCAAAATTTTCGTGAACATAAATTAGCACTCCACCACCGCACTTATTTGTTTTCCTTTCAATTGAAATTGTATAAAAATGAGGTATTTAGGTCTTCTAAAGAAGTCCAAGTACTGAATCCTACGTACTGGTTTCGTACTATAAATCAATTAGACCTGGGTTTAAAAATGGTAATCCAGTAGTAACAGACATTAGGTGTATTATGTACACACCAGAAGGAAATACAAGTTATTGTATTCAGATGAATGGCAACCACTGCCTAAGAGACCAGCACGTGGTCCTTTCCTTCCAACTAGACTTTACTCGCAGCCACGTAAACTTTCAAAGATGAAATTTAATCATCTCCAGGAACTCAAACAAGTTCTACCAGGGCCGTCCCGAAGGAGGGGGGGGGGGGTAATGGGGTGACCCACCCACCCAAAGCTGTCATATAAGCATTTGAGTTGGCATTTTGCCAACTATATTTATTAATATAGTTGTCATTTTGCCAACTATATTTATATTAAAGTTTTAAATATAATATTAATTTAAATATAAATATAGCTTGCTATATTTATGGTTGGCCAATTGCAAGTATTGAGGACTTTTTTTTTTTTTTTTTTTTTGAGTCCTTAGTTGGCAAAAAAATACTTACACCCCCCTATGGAAGACCTCTTCGGGACGGCCCTGAGTTCTACCCTCATATTGTTAGGAGTTTTATGACAATCTCCCGCATGATTAATTGAGTATTACGACTTATAATATTAGTTGAGATGACTTTTAAGTATAAAGATCGATCAACTGTATTAGAATATTTTTTGATGAGATTGATAATTATTGTCGAGATATTTTTTGATGAGAAATTTGAGCGAGATATTTTTTGAATATTTTTTGATGAGATTGATAATTATTGTTTAATTATCATGATAACTATTGTGTCAACAATAGTTATCATGATAATTAAATTTAAATAGTTATCATGATAATTAAATTAAACAGTCATAAATGTTTTTGTCATCATAAAATGTCACGTATAAAACATTGCAAGTTAACATTTGATAAATGGTAAAAAGGACCAACTAAATTACTGAACATTGAGATAATAGTTTTATTGAGCATTATATTTGTTATAGACGCGTAATGATTTTGTTAGTTCTATACATTCACATTTTAGTTGTGCACCTTACAATAATTGTCTATTCACTTATTTTTATTATCGTAAGTTAACTGTGTATCATTTAAATAAAATTAGAACCCCAACACTAAATTATTTAGCAGGCTGAGCAAATTAAATTAATGAAACGTGCAAAATATAGTCTACACAACTTAGCTACCTTTTAGAGGAATAACCTTTTATCTACCAAAAGTTGTCAAAACATGAATTACAAAAACACGTAACTGCTTTCCCCCAACCCCTAGTGATTATATTTTTTTCGAAATATTTGATATTAGTTAGAGACACGATTTAACAATTAATAGCAAAAGATTATTATATGTAAGAATAAACTTTTCAATCTATTTAGTTTTAATTCTCTCCTGAACATTTATCAAAAAATCAATTACGAGGTTTTGCAGTTTCACTGACAATATAAAATATTGTTATCATAAAAGATTGCAATTTGAAATCTATTATTTTAATAAAGAAATTATCAAATTATCATTTGAAATGATAATTTAATAATTTATTAAAATAACCTGCATAAAATTCTGCACAAATGAGTGTTTTTACTTTTCAACGTTTTCGGTGCAAATCTATTGTTATTTTTTTCTATTGATTTTTTGTTAATTTAGATATGATAGATTTCAAAATGCAGTCTTTCATAATAACAATGTTTTATATATAGACCGTAGGCCACAATATAAAAAGATGATTTAAAATGAACTTTTGTGGTACAGTCGTGAGATCTAAAGAATTTTGATGTAAATGAGCGTTTTAGGTTGTGGAGATTTAAAAACTAAAATTTCTAAATTCAAAACCCCGCAGTTCTCGAAATATCGGGCTTCGAAAAACTACCAAAACGATATTTGGTGTTAACTATATAATAATAATAAAAAAAAATTCCAGAATGTAATTGAATTATCAATTTATGCTAGTTTCAAGAAATTTTTTTTTGATATATAAAGTAAAAACGAAGGTATTAAATTAACGTGCTGGTATTGTAAAAAAAAAATCGACTTAATCGATTTATAATCGATTTATACAGTAACATAATATTTTAAAATCTAATTCTTATTAAAACAGTGTTTTTAACTATACATAACCATAAAAATTAAAAATATTAGTTAAAAGTAACGAGTATCTATTAAAATAGAAAATCGTCTTCTAATAAGTCTTCTTCATATTCGTCGTAATCATCAATACCATCGTCATAGACATCATTGTCAGCAGAAGCAGTGCTCTCACACTTTGAGAAGTTACATGGTTCTATACACTTTAAAGTCAATTTTACACAGAAGCAGCGTTTACTGTCACAACCTGTTGTACAGTTACATTTAACGAAGTTTAGCACACTGTCTGACAAAAGTGGATTTATTAGCCATTCAATGCAATCCCTGCTTCACAAATCAGCCATCCATGATTTTGGAGATCATCTAAATTATGCATAGGTCTAGTTGCATTTCGCCATATGTATGATTGGTAATTAACTCGCCTAATGTGACATCTGAGAGTGTCCAAAGTCTGTGGGAGCAGTTATATATTCCAAACTTGAACGGCTGATATCTCATTTCATTCACAGAATTACAAATAGATTGTTTTTGATACATACAGCAGACGAACTTTTCCAAACTACTTATAACACTTTCTGATATCATAAAATATTCGCCTAATCGACCAAACGTGGCAAGAAATTCGTTATACTCAAAGAGAACCTTAAGGGGTTTCCCTTTACCTTTTACAATAAACGAGCTTGTCGTGTCCCAACCTAAAAGAAGTATTACAAATAGAATAATTTCACAACTTAAGTCTCCCATAGAAATAATTGTGTGCAGAAGAACTTCAGACAACTCTTTGAATAATGTTTAAATGAATGGATGGATGTTTAAATGAATGGATGGATGTTTAAATGAATGGATGATTTTTTTTCAATGTTTGTAGTAGAGCAATAGCATCAATCACCAAAGCATTAACTTTTTGAACATTATCCACAACAGCGTTTACAACTGGAGTTTCAATTAAACTCATTAACTTGCTTTTCTGTGTTTTACTAAGCCACCAGTTGTTCTAGCCAATGACATTGGATATGAGCGAAAAAGATATTTCAAAAATTCTCTTATTTCAATGTCTCTGGATTTGGCAATTAGAATTAGTTTTGCAAATAAACTTTTTGTATTTTTCAAAGTAACTGAGTCATCATTATACGTTTTAGTTAAAGAATTTTTAAGCATATTAGAAAATGTTACAGTTTTTGATTTAGATATGGTTGAGTGTATGTCTTGATCACTTTTTCCCCTTTATCCCCTTTACAAAGCATGTTTCTCATATCAGAATTCAATGGAATAGTTGCAACTGCTCCTGTAGATAAATAAAGAAGAATATTAGTTTCCAAATCAAATGGATTTGCCATAGCTTTAATTGTTGACACAACATCAAGAACAGCATTTTCATCTTTTTTTAATCCTAGCGAGGTCAAGGTATATCATCTGCCTGTAAATTAACTTAAAATAACTGAATGTTAAATAAACAAAAGATAAAAAAATAAATATTATTTCAAGTCTAAATATGATAAACAATACAGCGCAAAGTGAGACTAGTAGCAATTAGCTTGGATACCTTATTGAAATTAAATCAAAAAGGCAGAAAAAAAAATATATAACTTTGTTTGACATATACTATCAGAAATTATTTTACATTGTTTAAATATTGCACAGCGTTGGTGTTGAGCATTGATGAACAGCTGATCTTTTTCGAGTAAACCTAAAAATGCCTCGATGTGTTTTTGAATCCCGATTAAAGGTTTGTTCAATTGTCTGGTCACATGCAATTCTAGAAAAACCATACTGTTCTTGTCGTTGAGAAGTCTAGTTGTTGCGAATTTTATTGTCAACATCTAAAACATAATTAAAATAGGCACATAAATTAGATAAAATTGTAGTACAAGGTACACTTGTATTATCAAGGTTCACTAGTATTATTAAAATTATAAAATTACTTTTTTCATTATCTATGAAAACACTGCACATATTTTTAAAATAAAAGAGAGATTTTATCTATTTTGAGGATAAACTTAAATATATCTGGATGGGTTATTGCCAATCGCTTCATTTCTACCCAGTATGAAGAAGCATATCTTGCATAATTCACTCTTTAACAGCTGATAAATGTAGAACCAATTTAACAGCTGATAAATGTAGAACCAATCCCCAGTACGAGTAGCTCGTATATGTAAAAGCAAAATTTGAATGATATTTATGTAATTATACCAAAAGTAAAATGTTGCATTTTCCCGGCACTGAACATCAAAAAAAAAATTGTACCGTAGATACAGATACTCAAACTTGGGGCTCTCAACATTATCCTGAAAAATAATTTCTTTATGTTTTAGTTGATTCGATTCATATTGTCTAACAACTCCCATTTATTGTACTTTTATGGGAAACAATAGAAAATATTAACTTTAATAAATATATAGTAATAAAAAATATGTTCAATATACTAAAATCATCTTTAGGTGTTTTATTTTTCAGCCTTAAAATGAAAAGAACAATTATCATAATTATAATCATCATTCTCTTTAATAATACATTCTCTTTTCTTCAGACACTAAGTCAATAAAATCCAAATTTATATAATTTTTCAATGAATCCAAAAACGATTGAAAGCAGAGACGTTGCAATGCTTTATACAACATTTTATGACAACGCGCATACCGATTTTAATGTTTCCCTGATAAAACACCATTATTGGAACCAGACGTCACAATTTCAGATTCAATAAAAATATCCTAACAAAATTTAACTTATATCTATACTAAATAATAAAAGTCTTGTCTATTTTAAATTTGTAGTTTTAAATACTCAGCGTATTTAAAAATACAGCCTCTTTAATTGTATGAAAACAAAAGAAAAGTTTGAAAATGTTATCTTAGTGGACTGGACCCAAACCAGAGAGGTTCGGGTTTGATTCCACACTAGCCATATGTAAAAGAGTTTATTATTTTCTGTTGTGGATAATGTTGTCATACTATTTATATTATAAATATAAATAGTAATTTATATTTATAATATAAATATAAATTAGCAGTAGTTTATTATAACAACTTTTTTATATGTAGTTTATTATAACTTAAGTTATAATAAATTACAGCAGTAATTTATTATAACTTAATATATGATATGACATTTACTTTAAAGTTGAAGATGCTTTATTTTTTAATAATTTCAAAAAAATTACCTGCATCAGCGTAAATCTTTGAGATTCCACGACAATATGACATTAGCATACGGAAATCACCAATACTACAATACGATTTAAGTAATCTTCAGTTTCCATCTAACTAATTGTATTTTTGAGTAGACAGCCTCATCAAAATCACAAAATGTTTTAGCTCAAGCGTGTTTGCAATTAAACTAAAATTAAACTAAACAAAAATGTTTAGTTGACAGCTTGCTTTAAAATTTCATTGATAGTAGATATTTCAGTAATTGGTGCATCAATTACTGGTAAGTAATAGTAGTTAGCATACTTTTATCAGACATTATGGCATTGAAACCTGTGCAGGAAGGAAAAAGTTCTGAGCATATATTTGGCAATTTAATAATACAGTAGGCCAGATCATATTTAGTAGACAGTACTGTTTTTTGACATTTGTGGAAGGTGTGAAATCAAATAGATTATTTTAGGTAAAAGGACTTTGGCTATAATTTGGAACACTAAATGAAGGTTTTTTCCCTAAATGATATGATTGAATGACTTGTTGAGGCAGCGACACAGTTTTTAAGCTTCTGCTGACTTGGATAGAGTTGCCAATTTTGTAATTATACTTTTCTTAAATACAAGAATACAAACTCATTCCATGAGTAACATGAGTTGTCCTTGATCCAGATAGGGTTTCTTCAAGAAAATCAACATTATAATATACTAGAGTTGTTAACTTTTTCTTTGCTACGTTACTTGGAATAATGGTATTATTCATTAAATTTAAATTTGCTAATGCAAATTCATGTCGAACAACAGTCGAACTTGATACACAATGACCAAACCATTTAAAATATCAATAAACTTGTTTGATCCAGTAAGCTGTCGTTCTGTCATACCAAGTGCTAGATGTTTATAGGTATTTGTCTGCCCTTTTGATGAAACATAAATAAGATCTTGTCAATGGAAACAAATTTAAGCATCAGTGGTGTCTTAATGGAATGATGATGATTATTAAGATAGGGTTCATTAGAAAAACCAAGACATAACACTAGACATAAAAAGTTATAAAGTAATATGGGAACACTTTCAACACAATTTTCTACAATAAACTAATGTGAAACCGTGACCATTTCCCAGTGATGTCAGCTATTCCTTGAAAAACATTTCTTAACTCAAATGCCACCCTGTAAAAATTCTACTCCATTACTTGGTTTTCGTATTTTTTTTCTGTTATCATCACAGTTATTGTATCACTTTCCTCTGTATTCTCAGTCAAACTATCATTTACAAAAGGTTCTGCAGCCAATCCTACATTAAAATCCACTAGATATTAAATTAGGGTATTTGGAAACTAGTCTTTTTTCTAGTTGATTGATATGTAATAACAGTACTTTCGAATTGATTAATTAAAGAAGTAAACTTTTTGAGAAGACTCTTGAGAGTCATAATTCCACTGTTTTCTAACTCTTTTGATAGGGGTGGGAGTTAAGGTTAGTTTTATTCTAACTAAAGATACTTAACTAAATTTTTAGTCTAACTAAAATTAGTTAACTAACTTTTTAGTTAACTAAAATTAGTTGACTAACTTATTAGTTAACTAAAATTACGCGACTAACTTTTTAGTTAACTAAAATTACCCGACTAACTTTTTAGTTAACTAAAATTACCCGACTAACTTTCTAGTTAACTAAAATTACCCGACTAACTTTCTAGCTAACTAAAATTACCCAATTAACTTTTTAGCTCACTAAAATTAAGCGACTAACTTTTTAGTCTAACTAAAATTAGTCGACTAACTTTTTAGTTAACTCAAATTAATTGACTAAATATTTAGTGTAACTAA
The DNA here is from genome assembly GCF_022113875.1 of Hydra vulgaris. Taxonomy (NCBI): domain Eukaryota; kingdom Metazoa; phylum Cnidaria; class Hydrozoa; order Anthoathecata; family Hydridae; genus Hydra; species Hydra vulgaris. Next base: position 14,860,646 of record NC_061157.1, on the reverse strand, counting down.
ATTTAGTCGACTAAAGCAAGATTTAGTGCTTGAAAAAAGAAATAATCTTTCGCATAAAAATTTTACATCCGAGGAAGCATTATTAAGGCGATAAATATTATTTTATCGAAATTAAACACTTTACTAGTTGTGAATCCAAGAGCCCAGTCGAACTAAACTGTTATTTAAAAGAAATGTTTTAAGCAAAATTCGATTATTTTAATTTTTTCCCAGCTCTGAGACAACTGCCTATGAAGTTTTTGCAACTGTTTATAAACACCCGATCAGCATGGAATATACAAATAATGCCCTTATTGTCAATTACATCAAATTTGGTGCGCTTATTGAACGTTTAACTTATATTTTTTATGTGCTGCTTCTTATAGGAAGTGTGCAATAACAATTGCAAATCAAAAATAATTTCTCCTGCCAAGGCCGTACCAACGTGAGTATGGGCACCTTACTGGGGTTACAACATTCTGTTGGTTTTGTCGGTAATTTAGAAAATTTGAGACTCAATCGGTTAAAACTGCAACTTGGCTTTTAAATAAAAAAAAGCCCTACTTTGGTGAGATTTTTATGGTAAAAAAGCTTATTTCATTTGCACCCCCTCCCCCTTCGTCTTCGTTGTTCAGTACAACCCTGCTGTATTATAGGAATAATAGATTCAATCTCTAATTTTCACAACAAATCTATGACTCCCCCTCCCCACCTCTTCAAATATTAACCTCTCCTAACGGCTATTATAACCCGCAAACACTATAGTAAGGCAGGCGAAAGTATTGACATGAACCCAAAAGAAAATCGTTAAATAAGTTATTATGAATTTATTTTTTTTTGCTTTTAGAGTATAGTTGTTCGTCGGTTGGCGATACCTGCAAAATTTAAAAGGAAAATTGGTATTTGCAATTTTGAATGCAATATCCGCAATATAAGTTGTTGAATAGTGTATAATGTATTAAATAATACTTTACTGTTGAATAACGAAAACATTTTATTAAGTAACTGCGGTCGCTTTTAAAACCAGGAAATTGTTTATGACATTTTAATTACTTGAAAAATGCAAAACGTAGTTTTTAAGCACTTTAAAATACGTGTAAAACCGGGTCGAAACAATTATAAATTAAAATTCAATAACTTTTTTATTATATTTATTTTTATATTTTTTCATTAGATAGATGTTTTAAAAAAATACTAAAGAATATATAAATAAAAATAAAAAAAAACAACCAAACTATTAAAATAATAAAGGTAAAAAAGTTTGCTGTTTTAGGCAACATTATAATAAAACCGCACGCTCAAGAACATTAAAATCACACATTAATTTTTTTAATTTTCAATTTTTTCTTTATCTTTTTTTTTTTAACACATTTTAAATTTAAAAAACTATATTAATTTTTTAATTTTTTCTATCAAAAAAAAAAAAAAAATCAGTTTTACTCAAAAGAGTTCGAATACTAAATTTAATAATATTTTTTTTAGAACAATAAATATATTAAAAAATATTTATTACAAGAAAAAACTTCAGTATTATATTTAATAAATTTGAACTAAATTAAAAAATTCCAAATTTTCGTACAAAAACATCATTATTTGAAAACATTCAGTTGTTATTCTGTTTTGCTTTGCATACGTAAGTATAAGTTTGCATACGTTTCGCTTTGCATGCATAAGTGTTTAATGCCTCAGAGAAAAGGTGTTCACTTAGTGCACTGGTAGCAGGCGTACATAAAATCATTGTTGAAATACAATACATTATTGAATATACGTGTTAATTTTGATACCAAAAGTGTAAAAACATTTTGCTCATTTACTGACAATTTTATATAACCACTAATATCTCTTTTTAAATCTAAACTTATTATTTTGTCACTATCGTTTCTGGAAATGTCATCTTCATCGTCAAATGATAACTTAAATTTTTTTAATTTGTTTGTCACCTTTTTAAATAGAATTATATCACAAACTTTTTTTGTTTAATGAAATTTCGACAAAAATTCTCTAACACATTTAAAAAAATTTTTTCCCTTGTACTTTTCAAAGAATTAAAAACTTTTATAATTTGGATCCAAAAAAGTGGCACATAATAAAACCAAGTAATTGTAATATACTGTAGCTTACAAGGCCGGCACAAGTAGGTAACACGTAGAGAGTGCCGTTAAAATTTTACTTACTAGAAATAGGAAAAAAAAATTCTTGTTTTTATTTACCAACTGACTGTTCTGAAAATCTACATTTGCCAACTAACTTATCTAAAAGAGTCAAATTGGCTTACTAAATGAGCTAAAAGTTCATTGATGGGATGTCACACACGAAACAAACCAATCCATCCTTACATCCCTTTGCGTTGGCCTTGGTAGCTTATTCAACTCTATAGATATTTGTGTTTTACTATGTTTACTTTTTAATTTTTATGAAAAATTTTCTTGAAGTATCTTGTTTATAATATTTTCTTGAAGTAAATTATTTTGATATTTTTTTATTTTTGCGGTATTATGCGATAAAATGATTATGCATTCGCAATCTTATTCAAAAATTCTAATAAAAATGATATCATGTACCCAAATTATTTATATTATATATTTATAAAATTCTTTAGTTGGACTTAAAACAAAGTCGCGTATATTTAGTTAACAAAAAGCTTAGTCGGTTAATTTTAGTTAACTAAAAAGTTAGTCGGGTAATTTTAGTTAACTAAAAAGTTAGTCGCGTAATTTTAGTTAACTAAAATGTTAGTCGACTGATTATAGTTAACTAAAAAGTTAGTCAACTAATTTTAGTTACGGTATTTTTAGTTTAGTTAGTTACAATTTTAAGTTTTGGTCACAACACTATCTTTTGACAACAACATCGTCACAAAGTTGTTGAAATGCATCATCATAATTTTTAGAAACATTTAATTTAAAATCAGGACATCTTTGATTATTGCGTATCTGTTGGAACTCATCACTGCACTACGAACCTGAACGATAAAGTTAGATGGCCTGTGGTCTTATAATTTTTATTTTATATTGCTCGATTCATATTGTTTAGACGTTTCATTTAAAAAAATAATTTAAAAATTCGTTAAAATAACCGGGTTATGAATCTTTTTATTAAAACCATCATGAATAAGGTTACATCCGCAGTTAGGGAATTTTACGGTTTACAATTTTTTTAAAAATGAAACTTTAAAAAAAGAGGGACGGAGGTATTTTAAAAGAGTAGAAAAGGGAAAGGGGAAAGAGGGGGAGGGAGGAGGAGAGAGAAATAAAAGTACGCATCTCAATTTTTAGCTTACGTACTTTACGGACAAATTTTTAGCTTACCTACTTTACGGACGACCCCTAATATAAAAGAATTATCATTATATGAAAAATATATTTAAATAAACCGCAACTGCTGTCCATCCTTCATTGGAAGACTATGGTGTTCAATGAGGTTTTTGGTGACAAGCCCGATTAAACTCGATATTTATAAAATATATTGTGCTACTGCGGAATTACATAAAATACTAAAACTAAACATAATAATACTAAAACGAAAAAAAAACAATACTTTATTTTCTTTATTATCAAATATATTATTTAAAAAAATCGTTTACACAATGCTTGTAATAAATTGTTTATTGCGTGTTTCAAAATTTAGATAATCAAAATGACTTAAAAAATGATATAAAGATATTATCAAAAAATGAATTGAAATCAAAACGATAAATTAACTATAGTGATTTAATTACAACATATTATTAATATTTGACTTGAGCAATAAATGTTTTTATCTCCATAGGGTTAAGCGAGACAGACAAACGACCAGTATTTGAAAGATTTTGTTTAATTGACTGGGGCGTTTTACGAGTTTTCCAGTTCCATTGTTTTTTATCTTTCCACAACTGATTAGCTGACAAATTTGTTTCAGTGAGTGAAACAATTTCAAACTCAAAGAACAGCTTATCTAATTCTATGATCACAGGCTTTGAAAGCTCTGAACTTTCACCGATTTCATAAAAATGCTCAAATCGAATTATAAGCGCTGTTTCATTTATTGTCTCTAATGTCAACATATGAACATTTGGAGGAAGAGGACGAGAAAGGCTTGTATATACAGGTACGAAAGATTGAAACCATTTATCTCTTGTGTATGGATTCGCTGAAAAACTGAAAGAAAAAGAAAAGAATACAAGTTGAATAATAAAATAAAAATTATAACCTACTCTTATACACAACAAATTTTTATAATCATATAAAGTTACTGTTCTCACCTCACTACAGGCTGCATCATCATCTGTAAACCTTGCTCTCTGTGAAAAGAACCAGCTTCTTCTGGTGTTGTTAACAAAACACGGTGTTTGCCTCTTGTAACTAAACCTTTCCCAGTAACTCCAGGCTCATTCAAAGGCTCGCCAACTCCTAAAAAGTCATCTACCAACAATCTTCGATGAACCATTAACTCAATTTGTCCATCCTTGATGCTTGTGCCACCTTGCGATCGATCTGTCATTACGGTAAGCTGGACTCGCTTATCTTTTATATAAATACGACTGTTTACAGGATAATAGTTTTCAGAGATTGGTTCTGTAATATTTAGCTCCCATGTTTCCCTGAAATCCCTTTTTCTTTCTTTCATTTCTCTACCATTAGCATCGGTGAAAAATACGCCTGCAGATTGAATATCAGTGTCAAAACGGGTAATAATTTCTTTTCCAATTTTATCATTAACTGGAATGGGACCAATCGTATGCTCAAACTCAGCATAGTCAGCACCTTTATACAAACGAATTACCTGACTAACAAAAGTACCAAATGTTTGACGTATCTCTTCAACAAGAGGACCTTTAACAAACTGAACTTGTGCTTTGTTAAAACTATTGACTTCATATGGTGTACTTTTATTTGGACGGAAAATGTATGCCCCTGAGGTTTGCACGCTGTCGCTGTCACCCACACTTCCTTCATACCAGAAAAACTGCTGATCAACATTTAATGAGAGGTCTCGATCTTTGCGAATCATTTTAACAAGGCGTCCAGTTTCTCGAGAAAACTCTAAGCGTAATTTATCATTTTCAATGAAATCATTTTGGAACTTCAAGGACGATATGTATGAGTCTTTAGATAAAAAACTAGCAAAATTGTTATCCAATGTTTTATTAATAAAGTATGTGGAAAATCCAATATAAGGTGCAGATGCTTCAAAAACTAAATCATAGGCTGCATAGCCCCCATGGGGCTTACGCAATATTGCTGTTTCACGAGATAAAGGAATGATCTGTGATTTGATAGGTTGTCCTTTAGAATTAAGTACCAACAGCTTGTTCATTCTAACAGGAACTCTTAGGTATGTAGTAATAGATCTAGCAACAGGATTGTAAAGGTTCACAACAATTGAGTCTTCTGTCTCAGTTATTTCACAAACACTAATATTTAAGTAGTCGCAATACTTAAACTCCATTGAATTTAAATTTGAACTTTTTTCATACTTGAGTTTTATTGCATGATGCATGAGACTCTAGCATAAATTATTATTATTGTTATTGTTAAAGAAATAAAGAAAAATAATATTAAATTAAAAAATAAAATACATTTGGTTAATTATTTATTATAACTATTTTATCATTAATTTAATATAAAATTATTTGAAATAATTTATTTTATGTGAAGTAACTGTAATAAAAAATATCTAACTAGGCATTCATCTCTGCCAATTGAAAGGCGTTTTGCATAGTCATTCTGTACATGTTGTTTCTCTGTTCCACTGACAGCATCATGATGTTGACTAACGGCCATTTCACGCCGTAATATATCAGAACTTGGATGGCTTTTACCGGAAGGAGCAAGTGCCTCGATTTGCTTGCAAGCCTTTAAAAAAACATAAGTTATACTTTTTTTTTACACTTTTACCCGTCTAAGTCAAAGGGACCACAATAGTCAAGAGAGCTAACTTTTTCGTAGTTAATTTTTGCTGTTCTTTACTCTACTCCTCAAAAACATGAGTCTTAGGCAAAGAAAGTCCCATTGCAGAGTAATAAATTGAGTGTAGTACTACCAGGAATGAGGTAAGTTTTAAACACCGTACATTTAGTTTATTAAGCAAACAATCTTTAATTGCATCATTTCCACAACTTACCTTGAGAAGAGAATTTTATCAATCTTGTTTTAAAAATAAAAGTTTAAAAAAATTATAAAATTGAAACATTTTACATTATAAATACCTATTAAATATTTTTCCAAAATATCAGTTATTTCTTGAATACTTATTTTATCAAAAAAATTCAATTAAATCCCATTTAAAGTTATAAGACATGTATAAAAACAAAATATCAATAAAAATTAAAAAACATATACAAAAAAATTAAAAGTATTAACATGTATAGTGACTGATAATAAAATGTATTACCTCTTTCCTTAACCTAGCATTAAAGATCAAACACTTTTTATACACACTTTACTTAATATTTCAGGATATGTGTCTTTTATAAAGTACATACAGAGGCATAGAGGGAGGAGAAGAAGAGTTACTCAAAAACATACAAGTGTGTATAATAAAGTGTTTAAAGGCAGTGAGTATGTATGCTGTTTGATTATCTCTTGTTCTCTATCGGGTGGACACTGTTGATAAACTTTTGTTTACAAATCAATGATTTGCAAATTGTTTCAGAAACAAATTGTTTGAGGTGCGTAAAAGTTGTGAATTTTTTTTGCAAAAACCCATCGAATTCATATCGCTTAATTGCTAAATGTACAAATGTCCCGAAATCTACAGTCATATTTTAATACATATTATAAATAAGGTCAAGACTACTCAAAGCTTTGAAAGAAAACCTGGAAGTGCAATTAAGAAAAATCTCTATAAATCCATAAAGATAAATTTAATTCTCAGTTCAATAGCATGAAATCCGAACCAGTCACAGCAAGATTTAGCAAGAAAATTCAAGACTTCAAATTTTTATATCAAAAAAGTACTTAAAAATGCTGGAATTAAAGCATTTCATGAGAAAAATACACCTAAGAGAAGTTTAAATGGTAAAATTAAAGGAAATTGAAGCGCAAAGAAGTTGGTTAAAACTATGGCGGATAAAAGTATGTACATAATTAAAGACAAGGAAACATTGCAAGGCGATTTTTTCACAACTTCCTGGTCAACAATTTTACTATGAGAACAAAGATAAATCTGTCGATGTTCAATTTAAATATATTCAACGAGAAGAATTTGCATCCAAGTTTCTTGTGTGGCAAGCAATTTGTAGCTGTGGTATGCAGTCCTCTTGTTTTGTCACTAAGAAGACCTTGACTACCAATTTCTACATCAAAGAATGCCTCCAAAAACAACTTTTGCCATTTATGAAAAATTACAAATAAAGATGTCTCTTCTGTCCTTGCTGCTTCTCACTATTCTAAAAAAAGTTTTACAGTGGTGCAAAGATAATAATTTGAAAATTTTTCCTAAAGATGTAAAACCTCCAAATTGTCATGAAGAGCACTATATTGAAGATTTTTAAACAATAGTTAAAGAAGTTCTTTGTGTAAGGAGTAACAAAAAATAAAAAAGACTTCCAAAAAATGTTGATTAATGCCACCAATAAGGTCAAAAAAGAAAAATTCTGCAAAATGATGGCATCAACCCGCTATAAAATTAAATCTCTTGCCAAACAGTCCTTCAAGCCCCTTAAAATTAAGTTGAAACCCTAATTGATGTAAACACGTTTAAAAAAAAATTGAAATAAAAAGCATTTATAGTTTTAGAGAAATCTCAATTTAAAGTTGAATGGATTTTTCCGTGTCCACCCGATATCTCTCATTAAACTTGATTTCTTTTAACAAAAGCATTGAATTTCATGAGTTTGAAAAGTTAATATAATGTTATGAAACATAGAAGTGCTGAATTATTTTTAAAAAAATTGATTTTTAATATTTTGAAAATTTTTAGGTAGGAACGATAGTGATGAGGAAAAGAGAGTGATTTTTCAATAAATGTAAAGGTACGCATGCTGTTAAAGCATACAGATTGGTAAAATGGAGAGGGGTCCTAAATCAGGGGTTTTACAGCATACTTATTTTATGGATTTCCCCTTATTATAATTATTTGTTAATTGTTTAAGTGCTCCTTTTAGCATGGTTTAGGAGCACGGTGAAATAGCATTTAACCAGAAAGTTTTTTTCTTTCCTTACTATTGTTAAATTTATTGCCAGAGCTGGATTCAGAATTTAGTTCCATTATATATGTTTTAATATAGCTTTAAGCTAATGGTTTTCCTAATTTTTTTGATAATCTATTTATTTATTGTATGGGTTATGACTAAAACAAGCTAAAAAAATAAATATTTTGCAAAAATATATACTCAAACTTGTATTTTCGGAAAATTTTGTAAAAATTCAGAAAAACTGAAAATTAAAAGAAATATCTGGAGTTCCAGATATATGTGGAAAAAGATAATCCCTGTGTAATGGTTATTTAAAATGAAGTTTTAAACATGTAAGGAGCCATCCATATATTCCGCACTACTCAATTTGATACACACCCTCTCACCCCTTGGTGTGTACGTAATATATGGATGGCCACTAATGGTTGATTAAAATAAATATCTAAACAATTTCTAAAAAACTTTAAAAAGATATAAGTGTAAATAAAAAAAGTTGTAACGAATATGTAGAATAAAAAATTAAATAAAGCTTAAAATTTTTTTATAAAACATACTTGAAGAATAAAATTTGATTCTCGCTCATAACCTTTAAATGAAGGTCGACTTGTGAAGTAGCCTGTCCAATAGCAGTGTGGACAATGAGCATATGGAAAAAAATCATCCTTTTTTACTTCCCATTCTTTATCAGCATCATGCAATGCTTTTAAATAACGTGAAGGTGTAGAATAAAAGACATTTACTCTCCCATCCTGGTAAAAAAAAAAATAATTAAAACTTACTCTAATTTTACATTATAACAATTATTTGATATTGCAAAAATGTTTAACCTGGTTAACATAATGTATTAACTTATCCAAATTTTTGAACCATCTGTGAGCATTTTCAAATTGAAAATCTGATCCCATTGTTAACATAATATGATTCGTCTGATAACTTTTAGCCTGCTCACATGTAACTTCGACGAACTTATCAACACGCTCTTTTACATTCATATCAAAAAGAGTTGGATTATCTTGAATTGGAGGATCAGCACAGAACTCATCATAACAAAATCCTGGAGGAGGATCATAACCATTGTATAATACACCAGTAAATATTTGTGAAGCGCTCTTGTAATTTTGACTCCCTTGCCACACCATTTCCATGCGCTGTTCTTTCTTACGTTTTTCCTAAAACAATTTATCTTTTTCTTTTAATTAATTCACAACTTAATGTCAGTGATGGATCCAGGGGAATGAGTTTTTTGCATCACTCCTAAACAACCCCTCCCCATCAGAATCTGAAAGTCCTAAAAAAATTTTTTTTTTTTTTAAGGAGATGCAAATGTGATACTAAATACAAAACCACCAGAAACTAAAAGTCCTAAAATTTTTTTTTTTCAAATATGAACAAAATACAAAAAAAATTTAAAATTTCCCCATCCTACCAAAAATTTCTGGATTGGTCACATCTTTTTGTGTTATCAATTTGTTAAGCACCATGACTTGCTCCTAACATATGAAAGGAGCAAGTGATATATGAATTGAATATTGAAAATTTAACTGAATAAAGAAAGCAAAAAAAAAAGTGACCTGGTAACTCTTTATAGAGTAAGCCGTAAAAAATCTACCAACCAAAGTATTATACTTTGGTTGGTAGATTTTTGTTCATATATACTTTAAGTATATATGAACATCAATCAATAGTCGTAAGATTGAAATAAAGAAAAATTATTGTTGCTAACTTCATTATTCTAATTTCATTTAATCTATCAGATTGTAACTTATGTTGAAGAGACCTTTACTGATATTTGGAGAAATCTTAAACATTTATCCATTTACTAATGTTAATCTTTAGGATTTAAATTTGAAAAAGAGCAACTAATTTCTTACTCAACAAAAAAGCTACTTCAAAGGTTTTTTTTTTAAGTAATATTTCAGCCAGACATCATTTAAATTAAATTTGATCGATACTGCCTTATCTAATGTAACAATTTTCAGTCAATGTTGCAGCATATGAGGATGTTCACCTAAAGACATAAAATAAGATTGATAAAGGAAACTTTTTTACTCCCTTTATGGGCTGCAATACAGGCTATTTACACATCATACATGGATGAAATTTTTCTAGTTAGGTCTATTTGGATATTGTTGCAGTACTAATCAAAAAATGACAAGAAAAAGGAGACACAGAGTAAGCTCCTCTTAAACAACAAAAAATATGAAGAAAAAAAAAAGATTTTAACAAAAAATTAGGTTTAATATCCAAAACACTCATGATAATGAAAATCACATTTCAGCAGTGATACTGCTCAAAAAGTCTTTTCAAATGAAAATTCAATTGTATAAATGAACTTAAATAAATAAAGAATTAAAAAGTTGTACATAGTCCTCATTTGTATATTAATTAAACTTAGAATTATTTTATCAGCAAGTCCACTAACTTTGTCTAATTACTGCAAAAACTCACATTAGACCATTGGCATTATATATTAACTATTATAATGTATTAATTCAAAGAGTGGACATAATAAAAAGTCTTATCAGCATCATGCAATGCTTTTAAATAATGCGAAGGTGTAGAATTAAAGACATTTACCCTGCCATCCTGGTAAAAAAAAAAAAATCTATTATAATCATTCAAGTAAAGAATTAAAAAAAAAAAATCCTATAAAATATTTAAGAATGAAAAGACTTTTTTTGCAATTTAATTCAGTTACTTTATTCCTATAAAATATCTTAAACAAATATAAAAATTTAATTCTAGGGCATAAATGAATTAATTTGTTTTTAAACTTTTAATATAGATAATTAAGGTTTAGATAACAAATGTGATTTTTATTTTTAATAGTTTGCATAAATAAACTATAGCAATTTTAATCACAAAAACCACTAAAATTGATTTGATCAAAAAAAGTCTCATTGTGTAGCAGCGGTATCACTGAGCAGGTAAACGCTGAAAAGGGCATAATCTTATATAAATAAGAAAATGGTTTTATGTGGAACCACTTGTATATTTTCAAAGAATATAAAACAAAGATATAACTAATGCTGTTTTTAATTTGAAAATTAAAAAACAAAATATATAACCTAATATGTATGTAACCTACTTTGTCTGCATAATCAATCCGCCCAAAAAAGAATCCGTCAAATGACATTAAAGAAAATAAAGATGCTTGCTCAGCAGAATGACCAAACGGATCTATGTGCCAAGCAACAGTTGGACGAGCTTCTTCACCAAAGTTCTTTTCAATAAAATGAAGTCCATAAGTCATTTGATCAATTATAGCATTGTAATGAGTAGCCGCTAAATAATTTATAAAAATTTTTTACACTGAATTTAAATACTCAAATAGTTTAAATAATTTGATGCCTTAATTATGATTTAATATTTTGATTTCATTTCAAAAAACTTTAACAAGAGATAACAACTTGGCTAATTAATTTAAAAAACTCATAGACCAAATTTGCAAAAAATAAGAAATTCATATTTTTGTACTTTTTTTAACTTAAAAATGAGATAAAATCCAGAATAATTTTTTTATATTATATACTACTTGATTTTATATTATACCAAGTAATAGAAAAAAAAAACTTTTCTTTAATAATTTCAAATTTTTATTATTTCAAAAAATTATTAAAATCATTTTTATAATTTTTTGAAATAATAAAAATTTGAAATTATCAAAGAAAAGGGTTTTTTTCTATTACTTGGTATAATATAAAATTTTTCATTTAAATTTTAATTTAACATAAAATTTAATTTAAATTTATTTTAAATTAATTTTTAATTTAAAATTTTTAATATTTTTAAAATGTTTTAAAGGTAAAGTCTGTCTATTGATGATGATTCATGCATTGCTGGTGTTGGCAAAAGTACAAGTCATTTCACTTTAGCAACAAAATTGAATTGCTTTATTTTTGTTATATGTTATAGTAAATTTATTAAATTATTCTAATTAAGTTTTTGCATATAACTTTGTACTTTTTTCATATAACTTTGTGTAACATTTAAAGCATCTTTATATTTATAGAAAATGACCATACTGGTCATTTTCTATAAATATAATTCATTTGTCATTTGATGCATTTAACTTTTTGAACTTCAAAAATTAACACTAGTTATTTTTAAAAATTAATCAAAGTTTATAAGTAATAAATGATTTTTTAAATTGTAAAACTAATGGCAGATTTTAAGTGACAAACCTTCATCATTCATACACCATCCTCCATTTATGAACTCTAATTGCTTATTTTTAATTAAGAATTTTACAGATTCTTTTACTTCTGCAGTTTGTTCATTCCACCACCTTTCAAAAAATGCCATTTCTACATAAATAAATGTTCTGTTAACATTTTGCTGAAGCGAAAAAATAACTGTATCTAGAATATACTGAACGGCTCCAGCTTGTATTGTGCGATTTGCTCCATAGTAATACTCGTCGACTGTTTTAAGCCATCCAACATCATCATGAGTGTGTGGAACTATATGAATCTGTAATTTTTTATCTTTCGACAAACAATCAAATCCGTTGACAGTATATATTAAAAAATTTAAGTATAAAAAAGACAGGATACACACCGCCATTTTAACACATGATCTAATTTTTTTTTTTTTTCTAAGAAGAATTTGTTTACATTTTGTGCACATGCGCAGTAATCTTAATTCCTCACAGTCTGCTTTAGTTTCATTTGGCGATAACCAAGAAAACTTATTGGTGGTATTCATCTATGGTAGAACACCCGGTGAAAAATCGGCTAGCGAATAGCGGGCGACATTTGCAACAATAAAGACAGCCATTTCGCTAAACAGCAAATCGTTTGCTAGATAAACTAAACCAAAGTTTGCAATATAGTGCGAATATTCCCAATATTATTATATTACTTACTCACATACTATTATTATATACTTGCTATTACATAATAACTTATTTCACTCGCGTAGAATAATGGTGAGGGGGCGGAGGGAGCAGAGGGAGCGATAGTCCCCCCAGCTTTTGGAAAATTTTCTTTTTTTCCATTTAAGTTCTTTCTTTGCTTCCCCCCCCCCCACCCCCATCCCACCCCACCCCTTATTTTCCGTTTTAGCCCCCTAACGTTCTTGAGCTACTTACATCACTGTCTTATTTACCTACTATATTCGCAGATGGCTTCGTAAACCAACTTAACACTACGAGTATCACTATTGCTTAACCCGAATTTCTATTTATACAAAACTTTTTAAATTTTTTGCTTGTTATTATATCTTTTTTTATTCTTATTGTTTTGGAAATTTTAACTAAAATAGCCAAGTTGTTAGCTACAAAGCTACAATATTTAACAATTATTTTCGATTCAGACCTGCCGTTATGCTACAGTTAGCTGCATACTTCCGATTTGTAGCTATATATAAAAGTAAACTGGAAATTCTTTATAGTCAACAGAAAACATTTTGCACGCCTTTTAAATTAATTTTAAGGATTAATTTACTCATGCCAAGACTCTATTAATTGACGTTAAAGTTTTAAATATATATGAGCTTACGTTATATGATTTATGTTTAAATGTAAAAACAATATTTCTCCTGTATCTTTTCATAATTTGTATAACAAAAAAGAAAAAACTAAGTACATTTTACGAAATGATAACGACATTCGTTAATCAGCTTATCAAACTAATTCTGGAAAATACTGTATTTCATTTCGAGGAGCATTACTTTGGTAATGCTCCTCGAAATGAAATACAGTATTTTCCAGTTTATAAATAGTTTTAAAGGATTTTGACTTTTTTCAAGACACTTTTTTAAACAAAAACTTAAAAAAGTCATTTTTTTATTGATGATATATCAATATTCTTTTAATTTTTTGTTTCTTTTTTAACTTTATATTAAACACTGCATAAATAAAATTTATAATTTAACAATTAGTAAATTGCTGTTTAACACTTTTGTTAAACAACTATTTACAAGTTCTTAAATTTGTAAATAGCTGTTTCACAAAATTTATTAATACGAAATGTTAATATTTTGTTATTAATACGAAATGTCAACACGTAAACCTTTTAGCGGTTCTCGACAACAAGACCTTACGGTCTTCTTCGAGTTTCCGCGTTCTTTTATTTCTTAATAACGATCATGTATATACATATATATATATATATATATATATATAAATATATATATATATATATATATATATATATATATATATATATATATATATATATATATATATATATATGTATATGTATATATATATATATATATATATATATATATATATATATATATATGTATACATATATATGTATATATATATATATATATATATATATATATATATATATATATATATATATATATATATGTGTGTGTGTGTGTGTGTGTGTGTGTGTGTGTGTGTGTGTGTGTGTGTGTGTGTGTGTCCAAAAGTTTAATGGTTGCCCTATCTTACTTTAGAACTTAAAATGACAAATACCAAATAAATCAGTACAGTTATTTTTTGTTTACTTTCATAGAAAACCAAAAATCACATTTAATTTATTTTGGTTTTTAAAAACAAACTATTGTAAAATTAAGTCTTAATATCGAACGCATTTTCTTGGCCTTCTTAGCGGCAAAAAAAATTACTTCATAAGAATGTCAGAGGCTAATTCTGATTCAAATGAAAGGATCATCAAGTAGCGCAATCACTCCTGGTCCATTGTGAAACGAAAATAATTTTTAATGATAGTTAACTTGCTGAAAGATCTTTCACTTTCAGATGTTAAAACGGGCAATATTTGAAAGATTCTAAGTGAAACACACGCTTGTGGAAATATTGAATGCAACCCCTTTGCATAAACTTCATTTAGATGTTCGACAGGCTTTTTACTGCCTAGAATATTTCTTCTTACGGAAAAAAATGCAAAATTTCATCAGAAAATTCGCTTTTACATAAGGTAACGTTTTGCTAGATTCTCAGCTTTTACCTAGTTCTTTGTCTGTTTGAGATTTCTGTAAAGACCAAAGGAAGGAAAACTTGTTACATTCCTCTTATATTACGTTAAATCTTGATCTCATTTGAATAGTCAAATTATAGAGTGCAACATTGAAGATATTACACTTAAAGTTATTCGATGCTTCTTCGTGGTTGTGACTAGAAGTTTCATCAGGGAAGACATTCTTTTTTTTTGTGTTCTCTTCACAGCAAACATAATTTCATTAAATTTTAAAATCTTTGCAACTTCTGTTGTCTCTATCAGGTATTGTTAGGTCCCAAGACAAAGGGTTTCGATCCAGATCTGTCAAAAAGCCAATTCAGAATCTTTACTACATCATTTAGAGTGAGTTGAGTGGACTAAAGCTGAAGACTCACATTGTTAACTACCATCAAACATGTAAACCAAGAAGTAGTAAAAACAAAAAATTCAAAAAAATTCGTCCATTTAGTTAGATATTGCATTTCATTACTACTTTCACCTGGAAGTTCTAACTCTTTTGGACAACGTAATGATTTGAAGACCTTTTTTGATCTTCAAATCATTATGTTTGGCTTGACTATTTCAATCCTTAAGTTCCATTGTGTAACAGATTTTTTTAATGATTGGCTTGTCTTCACCTAAAGAATTTTTCAACGAACTGGGCTGAAACTGAACAGATTGTATAGCTTTTGAATATTTCCTAAATAGGATTTTGCAGAAGCCGATGATTCAATAGCATGTACTGCAAATAAGTTCAAAATGTGAGCAGAGCAAGGAATGAAAATTGCTTGTTGATTATTCTGCCTAATCCAAGCTTGAACTCTATTCTAAATACCTGTCATATAAGCGCCATTGTCGTAGCCTTGACCACAACAATTTTCTGTGTCGAACTCAATCTCTTCCAACTCATTTAATATCAACTTTGTTAGATCAGACCTTTTCTTGTTTTCAAGTAACTCTAATTTAAGGAACCTTTCTTTGACCTCCCACAAATGTTTATCAATGAAAT
The DNA here is from genome assembly GCF_022113875.1 of Hydra vulgaris. Taxonomy (NCBI): domain Eukaryota; kingdom Metazoa; phylum Cnidaria; class Hydrozoa; order Anthoathecata; family Hydridae; genus Hydra; species Hydra vulgaris. The sequence goes on along the minus strand of NC_061157.1, from coordinate 14,844,625 downwards.
GCAAAAGAGAAAAAATAAAAGTAAATTCGCTGTAGGACGAATCCGGAGTGCTGTCCGTGATGATGGTCGAACATATGGATTTTTTGATTTCTCGAATAACTTCTAAAACCATTATACTCAATAAATTCATTCTGTAATTTTCAGGAATAAGTAATAAGCTTGCAAACACTTTTTTTCTTTTTGGTGCTTATCAAAAAGCTCCAAGAAGATTCCATTCCCATTTTTGAACACTTTTTAATTGGATTCTAATTGCAAACCAAAAGTTATCAAAAATAGTAATCCATATTTGTATATTTTAAAGTTTTATTTAGTAGTTATTATTTGCATATTTTTGATAGAATGAAATTATAATAAAGATAATTGAATTGTTGATTCAAAAATGATAAAAACAATATGAAGATGTTTTAAATGTTGACATCTTGTACGAGAGTAAATATATATATATATAAAAAAACTAATTTAAAACATCAGATAATACGAATTCTCTCAATACTAAATAATTTATTTGAAATTTTATTTCGTATTATCTGATGTTTTAAATTAGTTTATATATATATATTTACTCTTGTACAAGATGTCAACATTTAAATCATTCATAACAGCTAAATACGGAGCTGGAATTTATACAATAACCAAAGAATTCAAGATTTGAAGAAGTCAATAGCTAAATCTAAAAATCGATTTATATTTTTACAAAAATGCAAAAAACATAAGTTAATTCCGAAATCTTAACGAATTAATTGTCCTGTAAATTCAAGGAAAGCAAGAAGTATTATTTTTCGTTTTAGATTTAAACTTTTAGTTTGTATTAGGTACGTGAGTATCACGTTTTACGGAACCGAATTTTGTGCTAAAATTCTGTTCCACGTTTTTCGTAGTCTCTTAAAAGTTAGAGTGCTTGAGGTTTGTGGAATAACTTTTTAGTATTCGTTATCAACATAGATTACTTTTAGAATGAAGAATAGTTGAAGCATTAGTTCGATCGCTTTTTAATTATACTCACTTAATTTATTAACGAGTTTATTGATGTCAAAATTTTGGTTGTACTTCTGTGGTGAATTTAATGTCCAGGATATAGTCTTTTTTTTTTCTATCCATTTTTTTTATTAAATTTATTCATTTATCTATGCACCTGCCAATTTTCGTTGAAAAATATTTTGTAGCAGTCACCTTATTTCTTGCTGCACTTTTGTTACCTAATTTACATTTTACCTGATGTTGGTGCGGGAGACAGAGTGGTCCATTGATTTTTCTTATTTATATTTATTTTAAATATATAGTATTTATATTAGCAATATTTGACTTATGTCATAAATTCGTATTGTAAACCTAGATATTATAGAATAAAAATATAATTAAAAAATTTGTACATTTAAAAGAAATTACTTTAATAAAACGATTTTTAGTGAATATTAAAATAAGACTTGGATTTTATATTTGATTTAGAAATAAAATGGAGGAAGAAAATAAAGGTTTCATCTAGTATTTCATATCATATTCATAATAAGAATTAGATGTGAATTAAATTATTGATGAATCATATCTAATTTGAAGATTGAACGTTGTTTTTATTTAATAAGAAATATCTTTATGGATAAGTTGTTTTGATATAAATTTATTAAACTGTTTTTAAATTATCTGGCCACTATCTAAATCTTTATGTATAACTTAAATTTTTTTTTCACTGTTTTAGATGCCCAAAGTTGTAGTGCAGCCGACAACAATGTTGTCGGCTGTACTACAACTTTGGGGATCTAAAACAGTGAAAGAAATATTTTTTTATAACTAACTGATGTTGTCAACATCAGTTAGTTACTTTATGTATTCAATAGCTTAGTAGTTATTAAATAGATGCTATTATAATATATGTTCTATATATGTTCTATGTATATATATATATATATATATATATATATATATATATATATATATATATATATATATATGTATATATATATATATATATATATATATATATATATATATATATATATATATATATATATATATATATGCATACATATATAAATGATATTAGTTTTCTAATACAGTTCTTTATTATGCCTGTGTAGATTGTTTCTAACAATATTATTTCTTGTTAGTTGTATTTTTGTATACTTAATGCTTACATTTTTTTCAGTCACTCTTTTTTTTCTGTAGACAATTTAGAACAAACAATCAGTAAGTTAAGTTTGAATTGTTTTAGTTACTATATCATTTAAAGTATTTGTATGCTGTGTTAGTATTCCTTGTTGAATAAATGTTTTGATTTAAAAAAATTTTTTAAAAGATTTAAGTTTAAGAAAAAATTATTAATTCATGCAAGCGCTTGTCCAATGACCAACTATTTGATTTAGAAGATGTCATGTCAGATAGAATTGTTCGGAAGAAACTAGAACATGAATGGTACGATCCAAAAACATGCAAAAGTGTTTTATATAGCGAAAGAGTAGAAAAAGTTAATAAAAGAAAAAAAAACTTTATTTACACCATTTCTTACTAAAAAGATGATGAATCTGATATTGGAGCTGTTGACTATTGCATGAAAAAGATCCAGCTTGCTGCTGATATTGTTTCCAGTGAGTTACAATTTAATTAATTTAATAACACTGCAAGTGTTGTGACTTGTCAAAAATATGTTGCAAGTGTTGTGACTTTCATAAATAATGTTTATTTTGAAACAGGAAATTTGTTTATTAACCGAAGAAAATGGCTAGCTCGTTAACCATACTGTATGGTTCTGTTAATGTGAGAATCACATGAAAGACAATAATATAGGTATTTGCTATACTTGGTTATAAAGATAACATGTTTTTTAAAGCCAATTGACTTAATTATAGCCCCACAATAGTAGTTGTATAATTTTTTAGTAATATATAACCAATTAAATAATAATATTAGGTTAGAGGGGGAAGGGGCATTACAATACCTCTTTCCCCTTTAAAACATCATCAACATATCTACTATGAGTTTTACATTCATCTTCCATATTTGATGGTTGTCTGATATGAATTTATTTTTTAATTTATTTCCAATTTCATAATTTCATTTTTAAATTTATTATTCAAATTTTGAAAACAGTAATTGTATATATTTTTTTTAGGATGGGTGGGGGCATACGCCCTCCCGTAATAGAAACACCAGTTGTAGACGTAAGATCATGTATAACATAATTTTATATTGTATACTAATTTTACACATTTCAGTAAAGATCAAGTCGTTTTTAATACTAGAGTGTATCAAACCACCACCACCACACCCACCTCTATTGCTAACATACACCTCTCATATATTTTAATGGTTAAGTATAAATTTAAAACAATTTGTTTTAATATTTGTATTGCTTATGTCTTAAAAAAAACTTTTTTTCTGAAAAAGTGTTCAGTTTCGTACGGGCAGGTGTTGGTTTGGTGCCCCCTCTGTCCGTCCGAAACGCCCGGTGGTTAAAGTTTAACATAAAGTTGTAGCCCACTCTTACACCTATCTTTTGACACTAAGATATTTATTTTTTGATAAGAATTGACAAAGTTATGACAATTTAAGTAAAGAAAAACATTATTTTGACCACAGTTTGTTCAACAAATCCTAATATCGAAAAATCGGTACTTAAACCGTCATAACTTTTGAACCAATTGTTCGATTTTGATAATTTTTCACCTTTAAAATACTGTAATAATCCTCTTTCTAATGATATATAACATTATAGTATTCAAACAATTTGAAATTTTTAATTACGTACCTATTTGTATAAAAAAAGTATTGATCCCACTCTAAGTTATGCAGCTAAAATAAAGTCTTTCCTTTCAAAACTTAACAAAAAACAACGTTTTTCTAATGATGAATATGAAAGCGTATACCCGAGTGATCCTGTCCCATCTCTATTATCAAAAAAAAAAGCCAATTTTTTGTACGGCCGCCATATTGGAAAGCCCCAGAATACCGAAAATACAGTAATTGCGCTTGAAGATGTACCTTTTTACTTCGTTTATATCTACTCGACCAAGTCACATATTTCAATGATATTATTATATTTAAAATGTTTGAAGGTGTAAAAATTATAAAAGGGAATCAAAAACACGCAAAACATTAACGACGAAGAGAAATATCGCTATAAAGAAATAATAAAATTTGTATTGCTTTCTATGAACTTGTTAAATTTATTGAATTCATGATATATTCTAAATAAAACTTTTCTGAAAGACAAATTGATATTTGATCTGGTTACTTTTGGGTGTTAGTTTTAACAACTTGATGCGACCTTACTTAGCAATAGTAGCTGGAAAGTAACTTTACAAGTAGAAAACATGATAAAAACATTGTGTCAAACATTTTTGTAAATGGTTTTCTAATTTTTGAAACTCTGAGGGCATGTTTATATTGTTCCACAACTGAAATATCATCAACTATGCAATACTTTATTGAAATTAATATCACTTTATAACAATGTTTTGTTTTGTTGCTTTGCTAACTTTAATTACACTTTGTGAAAGTTTTAAAAAGCCATCTCTAACTTTAAAAAACACTAGATATTTGGTGATAACTAGTTATTTGTAGTTTTACATTATAGTATTTAGTGTTTTAGACTAAATAACAGCATCACATACATATTGATTGTTTATATGTAAATATGGTATAAATGAAAACAGACATGGTTTCTTTCAATTTTTTTTAAAACTATTGACTCTAAAGTAAAATAATAATGATTCAGCTAACATCTATCAGTTTTATACTGATAAATATTATTTGTATAATTATTAAATATTAAAAATATTTCTTGTGAAAACAAATAAGCAACATAAAAGACCAAAATGAAAGGTGAACAATTTTTTTCTAAGTGTACATACTTTTTTACTTTTCCCTACCACATAATACCTTTTTATTCAATGTTTATTTTGTTATTCAATGCTTATACAAGTTGTTCAATGATTATTTTGTTCAAGATGATAGAGCTAACTATTATTTTATTTATATTTTTTTACTTTAACATATTCTTTTGTAATTGCAATATCTTATACAAATGTTCTGGTGTAGTGAAAATGTCTAATGGCATTTACAAAAAAGTATTTTTCGATAGTTATATATATATATATATATATATATATATATATATATATATATATATATATATATATATATATACACGCAAGAACAAAATTATTAAAAGTAAATATAAAGATTTGCTATATGTTGCCTAAGGAACCATTAGGTTGTGTTACAATCACATTGCCTAACAAATGATTCATACAGCAAACTTGTAAGCTGTTTACCTTGCAAATATGTTACAAGCCTCAGGCATTTTGCAGAGGGCAATTAAGAATCTAAAGATGCATACTAATATATACTAGCATACTATTATAATAATATTATACCAGGGTGGCCAGCCAACTGGAAATCATGGAAAAGTCAGGGAATTTTTATCTAGTTAGGGAAATTAGGGAAAAATGTCTTTTTTGAAAATTTAATCTTTTTTAAAATTTTTTTTTTACTTACTCCCAAACAACAAAACTTAAAAATTCACACTTTAAAATATAACTGAGTCAAGGAAAAATATGAAAAGTCAGGGAATTTAATTGTTGAAAGTGGCTGGCCACCCTGTATACACAATATATATATATATATATATATATATATATATATATATATATATATATATATATATATATATATATATATATATATATATATATATATATATATATATATATATATATTATATTTATATATATATATTTATGTCACTCTCCATGAAATAATCTGAATATAACATCAGATTTACTCGGTTTTTAATAATCAAGCGAAATCTGTGTTTTAAGCGCATATAAGTTTAACGCAACTACGCAGTTATAAATTCTGGGGCTTTCCAATATGGCGTCTTTTAGCTTCTAAATTTCGAAATTTTATTAGGAGATGCGCTATCCAGTTATTATAGAGATCAGTGGTCCCACCACGTTTGTATGGGCTAATTAAAGCTCATAAACAAGAAAAATCTTATGCGATGAGAGTAGCAATATTTTTAGTTGTTGGTACCCATGTAACATTTACATTTATGACATAATCCTCGACCAATTTTTCAAATATTTAAAGTCTTCGTTGAATTAACATTTCGCATTGCCCAGCACATTTCACAGGTTTGTCACGAGTCAATTCAGAATTTAACCAACTAAATACACTATGAGAATCAGTTTTAATGGAGACATCACTTGGATTCCATTTCAATGCCATATTTAGACCTTCAATACATGCATCTAATTCGGCCACATTGATATGCATTGCATCAGACTTTGGTCGGAGCCATGTCGCATTTTCTATCTTTCTGTCACCTTGCGTTATCACAACTCCTTTTGCCAGCGAACTTGCGTCGCACCATACAGTCAGAGATGCATTTGGTTTAACATTCCATACACCTTTTGCCGGATCGCACTTTACGGCTTTATCTACAACTTCCTGCATCATTTCGATAACATACGTATTCGTAATAGGTTCATCCCAATCTGCTTCGTTTGTACATCTTTTTATATAGCTGCATGCCGGTCTCAACCATCCAACAACTGGTAGATTAGCAATTAGATTACCACATAATGAGAATACATCCCTCTTTGTGAGCACAGATTTAATAATAGGAAGCTTGCGTCCTCTGTTCCAAAACATCTCCTTTGTTAATGGATTTACTGTGACTTCTAATCCTAGTGCACGAACTGGGTTTTCGCCAAAATATTCAGGTGCTTTTGCATGAAGACCCCATTTCTTCATATGTATCACCAGCTTTCTTCCATTTCCATTGGTTGCGAGGGTGTCATCAATGTATTCTCTTGTTGTTTTTGCCAGTGCAGAATCTTGTTGGAGAACATACCGCAATATTGAGCTCATCATCACTGGTGCCAAACTTAAACCAAAACCCAAACGTGTAAGTGCATATCGCTAATTTTTATAGATGACCGTCTGGTAAGGCCAATGCCTTTTATGCACATGAATTTGTAAATATGCTCTTCTTAGATCCACTACCGAGTCATTGCTGTTTTTACACATGAGTTTCCACTCCCTCATTGCATCATTGATGACATAAGCATCCCTTGTAGAGGCTTTTACATACGTGTTAAGCTCACGATAATCAAGTACAGGTCTTATCTTCTTTTTATTATCTTGAATGACACACATTAACGGTAGTAGAACATTAGGTTTTCCCATAATTTTATCGTCATACTTGATGAGTATACCTTTGATCCATTCATTTATTTCGTTGTTAAACGCCTCACAATTTTTGTCAGCTACATTATACTGACTTGTTCTATTTTTCATTTTAGGTTCGTTTTCCCACTCCCAATTTACAATCCACTTTTTGCCATCAAAATAAGCTTTGCTTGTTCCAATTTCAATTGTCGCAACACGAAGTTTCGATGACAACTCAATCAAAGAATTACACAATTTCAGTTTTCTAGTGCCAATTTGTAGTCCATCACACGTCTTTATTAAGTCCATACCCATAATCATATTTAGTCCATCACACGTCTTTATTAAGTCCATACCCATAATCGTATTTGTTTATTACTTCATTCACACTCAGAGCCATCACATCCACCAAGCACCAGTTCGTTGGGTGGCATATTTTAGCACTAACTTCTTCGCATCGAATTATTCCGCCCATTGTTGCAACATTTACTACACGAATCACTTTATAGTCAGGCGGCAGTAACTTTTGGTGATGATTGATTGCGAACCAGTATCCACAAGCGCTGTAGCTTTTCTTCTGTTTATTACCAAGTCAATAGAAGGTAGTCTTGTTTCGGAACAAGTTCTTGTAAAGATACCGAATGCGAACTCGTCCCATTTGGTTTCTTTGACGTTTGTAGCAGTCTTTTGCAGCATTTTTTGCATAAAGAGGTACATTCACGTGCAAAGTGATTTAAGGATTCACAGTTGTAACATCGAATTTCTTTCTTTCTTCGTGTATAACTTGTCGTTCCAGTCGTCCGGTGAATCACATTTACTTCTTCATATACAGATAAACATGCCGCATCTAATCTTGTTTGTGCAACCACGGATGCAGTCTTGACACAATCGTCAAAGCTCAATGCATCGTCTCCTTGAAGAATGGCACGCAGAATGGCACCATCATTAATGCCAATTATGAATTGGTCACGAAGTCGGCCGTATCTCTCTGAGGGCAAGAACTTGCAGTCTTGAGCTGCTCGAATCACTCGATGCGCGAACGTCTGTATAGATTCTTCAGTACCTCGGTAAATTTTTCCAAACTCATACCGTGAGATTAACGATGATTTTCTTATTTCCAACGTTTCCATTTTCGTTACCAATTCTTCGTACGAAACATCCTCTGGAACTTCCGGTGCTGTTAATTCTTCCACGGTCTTGTAAGTCTTTAACGGCAGAGCGGCAAGCAAAAACGCTACGTGTTGATCTGAAGTTATATTGTTTATTGCAAAGAAGGAAGTCATCTATCGAATAAATTGCTTTGGCTGTCCATCTTCATATTGCGGAGATAATAGACATGCCCGGTTAGCTTGTCGTTCGACACATTTAAAAGCCATTTTTTTGTTGACACATTTAAAAGCCATTTTTTTCTTTTACTTATATACAAAGTTCACTGTTACAAAAAAAATTGTTTGCTTTATATAGCATATAATACAACTTGTGACTCTTGTCGACAATTAATAAAAAACGTTATAATAATAGAAAATCACAACTTGTGACTTTTGTCAATAATTAGCACGCTAATTATTAATGACACACAACAATTAGTTTAATAGGCATATTTTAAATGCCTTACTATCTACTAATTATTGTAAATTCTCCATTAACTACTTACAAAAAGTTGTCTAAAAGTAAAAGATAACTAAATATAATATTATATAGCTATGTAACTTAACATGGTAATGTTAATTAGAGAAAATATATTTGCAAATTTTTTATTTGCAAAATATCTTTAGAAAAATTGAAATACTAAAACATCAATAACTCCTTGATAAAACATAAGGCCAAATAAAAATTGGTTCGCAAAGTAGATATATGTTTAATATTTAAAATAACGAAAACCAAGCCTTTTTTTCATCAGTCAGATTTTTTCTAGAACTATAGTTGTCAATGGCCTTTTTTATTGTCATTAACAAGTACGTTTTGTGGATCTAAAAATAAACTTTATTTTACTGTTTTGAGAGATATAAGTTTATGATTTTCAGATTCAGCGGGTTTTAAACTCCTTTGGTACCAAGTTTTAGCTTCGCAACATTACTACAAGTTTGTTAAAAGGGTAATGGTAAATTGACATAGTTTCGGCTTTATCCCCCCTCTTTTTTCAGTCAAAAAATAACTAACTTAAAATTGCTGTAAATCTTAAAGGGTTGAGAATTTTTTGAAAAAATTTCACAGTCTTTCCTAGCTTATGTCTTTAAACATTTGTGCCAAATTTCAGCGAATTTGGTGATGCAGGGTGCAACCCCTTATTTTTTGAGAAATTTTTACCCTCACGGTGTTCTTGAACCTCTTAAACAAAGGATAGTTGAGCGAAGTATATCAAAAGATAACGTTCTTAACCACGTCATAACAATTGAGTATTTTTCATTTTGTTTTTCCGCTAGTTTCTCCGCTAACCTTCTAACAAACCGATGACATTCTTTACCCATACCTCCATTTGTACCAAACACTAGTGGTGTCAAATTGCCATGTTGGACTTTATGAACTCGTTCGCCATACTCTCTTTTTTTTTTTCCTTTTCGTGTTTTCTAAATATAGCAGCTATATCTAGATTTTTGTTGCTCATGGATTTGACATGCGTAACTCTTACGTCAAGAAATGCTGTCTGTCCATTTCGCCAAAAACCATTTGCTTTGATATCCAAACGAGCTTGGTTACTTTTATTTGCTGTATGGAAATAAAAATTCTCATTATCAAGGCGTATGAGGTGTGGTTCGGATTGAACATTAGGGTACAGTGTTTTGGAAAAAAATAAAATTAAAACTTAGGAAAAGGTGTATTCTTATGTAAAATTAAATTTTAAGATAGGTTTGCTATGGATAACTATTTGATTAGAAAAAGGTTTTGATACCCAAATTTTCATATTTAGACATTATTAAAATGAAATATGCTTAAATTATTATAACGTAAATTTAATCTGGTTTTATGTTTAGTCTCTCATAATAAGCGCAATGCCAAATCAATTTTTAAAGATATTCTTAGCTCTCTACCGTACAAAACATCAAAACAGATCGTAGTCTGTAAATATCATCAGATCGTAGTCTGTAAATATTTTATTCTTTATATCATCAAGTTATTCATAAATGTCGAAAGTTAAAACTAGATATTCGTCAACCGCTAGAATTTCTGAGTTTATTGGACCTGGAAAAGATTTTATTCCTAGTGAGCTGCCTACAAACAGAGCAGTTATTCAAAAAGGAATTTTATTAAAAGAACAAAAAAGCATAACATGCAATTTACACCAAAATAAATATTCTAACAAAGATCTTGCTACCCAGTAAGCACAGAACGTTTTTAAAACGTTTAAAAAACCTATGAAAACGGTTTTTAACGTTTTTTAAACGTTTTAAAAACGATCTGTGCTTACTGGGTAGCGATCTAATTCTACTTGTTCTTGCTTAATGGAAAAAAGCAAATATTTTATTTCAACAACCAGTTATTATTGGGGAGAAATCGCTTTATTATAGAATAAAAACACTTTGGGAGAAAGAAGAAAACGTTGCATGGGAAAGAACTAAGGTAAAAGTAAAAGAAGAGCTTATATTGAAGTTAGATAAACTAATGGACCTCATATCATGTCCTCACACAATACTTCTATGCGAGCATGATCTGTCTGGGTGTTCTTCCCCCAAAAATTGTAAAAACAAAGCACATATAAATTGCACCTGTATTTATTCTAAAAAAATTCTGACTATGGAGCTCAGATGGTTTTACAGTCAAAGAAATAAGACAGGTAAAAAGTCTGACATGCAGATGGGAAATGCTGATAAGATTGAGACAATGAAACTAAGTAAAAAGTATAAGAGAAAAGTCAGCAATGAAGAAGCTTACGAGAAAAGAATTAAAAAAATAGAGGAGGAACAAGCATTCCTTGAGGTAAATATAATTTCTTGATAATAAATATTTTCTTTTTTCATATAATAATAATAATAATAGTAATAATATATATATATATATATATATATATATATATATATATATATATATATATATATATAATATATATATATATATATATATATATATATATATATATATATATATATATATATATATATATATATATATATATATATATATATATATATATATATATATATATATATATATATATATATATATATATATATATATATATATATATATATATATATATATAGGTACGCGGATATCGCGATTTACGGAACCGATTTTTATGCTAAAATTTTGGTTCTCGTTTTTTTATCTCTTTTTTTAGGCAGCGTGAAGCAGACGTAGTTTTGTGGAGTTTCTTTTTAGTAACAGATATACACATAGATACTTTTTGGAAAGAAGAAAAGCTAATCTTGCTTTATTTAATAAATTTATGTATTGTTATTACACTTTTTTGTTGATTATTTTGCTTCTGAATATTTGGTTGATATTCTCACATGAATTTGTAGTAGAAGAAATGTTGATCCGGTTGTTTTTTTTATTCAGACAATTTTTTACATGCATTTTCTATTCACATGCCAAATTTCAACGAAAAATAATTGGTAGCAGATAGTTTAAAATGTGTTATATTACGTATACTACTTATTATAGGTAGCTTTAGGCAAACGTTTTTTTGTGTGTTTCTTTTAAGAAACATGCATAAACATAAATTATTTTCACAAAGGAGAAAGGTTGATCTAGATTTTTATATGACTTTTATGTATGGTTACCCAACATTTTTATGGATTATTTTGCTGACAATATTGCATGAAAATTTCGTCCCTGTTCTCACATTAATTGTTCGTTTTTAATAATTTTTTCACCATTAAAATACTTTATTGAAGGGCTTTCTAATGATATATAACATTCTAGTATATGCTTGATTAAAAAAAATCAGTCCGCGTACCTAATATATATATATATATATATATATATATATATATATATATATATATATATATATATATATATATATATATATATATATATATATATATATATATATATATATATATATATATATAGCCAGGAAAAATATTTTTTTGATGTTCTTCATCTAATTTTATATCTTCTTCCTCTGTGACCTAAAACCAAATTAAAACCAAAATAAATATATATATATATATATATATATATATATATATATATATATATATATATATATATATATATATATATATACATATATATATATATATATACATATATATATATATATATATATATATATATATATATATATATATATATATATATGTATATATATATATATATATATATATATATATATATATATATATATATATATATATATATATATATATATATACGTATATATATATATATATATATATATATATATATATATATATATATATATATATATATATATATATATATATATATATATATATGTATATATATATATATATATATATATATATATATATATATATGTATTTTGGTTTTAATTTGGTTTTAGGTCACAGAGGAAGAAGATATAAAATTAGATGAAGAACATCAAAAAAATATTTTTCCTGGCTTTATATATATATATATATATATATATATATATATATATATATATATATATATATATATATATATATATATATATATATATATTAGGTACGCGGACTGATTTTTTTTAATTAAGCATATTCTAGAATGTTATATATCATTAGAAAGCCCTTCAATAAAGTATTTTAATGGTGAAAAAATTATTAAAAACGAACAATTAATGTGAGAACAGGGACGAAATTTTCATGCAGTATTGTCAGCAAAATAATCCATAAAAATGTTGGGTAACCATACATAAAAGTCATATAAAAATCTAGATCAACCTTTCTCCTTTGTGAAAATAATTTATGTTTATGCATGTTTCTTAAAAGAAACACACAAAAAAACGTTTGCCTAAAGCTACCTATAATAAGTAGTATACGTAATATAACACATTTTAAACTATCTGCTACCAATTATTTTTCGTTGAAATTTGGCATGTGAATAGAAAATGCATGTAAAAAATTGTCTGAACAAAAAAAACAATCGGATCAACATTTCTTCTACTACAAATTCATGTGAGAATATCAACCAAATATTCAGAAGCAAAATAATCAACAAAAAAGTGTAATAACAATACATAAATTTATTAAATAAAGCAAGATTAGCTTTTCTTCTTTCCAAAAAGTATCTATGTGTATATCTGTTACTAAAAAGAAACTCCACAAAACTACGTCTGCTTCACGCTGCCTAAAAAAAGAGATAAAAAAACGAGAACCAAAATTTTAGCATAAAAATCGGTTCCGTAAATCGCGATATCCGCGTACCTATATATATATATATATATATATATATATATATATATATATATATATATATATATATATATATATATATATATATATATATATATATATATATATATATATATATATATATATATATATATATATATATATATATATATATATAATATATATATATATATATATATATTATTATTATTATTATTATTAAATGAAAAAAGAAAATATTTATTATCAAGAAATTATATTTACCTCAAGGAATGCTTGTTCCTCCTCTATTTTTCTAATTCTTTTCTCGTAAGCTTCTTCATTGCTGACTTTTCTCTTATACTTTTTAAGGTGACTATACAGGTGAGGTTATAATTCTGCACCCCACTGTATATATATATATATATATATATATATATATATATATATATATATATATATATATATATATATATTTATATATATTATTGTAATATATATATATATATAAATTTATAGTAATATAAAATATATATATAAGTTTATAGTAATAAAAAATATATATATAAGTTTATAGTAATGTAAAATGATTAAATTATATATATATATATATATATATATATATATATATATATATATATATATATATATATATATATATATATATATATATATATATATATATATATATGTATATATATATATATCAATATATATATCAATATATATATATATATATATATATATATATATATATATATATATATATATATATATCAATATATATATATATATATATATATATATATATATATATATATATATATATATATATATATATATATATATATACAGTGGGGTGCAGAATTATAACCTCACCTGTATAGTCACCTTAAAACTATCTTTGAAAGTTTGTTGATCAAATTCTATTTGTAGATCATTTTTTGAAATAAACAAAATAATTTACATGAATTTATTTATACTTTAATTAACTCAAATTATAAAACCGTTTAAAAATGTGGTGCACAATTATAACCTCGTTATCTAAATTGCATCAAAAGTTGTTAAAAAATAGTAGTAAATTCCGTTTTCAAATAAAATTTATTACATTTAAAAATTATAAAAAACATTCTAACGAATGCCAAGAGGAAATACACTCTCCGATGAAGAAAAAGGCAAGATCGAAGCCTACAGATCATTGCGTTTATCAAACAGGGCAATTGCTTGCAAACTGAGACGTTCACCACGTTTGATCAATAATTTCGTAAATGATCCAATAAATTATTGCACGAAGCATCGAAGTGGTAGAAACCTATACTTACAGCTCGCCAACAGCAACGAATTGTGCATGCTGCTAGTAACCGTACAATCTCCGCGAGACAAATAGGCGCTGTTTTGGGATTGAACTGCTCAAGATGGACGGTGAATTATGCAATTAACAAGTCAGGCATTCTTAGATATGCAAAAAAACGCACATCTCCAGCACTAACTGAAGCGCACAAACGCATTCGTCTTCAATGGGCCAAGGACCACATGACTTGGGAAAAAGAATGGCGAAAAGTTGTGTGGTCCGATGAAAAAAAATTCAATCTTGATGGTCCAGACGGCTTCAATTACTACTGGCATGACATAAGAAAAGAGAAAATATTTTCAAAAAGAAGGGCTATGGGAGGCGGAGGAGTAATGATTTGGGGTGCGTTCGGTTATTTTGGAAAGACTTCAATTAGCTTTATTACTACTAAGTTAAATGCAGAAGGATATAGAAACTTGTTGAATGGTCATTTGAATGATATTTCACAAAAATTTGGTAACACCAATTTCATTTTCCAGCAAGATAATGCTCCAATTCATAGAGCAAAGTCAAATATCTCATGATTTACCAGCAAGAAAATTCAATTATTAGAATGGCCAGCGCTCTCACCTGATTTAAATCCCATCGAAAATGTATGGGGCATCTTAGCAAGACGTGTTTATGCAGAAGGGAAACAATATTCGAATGTCGATGAATTAAAAAAAGCAATTGTTCATGTTTGGAAGAACATATCTCTTGCAGATCTTAGAAAACATTCGGAAAGTATGCCTAATCGAATATTTGAAGTTATTCAGAATGGCGGCAATAAAACAAATTACTAATAAAAAATTCAAGTAGCAATACAAAACATTATGGAATTTTGTAGAGTAAAATTAAAATGAGGTTATAATTTTGCACCATAATTTTTCTGAAATTTTCAAGTCAGTTAACGAAATGAAACCAGACTCTATTACAAATGAAATATTAATCAAGTAAGATATTAAGCAATTGAATAATTTAAAAATGATTATTTAATTATTTGTAAGAACTTGATTTTTTGGTGAGGTTATAAATTTCCACCGCACTGTATATATATATATATACATATATATATATATATATATATATATATATATATTATATATATATATATATATATATATATATATATGTATGTATATATATATATATATATATATATATATATATATATATATATATATATATATATATATATATATGTATATATATATATATATATATATATATATATATATATATATATATATATATATATGTATATATATATATATATATATATATATATATGTATATGTATTTTGGTTTTAATTTGGTTTTAGGTCACAGAAGAAAAAGATATAGAATTAGATAAACAACATCAAAAAAATATTTTTCCTGGCTATAACACAATGTATATATATATATATATATATATATATATATATATATATATATATATATATATATATATATATATATATATATATATATATATAGTATATATATATATATATATATATATATATATATATGTATATATGTATATATATATATATATATATATATATATATATATATATATATATATATATATATATATATATATATATATATATATGTATTCATATATATATGTATATGTATTTTGGTTTTAATTTGGTTTTAGGTCACAGAAGAAGAAGATATAGAATTAGATAAACAACATCAAAAAAATATTTTTCCTGGCTATAACACAATGTCAATAAAAAACACAGCTATGGGTAGTATAAGGTAATTATATTGACTATTGTTCTGTTGAGCAGCAACATAAGTTAATAGAAATAAATATAAACCATTCTTATTTTATAGGTTTGGGATTTCACCTGTCGCAACTGCAGCAGTTGCTACTATTGCTTGAAGCAGGATTTCTCACCCCTAAGTCCTCTTACCTTGCTTGTGATCCTTCTAAGTTGAAGAGAGTGAGAAAAAAGGTCATGGTAGTTGCGAAGAAAAATGATAATTTTAAACTTCCGAAAGCATATAATTTTGCCATTTACTTTGACTGAAGGAAAGATTCAATAAGAGCAATGATAAATAATTCAAATGGACAACTACATCATATTATTATTAAAGAGCAGCAAATTATTGTCATTATAGAACCTGGTGGTTGATATCTTTTCCATTTTACCCCAAACGCACCTAATCATCTAGATAAGCCAGCTAAAAAGACTGCTTAAGGTGTTTATATTTTGCTGCAACAACATAATCTTACTGAATCATGTTTAGTACTTGGAGCTGACAGTACTTAACACAGGCTGGAAAGGTGGTGCTATAACGCATCTTAAAAAGTTGTTAGGTCAAAATGCCACTGGGCCATTTGCATGCTTCATTCAAATGAATTATTTTTGCGTCACCTTATAGAAGGCATTGATGGACCAACATCATGTAGTACTGGATTTGTAGGTCCTGTTGATAAATTTCATCCTGATGTTAATAAATGGAGTATAGTCTTCAATTTAAAGCTCTTCCAAATGGAGAGAGTTTTGTTGACATTCCAGAAACAATATTAAAAAATATGTCAACAGATCAGAAACAATGTTACAAGCTATGTAAACATAGTTAAGATTGGTTTATTGCCACCTAATCTTAGAGAAATTCAATGTGGCTCCTTAAGTCATGCCAGATGGCTCACTACTGGCATGAGAATAGTCTTTATGTGGACAAGGAAACATGACTTAAATGATCAAAATTCGCAAAATCTAGAGTTACTTGTTGTATTTTGTTTACAATTTTACTTTAAACTTTTTTTTGTCATAAAGGTCCAAGACAGACTTGAAGATGCTTCCTATCTCATTCTGTCTCAATTGAGAATTCTAAGAATCCAACCTGATAGAGTAAAAGAAATTGTGACTCCCTACATCCAGTTAGGAGCTTGGTATGCGAACCATGAAAGTATACTAATCTCTTTATTATCTAGTAATAATGCAGAAGATCGCGATTTTGCATTTGATCGAATTTTGAAACTAAGGGGTAATGATATCCTTGGAGATATGCAAATCAGACCAAGAAAAATACCTAAACTTAACCTTGCAGCAACTACTCATCAAGAGCTAGTTAAATGGGAAAATGGTGTTGTACAAGGACCTGTTTTTACTTGTTCGCTCATCAGAGATAAGTTGTTATTACTGAAATTGATACCTTTAATAACTCCTAAATTTATAAATGTCTTTATAATACCAACTTTCTCTAATATTTGTTGTACAGTAATAAAATATGTACCACCTGATCCTTGCCTGAGTTTCCCAAACTGTTTTTCTAAAGGATCAGTGGTAAATGTTCCAAGCAAAACATATTTATGATTTGTAGACAAGAGAACTTTGACAACTCAACAAGACCATTGCATGTATGATAGAGACTTTTAGAAGTATCTTTTGTAAAACTTTTACAACAAACCTTTTGAGAAGAACACATTTGTTTAGCTAAGTTTCCAAATTTTAACAGCTTTTGAAGATTAAAATCACCAGAAGAAAAAATTACAGCTCGGTTTAGATCACACATACGTATATCTGCATAAGGGTTATGATTATTAACAATTCTCCAAAATTCATTTATTATTGAAAGAAATGAAATAGTATCAACAACATTTTTCAAGTCTGGATAACATTTTAAGGCACAGACAGTTTCTTCACAAAATACTTTTAGACAAGTATAAACTTTTTGTCTTTCAATTGGTTTGGGGAATATAGCAACATCAGTAAGTTTAGAAATTTTAATCATTTAATTTGATTCTAATTTATGCAATGCTACAATGTGAGACTATTTGGCAACTTTTTTTTCCTTATAAACATAAAACTCAAGTTCTTGAGTCTTTTCAGTTATCCAATTATTGCGAATATTTTTTAAAAGGTGCACAAAATCATATAAAAGATAAATGTTATCTTTTGTACGCCAAGGTACGCCGTCTGTCTCAAATTTCTTCAAAAAGGCCTGATTTACCCTGTTACCATCACAAACTATACATACAACATTACCACCTGCTGCTTTTATGGCAGATAGAAGAAAGTTAGTTTGTTTAAAAAGAAAACTTGAATCAATTTCATGTACTGGAAGCATTTTATATAAAAATTTGGGTCCACCAAACAAAGTAACTACGATAAAACTCAAATCAGTATTTGCAAGAATATTTGGATTGTTAACTGCTTTTTCAAACACTGTTTCCCCATGATACTGCAACATAGTCTTAACATAAACTTTGTCTAATAGAAGAATACAATTTTTATGTCTAATGTCAGATAAGTTTGAAAACACTCTTTGTAGAAATATATCTTCATTAACAGATTTTACTTTTGATGTTACTCTTGTTAATGTTGTAATGCTAGGAAGTTGAAAATCTTCTCTGAGACGATTATATGTAGCCCGCGACATTGAAAAATATTCAAATGCTCTAATCATTGTTTCAACAGAATATTTTTTATCTGTGACAAGTTTATCACCCATCCAAAATAGTTGCTGCTCAATAATATTTTTTTTACTGCTTATCTCGTAAGCATTTAAAAAAAAATTTCAGTACGAAGCATTTAAGCAGTGAAATGCTTCGTACTGAAAACTATTATTTTTTTTCAGAATAAATAATGGCACACCGGTGTTATGAAAGAACTCTAATGATTGAATTAATACTTGATTGTCTGTTTTAGTGTTAAATAATATATCAAATCCATTAAAGTTGTAGCTTTCTATGTTCGTTTTCAGATCATTAAATGAATTTTAGAACATCTTTTAAATTGAAAGCTGACAATTTGTCAGGTTGAACATTTCTAGATTCTGCATGTGATCTTG
The DNA here is from genome assembly GCF_022113875.1 of Hydra vulgaris. Taxonomy (NCBI): domain Eukaryota; kingdom Metazoa; phylum Cnidaria; class Hydrozoa; order Anthoathecata; family Hydridae; genus Hydra; species Hydra vulgaris. The sequence goes on along the minus strand of NC_061157.1, from coordinate 14,825,068 downwards.
AAGTAGTTCTGAGACAACCAGACGGTGAAGGTATTAAACTTGATTTTACACACGTAAATACAGATGGAGGATCACGAGGTCTTTCTTTCCCATAGTCTTTTGTTAAAACGTATCTAACAGGCCAGTGCCTTTCACAAACTACAATGTCTTTTTTATCTGGTATATTGTCTCTTAGTATAACTGCCAACCACCTTTTTCTTTCTTCTGGTGTTCGAGGAAGACGAAAAGTTTTTTCTTTGGAACTTTGATCATAGTTTCCATTACAATTTGTGACACAGCATTTACGACCCATGTTTATTAAAAATTTAAATTTTTAACTAAATAAGTAAATAACAAGAGCTTCGACGCTTAACAGAAAATATGGTTTGAAAAATGTTTGCCTCCAGTTTTTGACGTCATCCGCACGGTGAATAGGCCCGTTATAAAGTACGCCATGGGCGTATCTTTTCCAAAAAGAGTTGGCAACAACAAATGACTAAGTATTTCGTCTATGGGCGCTAGATATTGTTCAAATTTTGGAATAGTTCTTAGGAAATATGTAAATTTTGAACGAAATCCTTTTGTAAACGCAATAAAAGCGGCCTGTCGTTGCGTCTCTGCTACTTTACAAAGTTGTTTTAACTCGTTTAACCATTTTGCTACTTTCTCAGTGCAATATTTGTCTTTAAAATTTTGCGAACCTATTACTGAACCCAAATGTCGTTGACCCTCTGTAGTTATGTTGACCGATTTACCAAATACTATGCCTGCATTCTCTGCTAATGAGGGGGATTTTATAATTAACCAGCATTTAGATTGGTTTACATAGTAGCCATGTTTACATCCTTCATCAATAAGGTGTTGATACCAGCTATGTAAGTTTGCAATGTTTCCACTAGCTGCAGCATCGTCTGCTAACCACACCTGCTTAACTTGTGGGTAATTTACAAGTAAGTGTTCTATAATAACCGCGATGTTACAAGAGTACCACGGCATAGGAAGGGGATCACCTTGAGTTGTGCCTTTTGGGGATGATACTTCTTTACATCCTGCCACAAAGAACCTCGATGGATTTCGATAAGTATTTATTAAGTAAATTGAAATTAATGGACAAATGATCTGGATGTTGTGTAAGGCGACTTGTCGATTCATACAATTAAAAACGTTCTTTGCGTCAATCAAAAGTATTGCATCTGTTTGCACATTGTTGAATATTTCCTTTATGGCATGTACAGCCGCTTCGGCTTCTGCCCCATGTCCAGCACATGTTTGTAATGGCCCGGCTGCCTAATTTATCTCACTGTTGAAACTCCAGCTAGTTACTTTACTTATGATACGCCTTAGAACTTCTCCTACGCCAATTCGCCTAATACCTGGATTTTTATCTAGATGAATTAATCGACAAGTAGTGAAAGCTTCTAGAAATGTTGGTTCATATGTTTTGTTAGTAAGTTTTGTGTCATCTTAGCAATTTTTTTTCGGAGTTCTTTACCTTTTTTGATGAAGTTTTTAGAACATAAGATGCGGCGATAAATATCGGAATACATTCCTGATGGTCCAGCAGATCCTTTAGTTGCAAATACTGCTTTGGAACTGTAGAAGTTCATGGTTTTGTGTTCTTTAGAACTGTAGAAGTTCATGGAACTGTAGAAGTTCATGGTTTTAATGTAACGTTGATTTTTTGATATTGTTATACATTATAAATTTATCAATAAAAAAAAGTCCATAATTTCTTGAGAAAAGCTATTGTGAATTACAACCGGAATCCGCATTGGAAGTTAATAAGTTAAGTTGATAAGCATGACGTCGGGTGATATTTACATGAGTTTAGCCAATTTACATATCACTTCATTAAATAAAGTACAATCGGGAAATTGGTCCCATAAATTGCTCGAACTTACACAATCGCTAAATAATTTTAAATGCAGTAAGTTCCTTAAATAATATTGTCCAAATTTCCATAATATAGTTTCCATAATATAATTTCCATAATATAATGTTTAAATTTTTTGAGTTGCTTTAGTATTTGGTTATAAAAAATTAACATGATTAGCATAAATAAAATATTGAAAGATTTACAAAATGATTAGCATTAATAATTATTAAAAGATATACAAAATATATTTGGCATATAATATATGTATAATAATATTTAGTACGTATAGTTAGTAGGTTAACACATACACCATATTTACATTATTTTTGCGTTATTTTACGTTATATTTATATTTAAAATATTAATTTGATATATATACACTAAATAATTTTCATGTTATGGTATACCTTTTTTTCGTTATGTAAGTTATGTTATGCTTGGCTAATTTCTTTATTCTATCTGTATATTGTTGACTCTTTGATCAAAAATGTAAAGTTTTGCCTCATCTTGGGAACTAAAACAAACTGAAGGAACTTTCCAAACGTTTTGATTTTAATATTAATTTAATTTAACAAAGTGATTATTCAAAAAAATTGTATCTTTTGTTATTATACTGTTTGGGTTAAAAATTTTTATTTAAAAATGGATTGTGAAATGAAATGTGAAGAAGTTCCTGTTCAATCAAAACCTAAAAAATCTGAATCAAAAAAGTCATCTGACAACTGGTCTAAAAAAATTTTTGAACTTATTAAAAGAGTTGATAGTTTTAGAGGTATTTAAAATCCTTGGATTACAGAAAATTTACACATTATAAAAAAATTATAAAGCATGCAGGCAATATATATATATATATATATATATATATATATATATATATATATATATATATATATATATATATATATATATATATATATATATATATATATATATATATATATATATATGTATATATATATATATATATTCATTTATAAATTATTTGGAAATCACTTATCAAACTTTTTTATTCAACACTGTGTTTTGTCAGACCCATCAGAAATGCTATTTCTGCATGAGTATTTACTCATCAGAAATGCATGTGTTTCATCAGTAAAGACATATCAGAAATAACATTTCTGACAAGTATTTGCTGATGAAATACAGTGTTAAATGAAAAATATTTGATAGGTGATTTTCTACTAATTCATTATTGCTCTGTTCTTTTATGAACATTGAGCACTCTATTTTGAGAATACATTTAGAATTATATATATATATATATATATATATATATATATATATATATATATATATATATATATATATATTATATATATATATATATATATACAGGGGTTAAAGTAGGGGGAAATGCCATTCCTCCTTAGCTGACAAATCAAGAAACTGTTTCGCTTTGCTCAATATTTCTTTGTAACAGTTCTTCCTGGTTTTTGAGTTTGCTTTTTTTTTTTTTTTACAATAGTATTGTTTATAAAGTTCACTTTTAACGCTGATTTTTATTGAAGTTAAACAGCTATGTTATCATTTGCTAAAATTTATGACTGCGAGAAAAAACTTTTTATTTTTTGCTTACAATTAAATTTAAATTGGCATAATTTTTGAATGATTTAAAAGAACTTGGAATAAAATAAAATATTTTGTTAAGATTTTATTTATAAAAATCTGCTTATTTTGAGCTTGATATAGCTTACTTTTTGTATGAGCTAGCTAACCAGACATGAGAAACATTTATATGTTTATACTTATATCAAATAAAATTGCTTTTCAAAAAATTATGATGATTAAAGCCTGAGAACGAAAACACCCTAAAATTTGAGACGCCTGTGCCCCAAACGTGAAGCAACAAGTTGATAAAATTGTTTTTTTTTTTTACTTTTTTTAACTTAATTAATATTCATTAATAAATTGTAAACTTACTAAAAAAATTTTTTGTTGTTGTTTTCATTTCATCTCCTCAAGGCCGAGAAGGCCACTACAGATGAGGAGGCTACTTAATTGTGGTTATAACCCTCTCTCAACTCTATATATTCCGAAACACGAACCTTGACGAACAAGGCCGTTGCGCGGAGAACAGGTTGTGTGCGGTACTACCAGGGACGTGGTGGGGATCGAACTTGGAATCTCTTGCTTATGAAGCAAGCGCTCTACCACTACACCACTACCGCATAGAAAATAAAAACATAACTATTTCTTGGTTATGCTATTACGTTTCTGTTTGAACACCAGAAATTAGCTCATTTTAAAGTTTCTTTCTCTAATATAACCATTTAATTTAAACATTAAGCAAATAATTGTGCACCTAACAAAAATATACTTACAGCAAGAATTTGAGGGAATGACTCTGCACCCGAATGAGCTGTTCTGCATAAGTTAATAATTGTGGACAGAAGTAGTATTAGTTATCATGCAAGACCTCAAAATACATCAAAAGTGCACCTAACAAAAATAATCCTACAGCAAAAATTTGAAGGAATGACTCTGCTCCCGAATGGGCTGTTCTGCATCCCTTTGAACAAATAATTTAAACTTTTAAACACCTTTCCAGTTGGTTTACTATTATTTTTTAACCCCTGTATATATATATATATATATATATATATATATATATATATATATATATATATATATATATATATATATATATATCAATGTATACACAATTTACAGCTTTGGCAAAAGTATAACTTTTTCTCTCAAAACCACGAAGTCATTTTTTATAAGTCTATTTCAGCAATTGCTTACTTGTTTTGCTTATCTTTCTAGCATAATGCTTTTTCAGAAAAAAAAACAAAAAATAATGAAAAAAAAGATTGCTACCAAACCGCAAACCCTCAGTCGATGTAGTGGCTCTACTTTGTGGCAGCAGACTATAAGATAGTTAGTGAATGTACTGAAGCCCCCGGCAGCTGGCTATTTCAGTATTATATCTTACATGCTATCTAAACACACATTAATAGTTAATATTATTTTTATTTTACTTTTTTATGTTACTATTATTAAACTCCTTTAATTCATTATTCCTTTTTTCTATTTTCAACACTGTTCATTAAATTCATTTGCAACACTATTCTTTTTTTTTTTGTTTCAGACACTATTCATTAAACTCCTTGGCGACATTCCTTTTTTTATTTTCAATACTATTCATTAAGTTCATTTGCAACATTATTCTTAATTCTGTTATTTAACAATCAATAATGCGACAATATTCTTTTTTTACATTTTGGACAATCAAATTTGCGACAATTAAAATTTTGTGACACTATTCCGCCACACCGAATAACTGATAAATATAAAATTATTACACTCTATTTTATATTGATAAAACATAAAGTTATCTATCTGATCAAAAATAAAATTATTACACTCTAATTTATTGCATAATAATTTTTAAATTATGTAATGAATTATATATTTTATATAGTAATTACTTTAATATATTATTAACTTTTATTGTGGAATTTTTAATTGTTGTAATTATTTTTAAAATCCCTGCATTCTATTACAATAAAAAAACTAGAAAGCATTTTTTATAAGCAGTAAAACCTTTTTTAGCTCTTTGTCAAAAATTTTATCAAATAAATAATGTGGTTAATAAATAATTTGATAGCTAGTGTAAAAACCCATAAAAAACTCTTGTCGAAACAATTTTTTCAAGTTGCAATAAATGATGCTCGTTATGTATATATTCTTGTAACATTAACGTTGTAAATATATGCTTGTAACAAGTATAAAACCCACCAAGTCATATATATATATATATATATATATATATATATATATATATATATATATATATATATATATATATATATATATATATATATATATTTCTTTGTATTATTTCGATCTGTTTTTGCATAGATCCCCATCAGGTTGAAAAGAAACCATAAATAATATCATTTATGGCTTATTTTAAATGTATATTATAAAATTTAATTTATATTGTAAACAAGTATATATCTTATACTGCTGGTTTAGGTGAGCAGTCTGATGTCATACTGAAATGAATCTTCTATAGCTGGTTTAGATAAGCCTTTGCTCACTAGCTTTGCTTATTTTTAAAGCATATGGCTTTTTCATAAAAAGAAGAGTTATGAAGAATAATGAAAGAAAATATTGCTGCCCAACCCCAGTTTGTTTAAATCTCTTTTAACCTTTTTTTTCCCCTAATATTAAAAAATAAGTTTTGAATTTTTACTATTTTTACATGTTTTACGCAAACTGTAATATCATTATAGCCATAGCTTTATTAGTTTCATAACACAAGCAATTAATACATTCTAAAAAGTGAATTAAAAAGAAGTTTACATCACTCGCTCTTACATTATTGTTGATCATTTTAAAGCTAAATTCCAGATCTTGCTTAACCACCTGCAGAACATTCTGATAATATTCTTCTCCCTTTAAAGAAGCCAGAAAGTCCGCACTAAATTTAACTCCCTGCTCAGCATAGTTGTTAACAATCTTAATGGCATTCAGGTTGACTAATGATACATTAAATGAGCTTAAGTTTGATCAGTTACAAACATTATCGTGTATCAAGAACTATGAGTTCAACTGAAGGATACAAAAGATAAACTACAAGTCTGGTTTAACCAGATCTGCTAATCTTTTTGAAATTGTTATCTCAGTGGGAAATCTGGGCTTCCCAAATCTGTGGTATGACATAATCAAAGCATCATCAGTCTTTACTGCATGAAGTTTTTCTGAAAGAGCGCGACATTCATTTGCTGATACCTTAATCCACTGAGATATTATTTCTGTTGTTAAGTACCATTATTTGAAGGCACAAATTGCACTTGATATCTCTGGATTAACAGCTGCATATGACAGCATTGGCTGGTAAAATTTCAGGTTGTGCCATAATGCATATTTCACAGATATGCAATACATCCACAATGAACTATAGACAAGTGTCACAAAAATTACCAAAGTGGTGGAGTTTCAAAGTCAGCTTGTTTGTTGTTATTAATTGAAAACGAGATAATTGTTTTGCAAACTTTTTAAAGTTGCAGATATTGATGATCATAGTGTTGCTGATCTGTGTGAACCCAGAAGTTCAAAGTATTTACGAAATCTAGAGAACACTGTAACATCTGGAGATTTTAAAGTTTCTATCTTTAGTTTATCAAACACATGTGATAATATAACTTCGACAGCATGATGATGCCAAGCGGACCATATAAGAGCATTACCTAGTCGCTGCTAGATTGTGACTCTTGCTGCTGTCACATATCCAGCGTTTGATGCTGTAGTATCAAATGTCATATTTACTACTGAATCACAACATTTCTGTAAACAAAATTGAAAAAAGTTTGCTACAATGTCTCCTGTATTTTGATATGTACCATGTTGGTATAGGGGAATGCAAAGAAGTTTGAGCTGATTTGCATTTACAACCACTACTGTAAGTCGTTCTTCAGAAATGATTTTGTTTGATGATGAATGGAGTAACTTAGAATCCAAGTATTACGTGAGCAGCTTCGGAACAACCCACTGATCTTTGTAGTTTGTAGCAATAGTTTTTGCAACTTGATAACAGCATTTATCAGTGGTTTAAAAGAATGCAGAGACTTTAGACGAGTCTCCTCCAGCTTCTTCAATAAACACATCACTGTATGCAGCTTGTTGTAATGGGGTAATCTTCAGTCTTGTTACAACAGAAACAAGCTTTAGCTTTTGTTGAATATCTTAAGTAATGAATGCTGGTATACCAGTTCAGGCTGAACGATGATGACTTTAAGAGTTTTTTTTTTGACAAAGCAGAAACAGTTGATTTGGGTATTTAAAGAATTTAACTGTTTTTATGTCACTATCTGCTAACTATCTGTCTAGAAAATGCATATTTTCAGTGTTTTCCATGTGTTGTTCAAAATTACTGGGCCAGAGTGCAAATGTATTAGACAGTGTCTTATCCATTTGTTAAACATTTTCAATGCACCATGCAGTTGACCTGCATTTGATCAGAAAATAAACTCTTAGTTTTGCATTGTCATATAAATATTTTGGAAGCTTCTGGTAAAATAATTTCACTAATTATTGGAAAATTAGCTCATTTCAATTAATTAGCTTTTCCATAAAATATGATAATCTGTGCTAGTACCGATTTAGCACCGATTTAGCACATTTTTTTTAAATTTGGCACAGCTTTCTTGCACTCAAGTTTTGAAATGCCACATTAAATAACGCAAAACTTGCATTGATGTCAGCAGTCGAGAACCGATTATCTTAGTATCAAGGTCAGTAATGCCACAGGCCCTGATATGTTTTTAACAACAGATACTACAGAAGCAGACATTTTTTGAAATTGAAACTCAAGATTATTAGCATGACTCTAGCATGTGTTAGTGCTAAGGTCAAAAGTGCCAGTGTTTGGCCTAAAGATTGTAATGACTGTTTTTCCATTCAATTTATAAATTATGACAAGTTGACAACAACAAAAACATAAGAAATATAAACATATTACATGGTAATAACCATAAGAATTTGTAAATTTGTTACACTTTTTTGATTTTATAAACAAAAGATTTCAAAAATACAAGATGTCAACTAATGTAAGCAAAAATATAATAGATAACAACATAGAAATCAGCTAATCAGTTTTTTGATGAAGAATATTTCAAGCATTTTGTAGCATGCAAAAATCCTATTGTGTCAAGATATACATTTTAACATTTTTCATATTTGTGGTGAACCCCCTAAATGAGTTCCAAATTGCGTAAAATGTATGTATGTATGTTTGTATGTATGTATGTATGTGTATGTATGTGTATGTATGTATATAAATATACACATACACAGGCTTGGACAAGAATGGCATGCAGTCAAATGTTATTGCTGACCATGCGAATGATTTTTTTTTTTTTGACAACTTGATTATGACTAGATCTTTTAATGATATAAATGCTTCAGAATTGCGCTGAAAAAATACCGCTAAGCTAAATTTAATTAGGAATAAAAATAAAAAATTTAAAAAGTGAATAAAAAAAAAAATTTAATTAGGAATAAAAAAAAAAAATTTAAAAGTGTTACATATAACATTTTTAAATTGTATAATTATATATTTATTTTTATATACAAATTATTTTTATACTAATTATATAAATATACATTTATTTGTTCAAAAAAGTTGCAAAAAAATTGTTTAAAAAAACAGCTCATATTTTTTCTACATCAGATTTATCTTATTATCACATCGAAGCTTTAATTCCTTATTTAGTTTCAATTCAAGTTTAACTTTAAACCATTATTAAAGAATACTGTGATTGGCAAAAATGATATTTTACAATGTCATTAACAAAAGCAATTCTAATAAATTCGGAATCTCTCATCTTTGGGATTGATATTATTAGCTATCTCAAGGATAGCTATTTGTAAAGAACGTTTCCTCTAGTCATCTCTTACAATTTGTTCTCTGACAATCAATACAGATTCTGATCCTCTTTCCTACTCATGACTTGTTAACCATTGTAACAGAAAGGTTTTATTGGGCTTTAAATAGAGATGGTGAGACAAGGCCTATCATGCTGTATAGACCAACTTGCTTCATATGGTGTATTTAGGAAAGTTTTTAAAATTATCTAATTCTTTTCTAAGTGCAGTATTTGATGGAAAACACTCATTTTAATACAGGATCAAGGATGTTCTATCCTTGGTCATGTGTTGTTCCTTATCTATATTAATAATCTTCCTAATCTTCCTAATCTTCTCATTTTGCTGATGCTCTTTTTGATGAAGACACAACTATATTTTTTAGTCTTGTCAAAAAGTCACCACTTTTTGATTGCTTCAAACAGACAACCAATCTTGAATTTAATCTTTCTTTTCTTGTTGCTTACTGCAAATAATTATTGCAGTACTTTTGATATTTTTGTATTGATTAGTAGCAACACTCTTACTGAGCCCTCTTTTTATGTTCTTTTGGATTATCATTGACCACAACCCTTTATGGAAACAATATAAACAATTTACTCATGCCATAATTACTGTTTAAACCAGCTATCATGATTTGTTCTAATGCATTGCAAAATTTAATCTCTCTTCATACAGCAAAGTGGTATCCTTTTACTGTAACTTTTTTTTATGCTCAAAATAGTTTTATTAAGTTATTTTCCTTAAACATTTTCATGTTTTCCTGACTAATACAACTTTTAGTCAGCTGCTTTTTTGCTCTTTTAATTAGCGGTTGCTATGTTATAATAGAAAAAAAGTCGTTAAAAAAAGCAGTTTAACCGCAATAGAATTTTTTTGTTAAAGAAAATTTTTTTATTCATTAACTTTTTTTTTATGCCTAAAAGACTTTTAATTAAATTAAAACATAGAATAATATAAAATATTTAGTCTAATAATATTTGCCAAGCAAGCTAAAATAAAAATATCGATTTTGATTTTGTCTATAAAAATAAGATAAAGACTTACGTAAAAAGTTTATGAAAAAATATATGAATATTTTTTTAATAAAGGTCATCATCACAAAGTACCAGAAATCAAATTTGATAATGTATATTAGCAGGGGTTCAATTATGGGTTCATGTCACATTGTATACTTATATCATACTATCAACTCATATTTATTATATATATATTGATTAATATTTATAATGATATCTTTACAAAATGCTTTATATTAATAAAGTATTTATGAAAAATTTCAAAGATGTTTGTATAAAAAAGAAATTATTACTGATTTAGAACATTAATTAACAACTGACTATGGAGAATAAATGTAGATACTTTAGGCATCACAATTTTTTTCTCTTCCTTCCCTTTTTTAACAGTTAGCCAATAAACTAAAGAAAGCTAATAATTATTACAATAATTATAGTAAATATTTATACATTTAATAAAAAGTAATTATAATTAATAATTATATTATTTTAGTTGCCAATCAATTTTTTTTTTCTAGGTAAAAAGCAAAATGGGTGTGTTCCGTTTATACTTGACGATGTGCAGATAGGATTGATACAACCAGCAGTGTTGAAAAAGTTAGAGTTTTATCATGATATATTTTATGTTGTTAGAGATTTACTTACTAAGACTGTTAAATATGTTACTATGGCATCCACATTAAATGATAAAAAGTCAAGAAGTCAACAGTTTGCATGTGTAATGAGAGACTGGAAAGATAGAGATTTGTTTCCACCTCTTAGTGGATGGAGAAATGAGGTAAAAAAAAATTTCACTTGTTATTTTTATTTTCATTTAAATATTTAAAATTTTTAAATTTTTTTTTTTTTTTTTTAATGTTTTTTCAAAAGTTATAATCATTTTTAGAGTATTTATTTCACATCATCTTTATCATTTTATATTTCACATCATCTTTATCATTTTATATTTCACATCATCTTTATCATTTTATATTTCACATCATCTTTACCATTTTATATTTCACATCATCTTTACCATTTTATATTTCACATCATCTTTACCATTTTATATTTCACATCATCTTTACCATTTTATATTTCACATCATCTTTATCATTTTATATTTCACATCATCTTTATCATTTTATATTTCACATCATCTTTATCATTTTATATTTCACATCATCTTTATCATTTTATATTTCACATCATCTTTACCATTTTATATTTCACATCATCTTTACCATTTTATATTTCACATCATCTTTATCATTTTATATTTCACATCATCTTTACCATTTTATATTTCACATCATCTTTATCATTTTATATTTCACATCATCTTTACCATTTTATTTTTCACATCATCTTTATCATTTTATATTTCACATCATCTTTACCATTTTATATTTCACATCATCTTTATCATTTTATATTTCACATCATATTTATCATTTTATATTTCACATCATCTTTATCATTTTATATTTCACATCATCTTTATCATTTTATATTTCACATCATCTTTATCATTTTATATTTCACATCATATTTATCATTTTATATTTCACATCATCTTTATCATTTTATATTTCACATCATCTTTATCATTTTATATTTCACATCATCTTTATCATTTTATATTTCACATCATCTTTTTCATTTTATATTTCACATCATCTTTACCATTATATATTTCACATCATCTTTACCATTTTATATTTCACATCATCTTTACCATTTTCTATTTCACATCATCTTTACCATTTTCTATTTCACATCATCTTTTTCATTTTATATTTCACATCGTCTTTACAATTTTATATTACCATCATATAATTATATATACCATACCATTATATAACCATCTCTATAAAATGTGGTTTCATTTTAAAGTGGTTTGAGGGGCACTGACCAGAACATTACTAGAGTTCGGTTTTAAATAAACATTAGTTACTTAATAGATTTTTGGAGTCAAACATTTTACTAATAGTAGATATGATCTTTAATAAGACTTTATTAAACTTAAAGATCCTTTTTTGCTGACTTTTTTCTCTATGTTTATGATTGAAGATTGCAACAGCATAAGAAAAAGAGAACTACAAAAAAGAGTGGGCTAAACATTGAGTCAGGAAAAAAAGTCTTCATAACTTTATCAAACTAAAATATCACAATTGTCAGCAAGTTGGCAGAAGTCTTAACCCAAAGACATAAATAATGTTTCAATTTTAGGCTGAATTTAATTTAAATTTTCATTGATATCTTCATCATTATGTCTCTTTGAGAGCTAAAAACAATAAAAAATGTTATTATAATAAAGTATAAAAAAGTTTTATATAATAGAAGGTATAAAATCACTAATTAACAGATAACTGTATAATAAAACATATATACATACATATTAGTATTATTTAAAATAATTAGATAAAAATATGTATTGTGTGTTGTTTAAACACTACAATAATCAGTTTTTATTCTCTTTGTGTGTGTGTGTTGTTTTAGACTACAATTTTTCTTGAAAATAATTTTAACTTTAGCTTTGCTTGGGTTTTCCATTACTTCAAAAATTACTAAATTTTCAGGCATTAACAGACAATCCACGCAAACTAATTATATATAAAGTGTATAGCATATAGGTATATTTATGTATACATTGAAAATAAAATTAAAGCTAATTTTAAAAAACTTGGCCTTTAGTCCTATTTAAGCAAAATTATTATTTTGTTCAATAGTTATTTTTTTTTCCTCAAAATTTAGTTCATTTATATTATTACATTTATATCATTATATACTATATACTATTTTTAGGTTATGGAAACCTTATAGTTTTTTAATTCCTTTATTTCATCTTTTTATTTCTTTTTGTTGAAACAAAATCCTTTGTAAATATGATGTGTTTATATACACATACAGTTTAATAAAAAAAAATCTATAAATCTTGAAAAATAATGACCATTCAAGCTTAAAACACTTCACATAAGTTGTAATGTAAGCAAAAATGGCTCTACAAAATACATGAGTTTTGTGTGTAAAATTCATAATGTGAAGCAACAACATTAAAAATGCTGTGTTAAAAATGACACACAAAAAAAATTCTTGAAATTATTTAAAAAATACGTTATCTCATAAAAATAAAAGTTTAGAGATGTTCTTAATATTTAAATTTTATTAGAACTCTTGCTTTTACTTAAAAAAATTGTTTTACTCTTAAGATATATGACATAAGGAAATCTTTTAACAGTGAAGCTGTTCTTGAAGTGGAGAGATCAGCCTGTGGTAAGTGTCAGGAATTTTTTTATTTCAAAACTATTTGTTTTTTTGTTTTATCAAATGTCTTTTTAAATAGTTAATCTTTTCTGTCATTATTATGCTTTGTTTATTTATAATTTTTTTTAATTTGAAGCTTCTTTTTTTTTTATCAAATTTTTTACTTGAAACCATTTTATTAATACAAAATTAAAACACATCTTATTTTGTTATATTGTTAACATTTTTTGTACAAAAAAAGAAATTTTGGAAATACCATTCAAAGCTGTTCTTCATTTTATGATTTTAGAAATGATCAAAATGAAAAAAACTTTCTAAAAGAAAGTTGTTAGTGACTACTTTAGATGCTTTATGTAAAATTGATTTTTATGAAATTTTTTAATTAATCAAAATCAAAATTTTAACTCTTCAAAACATTAACTCTTCTTTGATATAAGCTCATAAAATGAATATTTCTTTCGTTTATGGTTTTAGAAAACAAGTTAAATATCAGATTTCCAAGTAAGCAAATCTGATATTTAACTTGTATTGAGAAAGAGAAAAGCAAAAACAAAAACACTAGTTTTTCATATATTGTTAACATCAATGCCACAAGACCATTGTATCTACTTAAATGATTAATTAAACAGTTAACAATTAAACGTTGCCAATTTCTTGTCAGTTTTAGATCAAATAGATTTAAAAACTCAAATACAAACTTTAAATAAGCAAAAGGCTAGGAGAAGATCTTTACTTGGTAGAAGATTAGATAAATAAAAGAGTTCATTCTATTATTTACATCAAGGATAAGGAATTAGAAGCAAGAGTCGAAAGGAGAAATAGATACAAAATGTTTAAAGAATACAGGGAAAAAATGGTGGCCTATAACTTAAACTAATTTTGAAAATTTTTGGATTTTTATATTTACACCTAATTAAAACATGTACTATTAATTTTCCAACTTATGAAATCGTTGACCTACTGAATTTTCAACCTACTGAATATTTAACCTGCTGTAATTTCAATTTTATAACTACGTTTTTCTGGTATGTATTTTGTATATTTTCTTGTTGATTTGAATATTAGCCAAATTTGATCAGCCTTGGTGCAGTAGTTGAAGTGCTGTCTTCAGAATTGGGAGGTATAAGGTTCGATGAATGCCTTGAAAACTTATTGATTGTTAATTTAAAAAATAAAAAAATTCATAGTTTAAAAAAAACAACATTAAAAACACATAAACGGATAATCGGTTCACAAATAAAAAATCTATAAAATAGATCGAGAAATAAATTAGTGGAAAATGAAAAAGTCATAAATTGGTTGAAAATCAAACTATATAAGACTAAAATCAGTTGAAAACAATTTAGGCCTCAGTAGGCTGTCTGAAAATTAGTTTCACTTTTTAGTAGATGTTCTTTTTCTAAACAACTAATTAGGTCAAGATTTTTGTAGGTCTAACTATGGTTGTTGACTTTTAACAGAAGATGAAGAGGATATTAGCTATATTTATAAAGGTGAAGAAGATATTACCCATATTGAAGAAACTGAATAGAATGTTAACCTGATGAAGATAAAGTTTTTTATTAGCCATATTGATGAAATTGAATAGGATGTTAGCCATATTGAGGAAGATGAAAACAATATTTCTTTAAAGAGTTTTTCAAAGTAACATCAAAAAAACATCTGATTTAGTTTTATTAATACATTATGCTGGTACATTTTAAGATGCCAGACAAAGTTTTTGCAGAGATGATCTCTGGTTAATAAAAAGTTTGGTTAATTTGTCGACATCATTTTTATGCACCTTACCCATTTGTACAAAGCAATAACTCAATAATAATAGTTAAAAAGCAAAGGTGCATAATTTAATGTATTAGGTATATACTAAATTATATACTTAACTCAAACTTTAGGCAGGAATGGAAATATATTTTGCAATTTATTTCTGCTATTTTAAATATAGGCTTGAATGGTTTTTTGACAACTATTATTTAGTTCAGGTATGACTTGTTGACTTAAAGCAAAGAATTTTATTGAGATTTTAGTAGAAAACAATTGGAAGAGCAGTAAAGCTTGATCTCAAGTGCTAATCCACAGTTTACACAAACACATCCAAGATATGCTATTTGACTTGCCATGTGACTCATCTTAAGGGGGCACCCATTAAGTACATACACAGTAAAACATACTTTTATGCTGTGCAACAATCCATTATTTTCTTAAAACTTGTGAAATTCAATGCTTTTTTTAAGTAAATAAAGAAGAGATAGAGATTTAGAGATTCAAACCTGGCTTTGATTATGGTTTTTAACCTTGTTTCATAGGATGGTAAAAAAAATGCAGGCATCGACTCTGGACTGAAAATTGATATTGAAACCTACCAAAGACATCCTCAACACATATGTCAAGCCCTAGATCGAGTTCAGATACTCTCTGGAGACCAAGGTGGTATTCCAGCAGGATCAAGCACTGTGCCATACATCGAAGAAAATACAGAAGTGGCTAGAACATAACATTCTGGATTTCTTGGCTGAGGACATCTGACCCACTAGTTCATCAGACCTGAATTCATTGGACTACCCTGTATGTGCATATGTCAAGTCAAAGGCCTGTGTAATGCCCATAATAGTGTTGTGCTGGAGCCAAATTTTCTACTGACATTGGCCAGGGTCAAGACCCTGATTGAGGGGTCCATATTGAGTAAAATGTTGCTAAAAAATTTATCTTTGATTTAAAAAAAGAATTAAATAAATTTTATTTTAGATTTTAAAAAAAAGTTGACACTAGTCCGGAATGTAGCGCAACATACTGTAATTAGTTATCTGTATAAACAACAAAAAAATAAAATGATTTTAAAATATGGCTTGTATCTGCAACTTTCCATACACTTGTATTTTTTCTAAACATCCATATTTTTTAAGTCTAGTCTTGCTAAACGTTATATTCACAAATTATACAGGAAGAATAAAATTAGATATCATGTTGTTGAAAAATTTGTAAAGATATAAGAACTCGTTTACTTCTTTTTATTTTTAATGAATATGATAAAAATGTTGGGAAAATTATACAGAAGTTTTACTTTTCCATATAATTCTTTTCAACAATATACAGCAAAAAGCTAATAAAATTCAAAAATACAGCAAAAAGCTGCTGTAAATGTTTTACTTGCATAAAAACAAAACTCTACATAAAGCTTGTCCTTTTTGAAATTTGAGCTTGAATATTTTTTGTGGCTTCTAAAGTGATATAGAACAGCTTTTCACATCACATCTAACATTTTGCAATCAAAAAATAATAATTAAAAAGATAAAAAAAGTTGTGAAGTCTATTATCATCCATATACATAACAGTGAAATAAGGTTGGCCAAAAAAATCTTCAGTATTTTCTTATCCTTGAATTTTTTTTTTCAAAATCAAAACTATAAAAAAAGATTACTAAAATACCTTATTCGAGTAGCAGTATACTTTATTTGGGTAGAAGTATTCCTTATTTGGGTAGGAGTATCTTTAATATGGTTCATCATCAGCTAGTCTCTTAAATACATTGTTATTTAAGAGACTAACTTATTATATTTTTGTTATTTACTATTATTATTTATTATTACTATAAGGGTTTTGAAAATTTTGTAAATATATGTTTATATTATATTTATGACTATATTATAATATAAAACACAGTTCAGAAATTGTAATTGAATAATGTAGTAAAATAATCACTTGTTTGATAAAATAAACTTCAAGTTAATTTTTTCAGCACTTCTACACTTTATTTCTTGCATGATTTTAATCGCTATTCTTGCGCAAATATTACTTCTTTGTGTTTGAATTGCTGTATTGTCTCTATTCCAATGTTTCCTAAAAATTGTTTGCGCTTTCTTGTGTTTTTTTAAAACCTTATCAAACTTTTTATAATTGTCTTCTCTTATTAAAATGATCACTGAACAAACATCAAACCAAGTCCCACAAATCAATGCACAAAATTCAGCTGTTCACGTTGGTCTGGAAGTAGCAGAAAAGTTATTTCTTAGATTTGCACTTTGTCATTAGATTTGACTAGTTTCATTGACTTCTTGCACAAAATCATATGATATATTGGGAGATGTTGACTTTCCATCAAGAATTTGGTCAATGGAATGCTTTAGGACTAAATATAATACGTGATGTTGACATCCTACTGAGGTATAGAAATGCCTTTTTCTTCCATGGACCAGTACAACAACTCCAATTATCACTCCAGTATTGGCACTTGTGGTATCACAGATTATAACTTTAATGCTTTCCTACAAGATATATTTGTAGGAAAGCATTTAGGTCCTGAGTTATTTCATTAAATATTGTTAATGCTTTTCCATCACTAAGAATTAGACTAACTTCACGGTGCTGATTTTATAATACAATTAAACTTGCATTTGTTTGTTAATTTTCTTACCATCAAAGTGCAGAGACCAATTTTTATTTTAAAAGTTTGCTTAAATTACTTGGTTTTGGTGGTGGAATATTGGTTGGTTTTTTTTAACAGGAGGTTCAACAGTATATTCACAGTCATTAGTATCATCATCAGAGGTTTCTAGTTATTTTAATATATGAGAAGCATTTTAAGATTTTCCATTTCTACATGAAGAAGGAAGATTACATGCACTACTGTTTAAGATATTTGTTCTGTCAACATTTGGAGAATGCACTTTAATTTGTATTGTTGTTGCATAGTCAACTTCTCCTTGTGATTTATATATTCAGTTGCCAACTAGATGCCATCTGTTTTTGTAATATCAAACACATTTGCAAATTTAACTTAAGCACAATCTTTATGTTATTTCAAAAAGTTATATTTTTTAATTAATGCATCAATCTTCCTCACTATTGGAAAATTTACTTTTTCCTAAAATTTTTCTGTTCATCAGCTATCAGTTTAATTCTGAGATTTGTTGATTTTTTGTCTTTTGAAAGAAATTGATACCTTCCAAAAATTTTCATTCATTTCGGCATTCTAGATAAGCCATCAAATGGTTCATTGATTATTTGAAACAATTTTCTTTGTATGACATTCTTTTGGTAATCTGTCAAGTTTTTTTCTCCAGGTACCAGAATTTTTTCCAATGCAGTACAATGCTATACACTAAAAACACTCCCATGCAACAACTAAAAGCGGAAACAGATATTATACCAAAGAGCAAATATTCATAGAGAATTAGTTTCCCAATAACTAAAATTTGTTCGTTTCTATAGTGCAGCACTTTTTAGATTTATTAGATTTTATAAAAATTTAAAGCTTTTCAAATTCTTCAAAGTTATTGATTGTTTGAGATATGAAGGCCTTTTTCTCTTCCTTGTTGTTCTTTTCCTATACACCAGTTGTACATATATGTATATACATATATATATATATATATATATATATATATATATATATATATATATATATATATATATATATATATATATATATATATATATATATATATATATATATATATATATATATATATATATATATATATATAACACATATAACTGCAAAATAAGCTTGGTACAGTAGTAAGATGTTTAATTTTTATTATGCTGAAGAAAAGTAATGAAAAATACGAATAAAGTATTTGCATAAAAAAATTTAGATATATTCTTTATCTCTATATTTTCTTTTTTTTTCTCTGTCTAAAAAAGTTCTCAAAAAACTATTTATAATTTAAAAAATTAAAAAGGCGCTACATATTAATACTGTGTTTACACAACTGTAGATGTATATAAATGTATTTAATAAATGTGTTAAATTATATTTTCTATAAATAAGACATATTTATATAAAAATCTTTGTTATCAAGGATTATTTGGTTTTCGAACTTATGGGATTCATGTAAATGGATACGTAAGAAATGACAGTGGTGATGTGTATATGTGGATTGCCAGACGTAGCAAATCAAAGCCAACTTTTCCTGGAAAGCTTGACAATACAGTATTTTTTACTTTGGTTTTATATTTATAATAATATTACAAGCCTTTTAAAAGTGTGTTGAGTATCACAGAAATAGTTATATAATCGTTTGTGACTGTGTAACTGTGCTTTAAGTTTCAAAAATAAAAATAAAAAGTTTTAAGACTTAAACTTAAATTTGAATAAACTTTTTTCTTTTTCACCAGAGTGCATTTATAATATGGAATCTAAAAAAATGGAAGCAAATTTGGCATATGAGTCAGTAAAATTAAAAATTGCCTTTTTTTTGAGTTTGTAGTCTCGGGCGTTTAATACATATACTAAAAGTATCTGCATTTTCTTTTGTAAAATGTATGATGAAATTGCAGCCTTATATAATATTATAAAAAAAAACGATCATTTTTTGTTAGATAATATAAAATTTTCATAAGTTAAAATAATTTACCTCCAATTTTAGAATAAAATAGAATAAAATTTTTTTATGTCTTTTTGCTTCCAGTTTGTGGCAAAATTATGGCTTGCTGCACTTTGGTGGCAAAAAAACAAGTTTAATTTGGGGCATAGAAGGATAGTTTTGATTTATTTAGGGAGTGGGCTTATTGTCCTTCTCTATCTAATCTTTTTTAGGAAAATTAGATAATTTTTAGTGTTTGATGAGGGAGAGGGAGAGGGAGAGGGGGAGAAGAAGTAATAGTTTCTGAGATTTAACACAAGCTTATAATACATAAACAAAAATAAGTATTTTGTTTTCAATTATTTGTTTATTACTCGGCTGCAATATTTTATAACATGTTGTTATTTATAATAATACTGCAAAGATATACAGTATCGGACAAAACAAGTGCAACCAAATAATGCAAATATAGTTTCTTTATATAAAAGTCCTGCATTTTTTCAATTTAGAGAAATAACTATGTAACTGTTTAGAGACAACGTTCTTCAAGTTTTATTCATCACAAAGTTCATTATTTGTACACGAAAATTAATAATTTGATCAAAAGTATTAAAAAAAGTTGATTTCTTTCTGGGCAAAACAAGTGCAACTCTACAAAATGTTGACCAAACTGTATTTTGCTATCAATATTTCGTGGCGAATCCTTTGTTGTCGATCAGTTATGACTTATTACGAACACCTTCACGATTAATTCTGTGGTTGACAATCTCCCACAGGTTCACGATAGGGTTGAGATCCGGAGATTGAGGCTGCCAATCCATTACCGATAGGTGGTTGTCTCGAAATCACTGCTTGACTACTTTTGCAGTGTGTTTCGGATTGTTGCCTTGCTGAAAAACCCATTTTATTGGCATATTCCATTCAGCATGAGGTAACATAACATCTTTCAAGATATTTTTATACATGAAGCGGTCCTTTATTCCATTGATTCGATATATTGGACCCAGACCGTTAGCCGAAAAACACTCCCAGACCATTACATTGCCTCCACCATGCTTCACGGTCTTATGGCAGTAACGTAAATAGAGGCATTTTCCGGCCGATTGACGTACACGACAAATGCCATCACTCCCAATGATGTTGAACTTCAATTCATCACTGAACAAGACAGTTCGCCATTTCTGCACATTCCAGTCAATATGAGATGTAGCAAACAGGAATCTTTTCTTCTGGTTCTTTAGTGAAATCAGCGGTTTCTTGGCAGGGCGTTGAGAAAACAATCCGGCTTCAACAGCACATCGTCTGATTGTTTTGTCTGATACAGGCAGCTCTAATTGCTTTTGTATCTTGACTGATGATATCCAGATATCCTTCTTGATGGATCTGATGATCATAGAATCCTCTCTAGAAGTGGTGGAACACGGTCTTCCACCTTTGTTATCTGCTGCCAACTTTCCCGTTGAACGATATTTGGAACATAGTCTTGATACAGTCCATTTTTTCACGCAATATTTATCACAAATACTTTTTTGTGAAATTCCATTTACATAATTGCCAATAATTTTCTTTCTTAGTTCCAATCCAAGACTGTCGGGAGCCATTTTTGCACTTGAAGTCATAAAAATAATAAAAGTAAATAATCACGCTTCTTAAGGCTTACCGTGTTGCATTTACCTTGTGATGATACAATAATGCTCTGTGGAACACAGCGTCTTGGTTGGATGTGGACTGTATTGATGTAATGAAACACTTGTTGTATTTCACATCTTGTATTGATGTTCTTCGATAAAACACTTTGATAAAACTCACTTTGATAAACTGTCTTGATAATACTGACTGATTGACTTTCATATACTGAATGAATTATATGTCGGTTTACATGTCTCTTATATTGTAAAATGAACCTGTGTGAACCTGTTCTGGAAGATTCTAGATGCTTTTTTTCGATGCTTCTGGAAGCTTCTGGATGCGTCTGGATGCTTCCAGATGCTTTTTCTAGAAACTTCTGGAAGCTTCTGCATGCTTCTGGAAACTTTTGGATACTTCCTTTAATTATTAAAAAACTTCCATGACTTTGACACAGACGAGACTTAAGAAAATAAAACAAACCAAAAAAGTTGCACTTGTTTTGTCCGCTGCAAAATGGCACTTGTCAACGAAATTCTGCCTGTGTGCTGTCACCTGTCAGCTGATTGCTCATGTCATGACATGCTATGACTCCAGACTCCTGAACTGTTTGCTGTGGTAGTATAGTTCGTTTTGTTTTTAAGACATGTAAAATTAGGAACACTTTTTAGCATTGTTTGATGTTGGTTGCAAATGTTTTGTCCAATACTGTAAGGTAACATAAAGATAAAATAAGCTAACTAAAGCAATGTTTATTTTTATTTGAAATTCATATAAACCTACTTGTTTACAATTTATAAAACCTTTTTAGTGAAATGATAAGTTTTACTAAAAATGACTCTGTCATCCCTTTTTGACTCTCATATTTTGTTGTAATATTGAATATAACGTTTTTAAAAAAAATTATACTATTGTTCTTAGAAAGGCAAGATAAAGGTTTTGTTAACATAAAAAAGGACATTTGACCTCTTTTTCCCTTCGTCTGTTATCATAACTGTATATATTATAGTTTGATATAATCTTTGATATAATTTTATATTATAGTTTGATATAATCTTGGTAATCCGAAAGTTAAGATGTGTCTAGAAATTCTGTTATATTGATTTTTTAAAATTCAACATAATCAGATGTAAAAATCTAAATGGTTTATTTTAGTATATCTTTGTTTAACTATATTATTTTTTGTTGGAGAAAAGCAGAATGTAAGCGTGAATTCTTACAACATTTATAGTGATATAACATTAGTTTTTTAGTTTTTAAAATGAGAAGTTAAAATTTTAGGTTGCTGGTGGTATTAGTTCCGGAGATGGAGTGCTTGAGACTGTGATAAAAGAATGTAAAGAAGAAGCCGGAATTCCTGAAAAATTGGCCTCAACTGCTCGACCAGCTGGTACACTATGGTATCTTGTCATTCTCTAATTCACTTATCTGTTTTTAAATGTTATCTTTAAATACAAAAAGAAAAGTTTTTCTTATTTTTAAATATATATATATATATATATATATATATATATATATATATATATATATATATATATATATATATATATATATATATATATATATATATATATATATATATATATATATATATACATTAGTTATTATTATGAAAATGATGTTGAACTTCAACCTGAAATACTATTTGTTTACGATTTGGAGCTACCTCGTTCATTTGAGCCCACTAATACAGATGATGAGGTTTCTGATTTCTACTTACTTCCAATTAAAGAGGTTTGTAAATTTTCAAATATTGATTTATTAAAGGATATAAAAAGAGTACATAATTAAAAGGTTATACACAATACTTAAAAATATTTTTAAGTATACTTAAAAAAAAGTTTCTGTGTTGATGTATTCTCAGACTCAGAGACTCAGAGATCAGATCAAAGCAACCGAGGCGCAGTGGTAGCACACTTGCCTCAGAAAAGTAAGATCCGTGGTTCAAACCCCACCTCTGGGCAAGTTTTGTGACATCGGTTGGGAAGGGGGCGTTAACTTCCTATTAAATGCTCTTCCGCGGTGCTCTGTGATAAGACCGTAAGGACTTCTTGGGGCACCTAAATCAACTTTAAAAATATATATATGTAAAAAAAAGTTCCGAGTTTTGGTGTTCCGGACTTTTTATTTTTTTCGTAAATCTGGTGTACCGAAATTCAAAAATGTTTTCATACTTCTGCACAAACGTAAAAGTACAGCGCTTTTAGATTCTGTTATTTTAAATTTAGAATCCTTAAGCCTTATTTCAAATAGCACTTTATATTATTTTTGGATTAAAAATTATAAAATCAGGAGTTAACCTTTTTATATAGAGTCCATCAATAATTTCTTTTTTCAATTTCATTTTCATTTTCAAATTTCATTTTTTTTAATGAATTTATATTGTTGTTAATATACTATATAGTGTTGATGTTTTTAGGTAAAAGAGTTACTAGCTACTAATGAGTTTAAACCAAATTGTGCACTCGTGCTTCTCGATTTCTTTATAAGACATGGTGCCATCGATCCTGATACCGGTAGCTACTTAAATTATATTTCTTTTTTTACAACATTTTCCTGTGTTACAACTAAAACTTTTTTTGGACTTTGTATTTTTCATTTAGAACCAAATTATGTTGAATTTTCGCAAGGTTGTCGAAGATCGCTGCCTTATTAGTTGTATAGAAAACAAAGTTTATCGTACCAACAAGTTTTTAAATCTAATCTTTGATTATAAAGAAGTATTTTTAGTTGTTGATAGTTTTGAAAAGACATTAATGAAAGTGCGTAAAAATCTAAAAAATACTGTTGCGCTAAGAATCTTCGAGGTAGAGTTAAGAATCTAAGAATCTTCGTGGTTGAGTTAATGGTAAATTAGTTTTTAATTATTTATGAATTGAATTTGTATGTAAACATTTGTAAAATATAATAGACTATTTCAATGTAATAATGTATAGAAAATGTTTTATCCTTTTTTTGAATTTATTACGTATTTAGACAAAACTTAAAAAGACGAGAGTACTTTCAATATTTCAAAATCAAATAAAAATAATAATATAAGTCAAAAATAATATATATTAATTATTAAGAGGTAATAACTTTTTTTCAACGCATGTATTTAAATTTAAAATACCTTGTTAACATAAGATGCTACTCTGGCGTGCAATATGGAAAGATGGATTTTTGGTAGCCGACCTGCTCAACTCTTGGGCATTTCTTGGATTTCTCCGCAATTAAACATTAGTGGTTATTTTTTCTTATAAGTTGCGGTTAATGAGGCGTGCAGTGTTGTAAAAATCGTATTTTTAAACGATAACAACTTTTTTATTTTTAAATCCCACGCTAAAAGTTTCACTTCAATACCATTAATATTGTCACAAAATATTCATTTAACTCGTTACATTTTTTTAGTGAATAAAGTGGTTCCTATATGAAATTATAATAAGTTTACATGAGTTATAAATTAAACTCCACTAGCTTGTGTTCTAAACGCTAATCTTCTTTAACTACTAAAAAAACTTTAACAAATTTAAATCTATGAACTGAAATACTTTGAAAATAATAACATTATATATAAACCTTTTTATGAAACAATGTTTAATCAGTTTTTTATAACATACCGTGCACTTTATCTGGTAGTAGGTAAAATGCAAACAGCAAACCGGTAAGTTCTTCCGGTTTTTCTTAGCTAACAAAAAGAGAAGACTTTTTGTCAAAAGAGGAGTATAAAGTTGAATTGTCAGCAAAAAAAGTCACTTTAAATGTAAGGTTGTCAGGAAGATCATTAATGTAGATAAGAAGCAATACAGGACGAAGAATAAAATCTTGAGGTACCTCAGATGTAACTGGAAATGAAGAAAAGTGTAGGCCTTTGACGTTGATAAAACAGTTAGGAAAAAAATGTTTGATAATCTCAAAAACTTTACCAGATACACCATGCTTGAAACAAGCTTATAGAAAAGACCAGCATGTCAAGCATTATCGAAAACTGTAGATATGTCAAGAGAAAAAGTCCTAGCTTCGTCGCTTACATCTAATGCGTCATAGAATCTTGGTTTATCTTATACTTTTTCCATTTTAAATATAAACTGAAAAATTCTCAATAAGGAATGTGGTCAGGTATTTTTAATTTAACTATGCATACTTGTTTGGAACTTTTATTGTAAAAACGTTTTATTTTGTTGATTATTTATTAATGGGATTTATATTCACACGCTTGTAAAAGGTTCTGACAATAAGATCATTACAAACTTGTTTGTGTTTGTAAAAGTGATTTATATACAATGGCAACAAATGAAAACTCAAAAAAAAAAAAATCCTCTTCTTAGTGAATGATAAAAATCGCTCCTTCTGACATTTACGCATTAAGAAAAATGAACGATTCAAAGAAAGAGTATGTGATGAAAGTGTTACTGAATTTTATACTTTTTTTTTTGTAGTTATTAAGGTGCTCCTAGAAGTCTCTATATTCTTGTTCCATAGCACCGCGTTAAAACATTTAACTGAAAAATTTACACCTCCTACCTTACCATGATCGCTTGATAGGCTAGAGCCGATATCGAATCTCAGACCTCTTGCTTCTGAGCCAGAACTTTAACTACTGCGCCACAGCTGCACAGACTTAACGTCTTAGAAAATACAAACATATTTTAATGAGAACGTAAGAAAAAATGTAAATATAGTCAGTAAGTGTAATAGTTTTTTATCCGGTTTTTACATCCATTTAAAACAATCTTGACAACAACCATGACATTCATTTAAAACACCGCGACAATCAATTAAAACAATCGCAATTTTTATTTAAAACATTTAACGCATGCGCAATCTCAACATTCTATATTATATTAAAAAAAAGGTTTTCTTTATATATTTTTATTTTTTTTATTCGATTTTTTTAAAATTATTCAAAATTTTATTTTATTTAAAATAAAATGTTTATTTTCTAATTACTGTCGAGGTATGTCATCTGACCTAAGATACGCTTCGTAAAAGCTTTTGCAGTGTGTGTAATAGTTTAATAAGTTACTAAGGTGCGCCTTACTAAGTTACTAACCGTAACTTAGTAAGGCGCACCTTAGCTTACCTTATTTTAGATTCTCTCGTATTTTTTTTTTTTTTTAAATTTTTTTTTTGTTTAGTCTCAACAATCACAAACAGCTAAATTTATGGTTTGCTATGATCAAATTTACTCAGCATTTTTAAGTAAATTTGATTAACCTGAGTTAATCAAATTTACTCATTTGAGTTGAACAATTTTGATAATAGTTTGACGCACACTATATTTGTGCAGTTATGGGAGTTCTAAAAGAGTAATTTCAAGTTATATAAAAAAATTCAATGCTTTATGTTTAAGTTTCAATATCGTATTCCATATTTAGGTCCTCTAATTGTGATTGAGAATTTTGTAGCATAGTAATACGTTTTTAATACGTTCTTAATACGTTTTTGATTGCATTTGGAACTTTGTAGCATAGTAATACGTTTTTGATTGCATTTGCATAGTAATACGTTTTTGATTGCATTTAGAATAATAGAACGAGTTTTTAAAATTATATTCCAAAACTAAAAAAGTTGGCACGTAAAAATGGGATTAAAAAACAAAGATTTACTTTTAATTATTTTTAAATTTTCTGTTTGACGTGATAATATCAAATTTTAAAATGATCAAATTAAAAAAAATTTAAGAAACAAAACTTTGCTTTTAACTAACTAACACTGACAATAAGAAATAAGTATGTTGTCACGTATTTTAACAACATAACACGTTCATATTTACAACCGTGCAGTCAGAAAATATTGTTCAGATCAAGATTTAGACCTGACCCAACCTGACTCAGCGCAGCATGTTTGGAGCGGGTCTAGTTCTACTTTTTCCAACTTAGATCAGCGAAACCACTAGAATAAAATGGTTTTTTGTTGAATTTATAAATTAAACAAGGTGATTATTAGAATAAAGTATGTCGTTTTATAAAAATTATAAAAATATTATTTCTTATAAAAAATTTCATTTATTTTCAAAAAAAATAAAATACAATAGTTACTAATATATACAAATATATATATTTACATATATAATTCGAGCAAAAAAAAATTCATTTATACAAATCGTCAAATATGAAGTTTGTTTTCAACGAAATTAAATATTGAACGAAAAACAAATTATTTTAAAAAATAGATTAGACATTACTAAATTCCACAAAGCTTTTATTTTATAAGACTTTAAATTATGCGCAAAAATTATTTACTATGCGCAAAACTCTAATAAAATTTTTTGTTTGATAAAAATTAATAACTTAATTAAAAAACTAAAACTAGGATAAAACTAGCTACTATCTATCATAATTGCCGCGAGACAAAATGCTCCTTCATGTGAAAGAACATTTAAAGTGTGGGTGCCGGGTCCAAGGTCACTAGTTATACTGTCAACTTGAGTTCTCTTTCCTGGGTCATTAGGGCGTCCTTCTTTTATTACTATTTGTCTGTCAGTCATATTATCTACCCATATGGTTGAAGAACCACCCCAACGTGTATGCGTTGTAATGGCTACCTCAGAGCGAAACCTTTTTGAACCGTTTCCACTGTACTTTTCGGGAATGTAAAACTGTATTGCTAATAAAGCACCAGGGTGCTCAGCTTTCCAACAAATTACTTTATCAAACCTAATAGGAAAGTTTGTTGCATATTCTAACTTAAATCCATTCTCTTTTACAACTTTAACTTTTAGGTTGTTTGTAACTTTTTCATTTAAGTCTGCAGTGATTAGTGTCCAGCACAATGGCTCCGGAGACTTTAGACCCATAAATAATGGTTCCGGTAATACATATTTATCTTCAAATCTTTCAATATACCCATTATGGTCAATCGCCCATTGAAGTACAGCTCTCATTACATGACGTAAATGGAGTAGTAATAAAAGAGACATTTGAGCGTGACCTCTTAACGAAGGATGGTATTGGTCAAGACTAAATAAAGTTTCTATACTATAGCCTGGTTCATTTCTAACTAAAGCTCCGCACACCATTGCTCTCCAACTAAGTGAGGGAATTTTGTAATAATGAGCAATAATATCTTCGCCTTGATCTTCAAAGTTTGGGCAACTATCCCGTGATGCTTTAAAATCTACACCTTTAAAAAAGTTTACATATAATAAAGCGGGTTTGTTTTGCAACTCTAAAACAATACGAGTTAATCTTTCTAAGGGTCGGGCGCCTTTCGTTGGTTGCATTTTATACCTATTAAAATCATTTGCCGCTAATTCCCATAAAACAATATCAGTCTCTGTTGCAATATGATTTTTTACACAGTATGAAAAATAATCTGTACCAATAGAACCTATGGCTATGTTATTTACAATCATATCAGATCCAGTCAATGGCGTAATCATTTTGTTCCACCAATCAACAAGTCCTTTATAAAAAAGTCCATCAATATTTCCTCTATCTTTATAAAGTCCTCCACCAGCACTTATTGAACCACCAATGATACTTAATGTAATATCTTTCCCTTCTAACGCCCTTCTCATTACACCTTTAAGTCTATCAATACTTCCAGCGTTAACCAAACCTGACCTTAATATAGATGAGTTTAAGTCTAATGACTTTAAAGTGTGAAAGTGATACCGCCATGATTCTAACGGATCTTTATTTAAAAACTCGATTATTGCTTCGGCCTTCCTTTTATCTAGTACTTTTGGTTCAGGCATTTTAATTGGTAGTTTTGTTACAGGATTTGATGTACTTCTCTTAACAGCCGGAATTTTTCTTGTTGGTGTTACTTTGATTTGCTTTTGTGTAGAAACAAAATGAACAATAGATGATCGAGTTGGTAAAGTTTTATGTGACTGTGTTGGTTTGGACTTGATTAAATATTTAAATACAGTGGTTTTAGGCGATGGGTTTACCGGTGGTGAAATTGTTACTCTATGTGTAGATGAAGTTGATAATGAAGATGAGGTTGGCTTATGAACTTTATTTTTAGTTTTTGAAAACTGCACACTTGCAGAATTTAAATCGTCACTTTTAATGCTATTGTGAGACATCCACGAAATCTCGTGTCTTTGATTACTTTCACTTTTATGACCTTCTTCTAAACTGAATTTTTGACTTTTTTCTTGCATATTTTTATCTCTCAGCTCAATATTACGATAGTGATTTTGTTTAGGTGTTTCAAAATTTGTTTGTTTTGCTTGAATAGTTTCATTTTCATCATCTGCTTTTTCCTCTTTATTCATTTTTTTAGTGTTGTAAACGTCATCACTCGTTTCGTCATAAGCTTTATCTTGAGAGCTTTTAGTAAATGGCTTTTTCAGACTATCCTCAACACTATCATTTTTAATTTTTATTTCATCGCGCTCATGTTCAGTCTCATTTTTGTTTTTTATTGCGGTATTTTGCACTTCTGCTGTATTTTTAAAATTGCTGTTTATTGACATAAGCTTAAGTTTGATTTTTTCATGTAATTGTCTAATTTCTTCTATATTTTTATTTTGATTGTCATTAAAATCTGTTTCAATACTATTATCTTGTTTATTTATGGTCTTAGTTTCTTCTTTAACTCCAGTCTCAGTTTTAGTAGTTTCAAATTCTTCTTTGTTAGAATTTTCCTTCTTATTTGCATACTTTTCAGAGTTCTTATTTTCTGACAAATCATCTGTATGTATATTGTGAAGCGTGTTATTTTCAGCAAAATCTTTTGAGCTATCTGCTCCTGCTTTGCTCATTTTACTTTCATTATCAATTCCTGCTACGCTGATTCGACTTTCATTATCAATTGCAGCTTTGCTCACTTGACTTTGCTCATTGTTTTTTACTGGATAATCAGGTATATCGGTTTTGATTGCATCATCGCTTATAAAATCTGATTTTGAAAATTTATCGCCATTCAAACCTTGTGAAATATTTGTCAATTTTGTGTTTATACTATCTTCTGTTTTGAAACTAGAATGATTAAAACCATCAACAAGTCTTGCAACTTCCAAACTGCTTTCTTTGTTGTTATCAACATGTCTTGCTACTTCTAGACTACTTTCTATGTTTTTATTAACTGTTTGAGTTTTTGACGACTCAACGTTTTGATTACTCGTAAAATTTTCTTTTTCCTCTTTATCGAATTCGGAGTTTTTAAAGTTCTGATTATCTTCCGTCAAACTTTTTTCGTCGTTTTTATACAAATGCGATGGATCTGGTGTTGAACTTTTAAATTCATTCTGTTTTTGTTTTTTGAATGTCGCATTAGAGCTTTCATTTTCGTCCTCGTTCAATAACTTTAAATTTTCTTTAACGTGTTTTAGCTTGTCAATGTCTGCATCCAGTTCAGAATCTTTAGTTTGTCCCGCCAATTTTCCAAATGGCACAAACTTGGGCTTTAAATCAATCATTTTAAAATGATCAGTTTCAGGATCAATAGGTACATCGTCTCTCTCACGTCCGATTTGTTCAACTTCATTCTTTTTAGAAAATACCTCTTCTTTAACTTTAAAACTATTACTTTGATCAACTAAATCTTTAAATTGCTCCTCCATTTCACTAAAATGTTCTTTTAGTTCATCAAAGATCTTTTCTTTTTTAGTATCGCTGTCGTCGTTACCGTTATTGTTTAGAACAATAGTGTAACCTAGGTTATCATCTGGAACAATACTTTGAATTTCGGAACGCTTCCTTCCAGCTTGATCTAAATTAAAGTTATCAAAATCTATGACTATCAAAGTTCCATTTCCATTAACGTTTGATTGGTTGCCTCTTTTTAGAACATGTAAAATTTCGCTTCTCTTTGGTTTTTTATAGTTTGTTTTGAGATTTGATACATTAAAGTATTTCATCTTAGATTTCAAAGGTTTGTTACCTATCTTATTTTCATTGTTTTTATAACTTATTTTCACCTTTGGCTTTAGACTTAATTTCTTATATGCTGGTTTTACCGCCTGTTGTTGTAATGCGTTCCTTTTCTTTAAAGATATTTTCAATAAAGGATCGTTTAAAACTTCATTCATTAATTCAGTAAGCTCGTTGCGTCCTCGTTTCGGAACGTGTTGGAACAAAGTGCACAACGTTAAGGACACAAAAGACAGTCCAATAAAATGCGATAACATAATTTATCTAACCTCCTCTCTACGAACCTTCCACGGACTCTACAAAACGTTCCTATGAAAAAATGTTTATTTTTAAATACTTATTTTTAATTGAGTATTAAATCTAATCACAAATTTATAGATATTCTTAAATAATTTTAAAAAAGGTTACAAATTTTTGACTATAAAATTATATTCATTTAAAAACAATTTTCAAGATTTTTCCATTTTCCAAACTCAAACTTTTTAAAAATTCGTTGAGCTTTTCCAAAGTCCGCGACTAACATTGTTAATCATGCAGAAAGTAATTATTCACAAGAAGAACTTGTAAGATTTCAAAAAAAACAAACTCTCCAAAATAAATTTTTTTACTTATAACGGAAAGAAATCTAGACAGCCAGAAAAAAAAAATGTATATATATAAATATCTAAACGACACGTACTTTTCCTTTGATCTGCAAGTTTCTTATAAGTACTGCTAGTTGCAGCTTTTTTATTACGTTCATCACTGGAAAACCGACTTTCGCCCAAAACTTGATGAAAAACTTTTATCTCATTCTCATATGGTTAAAATTTAACCAAAATGTTTTCACAATAAAAAGTTTATATTATTATGAATCGCCAGATTTTCTTTGCTTATCCTCAATGAAGTAATAAAGTTATTTTTTATGGAATAAGTATTTAGACGCCTATTGAACGTACAGCAAACGCTCTACTAAGTGATCTCAACAACAACCCCGACTGTTTGAATTCAGCATAGCGCATGCGCCTTGTATTGATATTTATTCTTAGATATTGTTATAGCACTCTGTTACTAAGTTCAATTTTCTTAGATTATCACTAAAAAATATTTCTTTTTAAAATATTTTGTTTCAAAATGTTTTATTTTAGCGTCTACATAAAATAAATAAATGAACAAAAATATAAAAAAATATATATAACAAAAATATATCAATTTAATAAACATATATTTATAGTATGATTAAAATAAAATATAAACTGTATATATATATTATTTATATGTTACTTTTTGATTTGATATTTGAAGTTATTCTGTTAATCGCTATTGAGATTTTGGCCTTTTTTTGATTTCGAGATATTGGTACTAGTTTTCCTTCAATACAGTCAATGTATGCGGCTTTCAAAACCCAATGTATTTTGGGGTTGCCAAAATAAAAAAATGAGATTTGTCTAATTTTTTAGAAACTTACAGCTTTACAATTACTATAGCTTTAAAACACTTGAATGAGAGCCAAAACATTTTTGAGTTTCAAACCTACGCAAATTCAAAACAACGTAGCATTAAAACGAGCTAACTTTAAACTTTGCAACTTCGCCTTGGTCTCCTTTTCTCTTGTAAGATACTTTTTTTCTCTTTCAAGTCGAACTTTTTGTTGATGTTAGTAGGAGTTCTTTTCAATGAGATCAATCAATTCTTTTCTAAGGGCACAAAATTCTCTTTT
The DNA here is from genome assembly GCF_022113875.1 of Hydra vulgaris. Taxonomy (NCBI): domain Eukaryota; kingdom Metazoa; phylum Cnidaria; class Hydrozoa; order Anthoathecata; family Hydridae; genus Hydra; species Hydra vulgaris. Next base: position 14,792,141 of record NC_061157.1, on the reverse strand, counting down.
TGTTTGCATCGATCAATTCTCTTTTTATTTGCATCGAGTGGTTATGGAGACATAAATGCACTTCCTTAACAAAATATGTTGCTTTTAAATAAAATTAAAGTAAATGAAAACGAAAGTAAACTTAAACTTATAAGAAAACAAAGCAAACATAAACTATAATTGTAATTATAATAAATACAAAATTACAAACTTTTGTAATTTTTTTCCAATAGAGAGTTGTGAATAGTTTTAGCGACATATAAGGTTATTTTAGCAACATTTAAGGTTATTTTAGCAATATATAAGTTTATTTTAGTATCGTGTTGATATAGCTGAAAGCCTATTTCAGTTTTCTGTATTACTGGAATAGAATGAAACAGGCAATCAGATAGGAAAAAATCCAGAAAAATAAAACGTAATTACTCAAAGAAAATCTAACTTTTATTTAACCATTTTAATAAAATAAGAACAAAACAACGATGAATTCAAACAATGCAAAGTAACTAAAAAGTTTAAGACAATTTTAACCAAGAAAAGGTTACCTAGTTGCAAATTTTAAAGACACCTTCAAGCGTGAAAAAAGATACCAAGATCCTCTTATGAGTTCTAAAGACTCTTGACAAATTTAAGAAAACGTGAACAACCTTTCAAAAGAGGCAAAGAGTTTTATATTTTTAGAAGTGGGGAATAAGGAACCATTAAAACAACCAGATTCTTCGGATTCAGAATCAGTGGAATCAACAAGAATTATTAATTTAGAAGAAAACAATGAGCAGTTAAGAAGATAATTTTTTTATATGGAAGATGAATATATTGACGTGTGAAAAAAAAATGTAAATAATAATATTACAAGATTTATTATATATTACTAACATTCTTTTTTTCTTTTTTTCTTTTTCAATATCATTGACGCTTGGCCTTTTTTAGATTGCGGAAAAAAAAAAAAAAAAAATAGTAAAGCATAAACTCTTTGATTTTACAAGAGAAATATTAGGAAAGACAAGCCCCTTGAAGTTTTAATCCGTTAAATTACAAAATAGCCATTGATGCAGTTTCATTATATACTACATAATCTTTCATTGAATTATTATTTATAAATTCTAATTTTAAATAAAACAAAGCATGTCATTTTTTATTATTTTTACAATGCAAATTAACATAATTGGTCATATTTCAACATTAAGTTTTTTTTGGTTTTTTATTCCTAATTTGTAAATGTTCAAAAATTTGCTATTATGTTTTATTGGTTTTCAAAAAATTTGTCCAATATTTTTGAAAATATATTGACCGTCATCAAGCAATGACTAAATACATCATTAGTAAGAAAGGAGGCATGAATTTTATGGTTAAATGCCATTTCGCAGTGCTCTGCGATAAGACAGTTAGAACTTCATGGAGCACCTAAGTTGAAAAAAACAAAAAAAAAAAAAACAAAAAAAAAAAAAAATAAAGCTTGAAATATAATGTATAATAACTCAGACTTTTAAACTTGAAATTGATTAGTATTTTTCTGTGGACTTTAAACTGATGAGTATTTAAAGTGAACAGTTAGAAAAAATTGCTTCTCTATTTGGAGAAAATCAATCAGCAATCGGACATTAATTTTAAAAATGTAAATTTCAATACAGAAAATGTAAAAAGACTTCCAAATACAATCAAAGTAAATGAAACGAAGCAGAAAACTTATTATCCAACGAAACTTTATATCTATAATGCGAAGTCACTTTTGGTCATTGATAATGAAAAGTTCTTCTACAGTAAACATGCCTCAATGTTTTGGATTGCACTTATTTACTATATAAATTAAAGTAAAAAAAACAATTTTTTATTAACTTTCCTTATTCGCGATTATTGTGACATTATTGATGATTATTGTTTTTTTGTGATTTTACACTGCAAACCAAATGAAATTTGTTTAGGTTTTTGCTTGCTTTGTCGCTAAGATATGTACGAACATAATAAGCCAAATTTTTAATTGTTACGTTAATAGTTACGACTAGTTTTATTACAGCAACTTGCAGCCATAAAACTAGTTGTAACTATTAAGGGACAACTATTAATGTAACTATTAGCGACAGCTTGTCAAGCTGTCCCTAAACAAGTTGCTTGCCTAATTAACTCGAAATTTTGGTAGCAGTATCGTTTTAATTGTTATTAATCTTGCTAGCCAATTTATTTAGTCACTAGCCAATATCGCTCAGGGTTTTTATACATTTAGTTGGTATATGTTATACATTTTTGGTATATATTATACATTTTTATACATTTAATTGTTATATATCGCTCAACAGTTTTTGTAGTATCTTTTAGGGTGCTATTTCCGTTTGCGGCTACGCGCGTTGGAGTAGTAAATAAATTAGTCCAAGAAAAAGTCTTGCAACTATTTTTAATGAGTTTAGTAATTTGTTAAACTGATCCATTTTAAAGATCTTAAGTATAAATTTTACTATCTAAAAATAGTGGGTTATTTTTTTAATACACAGTCAGATAATTCCTTCTAAATGGTTTGATAAATAAAACTAATCACTTGCTTTCTTCAAACACTACAACAAGAATCTTGTCTTTTACACCAATGGACCCTTTGGCGATTGTAAACCAGTTTCACTCGCTTGCAAAGAATCCTCAAAATAGAGATACCATTGTCAAAGTATAATTTTGTATTATTTTATATAGCAGATTCGTTGCACATTTCTTTATTACAAAATGATTTGTTTAATGTATTAACTTTTTATGAAGATTTATGTCATAATTTAAAAATACTTACTTAAGGTAAACATATAATTATTAATGATAGTTATATTGTGATATTATATGTATCTATCAAATATATGGGTTTATAATTTTATGATCATAAATTTTAAGATCATAAAATTATAAATCATTTTTACTTAATTAATGATCAAAAGCTCATGATTTATGATAAGTCAATAGTTTTTTTGAGTTAAAAATTGAGTTAAAATGAAAATAACTTGCCTCAAAATTTTTAAATAATGAAATTGTTTACAAGTATTTGTGCTTTTTAACTTTTAAAAAAATTAAAAGTTTTTTTAAAAGGTAAACAGAATTTTTTATAAATTTAAAAATTTTTCTAAGTATTGCCTTATACATGCATTATTATTTAATTTGTACAATCAAATTTAGAAATTAGCTTTTTTTTATAAAATATAACTTTATTAAAATTTTTAAAAAGTTAACTACTTGATTGAATTTGACATAATTCATTGTTAATTGACATAGTTAGTTGGAAAAGTATAAACTATCTCTTAAAAATCATTATTTAAAGTATTTTTTGAAATTGAAACTTTCTTTTTTTTAGTTATCATTTTAAAATGGAAAAATCTTAGTGAAAAATTATATAATACAAAGATTTCCAACTACTTTCATCAGAACTTATTTTTTCTAAGAGAAAATATTCATTATATTTCTCATATAGATTGAGAGAAATATACTTAGTACTTTCATTAGCCTTTTTTTAATACTATTTTTACTGCAAATTTATAAATGATATTGTCCTAAATTTAAAGTATCTGAACTTAAATCTATGTTTTTACAATAAAATTTTTTTTAAAATCTAAAGCTTTTGTTTGGACATATGAAAGATAGTATCATAGGTTGATAAAAGTATGTGAATTCCAAATTTAAGAATTTGAATAATTTATAAGTTTAAATTTTATAAACACCTTATAAATTAGGTTATTTACAAGTTATTCAATATTATAAAATAGTATAGTTCTTTGTATTTTAAAAACTTTGAAAGTAAAAAAGTGTTTTTGGTGACAAAGTAAATGATTGAGAAAAAACTATTGTACAACTTGGTGTAGTTAATTAACTACACAGAGTTCCACTTGCGATATTGTCATTGCGATATTGATTATATTATCACAAAAGTACAAGTTTTTTACATTTTCAAGTTTTTATTAATCCACAAACAAACATGTATATAAAATTATTTTGTTTTTAAATATATGTCAAGAATTTTATGTTTGTTGTTAATGTATCATTTATATTATGTCAGTTTATAGTTATAATTATAATTTAAATTAATTGTTTTTTTACATTTTTAATATACTTGATTTCTCCTATTGTTTCCTATTAATTTTTTTAAACCATTAATTATACCACTGATTAAGGAAAAGTTTATAGTTCTGATCAAGAAAACTTTTGATGATTTTGTTATATCCCTGCAATATCATGCTTGCAGCAATTTATAAGTTTATGTTATTACTTGCATTTTAAATCCCATCACATTAAACACGGAAAACTGTATAATCCATAGATAGTTTACCCAGTGCAATCAATATTTTGTGGACACCAAATTAAATCACCTAAGAAAAACAAAGCAAAAAAACTTCGATGATGGTGCTCATGCATTTTTTTGAGAAATAACTTTCAAAATCTTTCAAAAAGTAAAAAATAAAACATTTTACTAGAAAAATTCAAAGTATAATTAAGAGAAATTTTATTTCTGAAACAAATGCAAGTGTTTTAATTAAGGTGCTGCTCCGATGCAGGCAACTCACTTCTATTTATAATGTGCAATATTTGCTGAGAGAAGATGATAATCAGTTAGATGTGTGGTGTGACTCTAAAAAGAAGCCATGATCTTGGACAATAACTAGGAATAGTTTAGTGTATTGAGCAAGCTTAGTCAGAGAAAATTAAGGTTAGTTTATGTATTTTGCACAATAAGGATGCAGATAATTTGGGTATGACCATGCAAAAAGGTGGCAGCTTCAGGAAAAAAAAGTAGAGGTAGAAGTTATAAAACTTAAAGATAGTGCGTTACATATGGTATAAACTTGCTGTAGTTAATGATAGAAGATGCTTGAGATGTTTAAACTATAGAGAAACATTTATGAATTATAGAAACTAAAGCAATAATAATGATGATGAAAGTGATGATAATTGTGATGATGATTATGATGATGTTTATATAAATATATATATATATATATATATATATATATATATATATATATATATATATATATATATATATATATATATATATATATATATATATATATATTAGGGTAGGTCGATTTTAGCTTTTTTTTTTAATTTTAAGTTGCGTAATTTGCAGTAACTTTTAAAGAAGGTTTTACCAAATCTCAAGTATCCTGGTTTAAAAATGGCTTGTGGATTTGCATTTTAAGTCTTAATTTTGGACTAGTTTTGTTTATTTCAAACGTTGCAAAATTTTATTTTCAGTCTAGTAATCTCGTTTTAAAATATCTCGTTTTGAGTTTATAAAGTAACCAATAAACAAGCGCAATGGTTTTAAGAAGCCAATAAAGTTTCGCTAAATCGTTTACACTTTTTTAAACGTAGCAAATCTTTTTTGTATTTAAATTTCTTGTTTGTATTTTAAGTTAGTTTTAAAGTTAAATTTATTTAAAAGTAGGTTCAGAAATAAAACTGCAATTTAAAGAAATCTTTTAATATCAAAGGTAAATACTTATGATTATTATATCTAGAGTAATGTTTTAAACTGTTTATATTAGATAAGTTTTGAATTTTTTTTTTTTTTTTTTTTTTTTTTAACATCTTCGCTTCCAACAAGGCTGCAAGCAACCACCAATAAGTGTTGGAAGTTACTGGAAGAGAAAAGATGAAGATTGGAGAGTAAGATAATGATTGACAGACAACTTAAAATATTGCAAATTATATAAATCAGGAAAGCAAGATAAAGGAAGCAAATTCCAAAGAACTGATGTTCGAGGAAAAAAAACTAGACGAATAAGAGTTTTTGGAGCACTTAGGAACAGTAACAGAAAAAGGATGAGACTTAATTGAATGACGAGTAACACGAGAATGAATTTTTGTAGATGGCACAAGAGACGCTAGCTCTTTAGAGCAGTGCCCATTATAGTATTTTTAGAAAAGAGAAAGAGAGGCAATATTACCACAATGTGACAGAGGTTGAAGGTTGGCTGCAAGAGCAGGTCCAACTATGTTTACAATGCGTTTTTGCACCTTGTCTAAAAGAGAAAGGGCATCATTAGAAGATCCGCCCCAGATATGGCAACAGTATTCCATACAAGGCCGGATTTGAGATTTATAGAGATAGAGAATAGAATCCAGAGTAAGAAAGTGATGAACTTGATAAAGAGAAGCAACTTTAGCAGATGCTAATTTTGCAACGGATTTGATATAAGGTTTCCAAGAAAGATCAGAAGTAAGAGTTAATCCTAGAAGATGAAGGGTAGGAGACTCATCGAGTACATTACCGTTCATAAATATAGGAAGGTCTAAACTATTGCGATAATGATTGGCCGAAAAAAATTGAGTTTTATCTGAATTAAAGTTCACCAGCCACTATGAGCCCCATGCTGTAGCAGAAGTAAGATCCTTTTCAAGCTCAGATGCCCCCTGCAAGCAATCAGAGGGAGTTGGCTTCCTATCGTGACAAGAATAAATGGTAGTATCATCAGCGAACAATGCTACCTTAGATGTGAGAATATCTGGAAGATCGTTAATGTAAATTAAAAAGAGTATAGGGCAAAGGATTGAACCTTGAGGAACCCCTGAAGTTACAGAATAAGAAGAAGAGTGCTATCCATCGAGGACAACTTTTATACTACGATTGGAAAGAAAAGATTCAATAATCTTAAAGACGTTTCCAGATACACCGTAAGAAGAAAGCTTATGGAGAAGACCAGCATGCCAAACTCTATCAAACGCCTTAGAAATGTCAAGAGCAATGGCCTTAACCTCTCCACCTTTATCTAATGCGCAATAAAACCTATCGGTTATTACTGTTAGCAAATCAGCCAGAGAACGAGAAGATCGAAATCCATATTGATGATCAGAAATTAGGTTATGAGATTCGAGATGAGAAATTAAGTGTTTGTTAATTAAAGATTCAAAAACCTTGCTTATGATAGGAAGAAGACTAATGGGACGGTAGTTAGACAAAATGGATTGCTCTCCAGAATTTTTAAAAATAGGGATAACAGATGCTGCTTTCCAGCAGGCTGGAAAACAAGACTCTGATAAGCACATGTTGAATAGTTTTGAAAGGATAGACGACAGCTCCGGAGAACATTTCTGCAGGACTATAACAGGTATGTTGTCCGGGCCACAAGCTGTAGAAGAGTCTAATCACTTACGTGATTAGAATGTCTAGTGATACGAATTAGAATTAGTGATTAGAATGACTAGAAATTAGTGATTAGAATGACTAGTGATACGAATGTCGAGCAATGGATCAACCTGTTTGACGGCTATATCAGGTAGAACGCAACTAGTGGCATCAAGAGATAGTATTGATGAAAAGTTCTTGGCAAACAATTCAGCTTTGTCTTAAGGTGAGGTGACAAAGTCTGAACCATACAAAAGAGGTGGAATAACAGACTTGCCCTTATTATTGATATTAATAAAGATTCTCCAGAAGTCACGAGAGCCTAATTTTTGTGATGAAATACGAGATTTCATGATCTGAGAATAGCAAGCTTTGGCGTTAGACAAAACCTTTTTACAATGGTTTCTAGCAGTAATAAACAGAGGTCTGTTTTCTGGAGAATTATTTTGCTGATAGATATGGAAGTAATGGTTTCGATTGGCAATTGCAGTAGCACAATGTGAGGAAAACCATGGAGAAGAGTGAGGCTTGACCTGAAATCGTCAAGAGGGAATAAAGGATTCCATGCCAGCCTGAATCCACGAAGTTATGTAAGAAGCACATTTGTCAACAGGGAGACAAAAGATTTCTACCCAGGGGCGATCACGAAGAAAATCACGGAAAGAGTCCCAGTCAGCTTTAAGGTAGTTGTAAAATGTACGATGATAGGGGGATTCTGATGGTAAAGAAGAATGAGATAATAGTTTTAGAGAGACCAAACCATGATCAGACGTACCTAAGGGTGAGTGTGAAAAAACTGAGCACTGACTAGGATCAGAAACAAGACATAAGTCGAGTAGAGAAGGTAAATGATTCGGGTTGTCTGGAAAGCGAGTTGGAAAGTTGACTATTTGAGTTAGGGATTGAGAAAGACAAAAGTTGTGGGCCTTAATGCCTGCAGAGTCACTGACACTAGAGCCAAGCCATTCAGTGTGATGAACATTAAAGTCACCAACAACAACAATATTGGCTGATGGATAAAGAATGAGGGCTTGGTCAATATAATCAGAAATAACATCAAGAAGAGTGCAGTCTTGAGATGAAGGAGAGTGATATAGAACAAAGAGAAAGGTGATAGAGTGAGGTGGTGCTAAATGAAAGCGCATAAAAGAGTAGTCTGTGGATTCAAACCTAGTTTCCCGACAAATGGGTGAATTCTTACGAATGTAAATGCACAGGCCAAGCATGTGACTATTGCAGTCTTTACGAATTCTTATGTAAATAGAAGAATAAAAGTTTCACTATTTAAATCTTCAAATAGTTAACAAGTTGTTATAAATTTAGCTTAATTGTTATAAACTATTATAAACTTAAATCATGCAGCAAAGCAAATAGTATGAAAAACATTTAAATATGAACATAGTTAAAACGTCAAGTTTTGCATATAACGCTTTTTAAGGTGTTTTTTTACATAATCCAACAAATCTTAAAAATTAAAACCGCAAGGGATTCTTCATTCAAAATCTCTCAAATTTTGAGAGTAATCATATTTTAATTGTCTACAACTACTGCAATATTATGCAATATGCGGAATTAAAATTGACCTACCCTAATATATATATGTATATATATATATATATATATATATATATATATATATATATATATATATATATATATATATATATATATATATACATATATATATATATATATATATATATATATATATATATATATATATATATATATATATATATATATATATATATATATATATATATATATATATATATATATATATATATTTATATATATATTCCAATATGCTGTCCTTTTTTTACCATGAGTTACACCAATTAACACTACTGTTAATTAGTGGATTTTTTTCTGCAAAATATATATGTTTATGCAATTGATAATTGTGTTTTGACTTTTTTTTTTCCCTTTTTGGTGAATTACTGGTTCAGGTTTTGGAATTTAGGTCAGCATTCAGCAATGATGACCTAATTGACCTAATTGATAACCTCAAAGTGTCTGAGGTTGGCAATTTTTTGCTGGCTTTGTTTTAATGATGTTATAATGAAATCTTTGTGTCAAAAATTGTGTGCTGATCTCATACTGACCAAAAAAAGTTTTTCTAATTCTGAGGGCTGGAGGTTTGTTCTTCAGTTTTTGAAGTATCTTCATATATTAAATAAATCACATAAAGTATCGTTCTTGTTTTCGCTGAGTTTTATTTGAGTTTGAAATAGTCATTCTTATTTTCACTGAGTTTCCATTGATTTGAAATAGTTAAAATATTTTCATTGGATTTGAAATAGTTAAAATATTTTCATGGCGATGTTGGTTTTTACGTAAGTTACTTTATATATGAATGTTTGTCCTGTCTAAACCTCTGACGCGATGTTTACTCACCTGTAAGTTACTTTATGCCTATTTGTGTTTTATTTAAATCTCTGGTGCAGTGTGAGCTCAGTAACTAATTAGTTACTCCAACTAAAACCTACGCTTACCTTAATCTCTAGTATTTTGTTAGATGTGGTGATTTTTGTAATACATTTCCAAACTTTCATGCCTGATGTTTTAAGGCACTGTTTGTAGAAAGTAGTTCCTGTTAGCTACTCTAGGTCAGGTTAGGTTCAGGATCATCACAATCACCCTGCTACTAGTATTATGTAACCCAGTACTACATACCCCATGCCCTGCTGCCTGGTTGTACTTTTTTAGGCTAAGACAAAGAGAAACAAACTCCGACTTAAAAATCTCCTGCCTTAAGGCTCTGGTTGGGTAAAGGCTAGAGATATTGTCTCAATATAAAAGCTCATTTTGGGCAGAGGTTAACTGCATCCAGCTAGTAGGTGGCCTTCTAGGCAAAGACTTAAGCAGTAGGCAGAATAGTTCTGCTAACCAGCCTCAAATCCCTTCTTCATCTATTAGGCTGGCGTAGATATAAATCTGTGTTATATCGTTTCCTGCCTAGTATGATGAATGCTGGATCTTCTTGATTCCATTCATAGGTTTTTGCTTGTGCTTCCTTAATAGTGACTATGCAACTCTTTCTGTTATCTCTTTATGAGGATACAGCTCTAAAACACAGTTTAATGGTTATGAGGCCAGCTGGTAGTAAAGTTTCCAGTACTCTGTGGTACTTTAAACTCTCAGAAAGAGTGATTCCGTCAACAGCTCAGGGCTGGCAAAAAAACCCAACCCAAAAAAACCCAACCCAAAAAAACCCAAAAAAACCCACCTTAAAAAAACCCAATAAAACCCAAAAAAACCCAAAATATATTTGGGTTTTTTTAAAAATGACCTATTTTACAACTGATAACTCTGATTTTAACACTTATAAATGCTTTATTATCACTAAGTGCAACCTTTATACTGTAATTACTCTTGTAAACACTGTATTTATATACATAATGGTCTTTAGGATATACCCAAAATCGATCAATCTGTTTTTGTAGCAAGTTGGTTATTTATTATTTTTTTAAAACATTTAGCAAGTTATTATAAATGTTATTGAAATATGTATTAAAACATTAAATTAGTTAAATACTTATAAAGGAAATAAAAATCATTCTATTAACTAAATTTCAAGACATTACTAGTTATTTAGTATCTTTATTCTCCTCTCGAATGTCTGTATTCTTTTATATTGGTATTTGATTTTTTATTTTTTAAAGCTTATGTTGTTAACTGCAAAAAAAAAAAAAAATACAAAGCCACAAGCAAAATACTATATATAAAAATTAAACTTTATTTACAGTTTAGAAATGGAAAGTTGTCAGGCAAAATAAAATGCTACAGTTTACTAGATTTGTCCTTCAGTGCATACAACTTTAAAACTTAAAAAAAAATTAAGTTATGTGCAAGCAAGCTTGCAACATGTTTGCTCATTCAATGAGAGAACATGTTGAAAACTTGTATGCATTTCACAAAGACAAGATTTGTCGGTAAAAATGACACTCGTGCTCATCTGTCTTTTGAATATTTAACAGGTTTTGAACATTTTGCATCAGCTACAAGTTTACAACATGTACCACCAACAGGGGTGACTATGAACAGCGGGTTGAAAATTAACATCAGTATCAAGTTGCTAAAAGGTGAAGAAACACACACAATAGAGCTATATAATGTGTTACTTTGATTCAGTTTGCAATTTGCATTGCAAAACTGAGCCGGTAAAACATCTTCAAGGAAAAAAAAAACTTGGTGGCGAAGACACTGTAATGGTTCTTTACAAATTTACTTTATATATATTTAGAAACAAAGTGTAGGCAAAAATTCATTTTTTGCCAGTCCAGTTGATCAGGCCGATAACTTTTCCAAGAAGCTAGACAGTATAATGTTCTGATAAAAAAAAATGTAGTGATTAGGCTAGCAGTTTTCTTCTATGATACAAAAATGTTTAAAAAGTGTTCATAGTCATCCTGATTGATAATAACTTATAAGGTTGCAACATCATGTTGCAAACTTGTTGATTACATGTTGTAAACTTGTGCAAAGTAGTTTTTGAACATGTTAGTAAAAAAAACTAGTTTGCAACATTTATATTGTCTTACCAACTTTGAATAACTCAATTGTCATAATTTTTACACGGATTTTTTTTTTGTCAAAGATGTTCTGAACATGTTTTTAATTTAGAGCAATTAATTAACATCATTTATAGTTGATGGAGTCCCTTTTTGCACTATAGGTAAAATGTGCTAGTAGACTAGTAGTAAAACATTTGGCTCGCAACCAGAAGGTTGGGGTTCAAATTACTTCTGCTGAAATTACTGTCTCAATCTATTTCTCCACACAGCGCCTTTGTTTAAAAATTTTAGTTGTTAATGTTGTTTGTTAGTAAAAATGGTAATGTTAAGGATTGAGACAAAATATTTTTAAAAAATGAGTTGCTCCCTTGACTGAAATGGTCATTGGAGCAATAGGGAGGTGAATTTATGAAATTAAAAAAAAAAATTATTGTACTCATACAATTATAAAAATTTGGTATTTTGATCGATTTTTAAAAAAACCCAAAAAACCCATAAAACCCAAAAAAACCCATTTGAGTTGGGTTTTTTTTTAAAAACCCTGGGTTTTTTCCAACCCTGCAACAGCTGCTAAATATCAGATTATTAACAGTGATATATTAACAGTGCCATGGATGGTGTGCCTATTTCTGCTTTTGGTACACATTGTCTAGGCCATATAAGGATCCCTATGTTACAACTTAGGGTTAATTAACAGGACTGAGATAATTGCATAGCTTACTGCTAAGGAGACTGTGATATATATATGAATGAGTCAAGTTCTCTTTAAACTTAAATCATGTTAAAAGTAACCCAAAATGTTAAACATAAAAAACCATTCCCAACACCTAACTGTTTTATATATCTTTTAGAAATATTCGTTGTCTACGAAGCAACCTTCTATCTATTAAGTCTTACCTCTTGCAAAATTCAACAGACTTGCCTGCTCTTAGTGAGACTAATTTAAATTCTGCTATTCCTTCTTCTATTGTTAGTGTTGATGGGTACTATCTTTCGATTCATAAAGACTTCAATAGTCACATGATTGGCTTGGGGGTATACATATACGTCAATTCACCTATTTTTTATAAAATTATGTTTGAATCCTTAGACCATTCTTTTATGTGCTTCTGCTTAGGACTTTTTTACTCTCACTTTTCACTTTTCAGTTTTTTATCATTTTCTTTCTTCCCAAGAAGACTACACACTTTTAGATAAAATTTCTGATCAAATTAACTATGATCTCTTTTGCTATTCCTCTGTGAATATTGTTTTTATTGGTGACTATAATGATAATCTCACTGAATGGCTCGGCTCTAATGCAACTGATTCTGCTGACACTAAAGTCTATATTGTCTGCATTTCTCAATCTCTAACTTAAGTAGTTAATTTTGTGACTTGTTTTTCCAACAACCCTCACTATTTACTTTCACTCTTTGATTTATATTTTGTTTCTGATCCTAGCTTGTGTTCAGTTTCTTCTTTTTCTCCCTTAGGTGGTTCTGATCATGAAATGATCTCTTTAAATCTTTTATCTCATACCTTTTTTGAACTTATCCTATCATTGCACTACTTACTACTGCCCTAAAGCTGATTAGGACTCTTTTCGTGATTTTCTTTGTGGCGGTCTTTTCTCTTACCTGATAAATGCTTCTCCTATGAGACCTCTTGGATCCAGGCAGGAATGGAAGCTTTTGTTCCTTCTTGTCGGTTCCAAGTCAAGCCACATTCTACACCATGGTATCACCTTTTTGTGCAGCTGCTATATCCAATCATAATTATTTTTGTCATCTTTTTCAAAAGAACAACTCTTGAAAACAAACGACTATTTATTATTGCCAAAAATCGATGTAAAAAGGTGCTGTCTGATTTAAAGCTCTATTATTTTCATTTCATTAAATCTCTTATCTCAGAAGTTAGGCTCTAGAGACTTTAGGAAAATCTTCAGCATTAACAAGGTTAGGTCTAACATTCTATTTCTCATTCAAAGGACTGATCATAGGTTAAAGCAAAAATTTTTGTAAATAATTTTTTTTCTAATTTAACTCTAGATTCTTATGGCCATTCTCTTCCTTTTGAACATTTCATTCCAATTAAACAGGTTAACCCATTGTTAGCCATTCCAATCACTCCAGCTTCCATTGCTTAAGTCTTATCTCAATTAAACTCTTCTGTGGCTTGTGGTCCAGACAACACCCAAATATTGGCAGCACCCAAATATAGTTGAGGCTGTCAAAAATGATCTAGAATAGCCCCTATAGAATAGCCATCTAAAGTAGCTCTTATATAGAATAGCCATCTAAAGTAGCTCTTTTTGCTGATGAACAACTCAACTTTATACTCCTGTCTTGACAAAAAGTCTTCTCTTTTTGATTGTTCAGAACAAGCAGCCAATCTTGAATCCGATCTCACTTCTGTAACAGTTGCATTGGGGCTTGCAGTGGCTTCTAAATTTAAAATCCAACAAAACTCAGTTATTTACTGCAAACAACTATTGCAATATGTTAGACATTCATATGTTTATGAATGGTACCCCTCTCACTGAGTCCTTTTCTTTGAGTCCACTCTTCTTTATGTCTTCTTGGATTATTTTTAACTACCAACCTTTCATGGAAACCATATATATAATCAATTGCTGAATTAGCATCAGCTAAAGTTGCTTCACTTTATATTATGGTGCTATCTCTACTAGACAAGGTTCAAAAAGCCGTAAAAAAAGTTGGATCCACTTATCTGCTAGGCTTGAGTCTCCCATCATTGTTAAGTTGCATCTCTTTCTCTATTCTATAATGACTATCATGGTTGCTGCTCAAAGGCGATATCATCTATGGTTTTAGAAAACTCATTCTCGCATGTCTCGTCATTCAGAGTCTCATTTGTTTACTTTATCTGTCTCTGCATGATCTAAAAACTTTTATTTGTTTTTCTCCTATACTTCAACCCTTTAGAACTCTCTCCCATCTTCATGTTTTCCTGACTCAAACAACCTACAACTTTTCAAATCTTCTGTCAAACGTCAAACCTTTCCTTGCTCTTTAATATTGTTTATTGTTTTCTAGTAACTCCCAACATAATAGTTATTGCTTGCAGCCTTGTTTGGAGTAAATCAGAATAATAATAAAAAAAGTTCTTACTTTTTTTGGAACTTAAAGCTTTTTTGAATTTAATAAAAGTGGCTTCTCCTTAACAACTTTTGTGTATATTTAAATAACATTGTTGCTTTATTAGGATCAAGGATGCCTGGCTGGACTAGTTTTATTTATGGATAATAATGACCCAGAAGTGATTAAGTTAGTATTGCAGGTAATTTTTATATTAATTTTTTTTTTTTACTTGTAAGCACCATTAAAAGTTCAAAAAAATATGCATTAATATTTTTTTGTTAAAAGCTTAAGTTTTTTTATAAGAAAATATCAAACTAATTTCTGAACTTGAAAACTAATCAACAGTTTAATTAAAAACTGAAAATTAAATATACTTTTATGTACTGCTACTTGTAAATAAGTAACATATTATCAAAATTTTTTTTGCACTAGTATGGAAAACAGAACAAATTAAATCCAGATGTACAACTTTTATACATTTTTTATTGCAAAGTAACATGGTGTATGCCTATACAATAATTTTTAAATAATCAAGAAGTTTTTTCTAAATACACATATTTTTTAATTGTAGGTTTTTAGGTCTTTTTTTAATCAGGTCTTTTTGATTTTAAAGTTATTTTTACTTTTTTTAGCCACTCTTTTGTTTCTTTGACATAAATGAAAATCGTTAATTGTTTTTCTAAAACAATAAAAAATTCAAAAAATAAGGGGTAATAATAATTATATATATATATATATATATATATATATATATATATATATATATATATATATATATATATATATATATATATATATATATATATATATATATATATATATATATATATATATATGTATATATATATGTATATATATATGTATATATATATATATATATATATATATATATATATATATATATATATATATATATATATATATATATATATATATATAAGCTAAATTAGAATAAAAGCTAAATTAGAAAAAAAGTAAATAAACAACTAAAAAAGTAAACCAATCACGAAAATATATGTTTTAAGAAAAAACTAATCGCGAAAGTATAAAAAGCAATCGCGATACGCCTAATTTGAGCCCTGTATATATATATATATATATATATATATATATATATATATATATATATATATATATATATATATATATATATATATATATATATATATATATATATATAATATTTTTATATGATAGTATCTTTTGAATGCCAAAATTAAATTTAATAAAGATTTAAAATCTATTAATAAATTATGATCCAATTTAAAAGGTATAGAAAATTACAAAAAAAATTATTTTTGTCAATCAGGAATTCACTTTAGTGCTTTTTTTTTGTATTTTTGTTTTAATTCTTAAATCACCTGAGATGTGCCTCAAATCAAAGTTTATTATTTAGAGGCTTATTGCAAAAGATACAAAGCTTATTGCAAGAATAAGTAAAAATTTAGACGTATTAGTCTCAATATATTATAATTGTTTAATAATTGGTTTAAATTTTTAAATAATTGGTTTTATATGCGGTAGTGGTGTAGTGGTAAAACACTTGCTTTATAAGCGAGAGGTTCTGAGTTCGATCCCCACCACGTCCCTGGTAGTACCGCGCTCAACTTGTTTCTCCGTGCAGCGGCCTTGTTCGCCAAGTTTCGTGTTTCAGAGTTATAGAGTTGAGAGAGGGTTATAACCACTATTAAGTAGCCTCCTCGTCTGTAGTAGCCTTTTCAGCCTGTGAATAACAAAAAAAAAAAAAAAAAAAAGAAATTAAGATATTATCTTATTAACATATAAAATTAAAATAATCTTATATAGAATGCATCTTTCTTTTTTTTTTTTCATGTATTGATAAAGTCAAAAATAGTTTCTTATTAAAAAACAATAGTTTATACTATATAAAGATATATTTATATATACAAGCTTTCTGGAAAGCGTTGTATATATAAATAAAAAAAAAAATTGAATATTAAAAAAAAGAAAATTATTGTCAAAAAAAATATACCTTTATATTTTACTGGTCTTGTTTTCTTATTTTTAGGGCATCTGTTATTTTCCGCTAGCAAAATTAATACAACTCAAAGAAAAAAGTAGATAAGAATATAACAAAAATAAAATTATTTTTTGATATACAAATTTTTCTTGACTTTTTTCAGTCAGTATGTTAAGGAAATACTTTATAATTTGCATTAGAAACACTGACAAATTTTAAATTTGTTTTTCAAATGTTTTTACTAAATTTTACTGTTTTTATCAATGCACAGGAAAGCAAGAACACTAATTGCTATTTATTTGTAAAAAAAAAAAAAAAAATTAACAAGTTTTTCATGTAAAAATTTATTTCCTGATGAACTTTTGTTATTGACGATGCTCCAAAAGCTTGTGGGCTAGTGCTTGTTACTTTGTTTAACCTTTTTTAACAAAATGTTTAGGAGCCGATATAAAAACTTTTTTTAAAGTTCTTAAATGCATTTTTTTTAAATAGAGCAATCATTATGTTCATTATCTCTAGTATTTCGTATCAACATTTGAAATTGGGCATTATAAACAAAAAAATTTTAGACATGCATTAAATGTTACCACATTTGATACATGTCATACATTTATTAAAAAAACCATGTTATTCTTTTATTTAACTTCCGTCATTACAAAAATTATTAATCAAATATTATATTTTACAAATGAATAACAATATATTTTCTTATTTTTCTATTATATAAGTATTAAGAAAAAATCATCAAATATAGCAAAAACATTTTTAAAAGCGAAAAGGCGTACAAATTTAATAAACATAAGCAAAATAAATTAACAAAATTTCTCATAGTTCTAGCGTACATAGAAAATTAGTTTGAATTGTTGCTAAATCGTTAAATTTTCTTATATGGACTAATAAAAATTGTGAATAAATTACATATCAAAACTTTCAATTGTTGTTAAATTGTTATATAACGTTTTTTTTAACAACTCAAAATTTGTAGAAAAATTTTATTTAAAAAATAATAATAATTTACTTTTTTTAATTATTAAATTTTCTAGTTTATTTAATTCTGTACCTCAGAAGTCAAAGGTTGGTTGTCACATTTTAGAAACTGTTCAGGAGGGAGGAAATATAAAAAAAATAAGTCTTTATTGGCTTATTCTTAATGGTTAAATTTATTTAATTTTTTTTGTGTTTTATTTAATTTGTCTTAAGACACATGAAATATAATTTTGACAAAAGTTATAAAAATTATAAAAGTTGTTTCTGGACAACAAACCTTTTTTCTTCGAACATTGTGGGGACACCAGACTTTTTATATTGACCTAAATTTATTTCATGTTGTCGTAGGGCAACAGTCTTTATACCTCAGTGTAGATACTGAAAAAACTAAAAAGGTCTTATACATAACTCATTTTCACAAAAAACTGGACAACCGACCTTTGTCGTCTGAGTTACAGAATTAAACTTGATATTTCGTTATAATTTTGTTTCCTTTTTTTAAGATTTTTTTTTTTCTTTCAACGCTTTTTTTAAAACATTTTAGCAACATCAACAATTAAGCTACATTTCGTTGTCGTTTAAAAGATAAAATAATTAGAAAGACGCAATAATTATGACTTGAAAGTTTGTTTTATTTAATGGTGTTTTTGTTTTTTGTTTTTTTATTGTTTTATAATATTTTTTAAACATGCGAGGAGTGTTGCTACATCGTCTGACAAATTGGTAAAACATGTGAGGAGTGTTGCTTTTTTAAAGTAAAACATATGCGGAGTGCTGCTACATTGACTATCTTATAACCTGCTGCCACTAGGGAGTGCTACTTCTTTTACTATCATATATCCTGCGCTACAAGGAAGTGCCACTACAGAGGGTTTGGTTTGGGCAAGCAATCCATCAATGAAAAAATTCAAACCTTCAAAAACTTTCAAATCAGAAAAAGTTTTCAAACTTTTTCTGGTTATTAGCATTCGATTTAAAACAACAGTTTATGGAAGAAACTTTTCGACTACCATGCAGAACTATATATATATATATATATATATATATATATATATATATATATATATATATATATATATATATATATATATATATATATATATATATATATACATATATACATGTGTTAAAAATCGTATTGTAAAACCATAACTGAGAACTTTGATAATGTTATATTACATTTTTGTATCATAATTTACATGGTTTTAAATAACCATTTATACTTTTTTTGTATAAAAATTGTGTAAAATTGGGTTGTTTGATTTGTTGTTTTTTAATATTGGATTCTTTGTTATCATCTTTACCATTATGCTTGTAAAACTTCAAGTAAAAACTATGAAATTCAGCATATAAGAATATCAATATGTGCTAAATACACATACCAAATGATTTTTTTTTTCACCATGTCATTAGTTGCATATAGTCTGACAAAGTTGTTTTGTTCAAAAGTGGTAAAAAATAAATATTACGCCCATTAAGCTACATAGAATTAATTTTTGAAAAAAGTTTAAGACTTAAATGCTGTAACTTTTGCATACTAAATTATATGATAGTATTTCACATAGGAGAGACGTGGAGAGTACACGCGAGAGTGGCTGTCATAACAAATGTTACAACAGCCACTCTCGCGGTATTGCCCACATATATACACTATATTTGTCACATTCTTTGGCAACTGTTGGAAACTATATCATATTTCTGCCAGATTCACTAGCTCTGAGTGTCATTTATAAATTCCTCACCAGACTTAATTTCTGCATCTATATCAGAAGTGATATTAACTGATGCTTCCAGACTGCTTTTGCTAAATGAAAAAAAATCAGTATTTCTGTCTCTTTGTGCTTATTTTGAATACTTTGGTTAATATAAAAGTACTCTCCTTATTGAAAAGACCAATAAACATATTTCTTTCATTTCTTTGATCCATTAAAAACTCATGCTCAAGTACTGGCACTTTTTCTTGGGCATGTGCAATCACTTAAATTAAGCTAATGACATGCTGCAATGTCAAACAAAATTAAACTTTCCATCTTAGCAATTTATACTGCTGTAGTTTTAAAAGAAAATGATTTGAGAATGATTCCACTTTCTTCTGCACTCTTTGCATTGTAACATTTGGAATACCAGATTTCAACCAAATCCTGGTAACATTTTCAGAAATTCTAAAAACTATTGTGCTTGACTTGGTAGTCCTAGGATGTTTTGAGAGTAGTAAGTTCACATTTGATGCCATAAACAGTACTAATCAGCTGCGCTCTTATAACAGCCATAGTTTGCCACAGAAATCAAAATATTTTTAATTTTCTAAATATAAACTTAGTTTTATTCAAATTGTAATACAGAATTCTAGAAGTAGATTTAAATTCAATAAATCATATACAGATGGATTGTTTGGTATATTAATAATAATTTTTATAATATTAATAATATAATAATCTTTATACACTAAAAGTATAATAATCTTTATATACTAATAAAATTTTCTCCGATTTATTTTAAAATAAATAAATATTAATTTTAAAAAATGCTAGTTAGTTACAATTTATATACTAATAAATATCAAATTATTGATTAAAACAATAAAAAATGCCTGAAATAACTAAAAAATAATTATTTAAAAAAATGCTTGTTTGAATCATCGAATAGATAATTAAAAAGTAGTTTATAAATCCTTATGATCAAATTAATTATTAAATACCAATAAAAAGTCTAAAAATGCACAATATAAGTTCCCCAGTAGAAAAAGGAAGCCAAAAAATACTTAATTACTTATCTATTTTCCTTATATCATTCAATCGTTAACAATTTATCACAAGTTAAAATAAAATTTTATAATATTAGAACAAAAATAACTAAGTAGTTTAATAATGATAAAAAAGCCTAAAAATGCACTAATATGGTAAAATAAGGTTTTTTAGCAACAAATGAAAACAATAAGTTATTTTTTTCTTATTTAACTTATAACAAGCTACAGTTTACACTATTCAAAGTTAAATTTAATAACCAAATTACTAAGTAGTTAAATAATGATTAAAATTTTATATATATACATATATATATAAGAGGTATAAGATAAAGAAAAAACATTATTGCTTTTGTGTAATCATAATTTATCTAGTGGTGGTAATAAACTTCTCCTCAGAATTGCGTTTATCATTACTAGCATTTCAAAGAAGCTCTGCACCAATACCTAGTTTATCCCATTAGATAAACATCATCGCCATTTATGCTTTACCCCGTGATTTATGCCTGCTCCATACTGCAGTAAAAAAGGACTTCACTACAAACAGCCAAAACCCTAACTACACCCAAATTTGGAAAGCACTAATATTTTTGAAGAAATAATATTGATAGTGAAAGATGTGAATTCACTATCAAATAATGTAGCAAATTGAAAAAAAAAATTATTTATCTTTATATGACGATTTTATCACAGCTGTTTTGAAAACTTAAAAAATGCACTAAGCTTATCTAGATAAAATATAAGTGCAATTAAAAAGAAATTAACTAAAACCCGATATAAACATAAAAAATAAAACATAATAAACAAAAACACTAAGATTAAATCAAAAGAAAAACACTAAGATTCAAGTTTTTCACATTTGTAATAAAAAACTTCAATTTTTTTATATTTGCAAGTGTTTTTATAATATTATGGAAACCCTTATAAATAAAGTAGCAACTTTGATTGTTTGAATGATTGTTTAAAAAATATGCACATTTAATTTTAATTATAGTTGTTCATTATACTAATTTTAAATTATATTTAAAAATATAGTAAATAAGTTTCCATATAAATACATGGTAGTAAATATTTACGCATTTAAAAAAAAAAGATAATTTAACTTTTTTTAAAACGATTTCATGCATTGATTAAACATATATTTTTTTAAACATTCAAACATAAACATTCGTAGAAAATGTTACATAATAAAAGAAAAATATTTTAATCTTTAAAATGATCTTTTTAGTAAATGAAATAAACAAAAAAATTAAAAAAAAAATTTTCATAGTAATATTAACAAAAAAAAAGAAAAAAAGAATTAAATCAGTTCCATTTCAATAGAAACTTTAAATTGTTTTTTTCTTTTGACTTAAGCCATTAACAGTCCATGCTGTACTATTACACAAACTAAAAGTGGTTTATAAATGTCCATATATTTCCTCCTTATATTTCCTTCTTATTCATCAGTAATTATATGTCTACTTGTCACAAAAGGAATTACTAGATAATTACAGAGATTTTGTTTCAATAATTGTCTTTTAAACGTGTTCAATTTAATTTTAAATGTGATAAATGTGATAAGGAAGTTTTTTCAGTACAAAAATAATTATAAAAAAGTAAACATTTACTCGAGAAAAGACAGAGTTTTATACATTTGATGAATCAATAATGAAAAGATATATGATAATAAAAGATTAATGATCAAAGATGGTGTGTGGTATGTTACAAACACAATATTCAAAAAGGTTCAGGATATGAATCTGTAGAATGTGATGTAGGACTTTTTGCAGCTCCTTTCTTTTTACAATTATTATACAAAAAGTGAATATTAGTGAATACATTTTTAAAATCTTACGTTTATGTAGTATGATTTATATATTCTTAAACTTGAATAATAACATTTTGTAGTGTTTGATAATGTTAAAAGTAGTAAAAAAACATTTTTTATTTTATTAGTAAAAAAGTTCGATGAATTTAAAAATACAGGACATTTAGAGACCTCTTCAAAAAATCATTAGTTTAAGGAAATCCAAATATAAGTTTTTTTATCTCTATATTCTTAGGATATATAATTACACAACTAGAATGTTAGTTGAATAAGCTCTTATTTTTACTTTAATCCCAAATTAACCATTTTGTGTTTTGCTCAGAAAGGCTATTGCGTTTACTGTCGATAACTTCTCCTCCCACAGAGTTGAATCTTTTGTTGAACAATTTGTAGAAACTCTTTCTGATGAACAATTTGTAGCTTATTATTTTTATTTGTTGCTTGTACAGTAAGAAGATCAAGTGCAACTTTGGATATTAAAGGAAAATGTTACATTTGTTTTTCCAGAAGAGAATCTGACAATCTGAATATCCCTATGTTTTCTCTTTAGTGTACACAATAATTTCAAATTTTAATTTCTGACCTAAAGTTCTTCTTTCTGGTAAGGTACAATATTTAGAAACATGTTCTTACATCTAAAATTCCATTTGTTCCTATGATTTAAATTTCATTAAGAATTTTAGAAATACTTATATTGTGCTTTTTTTCAGATACCATTAAGTATGGTTCTACAACTTACATCTCTGTCAAGGTAAACATCACTGATTTATATTGAGGGTCTAAGATGGTAACAATCAGAAAAATGTCTTCACTTAATTCAAACTTGATTTGGAACTCTGTAATAAGATCATCAACAAATTTAATTATCCTATATTTATCCATTGAGCGAAGGCAATTTTTTAAAGTTAAAATGCATGGATAAACAAAACTAATGCTCACACTTTTTTCCACACTTAAAGTAGTAGTGGCTTCAGATACTGTATTTAAAATAGGAGTGACAATTGTTAATAGTTGCACTTGTATTTCAGTTAAACAAGTTGGTGGCACTTTCATGGTTGTTTTTTTTTTTTTCTGTGTGCACTTAACTAATGCAAGTTCTATAGAACCATGTTTTTTTTAATCCATCTCAATAAATTAGTAGTGCTCTTAAAGCACATTTCGACATCCACTGGAGGCTTTGACTTAGGTTTTCCTTGAGAAATTGGATACTTATTGAGAATGAAGAAATCTAACTGTTTTATAAGAATTGGTTGGTTGTGGATAGTGACAAGCATTTATTATTTCCAGACTTACAATTGATAAACAACATGGTTTTAAAACCCACAAGGATGAATATAGTGACAAGTAGAAACAAGGAAGTTATCACCATTGTCAGCCTTAAAGTGATCAAAAGTAATACTAGGTTGGGAGATAAACTGCCTATTTATACTTTGTTTAAAGCTAATATATAGATCATAAACCATTTTACCCCAATATTGAGATAAAGTGGTCGGGTGTGATGGATGATATTCCCCTTGAGTAAACACCAAGCACTAAAAAAATCAAATGATCTTTCGACTTCAAATAATTTTTGGGCGATCCTGCCAAGGCTTGTATATATATATAGTTCCTTTATGTATTTTATATACATACATACATATAAGAATTTGATTCCCTCACACCATCAGTAGTTCTGCACTCAACTTGATTCTATTCAAAAGAGTGGTAAAAGCAATTAAAAAATTGATTAGCCCCCATAGCAGGCCTTGTTTTAAATAGTTTTAAAAAGCTTAATGCATTAGCTTAACGCAATATTTGACGTCATAAATTTATCTATATTTTTTTTTACAGACGTAAAGTGTTTTAACTACCGCAGTAAATAAATAACCGCTAACTAGTTCAATTTAACAATTAACTCAAATAACTATAATGTAATTATATTATGAAAAGTTTTATGTTTTCAATTGTTATTCTAATATTATTTTTAGTTCAATATTATTTAGTAAAAAAAAGAATATATATATATTTTTTAATTGCTTATGAAATTTATTTTTGAATAATTATTGTTTATAAATCGTTATTGAATAAAAATATAAAAAATAATGATTTTTTATTTTTAAAAATTTCCGGAGTAAACAAAAAATATTAACATATTGATAAACAAAAACCCTTGTTAATTATTTAAACAGCAATTTTGTTTTGACTAGCAAAGAATAATTTAGGTTTTTGAGTATTTTTTAAATTTATGTTGCTTAGCGTTTTAACTTGCATTGTATAAAAATATAAAAAAAGTTTCATGTTTTGAGCATATATTTGATATGTAGTTTAGAACGCGTTTGTCAGAAATTTAATTTATAAGTTTTTTACGTTATCGTAAAAATGTAAAACATTTTTAACAAATCACAAAGAAACACAGAGCTATAGAGAAAAATCGTTTTTAACAATTAATTTTTTTTTTCTTTTGAATTTTGAATTAAAAAAAAAAAATTAAATTAAATACAAAAGTCTTGATTATGCAAACTTTTTTGTTAATTATTCTTAAAACAAAAAAAAATTTAAAATACTTCTACGCAATACTTTAATTGTGCAAACTTAAATATATACTAACATGTTAAAATATTTTAACATGACTTGTGTCATTTATAAACTGTATGGCAGCTGTCCTTACAACACCATTGGTTTTGGATAATATTTTATTTTTATGAAGATTACATAACTTACATTTGTTTTTAATAACGTAAGTCTTCTCTTTTTCTGTGATAGTTTCAATTCGAAAAGCATCAGCAAAGTCCTAGGATTTAAAAGTTTTCAAAGTAAATCTTTTGTCCTTCAAAATACAATCTATATTTAAACTTTAAACAATTTGGAAAGAATAGAAATATACTAGGTTTTTATATACTAGTTTGTCTTATTTTATATAGAAAAATACATAGTCATTTGTAAAGAATAGAGACTGTCATTAAACTAAAACGTGCCTCAGTATTTATTTAATGGAGTCTTTAATGTGCACGTGCATAATGAAACCTCCATTATACAAATATATTCAATGTAATATTAGTGTCATCAGCGGATGTTAAACTCTACTCGTGATTTCTTAACCTTATAATATAACTTGATTTATGAAAAAAAAACTTATTGAATCGCATGCAGAAGAAATTTAACAAATTGACTTTATTCAAAAGTTGCGAGTAACAGGTTATTTTTTTTCTTTTTTCCCCTCCCTCCACATAACTTAAATGTAAAAGTATCTATATACCTTTAACTAATAAGAAAAGCAAAGACTAATAATTGGCACATTTTTTTTAATATCTCGAAAAAATATTTTTGTTATCATGATAACAAAAATATTAAGACATTTTTTTTTTAATTATTAAAAAATATTTAGATAGAAAGTTTACCTTAAAATTAATTGCTTTAAAAATGTAAGATATATCGCGATGAAAAGTTACTACAATAGTTTTTAACCTAACTTCTTTTTTGTAATAAATATTTTTACATATCAAAAGTTATTCAAAAGTTAATGTGGTTTTTTTAAAAATTAATTACTAAATAAATTCTTTATCATTTTTATAAAAATTAATTGAAAAATAAATTCTTTATCATTTTTTAACTTACTAAATAACTAAATAAATTCTTTATCATTTTTATAAAAATTAATTAAAAAATAAATTCTTTATCATTTTTTAACTTTTAAAATAGTGGTAACATACCACTATTTTAAAAGTTAAAAAATGATAAAAAGTAGCTTAACCGAAATCGCTCTAGCGTAAATAAAAATCGCTCAAGGCGCACGTAAATCGCTCTAAGCGTAACGCTTTAAAACAAGGCCTGCCATAGTTATTTATGTGAGAGGTCAATACATTAAAAAAATTATAATAATTTATATCAATATATATCCTCAATATACTTCCATACTACACTTATTTCAATTACAAAACATTATTTTTGATTATTTTAACTAAATAACTTTTAATGATATCCTTCACAGAAAAATGAAAGTTTGTGTTATATTTATAGACTCTACTTTTGTTAGCTGAGCATGGACCTAATAAGAAGATTATGCTTAGTGAGCTTGGCATGTTAGAGTCGTTAAAAAGTTTAGCAGAAAATGAAAGGTATTTAATCAAAAAAAATTTTTTAACTTTTTTTTTCTTTTATTTCAATAATTTTACAAATGATTGATTTTAGTTCCAAATACTTTCTGAGATTCTTAAAATAGCTTTTTAAAAAGTTAGGATTATTAGTATAAGATTAACGTTATAGTTTAAGTAAAATATATAGTAATTATAATAATTATAATAACTAGCAGAAAGCAACCTGTAATACGGTTATGGTCGGTCTGTTACATAATTAATTTATGATGACTGTTTTCCACAATTTAAAGTTGCAAAACCTTAACTAATACCTTTTTAGAAAAACAACTTCAAGTTGAAAAAATTAAACCATGTGTTAAATTAAAATAAAAAGTATGAGGAGGTAAAATAATTTACCAATTATTATTTAACATGTTTTTAGTTACTGACAAAAAATAATAACACTTCATTATGCTTTAAATTGACAAAAAATATTAACTAAATTCTTGTAATATTTTTTATAAAATGAACTTTAATTAATTATTAAGATTAATATGAAATTAAATTATGTTATACAGGATTTATTAATTTTTTGGTATCCCCTTGATTAATTTTTCTTTAAAAAAGAAAATTGTTATTTAAAATGTTAAATGCATACAACTAAATAAGTTTGTTAAAAATAACTAAGTTTATTATAAATAACTAAGCAATTGAGTACAAATACGTTTCAAACAAAAAAAATTAATTTACAATCAAACATGCGTATAACAATCAAACATGTGTATCTTTACAATAATGCATCATAGGACAAACCCAAATTAAAAATTATCACAGATAAGTAGACAAAAGAAAAGAAAAAAATAATAATAATTGGAAAACAATTTACTTGCTTTCAGTAACCTGTTATCATTCTTTAGTTGCTGTCATGATGCAGCAGTTCTTGTCGGTGTTGTTTAATGGTGTTATTTCATGTTGGATTTTAGTAAACTTTAGTTTAATTTAAAAGACCACAATAGATTTAAAATATTATAGTTAAAAAGCAAAATATAAAATGCTTCAAGGAGCTAAACTATAAACAATAAAGATAAAAATCAAATTGAAGATATAAATAAATTGCATTTATATAGGTAAATGTATTGTCTTGGCTTATAGTAATCTTTAAAAGCAATGAGATATGATGAAAAACTTGACCACATATTCTAAAATATGGTGACCCATGATTCATGGGTTGAACTTACATCAACTTTAAATGATGCAAAAGAAAGACATTATAATTTCAAATATATTAAAAAAAAATTCAGATGGCATTTTCATCTGCATAATTTCCTTTAAATAAATCTTGTAAGTCTTGTGGAAATAATGAAGGTTGCGACAAAACTACCTTTCCATTATGGCGATATAAAAAATGTGTTTTATCAGGAAATTTCGTAGCATCACGATGCTGACAAATATAATTCATTTCTCATAAATAATTATAATCTGGAATAGTATTACTTCTTGCTGTACAATACATTCTTTTGTATCTAGCAGCATATCTAGTATTTGATTGACTATTAATTTCATCTTGACTAAGCCTATCTCTTTCATTTCTGCAACGATTATTTTCAACTCGCCTAACCACGCTCTCCTCATTTGGGTTCAAATTATTTGCTGTTTGCCGAGCAGCATATCTAGCATTTTGTCGATTATTAGTTTCATCTCACCTAAGCCTATCTCTTTCATTTCTGCGTTGATTAACTTGCCTATTAACAATTTCATTTTCTAAACTAATATCTGCTTCTAGCCTAATAATCATCCATTTAAACTTCACTTTTAATTGAAAGTAATAACAAATAATCTTAAAAGAATCTTAAATATTGTGACCTTTTCTATATAATTTTTTTTCTACTCTAAATAGCACACACAGATAATTTTTAAATATAAGAAACTGTTATTTAAAATAAATTATACAATAATCTTATGACTTTAATTTTATGAAAAAAAAAATCATATCAGCTGTGAGATGTTTAAATAAAAAATTAACTTCTAAATTTTTTAATTTAGGTTTGAAAAAATTAATCTAAATATAAATTAATCTAATATTAATTAGCAAATAATTCTAATAATAAACATACTGCTAATACAGAAAACTTAAAAAAAAAACAATGTTGTAAACCCTTCTGCAAACTTCAATATTATTTCTTTAAAAAAATTATTAGTAAACGTTTTTAAAAAATTCACAAAACTTTAAAATATTTTGTTCTTCTGTACCACATAAATAGAGTAAAACAGGGTAAAATTAAATAGCAAGTAGAATGAAATAGTTATGACAATGTTTATTCTTTTGCTCTTAATAAACTATTGAATAGTTTTTTTTCAAATAGTTTTTAATTATATTATAGAAAATATTTTTCAGAGTAAGATTGTATAAAATTTTATTTTTAATAAAAAAAATTTTGTTATAAATTTATAAGTTTTCGAATGAGTAATAAGATTTTTTTTATTTGTTTGAAAATGGAACTTAAAACTTCTCTCTTAAATTAAATTCGGTATCATTGAACTTAAAATGTTTACTGGTACAACTTTTTATGCTGATCAAGAATCTTTTTTCAAAATTAAATTTGCTATTTAGGAAAAAAAGTTCTGAGTTAAAAACGGAAACGGAGTGTTGTGGGGTTGAATGAAATATGCTAATAAATAAATAAATACGAAGCAATAGCTTATTCCTTAATAGCGGCTTTTTTTTAATTAGATCTCAAGTGACAAATAAATCTCCAACTATAACTTTTTTGTATAAATTTCAATGGTCAAATTTTTCTAACTGAATTTAAATGATTTTTACTTACTGCTTTAAAATAAAATGGTTCTAATAAATGAATGAAATACGCTAGTTATTCTCTTGTTAATTGCGGTCACCTTGTCTGCAAACAACCTTCAATATTGTAGTAGCTCCAGCTATTCAAAAGGAAATTCAAAAAGAGGTTGCAAAACAACTGCAATCAGCCCAATCACTTGCAGCAGCTTTGCAACAAATGTTTTGTTTCCAACACGTTGACACACGAAAAAAGAAAAAATGTAGGTGTGCCAAGATTCAAACGGGAGTGAGTGAGAACAAACCTGATAAACTTGAAAGGTTGAAAGATGCTGAGAGCAAAAAAGCAGCAAAGCAAGCTAAAACATAACGTAAGCTTAGCTCTAATTGAGAACAGCAAATAAACCACGCAACAAGTCCAATGAAAATATTAGCTGCAAACCAATTTAAGTGTAAAAAGTGCCAAAAAGTTTTGGCAAAACTTCAGCAAGTCAAAATATGGAATGGTACCAGTGTCAAAGTTTAAATTGCAAGGTTTGACTATGTCAAACATGCATACTAAAGTACTATGTAAAAGACGCTGAGTTTTATTGCACAAAAAAGTGCCGTACAAGTGAAAACTCAACTCAACCTTTAGTATCTCTAAATGACTCAACATCATCACAAGAATAAAAAATTTTTATTTGATTTGATTGATTTTTTAAATTATTATTAATGATTGTTTTTTTGATTGTTATTATTGATTGCTTTTGTTTTTTTAATAAAGTGTTATTTTAATTACACTTATACATGCAAATGTCAGTGTAGAATAGAATAAATTTATTTTTAATCAAATAAAGTTTCATAAAAAACTTTACAAAAAAATTGTTAGATTTTTTTATATTTAAATACAGCTCAATACTCGCTACAACTTTAAAAAATATTATTTTTTTTTCCGTAAAAAATTAAAATCCTTAACTATTCCATTTGACACCATTTTACTCTACATCATTTGATAAATCTAAAATAAAAAATGTAACCAATAAGTAAATAAATAAGAAAAACATTGCATACTAATGGAAATCAATGTACCTGAAAAAAGCTGTTGTGATTTACCAGAGTAGTAGTAGTAGGCTTTTAGTGAATATATATATATATATATATATATATATATATATATATATATATATATATATATATATATATATAATACAGAGTAGTAGGCTTTTAGTGAATGATTAAAATCAGTGAGATCTAATAATGAAATTACCTATTTATCATTTTTAACAATAGGCACCAACATGAAGGTAAGCCAAGTGTCTATCAACTCAAAAGATTACAAAAAAACAACATCACAACAGCAATAGCACACACCATAAGTTATTATAAAATAGATATAACATAACTTAAGTAACTCAACATTCATATATAACAGAACATAAGTAACAACAATACACAAAATATTATTAAAATATTGTTATGTATTTTCAGAATAATTAATAATAAAGGCTTGTTAAGACCTAAAGCAGTAACAGACACTAAACACTGCCGTGTGACCCTTCTGCTATAAGTACATCACTTGGCTGGCAAGGTTGACAAATCTTGCTCGACACGTTTACCAAGTCACAGTACTTTGAAAACACGGAAATAACATAATATAAACATATGTACCAACTATAAACACAATATATATATTTAACCTTGTATAAACATATTTAAACACATTTATAAAACAATTATATAACACATATTAACACATACACAAACAAAAAAATACATTACATTATTATAAAAACACATCGATAAAACAGCTTAAAGCACATATTAACTCATACACATACTTATCAAAAAAGCATATATGCAAACAATAAACATGTATAATTTGATTTGTGCAAACAAAATTTTTTTAAATGACATGAGAAAATTCAAAAATAAATTCAAAGTAAACAAAATCTCTCTCTCTCTCTATATATATATATATATATATATATATATATATATATATATATATATATATATATATATATATATATATATATATATATATATATATATATATATATATATATATATATATATACATATATATATATATATTATATATATATATATATATATTTATATATATATATATATATATATATATATATATATATATATATATATATATATATATATATATATATATATATATATATATATATATATATATATATATATATATATATATATATATATATATATATATTATACATATATATATATATATATATATATTATATATATATATATATATATATATATATATATATATATATATATATATATATATATATATCTTTACCTTTATTTATTTTTTTCATAAGAAATGTAATCCTCATAACAAAATTTAACATTTACATACAATAACATGTGACATGTCATGTCAGTGTTAGCACAAAATTTTAATTTATTTTTCTAAATTTTTTAAAAAAGAACAAAATTAGTTAATAGCATCACAGAAATTTCAAAGTAGGAATAACCAATTTTATAGAAATAGTATTAATATAACTTTTTTGTTGCATAAAAAATGCATAAAAAGTAATTAGGCCTCATCTATACCCCAATTTCCTTCTAAAAAATAAAATATAAACTCAATAAAAACATAACTGCTAAAAAAAATAAAGCTAAAAGAAAAACTAAAACAAACAAAATGTAAGCGATTTAAAAAATTAAAAGGAGTGATCCTTTATACTTTATATCTAATAAAAATGTTATATATAAATTGCAAAACTCTTTTCTATACTTCAATTATAATATAATCTTAACGATTATTATTTATCTTAATATGATTCTTTAAACTATATTTCTAAACTAATAAATAATCATTAAATTTCAAAAGATAAAAAGTTTTAACTCGCTTGATCGATCTTTCTCTAATGACCTCATGCATTTTAATAACGCGCTCTTTCAAATTCAGAAAAGCCTAGTAACTAATTAAAACTTTAAAAGCAAAAGCCAAACGATGTTGAATGTTGAACGTTGACTCTAGCTATTATATTAAGATAATAGTAATATTAGATGGGAATGGCATGCGATCGAGCATTATTGCTGACCATGCAAATGATATTTTAATTTGACAACTTGACCATGACTGTTTAGAAGTTTTGGTGATTTAAACATTTCAAAAACTAGGAAGAAAAAAAAAAATAGAGAGAAAAGTAAACAATTTTTTACGAAAAAGAAAATATATAAGCACAAAGTCAAAACTAGAAAAACTCAAACTCAAAACAAAAAAAAATTACGTTGAAAAAAAAACGTTTCTTTGGAAGCGCTTTATTAAAGTAATGGAAAAGGCTTTACCTTTTTTTAAGTTTTAAAAGTAATTGGTAAACTTTACATTAAGTTTACAAATTACTTCAAAGATTTGCAAGAATCAAAAAGACGAAGCATTCTGCAAATGTTGCAATTTAACTCCTCCAGAACAGCAATTTTTCGAGTAAGAAAACTTTTTCATGAAGCAGGAGATATCAAGCAACAGTATTAAGGTACCTTAATACTGCCAAAACAGTAAAGGAAGTCCCTGAGAATATCAGGTATTCATTTTCATCAAAAAAAACAGCGCCTGTGATGGTACTTGATAGCAAGTGATGGAAAAAAGTGTCCACCAGTTTTTGTGAAAAAAGGTCAAAAAATTGACAGTGATGAGTATATCCATCTCCTGCAAGAGAAGGTCATTGCCTGGTTAAACAGAAACTATCCAGATGGTCTCTATGTGTTTCAGCAGGATGGGGCACCAGCTCATACTTCAAAAAAGAAACAAAATTTTCTCAGTACTGGGACAAATTAAAGTGGCCCCCATCTAGCCCAAATCTGAACCCATTAGACTTTTTTATGTGGACGGCTGTGGAGAAGGAGGCTTGCAAGATTCCCCATGGAAGTACCGAGTCACTAAAAAAATCTATATGCAAAGCATGGGCCAAAGTTTTAGAAGAAGATGTCAAGAATGCATGCAGATCCTTTCAGCAGTGTATCCAACTTGTGTATGATGCCAATGGTGGCCACATTAAATAATTTTAAACCTTAGTCATGAATAAACATCTAGTCAAAATTATGGTCAGTTATGAATTGAAATAAATTTTTTGTGTATTTTCAAATTTTTATATTTTTTGTGTTACGCTGTTGCTCGGTCACCCCGTAGTTCTTTTAGTTATAGTAGCTCTCCACCATAGTTCTTTTAGTTATAGTAGCTCTCTACCATGGTTCTTTTAGTTATAGTAGCTCTCCACCATAGTTCTTTTAGTTATAGTAGCTCTCCACCATGGTTCTTTTAGTTATAGTAACTCTCCACCATAGTTCTTTTAGTTATAGTAGCTCTCCACCATAGTTCTTTTAGTTATAGTAGCTCTCCACCATGGTTCTTTTAGTTATAGTAACTCTCCACCAAAGTTTTTTTAGTTATAGTAGCTCTCTACCATAGTTCTTTTAGTTATAGTAGCTCTCCACCATGGTTCTTTTAGTTAAAGTAACTCTCCACCATAGTTCTTTTAGTTATAGTAGCTCTCCACCATAGTCCTTTTAGTTATAGTAGCTCTCCACCATGGTTCTTTTAGTTATAGTAACTCTCCACCAAAGTTTTTTTAGTTATAGTAGCTCTCCACCATAGTTCTTTTAGTTATAGTAACTCTCCACTATAGTTCTTTTAGTTTTAGTAGCTCTCTACCGTAGTTCTTTATGTAATTTCATACCAAGTATCTTCATAGATTTATAATTAACTTGCTATCATAGATTCTTAAGTAGCATACATTAATTCTTAAGTATTAAAATACATACTTTTTAAATAAAAATTAATATATGTTTACAAATTAACCATATATATATAGTTTATACAATATGTTATTTTAACTTAATATAACTTATTAAACTTATATATTTACTAAACAAAATATTATATGCGTGATCATAAATAATGTGCAATTGCACACCATTCCTGATTAAATCTTTATCACAAATGGTACAAGTCTAAAACATTTATTAGCTTTTTATTGAACTATGCGTGTGTTCCCAGGTTCTGATGGAAATGGTCTGCGATCAAATGTTATTATATGCAACAAAATATTAAATGCGGGATCATGAATAGCGTGCAATTGCACACCATTTCTGCCCATATCTTTATTGGTACACCTTTCTTTATGTTAACACAATTTAACAGTTGTTTAATTTTTGTTTAAAATTTAACCTGTTTGGACAAAAATATAATAAGTATTATTGTTGTTTGTTGTTTCACAAAGTCTTTGTTTTTGTGACCAAGATAATAATGTTTTAAAAACAGTTTTTAAGAATATTTTAATAATAATAATTAATATTTTAAATAATTTTTTTAATAATATTTTAAAAAAGTTTTTAAGAAAGTTTGTAATTCATAATGAATGCTGATTAATTCTCTAAAATGTTCTTCAACTGCTAGAATAGTTCAGAAGTCTCAAGAATCTTTGAGTTTTTTTGAAAACCTTATTTGGGGGCTTTTTCATAAATGTGATTTACAGTACACTTAAAAATATATAAAATCAGCTCATTTCTGAGGATTTTATAGGTCTTTTTCTATTCAATATGCAATTATTATTTCTTACCAGACTAAATGAATGAAAATATAAATTTTTTTGATTATGTTGCAATAAAAACAAATTGTATTCGTGCTATGGAAATAAAATCAAAGTTTATGCTTATTGTAGTCATTCACTCACTTTAGACAAACATTTAAAGAATAATATTTTCAATCAAATGACAAAAATTGTTACATAATGTAATCTTAATATTGTGTGTTCTTAAAAATTTTGCTTTTGGCAATTTTTACTAGTTGATAAACTGAGTAGTTTTTAAGTCTTGTTAATTAATTTTATTATTATTGTTTTGAGTATTTTTCCTTCTATTCCTTGATTTATCTCAGTTCTTGTTTTATACAAATTTAGAAGAAGTTTGGGTGTTGGGACTTATAGTTGTGAGGTCTATTTTGTTGTAACACTGACTTATATGTTCTAGGCTTCAGCAATAATAAGAGAAAACACATTTCTGATGCTACTTTTTATCTCCAAAACATCATAAATAAACGTTTTTAGTTCGAAGTTTCTTTTATATTAGTCCACTACTAAATTCCAATTCGATTTTATAACACCAATTTTTTTCTTTTTTTTTTCTACTCTGATCACTTTTAATAATTTTATATATACATATATATATATATATATATATATATATATATATATATATATATATGAATGTATATATATATTTACATACATACATACATACATACATACATACATACATACATACATACATACATACATACATACATACATACATACATGCATACATACATACATACACAACTATAAATGTTTGTTTAGATAAAAGTGCTGATGTCATACTAAAATAGATTCCTGCTGGGGGTTTCAGTACATACATTAAGTATCTTATAGCTTGCTGATGCTCTTGAACTAAATTAAATATCTATACATAGATGTAAATTATAAATCTACACAAAGCAAAGTTTTAAAATCTATAAATACACACATTCTAACAAATGTTTAATTACTTTTTAGATTAATTATTTTGTTTTAATTTCAGATTCTCAAACACACCAGAAATTAAACAGCAGGCATCTTTACTATTAAATCATTTGCAAGGTCGTTCTACTTCTCGATCTACAGATAGGGCGGCTGCTATGCAGAGAATACATAAAGCACCTCCCACATCACAAAAATTTTTTGTTGGCTCATCAAATAAGAAAGCAAAGCTGATTATTTTACAAATAAATGGTTTGACTGAAGCAACAAAAAAAACATGTGAAGAGTATTTACTCACAGTAAACTAATTTAAATTATTTTTTTATAATAAAAAATGCTATTTTGAACTCTCAAAACCAATACTTAACAAAGTTAATGATTGTCTAAACCTATCACTATATTTTAGCATGTCACTATATATCAGCATGTCACTATATATCGACATGTCACTATATATCAGCATGTCACTATATATCAACAAGTACACTACAATGGGGCAATACTCTGTTTAATTAAAAAAAATATCCCCCTTTTTCCCCCTCCCTCCCCCCCACCTACCCTCCTCCTCCTTTCCTCCTCCACATTTTGCCATCTGTTTTATTGAGTACCCTCTACCTCCTTAAAAGTACCTACACTCTTAACTTACCAACCCAACATTTTAATTTAGTGTTTTCATACTTTTATAATTGACCTACGCCCCCCCCCCCCCCCATCTCATGTATGTCGTTTGCAAACCCCCTCTTTCTCTCCTAACGTATGTACTTTATGGACAATTCCTAAGCACAAAATTTTAGTTTTTTACTCTTGTTATAATTATTTTGATATAATCTTCAAATTAAATAACACTATAGTTATAATTTTTTTATTCTTGTTACAATTATTTTGACTAATAATTTAATAAAACAATTAAGTCAAATAATAATAAAACAATTAAGTCAAATAATAATAAAACAATTAAGTCAAATAATCTTAAAGTTGAGATCATTTACAAATAATTTTCAACTAATTTTAATACTTTATGGTAATAACTATTAAATAATATTAGTAATACAAGTAATCGTAAATTAACAACAACAATAACAACAAAATAAACTAAAATAAAAATAAAAAACTATAAATAAAAATTTTTGAATTCATTTAAAAAATAACAAAACTTTTATTTATGATTTTTTTTTTTTCAAATTGTTTCAATCATTATTTCATTGTCATAAGGAATATTTTTAGGATATCGCAGCCACAACTAAATGCTTTTTCTATGTTTTACCTTATATGTTCGGTGAAGTGTTCCTTAAAATAAACATGTAAGAAAAACAAATTTTTTATGTTAGGTTCGAGGTGTTGTGAGCTTTACATTCGACATGACAAAGTTGCGATGCATGGTTCGCACTGTCCAAAGTGTCACTGCTGAAGCATTATGCAATGCTATAGCAAAATCTAAGGTGATCACAGCTGATCAAATTATTAAAAATAAATTTGGAGAAGAGGTAAGACTTTGAACAATTAAAAATTTATTTTTTGTTACCACCTTATCTTAGTTGCCAAAAATTCAAAACACGCATAACTCTTGTTTTTCCTTGTTTGTCCTTAATATTTTGCCAATAATTTATTTTAAGTTTATTTTTTTCAATTTAGTTTAATTTTCAGCCAAAGTAATAGGTTTTATTTTAAAATTTTGTAAACTTGTTTACAAAATTTTGAAATAAAGCCTATTACTTTGGCTGACAATTGTGTGATAATTTGGAAATTAGATGAGTGATGTTTGGAAATTAGATGAGTTTTATTAAGATTACAACCATATGTGCAGTGAAAAAATAAAATTAGTGAGCATGGCAAGAATTTGCATTATAAGTGCTACTCGGTTATTTGTATCTCCAGTTTTAATATTTTATAGAAAACAAATGATACTGAAAATGGATAGTACTATCCCTAAAATAAATGATACATATTCTCTAAAAATGGAATCATTCATAATATTCATAGAGTTCTATGGAATGGAGTAATAATGAAATTGTAGAGGATCAGTAGAGATACCTCTTCGTTTTTATAAAGTACTCTAAAAGTATAATTTATATAAAATAAATAAATACATTATACAATTATTATTTTTATTGCTACTTAATGGATATCTCACAAAACTTTAATCAATTTTGTTTGTTTTATAATTATGATGTTTGCGTTTATAAACCTTACCTACCAGACTACTTTTAATAAATCTCTAAAGAAAAATTACAACCAAATTTATTTTGCAATAATAAGAATAAATAATTAAAATATAATAAATTTTTAGGTAAATTGTAATAACATGTATATACTTTTTTGGCCATATTGGGTTAGTATTGATATTTTTAATCTGAAATGTTTTGTGTCTTTATTTAATATGAAAGGTAATTTTCATATTTATGTATTCATGGTAATAAAAAACTACATATATATTACATATCCTATGGACACACAAAAAAACATAATCCCTTTTTTTTTTTAAACATCTTCGCTTCCAACAAAGCTGCAAGCAACCATTAATTAGTGTTGGAAGTTACTGGAAGAGAAAAGATAAAGATTGTAGAGCAAGATAACGACTGAAAGACGACTTAAAAGATTGCAAATTATATGAATGAATCAGTTATTGATAGATATTGATCAGATATTGATAAAAGATTGCAAATTATATGAGTCAACTTATTCAGATGTTTATAATAAGCTTATAGCGCATGTCACATTCTCCGTGGTGCTATACAATGCCGCCACCATGTATCATCATTTATCCAGATCTCTGCTAATCATTGAATTTTATTCACAAGGAAATAAATTAGTTTTGTGTATCAATTTCGTTTAAATTTTTACTGCATTGAAAATATCTTGTGATTACTTGCTTTTATATTTTAATGCATCCTGTTAAAATCATAATTTGTAAAAATGCTAGTTTTTATAAAAAAATTTAGTTCAACATTATTTTTTATAACTGCTTGCCTAACATCTGATTGTAATCGTGTTTTATTTTTGGCTAGACTAGTGCATGCAAACGTAGATTTAATAGTTGAAAGGCCTTTTCTTTTTTATTATTGTTTGGTATTGGAACTTTTTTTCTGAGACTGACTTTTTATCAGTATTATATCAGGTATATATGATGTTGATTAGTTTCTTATTAGAAATAGCATTGTGAAGTATTTCGCTTTTGAACACTTTTTGAGAAGTGGATTAATGGTTTCGGAGCAGCTTTGTTTATCGTATAGGCAATTAATTATTTTTGTCAATATATTTTAAATTTAAATACATATTTTGTTTTTCATATAGTCTTAATTAGTTTTAATAGCTTTTACATTATTTTTGCTTCTGTCAAAAAGTTGGAATGCTAAATTTTAAAACTAATGAATTCATAGTAAATTGTATAAGTTTTATTGCATGTTATGATATAAGTTTTATGTTAATTGTATTTTTCAATGGGTAATTAAAACTAGTAGATTTTTTTTTTTTTTAATACTTATAACGTTGCTTATATTTCACATTCATGTGTATAACAGCTATCAGGTATGTATATACACATTCCTTTTTATAACAATTATACGGTATAAATAGGTCATTACTATTGATTATAAGTTCATTACAAAAATGTATTAAAAAGTAATGTAGAATCACACTCTAGTCTTATCACCCTGTTCACATTTAATAGACGATTAGTCAAAAGTTTCATTTTTACTTTGTTAAGAAATGTTTTTTTTTAAATATCGAAAAAAAATTTAATTTCATTTAGAATTAGAAATATTTTTTATTTAGTTTAAATTTAAAACATTTTGTCACATAAAAAAGCTTTAATAAATTTTTTAATGCTTTTTTATGGATTACGGAGAGACGACGACCCTAGATTACTGAAATTGTTTTATGATCTCGAATATGGCCTCAAATCATGATTTTTCTTTATTTGTGGCGTCTGCACTTTCAAAAAAAAAAAGAAAAGAAAAACAATGTGACAAAACCTAATTTTTATACAATCAACAATTATGTTTTTAAAACTAAATATTTTGATACTTCAAGGTTTTATTGTTGTGTGGTCGCAAAGTTGATATTCCTGACGAAGAGAAAGCAAAACTAGATATTGAAGAAGATTTTCCAGATTATTTACCAGAGGAAGATCCTGTTGAGACCTCTAAAACAGTACGTGTTATATATTCAAATTTAAATATTTATAGATCGTAGATACTTTTAATTTAAGTTATCCTTATTTGTTCACAGGCTGTTGCTCGACCAGGAGATAAAGATAGTGGAAGCTCTGGCTGGTTTGGAGGTGTAAAAAGCTTTATAAGCAATACACTTTATTGGTAACTTCATCGAAAAAAGTATAACTTATTTTGCTTTTTTATTTTGACATTTAATATTAGTATTTTGTGTTTTTAATTAACTTTTTTATTTGAATTAAGCTTCGGAAAACTACTATGCTGTGCTTATCTTCGTTATCATATTCCGCATATTATACATATATTTACATGAAAAAAAGCTGGTTTTATGCATATTAAAAATAGTGTTAAAGTTGTTTTTTCTGTTAAAATTAGTTATACAGTAATTTTTAAAAAATTGTTAACAAACGCAGAATGATTTTTGCTTAAAAAAATCAAATGTCAACATTTTGTTATAAATAATATACTCAGTAACCGTGTATTTATATTTTTATTTTTTGTTGTATGCAACTAATAATGTCCAAATTCATTTATAAAATAAATAACTTATTATTAATTTAAAAAAAGGATACGTTTAATAAAGAATCGTTTTCCTCCTAAAATATAGAAACCTCCTCGCCGACTATCTCAGAAAAAATAACCATGTGACTTTTTCTTAAATAAGAGCAACTATTTATAAGGAATGATCTGGGTGATAAATTTGTTCACTTATTTAAAATACTCCCGAGAGGCATCAGCGTAATCAGTAATTTGTTTTAATAATAATTTTGTATTTGTTTTAATAATAATTAATAATTTGTTTAAATAATGCCGAAAGGCATTAGCGTAATCAAAGCGTTTTAACAAATCGTTGTAGTTCTTTTTAGTTTATTAAAACTGTCAAACACATTAAATATCCGTTTGAAAATTTAAACAGGAAATCCATAATAGCGAAAAAAATAACCTTTGATCATTAAAACTGTATTATCAAAACATAATTTAATAAAACGAAGGCCGAATTGAAAACCTCATTGCATATATGTATAACATGATGTGAGCCGTTTAATATGAAGGTGGCATAAGTTACTTTGTTTTTAAGCAGAGATTTTTAAAAGTTTTATGTTTA
The DNA here is from genome assembly GCF_022113875.1 of Hydra vulgaris. Lineage (NCBI taxonomy): Eukaryota > Metazoa > Cnidaria > Hydrozoa > Anthoathecata > Hydridae > Hydra > Hydra vulgaris. Next base: position 14,751,316 of record NC_061157.1, on the reverse strand, counting down.
AATATATACTGTTAAATAGCAAAACTTATTTTCAAAATATCAAAATAATATTAAATTTCAACACAATTGATTTAAGTTTTTTCACAAATGAAGATACCGTTACGTTGTAATCATTGTTATCAATAACTTGAGTTATTTGAAAATGTGATTTTACCACTTTCAAAATAAACGGCTTATATGTTTCGGTTGATCGATAGAATTTGCACAAATGTTTATCTAGTCTAGCTTTAAAAGAATTTACTGCCATTGCAGTAACCACTTTTTCAGGTAAAGCATTCTAATGAGGTATCACTCTGTTCGTAAAAAAATTATGTCTCGGTGTTGTTTTTGCAAATTCTCTTTCGAATTTCATTGGATGAACTCGAAGTCTCTGGGAAGAAGCTTTATTAGGCTCTTTATACCACAATATCTTATCAATCCCAGTTGTTAATTTGAAGAAAGCAATGAGATCTCTTATTATACGTCTTGTTTCCAGAGTTGTGAGACCCAACTTTATCAATCTTTCGCTATAACTTATATGTTTTAGTTAAGGGGCTAGCTTTGTTGCTCGTCTTTGAATTTTTTCTAGGTCATTGATATTGTTTTTATTACTTGGACTCCTCACTGGAGCTGCGAATTCCAAGTGTGGTCTAACCAGCGATGTGTATAGTTGCCTTACCATTTCAGTGTTAAGATAAGTAAAGCTTTTTCTTATTAAACATGAGATTCTTTGTGCTTTACTTGTAGCTACTTGAACCTGATGATTCCATTTCATATTGGATGAAACCATTACACCCAAGTCTAGTTCTTTTGTTGTTGTTTTTAGAAGAAAACTTTGATTGTCGTGCTTTATAGTGTAGTTATAGTTAATATTTTTTCTTGCAATGTGCATAACACTGCATTTATTTATACTAAAATCCATTAACCATACATTTGACCATTCAGTTCACAAATCAATGTCATTTTGTATATTAGTTAGATCATTATGTTCTTTTATAACAGATATGATTTTAGTATCATCAGCGTATAATTTTGTAATTGAAGAGATACATTGGGGAAGATCATTGATATATAACAGAAAAAGAAGAGGACCCAATACAAAACCCTGTGGTACACCACTATAAACCTTGCACCAATCTGATACAACTTCACCCATTACCACTCTTTGTTTTCTGTTTTTTAAAAAAGAATCAATCCAATTTAAAATATTGCCTTAGTAAGAAATTTCATAGTAAGAAATTTTATGTATTAGTCAATAGTGGGGCACCTTATCGAACGCCTTTGCAAAATCTAGGAACAATATATCAACTGGATAACCATTTTCAATTTCAGTAGTAATAATATCGAAAGTTTCTAATAGGTTTGTTAGGCACCCTTTATTTTGTACAAATTCATGTTGTTGAGACGTTAACAGATTGTTTTCTGTTATATAAATTATCAGTTTTTTTCTAATTATTTTCTCAATTATCTTACTTGGTATCGATGTTAAGGAGGTAGGTCTGTAGTTGAGTGGATCTTTCTTGTCTCCTTTTTTAAAAAGTGGTGTAATGTTTGCAGACTTCCATAATTCCGGCAGCTCTCCTGAATGTATCGATTTCTTGAATATTAAAGACAAAGGTTTGGATAATCCTTCTGCACAATGCTTTAGCACATAGGGACTGATGTTATCACAACCAAGTGACTTGTTTTTATTAAGTTCTAATAAATAATTAAATATATCTTCTTTTTGTTCTTGGTCCCAGTCACATTCAAATAAATGACTTGTTTTATTGCTGAAATATGGTAGATCTTGACTTTATTTGACAAATACTGATAGGAAACTACAATTTAGTAGATTAGCAATTACTTTTTTTATCGGTTATTATTTTGTTGTCACTAGTTTTAAGCGCTAGCAATTTTGTATGTGTCTGATTTTTTCTTTGTGCATATGCATAGAAGCGTTTTACATCTTTTGCTAAGTTTAGTTCGTAATCAAAAGTAGATTTTTTAATTTTTTTTTTAATTGTTTTATTGATAAGTTTGTATTCATTATTTAAGTTTGTATTCTTGAAATTTGTAGCACGAACTCTGCACCATAAACTACGTTTTTTTCAACTAGATTCTTGATTTTTTTATTAATGCACGGATTTTGGATAGAACTAGTGGGTTTGAAGTGGCGAGGAATATATTGTTTGCAAGCTTTTTCTTAAGTTTTTAAAAAATATGCATAACATTGATTTGTACTCATTTTGTCAAAGATTTCAACCCAATTTACTTTATAAAACATGAGATTCATTTCTTTGTACTTTCCGTTTCGAAAATTAAATCTCTTATTGTTGAACTTTTTCTCATATGAATTGAGTATATTTCCTATTTTAATATGTAATGGCTTTTAGTAATTTGACCAAGTGGAGCATCATATTTAATGTTAATTACTAAATCTAGATCGTCACATATTAAATCTAATATATTTGCTGATTTATCAACAGCCATTTGAAAAGTTGGCTTGTTAACTACTTGATGTAAATAATTGTTTTGCAAATTATTAATAAAATTACTCAAAGATTTATTTTCATTTTTAGGAAATTACTGCTATTTTCAAAAAAATCTGATTCAAATTTGTACTTTAACTAAAGTTCATCAGATATTTAGTGTTTTATGTAAAATTTCGTCCGAAGTATTAGATCAACATAACTTCAAAATTTCAATTATCAAAACATGATAACTTAAGACTCATGCCTCGAGTTATCATGTTTTGAGTTTAAGCAATTATCCAAAAAAAAGAGAATAATGAAAAACAAAAATAAAATGATAAAAAATAAGTTCTCTAGTCTGTAAGCAACAGTTTGATATAAATCTACTATTTCTTTTTCTTTCCATTTGTTGTCAAACTTTTTTATTCTCGCTCACAATTCTTTTTTACGCATCTTCTCTGCATTTGTGGAGTTCTTCTCCATTTGCCTAAAAGCATAGAGATTATCCATTCTCTGGAATTCCCTTAAATTTTTTTTTCATGCAGCATTCTTGACTGCCAACATGGAAATGACAGATATGATAGATTCATAGTTATTGGCATGACTCAGTTATCGGCGCTTTCCATTTTTTATCGCAAATTTCATATTTATTTTTATCTAATAAGTGATAAAAAAAGAAAACCAATATCTACCATTTTACAAAAAAATTATTATTGTCTGGTCTTTCTAGAAAAATTTAATAAGAAAATTATAATATATGTTTCTTTAAAATATTTTTTAAAAATATATTTATTTCTGTTTTAGAAAAAATCAAAATACAATTTGTTGTGATTAAGTTATTTAATACAACTTTTGAAAGAAAAAAAAATAGCCTATACATTTGCATTTGTATAATTCAACTCACCTCTGGTAAAATTTTAATAAGTTTTTAAATGTTAAGCATGAATTTTTTAAACTACCAAGGAAACAAAAAAAGCAAGTCAACAACAACTAAAGGAGCAATTTGATTAGGTCAAAAATGTTTCAGTTTCATTATCGTCAAGTTACTTTTTAGTGTTTTATACAAAGTGGGATGGATGGGTGGGATATTTCTCCAGATGTAATAAATGTAGAGATATTAGGACGGGTCTTAATAAACAGGTGGTGGCCTATTGTTGTAGTCATCCTGTTGTTGTAGTCATCCTGTTGTAATGACTACAACATTAGACTCTCTAAGGAGTGTCTATTTATCAATATATTTATACATATAGAGATGTGCTGAGTACCTGACTATCTGGTGGTCTGGTAAAAATGGGCTAATTTGGCTTATTTGTAATTTTTAGAAAAGTTTCTTGAATATTAGTAATTAAAATGTATTTGCTATTCCTAAACCATATTATCTTGTGCTTTTTTTTTTAGGAAAAATCAAGAGGCTTGTGCTTTTTTTTTCCGTTTGTAACTCTAAATTAATTAATAATTTGTTTTTAAGGGAAATTTGTTAGAAGACTTATTTTTATTTTTCTATCAAGTTTACGGTTATATTAGTCTTGTCTCTAAAAAATCTTAGTATTTTTTTTTATACTAAAGTACAAATAAAGAGCTTAGTGCTAAAAGTACTCAAGTCGCAAAATAAATGTTTTGAGGAAATATACTTTGATCAGAAACACTTCAAAATAAGGATTTAAAATGACTGATCAAAATAGATTTTCTTAAACCATTTATTTTGTGATTTAAATACTTTTAGCACTTAGCTCTTCAAATATTTGTATTAGGAAAGAGGTTGTCCATAAAGTATGTACGCTTTTATTTTGAGTACCCTTCACCTTTCTAAAAGTACCTACGCTTTTAACTTACCTACCCAAGGTTTTATGATATTTTTGTTTAGTGTCTTACTTTTATAATTAACCACCTGCCCTCTATCTCATAGGCTCTTTCTTCCTGCGGTTTAGTTAACAGTTTCAGAGATAATGACTGAAATGTTTCAAAAATACAGTAAAATCATGTGCAGAAACTTACAGTTTTTATATCACTTTTATGAAAATTATCCAAATTTTTTTTCCTACAATACTATTATTATTATTATTAGCCAGAAAAATTTATTAAATTATATTTTTCCAAATTTAAGATCCATAATTTTTTTTTTTTTTTTATCATTTTTTTCTGAGTATACTTAAAAACTGTTGAGTTTTAAAGTGTTTTTTTCTTCCAAATTTTTTTTTTCATCACTTTTTTCTGAGTATACTTAAAAACTGTTGGGTTTTAAAGGGTTTTTTTCTTCCAAATTGTTCAACTTTTAAATAGACAAAAATTTTAATTTTTTAATATTTAAATCTGAATGCCATTTAAGCATACAAAAATTAAATTAAATTTTAAATAAACTTCTGTGCTCCCCTATGTGAGAGTACATACTTTATTAATGATCCCAAAGTCCTGGTTGCATGTATTTGATTTTGTATTTGGAAATCTAGAATTAATATATTTGTATAAAGGGCAAACCACCCAGTGTTTGACTCTTTTTTTTTTTTTTTTGTGCAGAGTTTTATATAAATGATAATTTTTCAGTCGTTATTTCATATCAATGTTCTATCGTATATGGGGATGGTTGCTCTTTACAATACACTTTGAGTGAATGACATCGGAAAAAAAAAATCTCAAAATGTGGAACACTGGACGCCATCCAACAGTTTATTTTTATTTTTTCCAGTATTCGACACTTATTAGATTTTTAAAATTGTAAGTACTTTTTCAAACACAGGTGTTTAAATGATATGTAGCAAAATGAAAAAGTATTCTTTTTATCGTTTACAACGTAAAATATAAAAAAATACTGTAAAGAAAAGATTTTAAAGTCTGTACTTTATATTTTACAGGGTAGGATAAGTTTAATTTTCCTTTAACAACAGCTGTATGTGTGTGTTTTTTTTTTCTTTTCTGCGTTTTTCAATCGTACTTGTTTGTGACCTTAGGCAGCAATAGTATCTTTCTTTTTTTTTTGTTGGATATCCTCCAAAAAAGAAACTACTAGAGGTGTTGTCAAGACAGATGTTGCATGGAGTTCTTGAGCTACTATCCTATCTTTAGGAACAGTCTTCTTTGGCGATGGACACCATCTATGATGTAGTAAGGCTTTGCTTATAGCTGTTTGAATGCAATGTTGATAGAGTTAAGGCATGAGAAGGTAACAATGATTCCTCTGTCACGCCTAAAGAAAAGAAGAAATTAAAAATCAAGAAACCAATATTAAGTTGGAATGTCAGGGTAAACATTTACATAATACATGCAACTTAATGTAGGCTATGTTATTTCAATAAAAATTTAAAGGAAATATAAATATTACCTTCTGCATGGCTTCTTTCATCTACAGGGTTTGTTGATATTTTATCTGCATTTCTTCTTTGTAAATGTTTAATCATTTTTCTCTAGTGATAAAACACAATGATTCTAAATGATTTTAAATGAACATCTGTAAAAGATATGTACAAATTTAATTGGAATGAATGTTTGCATGGCTTTTGATTTTTTTTAATTAAAGCTTGAATAGTTTGAAAGTTTAAAGAACAAAAATAACTTACAACTTTATAGTTGTGCCTGCTCCCAGTGATTCTATAAGATTAGTGCAGTATTTATCAGATAAGGTTTTTTGTGTTGAATAGGTGTTGGAGTAATGTTTTAATGATCTTATCTTTGTAAAGTGTAGCCTTATAGACATAAATCAGCAAATATAGCTTCTAGAAGTATCAGTATAAATATTAGAATGATAAGCATAAGTGTATTGCAGTGTAGATGATCAAAATATAGGTGTTTTAATATCCAATTACCCATGTAGTGTCAAGATGACATTCTCATCAGGACCATTAGTTGTCATCAGGGAGTTTCGAAGGTAATGAAAGCTGGAGGTCTTTATGCGTTCACACTGCACCATAGGGCACGAATTCATACTGTACTTGAGACGTTCATGACACTTACATCTATAATGAATGTTCATCACCCTAAGAATACAAACCACATGATAACTACTTATAAAACGAATAATTCTACTCCATTACCAATTCTATCTACAAATCACATTTACGCAGGTCTCCAACAACAATTTAGTAGCACAACAACTAATGACTTTCCTTGACTGTTGTCTATTATTCTTATTTACTTTTTACTACACTTTACACATATTAGTTTTTAATATTTTTCCACTTTGAGGCTCTTTGTTTTCCTCTGGACATCTGTCCTTTTGTACTTTTATCTCACTCTGCTAAGCTCTTTTTAACTTATTATTCATCCCTAAGGCGTACACTGCTCGGTGCAGCTTCACTAAAATGCATTGCATTTACAAAAAATGTTTTTTTTTTCTTTTCTGCGTTTTTCAATCGTACTTGTTTGTGACCTTAGCCAGCAATAGTATCTTTCTTTTTTTTTTTGTTGGATATCCTCCAAAAAAGAAACTACTAGAGGTGTTGTCAAGACAGATGTTGCATGGAGTTCTTGAGCTACTATCCTATCTTTAGGAACAGTCTTCTTTGGCGATGGACACCATCTATGATGTAGTAAGGCTTTGCTTATAGCTGTTTGAATGCAATGTTGATAGAGTTAAGGCATGAGAAGGTAACAATGATTCCTCTGTCACGCCTAAAGAAAAGAAGAAATTAAAAATCAAGAAACCAATATTAAGTTGGAATGTCAGGGTAAACATTTACATAATACATGCAACTTAATGTAGGCTATGTTATTTCAATAAAAATTTAAAGGAAATATAAATATTACCTTCTGCATGGCTTCTTTCATCTACAGGGTTTGTTGATATTTTATCTGCATTTCTTCTTTGTAAATGTTTAATCATTTTTCTCTAGTGATAAAACACAATGATTCTAAATGATTTTAAATGAACATCTGTAAAAGATATGTACAAATTTAATTGGATTGAATGTTTGCATGGCTTTTGATTTTTTTTAATTAAAGCTTGAATAGTTTGAAAGTTTAAAGAACAAAAATAACTTACAACTTTATAGTTGTGTCTGCTCCCAGTGATTCTATAAGATTAGTGCAGTATTTATCAGATAAGGTTTGAGTCCTAGCATATACTTTCTGAATGGGATCTACTTGCATGCTTCATTCCACCTTACCATCTTTCACCTTCAAAAAAAACCGCCTCGCTTGAATACTCAACCTCTTTTAGTAGTTTGCTGTAATCTGGGGCTTCTGTGTTAAAGGGATAGATGCCAAGTTTTCTAAATGAGTTTTTGATATTTATATTCATATAAAAGCTCATTGTTTATATAGCCAGACTTGCTTTTTCAAATAGCAGTAAGCATTTTTGGAAATGCCTTGAACACGTTCATCGGAATTATTATGTTTGCATAGATATTAAAGGTGGAGGAAGAGACCCATCAGCACCGGTGTTTGCTGAAAAGAAAGTAAAAAACCTAAATGTAGCCCAAACTTTTGAATAAGCATCTAGTTGAATGCAATTTAATGTCCGTGTGTCTTGGCAATCCTTTGATTTCTACCGAAACTCCTCGTCCTTGATCTGAGACTCTTTCTCTGTTCCATTTTCTCGTACATTTTGAATCAGGTGGGTTTAAAAATACTTTTTGTCTTTGTGTATAGTTGTGGAGAACTTTCTCATTAGTGTTGGCAGAAATTGTGTGTGGTTTCCACTCATAGGAAAATATAGCTTTGTAGGGGAGCGATGCTTTGTCACATTTTTTCTGGAAAGCACGTTATACCAATATACCATTTTTAACGGATTTTTGTCACATCTGGCTGCCATATGCTTGATTGTGCGATGGTGACGTTCAACAATTCCATTTCCAGATGATTTTTGAGCGAAATGTCTTGCTGTTGTCAACCAGAACTTGCCATTTAAACTGCTTGCATGCAGCGCTCAAAATAACGGCCGATCAACGATCAATGATCGTCGACTTTTGGAAAAAATGAAATTTTGAACTCCCAAAATTAATTATGGCCGATCAAATTTGATCGTCTACATTGCATGTCACACATTAAAATAAAAAATTTTTTAACATTTAAAAAAGAATCTTAAATTTATTAAATTAGCATTAAAAAAAATATGTTCATTATTGCTGAATTAAACAAGTTTTTAGACCAATAATAATAATGCGGCAAACAGACATTTTATCCGGTATTCAAACCATGAATAGTAAAGACTTGGATTTGACAAAAAAAAAATTTGAGGTCGCTTACTTTATAGCAAAAGAAGAACTATCGCTTTGCCTATACCCAAAAATAATTCAATTAGAAGAGAAACATGGTGTAGTTTTTGGTCAGGCTTATAAAAACGAAAACACATGCGGAGTATTTATTGACTACATTGCTCTTAGTTTAGCGATAGATCTCAAAAATAAACTAAATACTCGAAATTTTTTCACTATTTTAATTGACGGTTCTAACGACGTTTCAATTAAGGAAAAAGAAGCTATATTTGCCGTTACTTTTAATCCGGCTCCAACTGGAAAATCTGAAGTAAACGTTGAATGTGATTTTCTTTCACTTTTGGATGTTGAGTATGGAACTTTGCACGGAGTTTTCAACACCATAAAAAAGTCACTCGAGAATATAGAAGTCGTAAATTGCAATAAAAAACTAGTTGGATTTGGTGCGGATGGTGCATCCGTTAACAGAGGGAGCAAGTCGGGCGTTAAAATGTTGCTCAAGGCTGAAGTCCCCTGGATCACGTTTGGCTGGTGTGTAGCACATCGTCTCGAGTTATCATTAAAAGAAAAATTAGGAAAAACAGCCTCATTCAATGACGTTGATTACATGATTTTAAAAATGCATTACATTTACAAAAAATCCCCCAAAAAGTTAAGACAGTTGGGTGAACTCGTTTCTATTTTAGAAGATGATGAATATAACATTGGTGGTTACCGACCTAAGAAAGCCTCCGGTATTTTCTTTTTTTTGCTTGATTTATTTATCTTATATTTATTACCATTACAGTTATGCGTGACGCATAACTGTAATGGTATAAAGTATAAAGTAAATTATAAATTAAAATAGTAAAAGAAGTATAAAGTAAATTATAAATTGTATAATCTTGTTTCATTTTTAGGTACACGATGGATTTCACATAAAGTTCAGGCTTTAGAAATGATTTTAGATAAATACGGTGTTTATTTAACACATCTGGAAAATATGACTGAAGATATAACATTTACCAATGCTGAAAGAGCTAATTTTAAAGGATACCACAAAAAGTGGATTCATGCTAGAATGCCCCTTTATATCGCGTTGTTTATTGAGATTTTAGCACCAGCAAAGATGTTGTCAAAATGTTTTCAAAGTGATGAGATAGATGTGTTGGCTTCATCAGGGTTTGTTCAACAAGCTAAAAGCCATTTAAATCGTATTCAAAAAACAAAGTTTATTAATTTGCCAACAGTAAAACGTTTTCTCGCCAAAGTGACTGAAAAAGAAGGAAAGTTTTATTTCCAGGGTGTTGCACTTAACGACTTTGTAAATGCTAAACATTTAGTAAAAAAGTCTAAATCTATTCATATCGAGTTGGTAACAAATTCAATCATAGAGCGTTTGGAAACAAGCGATACTATTACTGATATGTATGGTACAAAAGTTTTAAATACAGAAGGTTGGCTTCAAAGTATTGAAAATGAAACATTCCTGGATGAAGAAATAGAAAATCTTTTTGACTTTTATAGAGCGCCGTTGCGACATGCTGGTTTTGCAGGAACTGTAAATGATGTTTTGGATGCTTGGCATAGCTTGGTAAACTACACTGTAAAATATTTAGCACCACATAATACCGGTTATCGTAAGTTATGGCATCAAATTTTTTCTAGCTCAATGAAAAATGAATGGGTTCCGGTTTTACTTATTGTCGAACTATTATTTACTTTGCCTGTTTCTAATGCGAAAGTTGAACGCCTTTTTTCACTAATGAATAGAGTAAAAACGGATACAAGAAACTCTCTGAAAGAGAAACGTTTAGAAAATTTAATTCGAGTAAGTTTCGATGAAAAAGATTCCAATTTATTTGATTTAAGTTCTGCTATCGAGTTATGGACCAATGATGCCGTGCGAAGGCCAAAACAATCAGTAAGAAAATGCTATTCCAAAAGAGCAAAAAAAGCAGGATTAAAAACATTAATCGACTTGGATTCATCATCTAACGAATCAAGTAATGAATAGCGCAAAACGAGATTATTTTTTCTCACCTTTTTTTAGTTTAAAAAAGTTTTAATAATCAAATATTGGTTAAAAAGTTCATTACCTTTTTATTGCGTCATTTTTGTTAAAAAACGATCATTATATAAAAAACAATTGTTCGAGTCACAAAAAATATTTTTACGTCACTTAAAAGGCAACGCGTTGAAGTGAAAAAGTGAATTAAGAGCTAAGTTTAAAAGTAAAAACTATAAACGATAACGCGGACGTACGCTGTTGTAAATTCAAAAACCAATAGCGTTCAGCTAGTGTTCTAAAAATAGATTTTTTTAGTACTAAAAGGCATTAAGGTAAAGATATTTTAGAAAATTGCACAAAATCAATAGAATTTTCTAAAAACGCAATTTATTGTAGGTTGATAGCGGTAAAACAAACAATTTGACGTCATCTAAACTGTACGCTATTAAAGAAAAAGTTAAGAAAAATTTGATCGTCTGGATAATTTTTTGATCGTCTACTTTATTACTTTTATTATTTCTGCCGATCAGTGTTGATCGGCAACCTTCAAATAATTATTTCGAGCGCTGCTTGCATGGCACCACACTGTTGCATTAAAAGTGCTTATGACGTTCCTTGTCCCATGAACAGGATCTTCCTCTGTAAGTCTTTCATTTAAACTGCTTACTATTTTGACAACACGCTTGTTTGCCAAATACCCAAGACCCTTTTTAGAACGCTGCATGAAGGCCGCAACCAATTTGCTAATGGAAAATGTCTGGTCAGCTGTCCGTATCAAGAAAAAATTTGTTGGTGTTATTTTTCTTTCAGGAACTTTAGGTATGTTGTCACATTTCCAACGGACTTGGTTGCATTGTTTGTACTCTTTAATCCAAGTACACGACCACCAACAAGTTTTCTGGCAACTAAGAATCCAAGCCATATTTTTTCAAAAGTTCTTGAACTGTGCAACTTGACACAATTAATTATTTGCCGATTTGTTGGCGTTTTTAATTATTGTTTCTAATGATTTTTGAGATTTACTCTAACGTAATCTTTTAATTTTCCCAAAATTAAATCAAATTCTTTTTCCATACGAATCTTTATATTTTGGTTGTCATAGAATTTTAATTTGACATATTGAATAGTTGTGTAATAACTGAAAGTGCTTATATATAATGCTTTATACAATTTATTATTTGAATAGATTAAATTATGCAAAGCTAAATTTCACTAAAAAAAAAAATAGTTTTTCTTCGAAAAGCATTAAGTTAAATCAAAATAGCACGTTAAGTTTAATAAAAATCGTTGCACAAAAGTGCTTAAATTCTCCTGTTTTTAAATTTTAAACTTGTGTTTCTAAAATAAATTTAGTGTTGTGCAATTTATGGACAAAACCTTTAGAAATATAATTCATTTGGTGCATGAGTTTTGTAAAAGGATGTACCTTAAAGTTAGTATCATTTTTTTTCTTATATATCTTATATATCTTATAATATCACTCCAGCTTCTGTATCTAACTATAACAGGTATGTTGTCCGGTCACAGCTTGTGATCTTCTTGTTCTACGGCTGATTTGCTAACAGAAATAACTGATAGGTTTTATCATGCATTAGATAAAGGTGGAGGTTAGTTGCTCTTGACATTTCTAAAGCGTTTGATAAAGTTTGGCATGCTGGTCTGCTCTGTGAACTTTTTTCTTATGGTGTATCTTTAAGATTATTGAATCCTTCCTTTCCAATTGTAGTATAAAAGTTATCCTTGATGGACAGCACTCTTCTTCATATTCTGTAACCTCAGGGATTCCTCAAGGTTCAATCCTCGGCCCTATACTCTTTTTAATTTACATTAACGATCTTCCTGATATTCTCACATATAAGGTGGCATTGTTCTCTGATGATACTATTCTTGTCATGATAAGAAGCCAATACTCTCTGATTGCTTGGAGGGGGCATTTGAGCTTGAACAGGATCTCACTTCTGCTACAGCATGGGGCTCACAGTGGCTGGTGAACTTTTATTCAAATAAAACTCATTTTTTTCCAGGCAATCGTTATCGCAATTATTTAGACCGTCCTATATTAATGAACGGTAATATACTCGATGAGTCATCTGCCCTTTATCTTCTAGAATTAACTCTTACTTCCAATCTTTCATGGAAACCATATATCAAATCCATTGCAAAATTAGCATCTGCTTAAGTTGCATCTCTTTATCGAGCTTGACACTTTCTCCGGATTCTATTATCTATCTCTATAAATCTCAAATCCGCCCTTGTATGGAATATTGTTGCCATATCTGAGGCGGAACTTCTAATGATGCCCTTTGTCTTTTAGACAAGGTCCAAAAACGCATTGTAAACATAGTTGGACCTGCTCTTGCAGCCAACCTCCAACCATTATCACTTTGTCGTAATGTTCTAATGGGCACTGCTCTAAAGAGCTAGTATCTCTTGTGTCATCTACTAAAATTCATTTTCATGTGACTCATCATTTAATTAAGTCTCATCCTTTTTCTGTGACTGTTCCTAAGTGCTCCAAAAACTCCTAATCCTCTAGTTTTTTTCCTCAAACATCAATTCTTTTGAATTCACTTCCTTCATCTTGCTTTCCTGATTCATATAATTTGCAATCTTTTAAGTCGTCTGTCAATCATTATCTTGCTCTACAATCTTCATCTGTTCTCTTCCAGTAACTTCCAACTTTCTAATTAGTGGTTGCTTGCAGCCTTGTTGGAAGCAAAGATGTTTAAAAAAAAAGTTATTGATTCTTTTATATTTCATTAAAAGAATCATGTATTTAATGCAAGTTTAAAAATGTTTTTTTTATTATATTAAATTTTTTGTTAATTTTTTTTAGTTAGACCTTAAAGTTCTGCCCGCTTCATTATTTATGATTATTTATGGTTTGACTACTGTTGAAATATGGTTTTAATTTAGTAAATTTTGGTGTACTGAAATTTACTTTATTTATCATTAGCCAACAGTTTTAGTAATAAAATTGAATTCCACGCCGTTAAGGTAAGAATAACTTTTTTTCTTGTTAATGATAATTATAAAAAACTGTTTAAGACCATAAAACAGTTTTTTATAATTAAAATGTCATTGTTAGTTTGTGTTAGTATTTGTCACAGTATCCAATAGTTTTTGTTATACTTATAGCAAAATTAAGGTCCTCATAGTTTTTTGTAGGCTTTTAAATACATCTTTTATCAACGCTACTCTCAGTAAGAATGGAATATTTTCCTTAAAGAAGATTTTAAATTAATACCAAGATACTTTATACTTTATGAATAAACCTATTTAATGCCTCGCATGATAAGTTTATCAAGTTAATTATGTTTACTCTTTTATTGCTGATTACTTAATTTTAAATATCGTTTCTATAGTTTGCCAATAAGACTTGGGTAAAGTAAAATTGACACTTTATTGATTAAAATTTAGCTTTACAAAGAAAAAAAAAAAAAAAAAAAAGCAATTAAACAATTTAATTACTACTTATTTGTAATTGAATTAAATTTTTTTTTTCAAATATAATAAGATTTTTTTTTTAACATCTTCGCTTCCATTAAGGCTTTAAGCAACCGCAATTAGAGTTAAAAGTTACTGGAAGAGAAAAGATGAAGTTTATAAAGCAAGATAACGATTGAAAGACGGCTTAAAATATTGCAAATTATATGAATCAGGAAAGCAAGTTGAAGTAAGCAAACTCCTAAGAATTAATGCTCGAGGAAAAAAACTAGACAATTTTTTTTTTTTAGTTTTTAGAGTTTTTAGAGCACTTAAGAACAGTTACAGAAAAAGGATGAGACTCAATTGAATGACTAATCACACGCGAATGAATTTTAGTAGATAGCACAAGAGGCGCTAGCTTTTTAGAGCAGTGCTTATTATAGTATTTGTAGAAAAGAGAAAGAGAAGCAACATTACGACAAAGTGATAATGGTCGGAGGTTGGCTGCAAGAACAGGTCTAACTATATTTACAATGAGTTTTTGCACCTTGTCTAAAATAGAAAGGGCATCATTGGAAGATCCGCCTCAGATGTGACAACAATATTCCATACAAGGACGGATTTGAGATTTATAGAGATAAAGAATAGAATCTGGAGATAGAAAGTGCTAAGCGTGATAAAAATTAGCACCTTAGCATGTGCTAATTTTGCAATTATTGTTCAAAATGACAACAAAATAGCAGCGAGTGCATAATAAAAGTTTTAACTCCTTTAGTGAAAAATCCTAATTTGCCTCTAAATAAACGATTACTGATTATATACCTATAAATTAGATTATATTTACATTACATTTACTATTATTACATAATTTTAATTACTTATTTATATATAACTTTAATAAATTGTCGATACTTGTATTCCAAGCTGACGAATTTTAGAAATGGTTGGATGTTCAAAAAGGACTATGGTTAGGATTATTTAACAGTGGTAACAACTTGAAAAACATTTTAAAAGTTTGGTCAAAATTATGTCAAAAATGCATAACTTTCAGATAAAAGATTTAAATTATAAAGAAAAACCATTAAGTTAAGTATTTAAAGATATATAAAGTTGCGATGCTGTAAAAAAATGATTATCATGAAGTTGTGCAGGAAAGTTATACAAATAATGTAAAAAGAAACCAAGTATAATTATCGATGATGAAACTCAAGTGCACTTAAATTTCAAAATAATCCCAGGACATTTATATATAGGGGTCTACAGGTAAATGTCGAACACTAATTTTAAAACGATAAATATGAAGAAATTCCTAAATAATATTATGATTTGGCCATATATATATATTAACATACGTTAAGTAAGTTTTAAGTTTTTTTAATTAATAGTGAAATTTATCTTAAGTATGTAGAGTACTTAGAAAAAGTGTTATTGATACTATGGTAGATGAACCCACAATCAGAGTTGCCACTTTAATTTTAAAGTTTTTTCCTGAGTAAAGAACGTTTTCGCCTGAGTTAAACTTATGAACTCCCAGACTTTTCTATATTCTTTCCCGTTTCTGGTGTTAAGAGAAAGCAAAATTATTCTTACCTTGAAGGTCTTGAATTCAACTTCATCACCAAAACTGTTGGCTAATGATCAATAAAGTAAATTTCAGCTCATGAAAATTTACTAAATCAAAACCATATTTCAACAGTAGTCGAACTAATCATAAATAATGAAGTAGAACTTTAAGGTTGAACTAAAAAAAATGATAAAAAATTTAATATAATAAAAAAATATTTAAAACTTGCATTAAATATATTACTCTTTTAATGAAAATATAAAAAAAATCAATAATATTTTATGAAGATCAAAAGAAATGGCAAAATTTTAACTTAAAAACATGTTCATAACAAAAAAATTGAATTATACATGGTAAACTACCCAGTAGTCGACAACCACTTATAGTCTTTTTTTTTTCCAGACGTTTTGTCACTAAAAAATAGGCTGAGTAAACACTAACCAAAGTAAAGTGCCAAAAAATAGTCTGAAAAGATCACCTATCTTTCCTTTACATATGAACGAAATTTGGTTATCATAAACATAATAATAAACGCATATGATTTGGTGCAAAAAAGTTCCAAAAATACCCTTAAACTCTTAGAAATCATAACTGTTTCCAGATAACCATAAGAAACGCATGACAAATATAATGTATTTGAAATTTTTTTTTTTTTATGCTGACACTGAAATAGATTAAAAAAAAAAAAAGTACAATCATTAAAAATAAAAAAATTGAAAGAAGTGGGAGTACAAGGGTTGAATTGAAATTGAAATAAGTGGGAGTACAAGGGTTGTCAAAGGCTGGAAGCAAATTATTATGTTTTCCAATATTTGACAAAAACAAAACAAAACAAAAAATTATTATTACTTTATAGTATAATAAGGGTTCATAGTCACATACTTTATCTCATTTTGGCTAGAGATTTATTTGAAACTAACACTTTTGAACTTTCACTGCATTCTAGTCATTAACAGAATTTTTTTTGTTTGATTGTTTGCTAGGATTTTTAGAGATTTACTACAAAAAATGATCAAATGATTTATAAGAATATAAACGAATTTAATAATAATAGAAACATTCATTTGAGAACTCCTTGGTTTGGATTTAATCTCGGGGGGATTAACAGTGTTTAAGTTTGAAACATCGTTAATAAATCTCTAAAATCAATATTATCTTTATTTTAATGTCTCAGCATTGTTTCTGACTCTGTTTTGACATTAAAATTAATTAAATTAAAAATAAAACAAAGTTAAGATGTCTCCTAAAATAAGCAGCTGCTCAAGCGTATGGCAGCCAGATGTGACAAAAATCCGTTAAAAATGGTATATTGGTATAACGTGCTTTCCAGAAAAAATGTGACAAAGCATCGCTCCCCTACAAAGCTATATTTTCCTATGAGTGGAAACCACACACAATTTCTGCCAACACTAATGAGAAAGTTCTCCACAACTATACACAAAGACAAAAAGTATTTTTAAACCCACCTGATTCAAAATGTACGAGAAAATGGAACAGAGAAAGAGTCTCAGATCAAGGACGAGGAGTTTCGGTAGAAATCAAAGGATTGCCAAGACACACGGACATTAAATTGCATTCAACTAGATGCTTATTCAAAAGTTTGGGCTACATTTAGGTTTTTTACTTTCTTTTCAGCAAACACCGGTGCTGATGGGTCTCTTCCTCCACCTTTAATATCTATGCAAACATAATAATTCCGATGAACGTGTTCAAGGCATTTCCAAAAATGCTTACTGCTATTTGAAAAAGCAAGTCTGGCTATATAAACAATGAGCTTTTATATGAATATAAATATCAAAAACTCATTTAGAAAACTTGGCATCTATCCCTTTAACACAGAAGCCCCAGATTACAGCAAACTACTAAAAGAGGTTGAGTATTCAAGCGAGGCGGTTTTTTTTGAAGGTGAAAGATGGTAAGGTGGAATGAAGCATGCAAGTAGATCCCATTCAGAAAGTATATGCTAGGACTCAAACCTTATCTGATAAATACTGCACTAATCTTATAGAATCACTGGGAGCAGACACAACTATAAAGTTGTAAGTTATTTTTGTTCTTTAAACTTTCAAACTATTCAAGCTTTAATTAAAAAAAATCAAAAGCCATGCAAACATTCAATCCAATTAAATTTGTACATATCTTTTACAGATGTTCATTTAAAATCATTTAGAATCATTGTGTTTTATCACTAGAGAAAAATGATTAAACATTTACAAAGAAGAAATGCAGATAAAATATCAACAAACCCTGTAGATGAAAGAAGCCATGCAGAAGGTAATATTTATATTTCCTTTAAATTTTTATTGAAATAACATAGCCTACATTAAGTTGCATGTATTATGTAAATGTTTACCCTGACATTCCAACTTAATATTGGTTTCTTGATTTTTAATTTCTTCTTTTCTTTAGGCGTGACAGAGGAATCATTGTTACCTTCTCATGCCTTAACTCTATCAACATTGCATTCAAACAGCTATAAGCAAAGCCTTACTACATCATAGATGGTGTCCATCGCCAAAGAAGACTGTTCCTAAAGATAGGATAGTAGCTCAAGAACTCCATGCAACATCTGTCTTGACAACACCTCTAGTAGTTTCTTTTTTGGAGGATATCCAACAAAAAAAAAAAGAAAGATACTATTGCTGGCTAAGGTCACAAACAAGTACGATTGAAAAACGCAGAAAAGAAAAAAAAAACATTTTTTGTAAATGCAATGCATTTTAGTGAAGCTGCACCGAGCAGTGTACGCCTTAGGGATGAATAATAAGTTAAAAAGAGCTTAGCAGAGTGAGATAAAAGTACAAAAGGACAGATGTCCAGAGGAAAACAAAGAGCCTCAAAGTGGAAAAATATTAAAAACTAATATGTGTAAAGTGTAGTAAAAAGTAAATAAGAATAATAGACAACAGTCAAGGAAAGTCATTAGTTGTTGTGCTACTAAATTGTTGTTGGAGACCTGCGTAAATGTGATTTGTAGATAGAATTGGTAATGGAGTAGAATTATTCGTTTTATAAGTAGTTATCATGTGGTTTGTATTCTTAGGGTGATGAACATTCATTATAGATGTAAGTGTCATGAACGTCTCAAGTACAGTATGAATTCGTGCCCTATGGTGCAGTGTGAACGCATAAAGACCTCCAGCTTTCATTACCTTCGAAACTCCCTGATGACAACTAATGGTCCTGATGAGAATGTCATCTTGACACTACATGGGTAATTGGATATTAAAACACCTATATTTTGATCATCTACACTGCAATACACTTATGCTTATCATTCTAATATTTATACTGATACTTCTAGAAGCTATATTTGCTGATTTATGTCTATAAGGCTACACTTTACAAAGATAAGATCATTAAAACATTACTCCAACACCTATTCAACACAAAAAAATGTGTGAAATAGCTATTGTAATGCATATAATACATATAAATGATTTAGGGATACTTAGGAGGATATATATATATATAATCATAGGGGTGGGTGTATGTATATATATGTGTGTATGTGTATATGTATATATATGTATATATGTGTGTGTGTATGTGTATGTATATATATATGTGTATATATGTATATGTATATGTACGTGTGTATGTGTGTATATGTGTAAGCGTGCACATGTGTGAGTACATACACACAAACTCATATGTGTTTGCATTAATACACATATAATCTTGTTTATCAGTGTGTGTGTGTGTGTATTTACTTGTGTGCTATAATGTATTTATAGGGGTATTTGTATTTTCTTCAGTTTATTTGCATTTGTATATGTATTTGTATATATGCTTTAATATAATACTACTAGAATCATACATATTTAATATACAACTCCAGCTAACCATAACCATTACAACTACTAACTACTACTGTCACCGTACACACTATAAAATTTTGACTATCATGTACAATCTACTTTTAAACTCCTGTCAGGGTTATTAAAATAATATCCTTACCATCTGATATCTACTTAAAAAACGAATAATTCTACTCCAGCTTTCTTCCATACACCATATGATAACTATTTAAAAACGATTAATTCTACTTCAGCTTTCTATCATACACCATATGATAACTACTTAAAAAACGATTGATTCCACTTCAGCTCTCTTTCATAAACCATCTGACAACTACTTAAAAAACGAATAACTCTACTCCAGCTCTCTTTCATAAACCATCTGACAACTACTTAAAAAACAAATAACTCCACTCCAACTCTGCTACATACATTATCTGATAACCTAAGACACAAGTAACTATTAATATTATTAAGCAAAAACAAGCCATGATTTTCATAAAACGAATAATTCTACTCCATTCTAAATATTTCTCATAACATACACAAAATACCAAACACTTTTTCAAAACCTCATATTAACCATTTAAACTACAAAACTCCATATGATTATTATGAATTAGTGGTAATTTTTATATATAGATTATGAGTTGTTATATTAATGTAATTCTAGTTAAATATTTTAGATCATCTAGTTATAATAGGTAATTTATTCTCCAGAAACACGTCATAGGACTAAACGAATAATATTGTTTATTATACTAAACAAATAATTAACTACAAATCACGCCTAGCTGACGTTACACAAACTTAAAGGACCTTTTAACTATTTTTTATACTGATAACTCTTACTATTGAGGAATGCTACTACAATAGTTACACACGTAAAACACAATATCTATTTACATTACACATACCTAAATGAACTCAAAACAATTCACAACTCTCATTGACCCATGCTACACTTTGAAAAAACACTGCACTTAATAGACACTCATGTCAAAAAACTACTTACTACTGTTTGCAAGTTGTACTGAACCCCACTAAGAGTCCTCTGGTCCCAGTGTCAATTCAGGAGTCTGTGGCAATCGTCCTGACTGGATACTCTGAGAATAGTCCTTTTGGGATAACACAATGGGATACCTTTTAAAAAAGATACCCTGGTGTAGACCCAGAGTGGAACTTCTTTTGGGATACCAGTTTCGGATGATAGCTGGAGGTCTTTATGTGTTCACACTGCACCATAGGGCACGAATTCATACTGTACTTGAGACATTCATGACACTTACATCTATAATGAATGTTCATCACCCTAAGAATACAAACCACATGATGACTACTTATAAAACGAATAATTCTACTCCATTACCAATTCTATCTACAAATCACATTTACGCTGGTCTCCAACAACAATTTAGTAGCACAACAACTAATGACTTTCCTTGACTGTTGTCTATTATTCTTATTTACTTTTTACTACACTTTACACATATTAGTTTTTAATATTTTTCCACTTTGAGGCTCTTTGTTTTCCTCTGGACATCTGTCCTTTTGTACTTTTATCTCACTCTGCTAAACTCTTTTTAACTTATTATTCATCCCTAAGGCGTACACTGCTCGGTGCAGCTTCACTAAAATGCATTGCATTAACAAAAAGTATTTATGTCCGCGTGGACTGCGGAGCATCAACTATCTTCCTGACAACCACATGTAACAGAGGTAAATTTATTTACCTAACAATATTTACAAAGAAGAGTACTTACAACAGCAACAAACATATGCTTATGCACATACACCTCACATCCTGAACTAAAACTTTACTCTCCTCTTTTTAAATTTTATTTTGGTTTTCTTCTATAATTATTCCTTATATCATAGTATTCTTATTATTAATTTGTTACTGTAAATGACTCAAAATCAGCCATGCTATACGTACATTGTGTTTAACTGACTAAAACTCACCTGCTAACTGTTTTGAAATCGAATAATTCCACTCGACCTGAGATACTCCTGACTACATTACAGTCACATGACATGCACAGTTAAACTTGTCACTTATAAAATATACAAATTACACTTATGTAACACTTACAATAAACTATTAGACTACATGACTTCTATATATAATTTTAGATTATGAGTTGTTAAATATATTTACAGATTAGTAGTTGCAATTCACATACACTAGTCATTGGTGCTCTATTGATATAGCTCTGTTTTACATTTCTAATTTATCAACATCTAATAGTTTGTTATTTATTTATGCTATTTTTTATCGATACAGGTTTATTAGACTTATAGTACTCACATCTACCTTTTGTAACACCAACTAAAAAGACTTTCAACTATTTTCATACTGATAACTCTCACTATCAAGACATGCTACAAAAGTAATCAAACACACGTACACTGCATTATCTACTTGCATAACACACATAGTTATAAGAACTCAAAACAGTTCACAACTGCCATTGACTCTGACAAACCACTGCACCCAATAGACACTCATGTCAAAAAACTACTTACTACTGTTTGCAAGTTGTACTAAACCCCACTAAGAGTCCTCTGGTCCCAGTGTCATTTCAGGAGTCTGTGGCAATCTTCCTGACTGGATACTCTGAGAATAGTCCTTTTGGGATAACACATGGGGATACCTTTAAAAAGATACCCTGGTGTAGACCCAGAGTGGAACTTCTTTTGGGATACCAGTTTCGGATGAAAGCTGGAGGTCTTTATGCGTTCACACTGCACCATAGGGCACGAATCCATACTGTACTCGAGACGTTCATGACACTTACATCTATAATGAATGTTTATCACCCTAAGAAAACAACCACATGATGACTACATATAAAACGAATAATTCTACTCCATTATCAATTCCATCTACAAATCACATTTATGCTGGACTCCAACAACAATTTAGTAGCACAACAACTAATGACTTTCCTTCACTGTTGTTTATTATTCTTATTTACTTTTTACTACACTTTACTCGTATCAGTTTTTAATATTTTTCCACTTTGATGCTCTTTGTTTTCCTCTGGACATCTGTCCTTTTGTACTTTTATCTCACTCTGCTAAACTCTTTTTAACTTATTATTCATCCCTAAGGCGTACACTGCTCGGTGCAGCTTTACTAAAATGCATTGGATTTACAAAAAACACACATACAGCTGTTGTTAAAGGAAAATTAAACTTATCCTACCCAGTAAAATATAAAGTACAGACTTTAAAATCTTTTCTTTACAGTATTTTTTTATATTTTACGTTGTAAACGATAAAAAGAATACTTTTTCATTTTGCTACATATCATTTAAACACCTGTGTTTGAAAAAGTACTTACAATTTTAAAAATCTAATAAATGTCGAATACTGGAAAAAATAAAAATAAACTGTTGGATGGCGTCCAGTGTTCCACTTATCCTACCCTGTGCTAGTAGGATAAGTGTTCCACTTATCCTACCCTGAAAAAAAAAATTTGGAAGAAAAAAACACTTTAAAACTCAACAGTTTTTAAGTATACTCAGAAAAAAGTGATGAAAAAAAAAATTTGGAAGAAAAAAACACTTTAAAACACTTTTATTGTTGCACATGATTTTACTGTATTTTTGAAACATTTCAGTCATTATCTCTGAAACTGTTAACTAAACCGCAGGAAGAAAGAGCCTATGAGATAGAGGGCAGGTGGTTAATTATAAAAGTAAGACACTAAACAAAAATATCATAAAACCTTGGGTAGGTAAGTTAAAAGCGTAGGTACTTTTAGAAAGGTGAAGGGTACTCAAAATAAAAGCGTACATACTTTATGGACAACCTCTTTCCTAATACAAATATTTGAAGAGCTAAGTGCTAAAAGTATTTAAATCACAAAATAAATGGTTTAAGAAAATCTATTTTGATCAGTCATTTTAAATCCTTATTTTGAAGTGTTTCTGATCAAAGTATATTTCCTCAAAACATTTATTTTGCGACTTGAGTACTTTTAGCACTAAGCTCTTTATTTGTACTTTAGTATAAAAAAAAATACTAAGATTTTTTAGAGACAAGACTAATATAACCGTAAACTTGATAGAAAAATAAAAATAAGTCTTCTAACAAATTTCCCTTAAAAACAAATTATTAATTAATTTAGAGTTACAAACGGAAAAAAAAAGCACAAGCCTCTTGATTTTTCCTAAAAAAAAAAGCACAAGATAATATGGTTTAGGAATAGCAAATACATTTTAATTACTAATATTCAAGAAACTTTTCTAAAAATTACAAATAAGCCAAATTAGCCCATTTTTACCAGACCACCAGATAGTCAGGTACTCAGCACATCTCTATATGTATAAATATATTGATAAATAGACACTCCTTAGAGAGTCTAATGTTGTAGTCATTACAACAGGATGACTACAACAACAGGATGACTACAACAATAGGCCACCACCTGTTTATTAAGACCCGTCCTAATATCTCTACATTTATTACATCTGGAGAAATATCCCACCCATCCATCCCACTTTGTATAAAACACTAAAAAGTAACTTGACGATAATGAAACTGAAACATTTTTGACCTAATCAAATTGCTCCTTTAGTTGTTGTTGACTTGCTTTTTTTGTTTCCTTGGTAGTTTAAAAAATTCATGCTTAACATTTAAAAACTTATTAAAATTTTACCAGAGGTGAGTTGAATTATACAAATGCAAATGTATAGGCTATTTTTTTTTCTTTCAAAAGTTGTATTAAATAACTTAATCACAACAAATTGTATTTTGATTTTTTCTAAAACAGAAATAAATATATTTTTAAAAAATATTTTAAAGAAACATATATTATAATTTTCTTATTAAATTTTTCTAGAAAGACCAGACAATAATAATTTTTTTGTAAAATGGTAGATATTGGTTTTCTTTTTTTATCACTTATTAGATAAAAATAAATATGAAATTTGCGATAAAAAATGGAAAGCGCCGATAACTGAGTCATGCCAATAACTATGAATCTATCATATCTGTCATTTCCATGTTGGCAGTCAAGAATGCTGCATGAAAAAAAAATTTAAGGGAATTCCAGAGAATGGATAATCTCTATGCTTAAAATACACCTTGTGACTTTTCTTCAATATTTTCTGGATAAAATAATTCTACATAAAGGTATTGGAGTTTAAAAAAACAAAACAAAAAAAAAAAAAAACAATTTTTTAAAGTTATTTTTGGTATTTGTTAAACATCATCAGGGTTTATCTAGATTCTAAATGAAAGATTTTCTTGACTCAACTCAAATATATAAATAACTTCCCTGACTTTCTTTTTCTTGAAAAACAATCTTTACCTCCTGACTTTTTCCAAAAAACTACCCTTTTCCCCCTGACTCGTATTATTGAAATAATTATAAATAATCTTCAGAAAAAACTCACATCGACTTGCAGTGACACTAGCATCTAAAAAAAATTATTCACATTGGCATGCAATGACATTCACATATATAATAAAACCGCATATATGACTGATCATGTATGTTTTTCAATTAAAGGCTTATATTTATTTACACTTAACAACAACTAATTAAAAAAGTCTTTTTTACGACAAAATTTTTTCAAAGTTTTACATTTCTATAACTTTATCTTGAAAATCAATTAATTTATAAAGAAAAGGAATAGCTACAATAAAGTAATATCTTTTAAAAAAAGGGAGATTAGTTTCACGTTATTTTATTTTTTATTTTTTCCTATCTCTAACAAAATTTTTCTATTTATTCATCAATGATTTTGGTTAAAATTTTTAACTGATGGTTGCTTTGATTTTTCTTAGCATTCTTTCTCTTTTGATCAAGGTCTAGCTAATATTTTAGGCACGCGCCTTTCACAAACCTTATAAACTTGTTTGTTAGTTTCATTGTTGAAGGTATCAGGTTGTTCTTTTACACATGGTCTAACTTTCATCTTTCTTTATATTATTTGGTTATATATTGGTTACAATCTTAATAACATAAAGTCTTCTCTACCATTGTTTTACTATGACTTGTAACTAAAGCCTATATAAGAGCAAAATAGATTTTAATATTTTGGTATATGTATAGTGGGTTTATGAAAAAAAGAAATTATTAAGTCTAGCGCTCTCACAACTTGAAGACGAGATTTTAACAGAACTGAATATTATGGCAAAACTTTCTCTGCTAAAGTTGCATTAATAATCTTCAATA
This sequence comes from Hydra vulgaris, assembly GCF_022113875.1. Taxonomy (NCBI): domain Eukaryota; kingdom Metazoa; phylum Cnidaria; class Hydrozoa; order Anthoathecata; family Hydridae; genus Hydra; species Hydra vulgaris. Next base: position 14,725,765 of record NC_061157.1, on the reverse strand, counting down.
AGTCAAGAGTTGTTTCATCTTGCTTCGTAATTTGACCAGTTGCATACAGAAATTGGATCTATCGATTGGATTGGTCATATACAGGAACTTGAATCAAACACATTTGCAATTCATACCATGCAATGATGTAACGAACTTTTTCGAGTGATTTTCTCCAATAAAAAAATTACCATATTTGCAGCGTCCTTCTTTAACTTTTTTTACATCTGCAGATTTCATTTTATCTTGACGTAATAAATTCTGAAGTTTGAAAATCTAAATGAATATCTTTTATCTCTAGATAAATACCTTTATCAATAATATCAAGCTCTAATAAGTTAAGAACAGAATAACATTTAAGGAAAATATCAGTTTTAACAACCAACTGAATTAGGGATCTATGCAGCATCTCTAGGTCCTTGCCAAGAAAAGACAACATAGGATCATCTGTTCTTTGATGACAATGTTTACAAATTAACTCAAACCAGCTTCGTCTTTTTCCGATTGCATTTCCCTGAAAACCTTCCAGTTCACATTAGAACCATGTATAGATAGTTGACTTTGTTCAAACTTTTAACATAACAAACAGCCAGCCTGATGGCAACAGTCTAATGCACAGTCTTGTATTTTTAAAAAGTCCCTGTAGTAAGGTGCAATTCCATAACTAACATTGAATTTGTTTTTGCCAAGTTAAAATATTTGGCACAAAAAAAGAATTAAAAAAGCGAAAGCTTTAAAAAATTGAAATAAATGTTAAAAATAAGATTTCTTATTTTAAATAATTGTAAATATTTAGCATTAATATTTACAATTATTTAAAATAATAAAACAAAAAAAATTTTTTTTTAAATGTTCAATGAACATTAGGTAGTAGATTATTAAAACTTATATATAAAAAGAAAATTTTAAAAACATTAAACACTTAATAAAATAATATATATATATAAAATGATTAAACTTAAACATAATGAACATTTGACATTTCAAGATTTCATTGACAAATCCTAAGTTAAAAAAAAAAAAAAGAAATTTAGAACTAGAAATGCTTTATTATTCTCTGAGTAAATTCCCTGATTTTTACTAAACCAGTTCAAAAAGACACTTTTGCTTTGACTTTCCCTGAAGGTATAAATCACGATTGTTATTTTATGTTTAGCATGGTTAAAACAGAACACAAATTTAGCTCAGCCAGTGTAACCACTAGTTAAAAACGAGGGCAAAAATAAGAGTTTCAATTATATTTAAAGAATAATTTTAATTTTCCATGTAATTTAATAACAAACAGCAAAAAATTTCATATAAAAAATAAGAATTTTTCTATACAGAATCTTTTTTAAATTAACAACATAACAACAAAATGATATTAGATATATAGCATATGCCTTATATCATTTAGGACATATTTTTCATTGGGAACACTCTCTTCTATAAAAATGTTTACTTCACATGCAGTAAATTAAAAAACTAGTATTGTAAAAACCATTTAAAAAAAATTCTTTAACATTGCAAACCTTCAACATTTTTTCCATTTCTAAATTGAAAGTTACAACATAATGCACTCTGTGAAACATTGTGCTGTATTATTCTTGCATTTGCATATCTGGCCAATATGTACTTATTTTCTGTCGCAGCAGCCGGATTTAAAGCTTCAGCAGTGTTTGGTTGTGCATCAATTTGCTGTGCATCTATTTTTAAATAAACAAACAAAGCTATATTTACCATGTTATCAAGTATATTATCTAGTATACAACATTCAAAATGGTTTTTTTGAATGAATTTTCATTATACTAATTTATAAATTTCATACAAAAAACTAAAGTATACTTTCAAAACATGGTACATATTTGATTAAAATAGATAGTTGCATACACATTTCAGTAAATAAATTTATTTCAAGAGCAATGTTCTAAATTTACATTCTAAACTTGGTAAACGTTTATAATACACTTTTAATAGTAAAAAAAAAAAAAAAAGATTGAAAAGAAATAAGTATATTCTTATTTCGGCATCATATATTTTACAAAAAAAAAGGTAAAGAAAAACTTTATACCTAATCAATGCTCAAAATTTAGAGAAGAATTATCTTCACTCATTTTAATCTAAAGAGTATTACAAAATTTTGTAGAGCAAAGCTCGTCTTAGTACAATTCGGAGGGTTCTGACAAATATAACTTAAGTCTCAAAAATTATATATTTTCCTTTGCCTGATAATAATGTTTCTAAAAACTTAAGAATAAGAGATTATTATATTGTACTTTGTTCATCAATATAAAATTGTAATAATTTTTTTAATAATAAAATATTTAAATTTGTAATGACTTTATTAATTTAAAGATAAACCTCATATTGTATACATTTATATATATATATATATATATATATATACATATATATATATATATATATATATATATATATATATATATATATATATATATATATATATATATATATATATATATATATATATATATATATATAAATATATATATATATATATATACATACATATATATATATATATATACATACATACATATATATATATATATATATATATATATATATATATACATATATATATATATATATATATATATATATATATATATATATATACACACACACACACATATATTTCTCATAATAAAATCTCAATTATGTTAACAAGATATATAAAATGATAAACAAAAACCTAACAATAAACTAATTCAGCTTTAATCTTTTTCTTTGTCTGCATTTAAAATCCTATACACTGTTCTTTCGAATTTCATCAAAAATGTGTTTCTGTTCATTGTTAAAATAAATATTTACAACACGATTTACAAATTTTACACCAATAATTTGATGTTCATCGCATAAGAATGAAGAAGTATAATCATTTAATTTAAGTACCCAGTGTCTAATATTGCAAATGCTTTGGCAACATAATGTGTAAGATCAATAGCTGGTAAAATCAATCCACAAGAAAGTTTTTCTAAATATTGACATTGAAGCTCACCAGATTCAGCTAATAGAAAAGTTTTGCAAACACCACATTTGATCTTTTTATTAAATTTTTTAACAACATAACCAGAAATAACTGTAGCAACTTCAAAGCTTTCTGAATCTTAACTGCGTTCTTCAAATCTGGTAAAATTTCTTGCAATTTATCATTAAATAATTTAAGTAAAGATATATTACAACTCTTTTTTCTAACATCTTCCTCCCAGATATCGACTGACTCTTTAAGTAAAGTTTTCAAAGCTTATATGCACAGATGTCTCAAGCTCATGCAAACCAATTAAAAATCTGCCACCACTCATTTGACAATACTTTGAAAAACTTAGTTCTAATGTATCAGTTTGCAAGCGTGAAACTAAAAAATAATGATACCCTTCTTGAATTAAATCAACAATAAGTGAAGCTGAGCATCTTAAAGTGGTCCTTTACATTGTTTACTTAATATAAACTTTTTTACTTAATACAAACTTTTGAGAATTTGACACTTGAGATAATTGCCAATTCTCAATCCATTTGGCTAGTTTCCTCAAAAATAAAGGTTTCATGTCACCCATAACAGCTGCATTTCCAATACAAAAATTGTTGTTATATATTTACTTTCTGTTACTTATTGTCCACCATATATTTATCAACTTTAAAAAGCTTGAGGCATCAGTCCTATCTTGAAAATAACTTTCAATAGATGCAGAAGTTGAAGGATCAAATATTGCAAGAGCAAGTGGTACACTTTGTTTATTATTTCTTGGATGAAGTGATTTATAAAATAATTTGAAACCTTTTTTTAAATTTGACTGAAGTAATTGGTCTTTATCATATACATCATGAAGTAACTTCCATGATATTTCACCAGCATGTACATCAATAACAACATGAAACTGATCAAAATAAAAAGCAGGGAATATACGTTTAGAATTCAGTATATTGATATACTGATGGTGGTATTTTTTCAGTTGAGCAATAAATAGTTGGAACGGGATTTATATCCTAAACTAATGTTAGTCTTTTGCCAATTTTTAAATATTTTTCTTCAAAATGTTCAGCGCAAATAGCTGAATTCTTTACTGGGCTTCCATAACTTTCGATTGACAAATGCTACCCACTGTTTAAATAAGTCAGGATTATTTTCCTGAAATCCAAAAAGTGGTTGCTTTTCAGGAATGACATCAATTTGATTCTCTCTCTTTTTGGCACTAATTTACATCTCTACCCCCCTATTTTTATTTTTGATTATGATAGAGAATTTCATCCTGATTAAGAATCGTATAAAAACATAGGTCTGAAAGTTAACAGAAAGTGCTCTAATTCGATGTTGAAGTTTAAACAATTACACTAAAAAACGCTAATATTCGCCATTTTTTCATACTTGATTATAATTAAAATCCTTTCATAAAATGACTTTAAAAAAGCCTGGTTTCTATCAAAAATTTTAGCAAAACTGTTAAAAAATGCGTACCTTATCATTTTCTTATTGATTTCTGGCCCAAACCCTAACCCTGTCCCAAATACGTTACGTTTAATCGCACCAATCCCTTCTTGTCAGTCGATGTATGTGCATACAGTTGCGTCAATCCCTATTTGTATGTACATTCAATTACGCCAATCCCTATTTTTCAGTTGATACATGTACATTTAATTGCGCCATTTTTCAGTCGATTTATGCACATTTAAAAAGCAATATCTTAAATGAAATTTTGAAAATTTAATAAAAAATATATTCATAAAAAATTTATTTTAATTTAAATATAATTTAATTTTGGCAACAATAAAAACCGGGTTGCATAATTAAAAAAAGATTTTCTAAATAATCGGTTTCTAAATGTAAAATTTGATATAAAACGTTTTTAAAAATTGGTAATTTTTTAAACTTCAACATCGAATTAGAGCACTTTCTGTTAATTTTCAGACCTATGTTTTTATACGATTCTTAATCAGGATGAAATTCTCTATCATAATCAAAAATAAAAATAGGGGGGTAGAGATGTAAATTAGCGCCCTCTTTTTATATCCAGTTTTACAATAAACTACAGCACATGTATTAATCATATTATGAATATTTAAATAAACAATTTTAAAAGACGCTTAAGTAAGTCTAAAAGTTACCCTTCTAATTATTCGCTCCGAAAAGCAAGATGTCCGGCCGTGTAATTATAGTAGGCCATGGGCTGAGATAAGCAGGCTTAGTGGGAAAAAGAACTGCTTGAAAATTTTTGAACTTCGAATTTAATCTTTTTATTATAAGATCTTCATAATTATTTATACTTGTATTATAACGTCATTAAATATTTTTATAAAGGATAAATTTTTTATTTAGTTACTATTATTAACTTATTATTAAGTTATTGTTATATTGATCAACATTTTTATTATTGAGTTTTATTATTGATTACAATAGTTTTATTATTGAAAGACTTCTAGGAATGTAAAGACTGGTACTTATGTGAATAAAAAGTAGCTACAAAAATGTATCTCAGGAATTGTAAATATAATTCTAATTACAAGAATTATAATTAGAATATTTAAACTGTTTGAATAATGTTACATTATATTGAAGCTGATTTGTTAACAGAATCTTTTATTTTCAAAGCTAGATTTAAATGTTTTCTATTAACAAATTTTCATACATATGTTAATGTATATCTTAAAAAACTGTATTTATCATTTATTTTCATTAATATCCATTTACATGTTACATGTTCAAAAACAAGAGCATTTTGCATTTTTTTTTTTAATGTTGGTTAACATCTGATTCATAGTATCAGATATACCTTGTATCAGGTATATCTGATACAATACTTTTTATATTTTTATATAATTTTCATGAAAAAGATATTCAAAAATATTCAAAAAAAATTTGTTTCCATTAGTTTTATGAATATTACCTGTTATAAAAATATCAATAAGATGACACCTTTCTTAATGTTATGCTTTTTTATTTTATTTAAATAAATTAAAGTATAAATTTAAACAGTATTGGCTTAAGATTTAGTTATTCTATTTGTTTAAGGTTAAGTTAAGTTTAGAGTTAGTAATCCACAACATATCTAAAGGTTGGCTGTTCAATAAGCTATGCAAATTATAGTGTGGGTAGATTTATGAAAAAGAATATACAAATTGAATGAATATAGAACATCTATGATAGATTGATAGGACAGTAGTAATTTTATTTTTTTGCTTTTTAGGTATTGGCAAGCTCTTTTATAACTTTGTTCCTTATAGTTTTCATTAATGTTTTAAATGGAGTTATGAAGATATCAAACGCGTGTACCGCTGACCGTTCGAATTGAAGAGCGTTTTTCTAAAAGTCCATTTTTTTCAAAAATTGAATTTTTTCAACATTTGAATTTTTTTATTGATAAACGTACAAATCTAACAATGCTAGTATCAATAAAAGATTTGTTCATCATCTTTATTTACGATTACAAAATTTGTAGATATTCGAAAAATCCGGACAATTAGTTTTTTGTGTTTTTCTGAAAACAATAAAAATGTGACTTAGCGCCTTTTAGAAAAACGCTCTTCATTTTGTAATCGTTCTTTAATCGTTCTTATTAAAATTTTAAAAGGAAATTGAAATCGAAGTTTTACTATATTTACATTTTGTGCGTTAACCTACGGACAAAATGTAAACATAGTAAAGTACAAGTACTATAAAAAACATGAAAACAAGAAGTTGTTATTTTCAATTAATTATATAATTATTGCTCACTTTAATAAATATGACACTTTTTAATTGTTTAAAAAAAATCGTTGAGCGCGACTTTGCTCAACTGTTGAATTGAGGTGAGTTTCTTTTCACTTTTTACGACCATAAAAAAAATTTTCAGTGCAAAATTTTTTAATTAAAAAAGTCGACAAATTCGACGTTCGTTTTCTGTCGATTTGAACTAATGAGTAAAGAAATAATGGAGTTGGACAAATCAGATGCAAACCCAGCTGAATTGGAATTACAACCAACTTCTTTTGAAGCAAACCCGTGGCCATATTTAAGCGACCATTTTGACTTCATGTGCAAGAAAGGCGACAGCTTTATCACGCAACTTGACTGAAATAGCAGCATATAAAAACTCTACCTCAAACTCCGCAAGCATGTTAAGGTAATTCATTTTTAATTGTATACTTTTTAATATTATAACACTTTTTACACCGAAAAAGTACTTTTACTTGGGTACATTTTTTTTTTTTACTTTTTCCACCTCTGATAATAACTCTAATTTAAATAATAACAAATAAAAAAATAATAAAAAAAACAAAAAACAGTTGTATGTAGTTTTTAATTATAAAAATATTTATATAAATAAAAATAATAGCATTAAAAAATAATTGTTATCATAATTAACAAAATGAAGAAGTAAATAAATATAACAATTGTTAAAATAATAAATTGAAAAAAATAAACGATAATTTAGCTGTTGCTATCATAAAATTATTGTTAACATTATAATAGTATTAATTATGGGACTAAAAAAGAATTTAATTGAAAGAAAAGTATTAATAAGAATAAGATTAATAAAACTAATAATAAATTAATAATGTAATAAAGTATTAATAACCTAAATAACTAATTTTCGTTATGATGCGTGGACGGGCATCAAAAAGAACATGTTAAACTGTTGACATTATTAGAAAAAAAAAAAAAAAAAAAATAGAAAATGGTTCTTTTTGCTTTAAAGGATTAGAGTCACGAGAACATTTCAGTTTTTTTTTTTTTTTTTTTCACAATTTATTATACAATTTAGACTTATTATTTCAATAACTTTTATTAAATAGGGTAACCTGTTTAACCTTAGTACTATGTTTACCTACGCCACTGGGGTCGTTTCAAATATTTGCGCGACATTAAATTTTACTGTCTATAGAATTTTTGTTTTTTTTGTTTTTTTATTACATTTTAAATAAGCATTTTGTTACAGTACTTAAGACACAGATAAATAATAATAATAATAATAATAATAATTATATATATATATATATATATATATATATATATATATATATATATATATATATATTTATATATATATATTTATATATATATATATATATATATATATATATATATATATATATATATATATATATATATATATATATATATATATATATATATATATATATATATATATATATATATATATATATATATATATATATATATATATATATATAATGATCGTTATTAAATAATAAAATAACGCGGGGACTCGTAAAAGACCATACGGTCTTGTCGTCGAGTATCGCTAAGAAATGTTCGTGTAAAAATTTATAAGATATTTACAAGATGAAAAAATAAGTAACAAAGTAAGAAACTTAAAATATTCCGTTACAAATAAAAGATACAATATTACAAATATAATTTTTATAAATTCATGTTTAAATAGAGGGTAAAAAAGAAGATCACTAAAAAAATATCAAAAGTATATTGTTAAATCTTCGATTGTAAAAATGAGTTCTTTAAGCTTTCGTTTTAAAAAAAAAATAGTAACTTTGATGAATAAAATCCTCAGTAAAATTTTTTAAAACTATTTTATTCCATGAGAATGGTCCGAATAATCAATAGAAAATTTAAAAAGATTTGTTTGAAAAATGAGCTGCCTAATAAAATTATCTTTGCGTAAAATGTATTTATTTTTATATTTTGATGAATACAATTTATGGAATGAGATCGGGAATGAGATTTTAATATTCTTTGTTTTACATTTAAACATAAAACAAAAAATATTAAAAATATTAAGCTCATATATATAAAAAAACATTTATTTCAAATAATAAAGGCTTGGCATGAGTATAACGGTCTTTAAAATATATAAGACGTATTTGGTACCTCACTACCGACTATTCACTGTGAATTTCGTCACATACAGCCATTAAGTCGGTGTTTGATGTTATCGACATTAAAACTTTTTTCGGCAAAAAAAAAAGTATTTCTAATATATTATGAAATCTGATATGATTATGAAGTTTTAAACGTTTTATAATAGTCAATTACTTTTTATATGCTATGAATTCTTTTATTTAACAAGTGTCCAAACAATAAAAAACTTACGAGATAAGTAATATCATAACTATTTAAAATCCATCGCTTTGTTGAAGTTGGAGTAGTGTTGTACCCGGGTCACTGTCGATTAGTTGTTTCTTGTTCAGTGGCCAAGGTACAACCTGGATGTTGTACCTTGGCCTATTAGAAAATTTTGTTAAATTGTTTCATACTCATCTATATATTATAATACTGAATTATTTTTACTAGTTTTATTAGTGTCTCTTCGTACGTTTTTTGACACGAACATTTTTAGAAAAGTCTAAAGTGAGAAAATATCATTAGTCAAATCAATAATATCATTATAATATTAGTCAAATCAATAATATCAGTATAATTAATCAATAATATCATTATAATATCATAAAAATATCAATATTAGATCATAGAAATAGATTTAAAAAAATTATTTTCTTAGATAGAAAAGTTTTTTTTAATATTTACTAACCTGAGTGTAGTTTACACTATATAGTTAGATTTTTTTTTAAAGAGAATGTTTTATTTTTTACTTTACATTTTATAAATTTGTTGTGATTTGCTACATTTTAGAGTGCTGTTTGATCTAGACTATATTTCTGTTTGAAAATTTTTTAATTATATTGTATAATCTCGTTATCATAATTAACAAAATGAATTGTAATTAGAAATTTTATACAATAATCTTTTATATTGATATCTCGTGCAAAACTGTTATAACAGACGCTTCGGCTGTTTATAATATTTTGCCATTATTTACGAATTCTTGTTTGCATAAATTAAATACCAACAATTTATTGGTATTTAATTTATGCAAACAAAGAATTCGTAAAAAATCAAACATAAAAAATAAATCTGTCTATATGTTGTATTTAGCAAAGATTTACATAAAATTTTTCCTAATACATACTCAATGCAACTGAGGTATAGAACAAACCAAACTCGTAAAAAAAAGCCGATAATTTTAAACAAATCCGATTGATTGTTAGTGGCAAACCGAACAACTTATTATTTATTTAATAAATAAACCGAACAACTTATTTATTCAATAAATAAAAAGTTGTTCGGTATGCCACTAACAACCAATTGGATTTGTTTAAAATTATCGGTTTTTTTTAACGAGTTTGGTTTGTTCTATACCTTAGTTGCGTTGAGAATTTATTAGGTAAGTTTTATATAAATCTTTGTTAAATACAACATATAGACATATTTATTTTTTATGTTTAATTTTTATATATGCTATTAGTTATCAATTTAAGAATTGTTCAAATGTTACATGACAAGTTGAAATATATAATTTTTATATATTTCAACGGCTATGTCTATTATTGATCAAGAGACATGTTTAATTGATTTCTAAATATTAAATTATAAAGTTTTATGCATAAGTTATAAACGCAACAACCAATCAAATTTAACTATAATTATCATCTTTTTTCTCTTACGTCTTTTAACACAACGTCGGGACGTACACTTTTTTTCTAATGCAATTCCGCAATGCTCTTTGATAAGATCGTGAAGACTTCTTGAGGCACCTAAAAATTTATAAAATTCAAAAAAAAAATTATTCGCAATAGATTGAGAACTTTTGCTTGTTTATCGAGCAAACAATTAGCTATTCAGTGGTTATCGTGGTCAAATTGCTGTCTTTATTGTTGCGAATGTCACCAGCTTGTCGTTAGCTGTTACCGGCAATAGATTTTCTTGGTTATTACCAAATGAAATTATTACAGACTATGAGAAAAAAATATTACTGCGCAAGTGCAAAAAATGTAAACAAGTTCTTCTTAGAAAAAAACAAAATTAGATCATGTATTAAAATGGTGGCGTGTATCTTGTCCTTTTTATATTTAAATTTTTTAATATATAGTGTCACTGGATTTGATTGTTTGTCAAAAGATAAAAAATTGCAGATTCATATTGTTCCACACACTCATGATGATGTTGGATGGCTTAAAACAGTCGATGAATATTACAATGGAACAAATCCCACAATACAAGCTGGAACAGTTCAGTATATCCTTGATGGAGTTATTCATTCGCTTAAGCAAAATGTTAACAGAACATTTATTTATGTAGAAATGGCATTTTTTGAAAGGTGGTGGAATGAACAAACTGCAGAAGTAAAAGAATCTGTAAAACTCTTAATTAAAAATAAGCAATTAGAGTTCATAAATGGAGGATGGTGTATGAATGATGAAGGTTTGTTACACAAAATCTGCCATTAGTTTTACTATTACTATAATAATAATAATAGCAATAATAACAATAATAATAATAATAATAATAGAATGAGAAGATAATCGAATTAATAGAATGAAGAGAAGGGTGTGGAAACGAAGTCAGTAAGAGGGGTGAGGGTTAGCCCCCCCCCCTCCCCACCATGTAAACGGGGTAGAGATATTAAATAAACAGTTATAAACGGGGTAGGGTTAATAAAAGGAAGGAGATTTGAATTTGTTTTTCTAAACTATATTTATCTCGGCCAGTCCCGATCTGATACCATGATACAACTTAGTGTAGTTAATACGATTTTAAAATATTATAGCGTCTGTATAATATTTTGCTGACTAAGACATATTTCCGTTAAATGTAAATCTGTAAATTATGTAAAAGCGAAAAAAAAAATGTGATAAAATTTGACAAAATATTCGAATACTTTTTTTTGGAATTAGCAAGGTTTTGTCAGCATATTATGTTCAAACAAGATCTTTAAATGTTATAACCATTTTTTGCTTAAGGTTTTTATAATACTTAAAGTAACTTTTTTTTTTTAATAATTTTTAAAACCTTTTTACTACCCGTAATAGTGAACCTAAAGAACACTATTTTGGAATCTTTAGATCAATTCCGCTTATCGGCATTATTATGAATTTAGTTAAAATCTTTTAAAAAAATTCCTTAATTTACTACTGATCCTAGTTCCAATTGGTTCTGACGTATATTAACTATATATAGTTGTCAAAACAGTATATTTCTATCAATTTTCATAAAGAATACTAGAATTCCGACCAAAAAGGAGCTTATAATTATCGAAAATTGACAATAAACAATCAGAGCAGATTATATTGTTAAACTGTAATGTTCGTTTCACCTAAAAAAAAACGTTTGTAGCGAAAAAACCCAGACCAAAGATTTTTTTTTTTTTTCTAAAAAATCTACTTAAAATCACGATCGATTTAAATAAATACGTTATTTAGGTAATAAAATGAACATCATAATTTAACAATATGATCTCTTCTGATTGTTTGTTGGCAATTTTTCATAATTATAAGCTCTTTCTTAACCAGAATTCTAATTTTTTTTTTGTAAAAATAGATAGAAATGTTGTGTTTTGACAATTATATTCAACTAACTGTCTGGACCAGTAAAACGGGTCACGCTAAGTCTTTTTTACACCTACCATTTGTATACTTTATTGTATATATATATTTGGTTATATAACTTACCAATTAAGACAGAAAATAATTCATCTTGGTTTTGAGTTAACAATTAACTCTCTATAACTTTAAATTGACTTTATTTGTTGTGTCATCAGGTCCGCACCGGATGACACCATCAGATGGGTTACACTAAAATGAATAAAAAGCAAATACGACAGAGTTTTTTTTCTAAAGTTTCCTTTTTTTTTTTCGAAATTTCTAGATATAAAGGACTCTTTTTGATTTTAGTCTAGAGGGGTGACACCAAAAGTTTACCCCTACGGGTGACACTAACTCAGCAATGCCATTGGTTGTTGGTGTTACTATATAGATTGATACAACATTAAAGTGATCACATTTTTAAAGATATTTAAAGCTTGCAGTAAATTTACATTACAATAGCAGTTTCCATTAAAAAAAATTAGAACCAATAATTATTACCAATAGCGACGATGATTAGATATCTATCAATATAATTATGCGATAGTAAATAAACTTAATTAAAACAAACAAAAAAATTATATGACAAAATTAGAAAACACGTAAACTTTATGATAAGATTATTTTGTAATGGTTGCAAAATATTTGTTAAAAAGCTATTTAGTTTAAAAGTGCGAACCTATTAACAGCAGTAAAGAAAAAAAACAAACTGTGTAATAAACAAATGAAACATTTTGCTATTTTTATAAATATTTAATAGTAAAATATTTAAAACAGTAAGTTCCAGTAATGAAACTAATTAATTTCTTTTTATTATTTTTGTTTAAAAAAAAACTATAAATTAGGAATTAGTTGACTATATTTAGTTGCTCTCCAAACTTTTAGCATACTGTGTGTGTATAAAACACGAGACTAATTAATACAGATTTTTCTCTTACTTAAAGCTGGTGTTTTTTTTCTAAAGGTAAAACTTTTTTTTTCAACGATATTTTGTCTTATAAATATAAAAACTTTAATTACGCTAGGTTATCCTTTACTGTTGCTGACTTTCCACAATGATGTTTACGTTAAATTAATTTATTTAGTGTATAAGTGTACAATTTTCATGTTTTAATTAATTAAGAACAAATCGTGCGTGTGCATTTTTCTGCTAACCAACCTTTGACATTGTTTATAAGTATTGTTATGAAAAGTAGTATTTTCAAGATAGATTATAAATTTTTTTCATAAAGTTTGTAATATATTACATAAATTAAAATTTATTCTATTCATGTGCCAAAACATAATTTTTTCAACTACCTTTGGAATATTTAGCGCCAGGCCTGGTACATATATATATATATATATATATATATATATATATATATATATATATATATATATATATATATATATATATATATATATATATATATATATATATATATATATGTGTGTGATCGCAAAACTTACCCAGAGGTACATATATACATATATATACCTCTGGGTAAGTTTTGCGATATCAGTTTGGAAGGAGGCGTGAACTTCCAATTAAATGCTCATCCGCAGTGTCCTGTGATAAGACTGCAAGGACTTCTTAGGGCACCTAAATAAAATTAAATATATATATATATATATATATATATATATATATATATATATATATATATATATATATATATATATATATATATATATATATATATATATATATATATATATATATGTATATATTAACTATGACCTTATAAAACTATCCAACTGACTAAATGCCATCAAAATTTCTCTTAACCCCCAAAAAAATGATTTAATATTATTTAAAAGACATCACATTAGACCAGCAGCTTAAAATTAAGTTATGTATCGTCCATAAATTACGTCACGCAATTTTTGACCGTTTTTGACCTCCCCTTGTCACAAAATTGTAACACATAAGTAGCAAGATCGTCCCGAAACCACCAACTCCTTTCCCTATATAGCATGACGTAATTTACGGAATACCCCTTAAATGGCAAAAAACTTTGTTGAGAAAAACTGCTTAAAGGTATAAAGCTAAGGAAAAAATCAGCCTGGACTTATAATAATATATCTAATAAGTTGAATAGATCCTTAACGTCCTTATATCAAAGACATTTCATACAACAAAAAACTTTAACATCTTTATACTATGCTTTATTTCACTCTCACCTCACATAGTGCCTTCTATCATGGAGTCAAAATATAAGTATTGTGAATCACCTATTTATTATGCTATCGAAACGTTCACATACATTCACATTTTTTAACGCATTATAAATTTTAATTATACATGGCATAATCAAAATTGAATACAGTTGCCTTAATAAAGAGTTACCTCCTATCTTAATAAATGGTTTATTCTACGCAGTGCAATTAGCTGTCAACTTACAAAAAATTCTTGGAGAGGTGCAAACATATAGTACAAAATCCTACGGTAAACAGTTCTTTAAATACTCTGCATTATCGGACGGGAATCAACTTCAAAATAAATTAAAAACAATCCATATTTGTAAAATTAAAAAATATGTCCTCAAAACAAAATTAAAATACTACTTATTACAGAAGCAATTCCACAAATAAAATGAGGGGATAGATTTTTAAAAAGTACCAACTGATTCCTTAAAAACTTAAAAAAGTAAAATATAAAAATAAAAAAAAGTCCTCAAAACCTTAACCCGACTAAATTGTGTCAAATACCCGACTAGCAGATTAAATTCGTAAAAAACCCGACTATAACTTGAAAATTACCTTTGGGAGGGGAAGGGGTTTGGGGGAGGAAGTGAAACACCCCTCTCACCTACACACACAAACACACACACACACACACACACACACACCTAAAATTGTCTCTGATCATTGGTGAGGGTCGCTTTCCTCGATATTGCCAGACTATAAGAGAGTGAACCATCCAGAATATAGACTATACATATATCTCTTTTAATTTATAACATGTTTGTGTAAAACACATTTCTGGTAAATATTTTTGTTGTTGTTGTTGTTGTTGTTGTTGTTGTTGTTGTTGTTGTTGTTGTTTTCTATAAATATAAAGATGTTTCAAAATGTTCCATGCACAAAGTTATCTGAAAAAACTTTAGAATAATTAAAATTTAACTAATTTATTTAAGACTATAACAAAAATATCCAAATTCAATTTTGTTGCTAAAGTAAAATGACTATTACTTTTGCTGACATCAGCAATGCTTAGTCATTATCAATAGGCAGTCATTACCTTACGACAACTTTATTGACAGTTTTTTTGAAATTATTAAAATAAAGTTGTTTTTTTTCTTTAACTTTATATAATTTAAAAACAAATAGCATACAATTAAAAAAAAAAAATTATTCTGGATTTCAACTCATTTTTAACTTTAAAAAAGTAAGAAAATATTTATCTACCTTTTGTTTAAGTTGTTTGAAATAAAATCAAAATATTTAGTGATAATATAGACATTATATATAGAGTATTTAAATTCAGTGTAATAAATTGCTATAAATTATTTAGCGACAACTCATTACAATGCTATAATTGATCAAATGACTTATGGACTTCATTTTATTGAAAAGAACTTTGGTGAAGAAGCTCGTCCAACTGTTGCTTGGCACATAGATCCGTTTGGTCATTCTGCTGAGCAAGCATCTTTATTTTCTTTAATGTCATTTGATGGATTCTTTATTGGACGGATTGATTATGCAGACAAAGTAGGTTACATTATAGGTTATATTCATTTATACAATTGAATTTTCATTTGAAAAGGTTTTTTGAGCAGTATCACTGTTCACATTTGATGTTCGTTATCATACTCTTGAGTTCTTAATACATGAGGGGGAAGTGGGGAGAACATTTTTTAATTTTTAAAAATTTTTTAATTAATTTCTCACCAAAGCACTTAAGGCCAGGTGATGGACAAAAGTAACAAAAAACGTTCCTAAAAATTACATTATTTTGTACCGTTTTATGGCTTAAACATTTAGCTTTTGTTTAATGTATATATTTTTGAATAAATACCATATAGTATGCTTTTAGATAGTTAAATAAAAAGGATTTTTTTAAAATTTTTTTTTCGTTTTTTTTTTTTTTCAAGTTTGATAATATTTTTTCTGTTACTAATAAGCATAAAATAGTTGTTAATTTTAAAACCTTTCTTTTTATTGCATAATTAAATAACATCAAGTTTTACTTCTTGAATGAGCTATTGCACCACTTATTGCACCACTTATTGCATCACTTATTTGCTCGTAATATCAATTAAATTGCACGTTATATCAAGTAAATTGATTTTAAATGACGGCGTATTTTAAATACTTTTTTTTAGTTAAAATTTCACTCATATAATCGAATACCGTTGCGGTCCAAAGTAGTTATTTGAGACTTAAAGTACGTTGCTTAATTTGTACGATATTATTATAAATTTGATTATCCGCGGATATCCGCTTAATCTATAATAATAAATTTACAAGTTAAATGAATTGTCCTATTTTATGTTGCCAATATGTATTTTATACTAAATCGTTATGCGATAACTGTGTCTCAGAGTGGCTAGATTTGTGTTACAAATTTTTTTTTAATATTTATAGATTTTAAACTTTTGTAAATGTGTACTTGTAACTTATATTTTTAGATAGAGTAGTTAAAACATGATATTTTTTCTTATATAATAAAAGAAAACTTGAAGTTAGCTGATCCTAATATTTTGGATGCAGTTGTAAGTGACATGAATTTAACTGCAAGTAATAACTTGTCTATTTTGATGACGCATCTTCGACAAAGGTAGCATATGTGCAAAAGCTCTAAAATATTGTTTGAAAATATTCTAAAATTCTAAAATCCCCAGATTGATTTTAATACCATAAGTAAAACAAAGAGTAGAAACGCCGTAAAAATTAGCGCCATTAGTTTCTTTTTTTTTATCTTCAGAACTTTTGTTTGCATCAGGTTGTAGTTTGCGCCAAGATGGAAAAGAAAAAAAAGCTAAATCTGTTTTACAGTTATCATAATAAAATAAGCTAAATTTTTCTATTGCGTCTATAAAATTTTTATAATGTGCCAAAAAAAAGCTCTAGCTCTGATACTTGATAGTGAATCTAAAGATTCAAATCAATAAATTCGTTTAGACGCAATTGAGGCAGGTTGTAAACTTTATCCTTCTTAAAAAAAAGATTGGTTTCTTCCGAAGCCTTATATAAACATTTTACACTTCACCATAAAACTGGTTTGCATGGATCAACAGATCAATCTGTTTACACTTAGTTATTGAATGATAATAACATTTTTATTATTATTTGATAACTGCTTTTAAACTGTCTGAATTGTTGATCCATCATTTGTTGATTTTCTCGTTGAAGATTCCTATAGAAATCTTCAACAAGAAGAAATTTTATTTCTAACATGTATTGTTCCTTTGGAATGGATTGGATTTGATGGATCTCAAAAGAATATTGTTTGGTTTAATCCAAAACCATCTTCCACTATGTATTGTTGACCTGTACGATTTATGTTTAAGAAAGAAACAATAGAAGTTTATAAAGGAAAAGGAAAGATATGACACTCTAGATAATTATAATTTTAATTTTAACTACTTGTCTGTTAAGTTAATTAGATTTGTTTATTATTAGTAGCTAATCAGCTGTGTCTATTATTAGGTACATTAATGACAACAAAATTTGAAGCCTACTAGTTTAATTGATAATATCACGGTTGATCATATAATTGATCTGACAACAGTGGGTTGAAAGATTGCCACTACTTTGTCTGATATAAACAATTCAAGTCAATGTTATTCAGTGTGTGGTCAAGCCTACTCAAATGAATAACATTCAACTTCTTTCTCAGAAAAATTTTCTTTTAAACAAGGTTACGGCTAAATTAAAAAAGAAAACAGTACAAAATCAAATAAAAGAACAATTTTGTCTTGTTATTGATGTCCCTAAGTTTCTAATGGGGGTTCAGGTATATCAAAATAATGGAAATACTGCAAGAAGGTTTTTAAGAATGCCCAAATAATATATAGCATTAATGGATTTGATTTTTACCAAATAAAAATGACTTATTTTGATACCTAATAAAAATGACTTATTTTGTGTTACAAACATTATCCTAAAGATTTCAAAACAACATAGATGCTTTATTAGTGTACTATATAAATTTTGCAAAAAGGTATGTTGAACTGTATTCATGGTATTATATGTCGCAAAGTTCACATCGTATTTTGTTACACGGACATGAAGTTGTACGACGTTTTTTTACCTATTGGAATGCTTTCTTAAGAAGCTCAAGAATCATGCAATAAAGATTTTCACGCAATAAAGATTTCTTTCTTAAAACATGGATGTTTTAAGAAAGCTTTTTAGCAGTTTTAGAAAAAAAAGTTCAAGCAATAAAAAACAACTTGGTTCAGAAGTGATACAACTTGTGATGAATGCCCTTTTGAATATTTCAGAAAACTTATTTTTGTGAAAAATGTAAAACTAAAAAATTTGAAACCATAACTTTTATATTATTATATACAAAACTTTTAATTATTATATACAAAAAAAGTTTAAGCATAAGGTTATATTTTATATGGATTATGCACTAGTTTCAAGAAATATAAAATAAAGCCCTGGAACTGCATAGCAACACCTAAAATTACTAATTGGCTATGTATTTAATCTTTCAAAAACATAAAAAAAAATTTAACCAGGCTGCCACATTATTATTAGTCTAGTTTAGATAATAACTTTAATGTTTTAAGAAAGTCACTTAAGCTAGTAACTATGCAATAGAAACGGTTGCTAAGCATTTCAAGTGCCACAATCAACCAAATAAAAAATCCAATAAGCCACAACATTCTTAGTATAACAAAATTCTCAATCTGGTAATTACGTGAGTAATCCGATAAATATTTTAGAAGTCATTACTTTATTCCAGTTAATATTTTTTATAATTATTAAAATATGCGGTTGCTAAACAATTTAGGTATCCATAGCTAACCAAAATTTTCCAGATTGATTTAGAACAAAATATGAGAGTAAACATTAAACCCAAAACTAGTATTGCCAATAAAACCGCATTTTTCAAATTAGTAAACAGTGCAAAAAAGGTCTTTCAACCTTTTTTACATGACGACTTATTAGTTTTGTCCAATAAAATTGAATTCTGGCCTATTGTGCAAAGTATGAAACTTACATTAGCATATTAAATTCTATTAAAATTATAATAAAACAGCTATTAAAAAAGGCAAATTAAGTAGTTTTATGAGTGTTTTGTAAAGAATATTAGTTACAATTTATAAATTGAAATTTTTTATAATAAATACTTATAATGTAATATGGTGTCAGATCGAGAGTTTTCGCAAACTAACTAAGATAAAAAATAGTTTAGAACAAAAACTTTTTTCCACTCCCTTTAATTACCTCACCCACCCTCCCCCGTTTATTAGATCTGAACTAAATCCCCCCCCCTTCTCCTTTTAATCCCACCCACCTTTATATTAAGGACTCGAGAGTAAGCGTTTTGGATGTAAACCTCATTTTTTGTTGAAATGTCTTTTTTTATATTTATTTATTGTTTAACAAAAGGTTTGCTCTGTTTCTCCTTTTACTTGTCATTTGTGATTTTTCTACTTTGCAAAGTATATTATCAAAATACAAGATAAATTTTATCCATGCATGTGTAAATAGTCTGTATTGCAGAACATAAAGTGAATAAAAAAGTTTCCGAACTTTGTGTGTGTGTATATATATATAAAAGGAACGCATTAATTTTTTTAGAAAAAACGTAAGAAAGAACAACGCATGGAAATGTTGTGGCAAGGAAGTCAGAATTACAAGAGTGCTT
Source organism: Hydra vulgaris (assembly GCF_022113875.1). Classification (NCBI taxonomy): domain Eukaryota; kingdom Metazoa; phylum Cnidaria; class Hydrozoa; order Anthoathecata; family Hydridae; genus Hydra; species Hydra vulgaris. The sequence goes on along the minus strand of NC_061157.1, from coordinate 14,705,598 downwards.
CACAAATATTTACTGGAGTGTTATACAATGGTTATGATCCTCCTCCAGGATTTTGTTATGATAAGTTCTGTGATGATCCTCTAATTCAAGATAATCCAAATCTTTTTGATATGAATGTAAAGGAGCGTGTCAATAAGTTTGTCAAAGTTACATGTGAGCAGGCCAAAAGTTATCAAACCAATCATATTATGCTAACAATGGGATCAGATTTTCAATTTGAAAATGCTCACAGTTGGTTCGAAAATTTGGATAAGTTAATACATTATGTTAACGAGGTTAAACATTTTTGCAATATTAAATGATTGTTATTATGTAAAATTAGATAAAAGTTTAATTTTTTTTTCTCAGGATGGGAGGGTAAATGTCTTTTATTCTACACCTTCACGTTATTTGAAAGCGTTGCATGATGCTGATAAGGAATGGGAAGTAAAAAAGGATGATTTTTTTCCATACGCTCACTGTCCACACTGCTATTGGACAGGTTACTTCACAAGTCGTCCTTCATTTAAAGGTTATGAGCGAGAATCAAATTTTATTCTTCAAGTATGTCTAATAAAAATGTTTAAGCTTTATTTATTTATTTTTGCATGTTTGTTACAACTCTTTTTATATTTAATCTTAAAAAATTAATATATATTATAAATTTATTTTAATCAACCATTACATGTTTACAACTTTGTTTTAAACAACCATTACATAGGGATTATCTTTTTCCGAATATATCCGAAACTTTCCATAAATACAAATTTGAGTATATATTTTTTCAATACATTTGTTTTTTAACTTTTTTCATTCTTTACCCATTCCATAACAAAATAAATTATCAAAAAAAAATAAAGAAAACCATTATCTTAAAGCTATTTTAATAAAAATATAAACGAACTAAATTCCAAAGTTTCCCGAATTTTTAAAATATGATCTAGATGATCACTGATAACATGTTTATGACTTTATTTTGAACGATAAGAATTAACAGCTGGCATTCCATTTCAGTTACAGCAATAGTGGAACATTTTAGTGGAATTAAAGTAATATTTAACAGGAATATTTCTAAAATAATAAATAGACTTAACTAACCAGTTATGTAGAGTTTCTTATTTATAGTTAATTTAAAATTCAAAGCTATAGCGCTGGCATAAAATATTTGGAATTAGTTTTATCATAAACCTATTGTTGTTTTCAAGCATAAACTGATTTATGAAATTAACTATTTATCAAACTAGTTGGTACTTAATTTTTTTTGTTTTAATCAATGGTGTAAGAAGATGTTTATGGTCGTAAATATTTTGGATATAAGCCTAAGTTTTGGATAAAGCCTTTGATACTTTGTATTAAAAATACTTTTGAAAGTTTTTCAAAAAATAAACATAAAACTTAATTGTTTTCAGATTATTTGATGACTAAATGATAAATAATTTTAGTTTCAAATTCATAACTTAAACATATAAACAATTAATTATTTATGTATGAACTGAATTCTGTATTTTTGTTTCAATCTAAAGAAACTTAAGAAGCCAATGTGCAGTGGTCAGAGGGTTTGTAATGGCTTCAGAACTGGAGATCCATGGTTCGAATCCAGCTCTAACCTGTTGTGTTCACTATTTTAAATATATATCTACTAACTCTTATTTTATTTGTATTAAAGATCTATTATAATAACATACATATTTACAGCTAGTATTTTATGAACAGACATAACTCACTACAATATCTTTTTAACTAACGCACGAGTTCTAATGCGTTCCACATGAACGCACTCTTACCAATTTTTTTTACCAACTATTTATGTATTTCGTTACCAACTCTCAACAGTTCCCCCTGTTTGGGAAAGTTTCTATTATTACACAAATAAATAAATCATGTTAAGAAATTTTTAATAGTAAAACTTTATAGGTCTATTAATTCGCTTTGGATATGATTTTCTTTTAACTATTTTTCTTTCGATGTCGTTTACTGGTGTTTCACGTTGTATACCTTCAGCTTCAGGTTTTAAGAGTTTTTTTATAAACTGTATATTACGCGCCAACTCGTTTCCTTCTTGATCGACTACAATAATTAAACTTTGCTTTCTTTCTTTAACTATATATTTCTTCTTTAAATATTTTGAGTCTAATTTTCCTCCCGGTTTATGGCGTTTAACAAGAACCTGATCTCCTACTTTAATGTCATCTCTCTTCTTTGCATGATGTTTCATATCAAAATATTCTTGTACTTTCTTATACTTTTTATCTTGACGTTCTCTCACTTCTTTGTCATAGGATGTTTTTCAATTATTATTGAAGGAAACTTATTTTGATATTTTTATTGAATAATAACGTAGCTAGTGGTTTGCCAGTTGTAGCATGAGGTGCGCATCTATAATTTCGAAGCATGCTTTGAAGTTCCTCTCTCCAACTTTTCCCCATAAAATGAGTTGTTTTAATTGTTTTTTCTATAACTTGCATAAATTTTTCTACGATACCGTTCGCTTGCGGATATTGAGGCGTTATCTTAATGTGCTTTATGTCAACAATTTTAATTTATAGTTTTAATTCTTTGCTTCGAAACGGTGGTCCGTTGTCACTTCTAATTTTGTTAGGATAACCAGATATAGCAAATAATCTTTCTAGTTTACTTAAGACGCTTGAAGCTGTTGTGGTTTTTATTATATCAACAAATGGGTATCTTGAATATAAATCTTCTTTAACAAATAAAAACTCTCCTGACGGTAATGGTCCGAAAAAATCCATTGCTAATTCATACCAAACATGTTCTGGTAAATTCAACATTTTTATTGGTTCAGGATTTGGAACACGTTAATTTGCTTGACATCCCAAACACTTTTTAACATATGCTTCTATATCGGTATTCATAGTGAGCCAGTAAACTTTTTGTCGCAATAAGCCTTTGCATTTTTCAACACTTAAATGTCCTTCATGTACAATTTGTAAAGCTCTTTTTTGAAGCGTCTTTGGTAAAACAATTTTTTCTCCTCGTAATATGATTCCTTCGTGATCAGTTAACTCATTTTGAAATTTACGATACGGTTCAAGTATTGTATTGTCATGCCATTTACCCGACAACAACGCTGTTTTTACTGTAATTAAACTGATGTCTGTTGTTGTCTCTGTTTTTATATCTTTGAGCGATATTGATTTGGATGCCATTTTTGTCACTAAGAAATTTACATATGCTGTAATTTCATTTTCATCTGACTCACTATGTACTTCATTTGGAGTACAGTTTCTAGAGATAAAATTTGCAATGTTCTCTTTTCTTTTATGATATGTTACATCGAAATCGTATGTCTGTAATTTGATTTGCCATCTTGCAAAACGTGCATTTAATTTAGAACCAGAAAAAAAAATGAACTTGAGAGGTTTGTGGTCCACTATGACTTTAAAATTTTTCCATATAAATACAAATGTAACTTTTCAATAGCCCATACCAAGGCAAGAGCTTCCTTTTCTGTAATACTATATTTTAACTCGGCTGCGGTTAATGATCTACTTATGTAGCAGATTGGTTTAATCCATGTTTCTTCTTTTTGTAAGAGTATTTCATCTATGGCATGATTACTAGCATCAGTGATTAACTGTATTTCTTTGCGCGGATCATAGAAAACCAAAACGGATTCACTTGATAACTCACGTTTAAGCATGTTGAAAGCATCATGTTTTTTTTCCCACTTAAATTTTAAAATTTTCTTTAATAGTTCCCGTTGTTTTGTTGTTTTTTCACTTATGTCTTTAATAAATCTTGATACATATGTGCATAAACCGAGAAAACTTCGAAGCTCACTGACCGTTGTGGGTGATCTTGCATTCTTGATAGCTTCTACTTTGTTTGGATCAGGATTAATGTCCTTGTTTTGATGAACAAAAGTTCTAATTTTCTTAATAAGTCTTGTTCGTCTGATGCGTATATCATAATATTGTCACTGATATATTTTACTCCCTCTATTCTACCATAGCTTTGCTCCATAGTTTTTTGAAAAATTTCGAACGAATTGTAACTAATCTTTTGTGTCGGTAGACTCCCTCATCCGTTTGAAAATTTGTAATTTTTCTTGATTCAATATCCAACTCTAGCTGAGTATATGCTGAATTTGATTCGTTGGAAGTTTGATTTTATCATCAATGTTTTTACACACGTTAGAATGCTGTACAGCTTCATCTGACTTATTATCCACTGAACTCATATAATTGTCTTTATTATTCACAAACTTAACACTTTCTGCAATTTTTAAAATATTCAACTCCTTAGCAGTTTCAATCTCCATTATATTTCCAACATTATTTTTATCTACGATATATATATTGTTTGTAGTTATTTTGTTTTTAGCTTCAAATTCAGCTTTGAAATAACCTAGTAATTTTAAAGGCTTCGAAGCATATGGAAAATGGTTGTTGATGATTTCTTGATTATTAAATTAGGATTGTTGCTTCTAATTCTTTCAAAGGTATTTTTATCATTTAAGTTCACACTGGAACCTGAGTCAATAATCATTTTAATCGTGACATTTTCCACTATTACATTTTTTTTTTTATTAGATTGTCTTTTCCGTGTTGAACTACATGTCAGGGCAAGTGGTTCTTCTGATTCATTTTCTGAGCTGTGTTCACTTTTAGCTTTATTATTTATTTCATTAACTTGTCGGTTTCTCCTATACAACGGTTGTAGAGTATTTCAGCAGCAAATAGCTAAATGATTTTTCTTTTGACATTTGAAACACATTTTTCCAATGGCTTTGCAATCATTTTGGTGTCCAACAAAGTACTTCTCCCCACATCGAAAGCATAACAAGTTATTTTCTTTTTTGTCTATAATATCATTTTGACTAGGTCTCTATTTAATGTTTGTCGTTTGTTTTCTTCTTCTGGAAAAGGTTTGTTTTTCTAAATGATCTACTGAGTCGATTTCCTCTGAGCATACATTTGCTTTTTTATAAGACATTTCTTTTGCCTGTTTTTCTGACACTTCCATGTTTCGACCAATCTCAATACATTTCTCGAGATTTATTTCTCTATCTTTAAGGAGTTTTTTTTTTAATTTTAAAGAATAACACGATGATATGAACTGATCTTTCACTGCCTCTGTAACATTTGGAAAGGCACAATACTCCAATTGGTTTTTAAATCGTGTAATAAAACTCACTGTACTTTCCCCTTCATTTTGTTTGACCCTCGTAAAGACGTAACATTCGTATGTTATATTCTTTCTTGGACTGAAATATTGATCCAGTTTATCACACATTGCTTTGTATTGATCGGTGTCAGCTCCTTTCAGGGTTTTATAGATTTCTTTTACATCTTCCCCTGCTAGATGCAGAAGTAACGTCTTTTTTTGCGCGTCTTTCGTGACTCCAGTTGCAACTAGATATAACTCAAAATCTTCCTTCCATGTTTCCCACCGTTTGTCTAAATTAGTTGTGTCGTTTTGATTTATAATAAAGTGTTCTACTCCAGGTAAACTATTAATTATTTTCGCCATAGTTTGATCTTCGTCGCCAACTGTTGTGTTCATTATTTTAAATATATATCTACAAACTCTTATTTTATTTGTATTAAAGATCTATTATAATAGCATACATATTTACAACTAGTATTATATGAACAAAAATAACTCACTACAATACCTTTCTAACTAACGCACGAGTTCTAATGCGTTCCACATGAACGCATTCTTACCGATCATAATGTTATGTATTTTGTTACCAACTCTCAACATGGCCATAAATGCAACATAAAAAACGTAAAACGTAACGTAAAAAAGGAGGCATGAACTTTTCGGTTAAATGCTATTCCATGATACTCTCTAGAAGACCAAAATGACTTTTAAAAAAATAAATATAATATGGGAAATCCATAAAGTACGTATATTTCTTTGGTTTAGGACCCCATTTTCCTTGTACCAATTTCTATCCTTTAAAAACTCTCCCTATCTTCCTTCCTTTGCATACCTACACATTATTTATTGAAAAATCACCAAAAAATTATAATTTGTTAATCTGCGAAGGGACTTTGTTTGCCAAAACCCGTGTTTTTGAAACCCACCTCACCCCTGAGAGTATCACACTCATTTTCTTCCTGTGTCGTTTTTTTTTCTCACTTTTTTTCTCTGTGTCGTTTTTAATTCTCATGTTTTTGAGTAGTAGAGTTAAATATAATAAAAGGTAACCACAAAAAAATTAGAAGCGTTCTTGACTGTTGTGGCGCCATTGACCCTGGCGGGTAAAAATGTAAAAAAATAAATATTGGAAGTATAATTTACGTTTTTTTAAAGGCTTGCAAGCAAATTGAGGCACTAGCTCCTTCCGGTAAAAGCCACCCAAGTTCTGATGTATTACGGCGTGAAATGACCGTTAGTCAACATCATGATGCTGTCACTGGAACAGAGAAACAACATGTACAGAATGACTATGCAAAACGCCTTTCAATTGGCAGAAATGAATGCCTAGTTAGATATTTTTTATTACAGTTACTTCACATAAAATAAAACAAATAATTCGCTAATAAAAAAAACATTTATTTATATTTTATATCAAATTAACAATAAAAAAAAATAATTATAATAAATAATTAACCAAATGTATTTTATTGTTTAATTTAATATTATTTTTCTTTATTTCTTTTGTTTATAACAATAATAATAATTTATGCTAGAGTCTCATGCATCATGCAATAAAACTCAAGTATGAAAAAAATTCAAAGTTAAATTCAATGGACTTTAAGTATTGCGATTACTTAAACATTAGTATTTGTGAAATAACTGAGACAGAAGACTCAATTGTTGTGAACCTTTACAATCCTGTTGCTAGATCTCTTACTACATACCTAAGAGTTCCTGTTAGAATGAACAAGCTGATGGTACTTAATTCTAAAGGAAAACCTATCAAATCACAGATCATTCCTTTATCTCGTGAAACAGCAATATTGCGAAAGTCCCACGGGGGTAATGCAACCTATGATTTAGTTTTTGAAGCATCTGCACCTTATTTTGGATTTTCCACATACTTTATTAATAAAACGTTGGATAAAAATTTTACTAGTTTTTTATCTAAAGACTCAAACATATCGTCCTTGAAGTTTCAAAATGATTTCATTGAAAATGATAAATTGCGCTTAGAGTTTTCTCGAGAAACTGGACGCCTTGTTAAAATGGTTCGCAAAGATCGAGACCTCTCATTAAAAGTTGATCAGCAATTTTTTTGGTATGAAGGAAGTGTGGGTGACAGCGACAGCGTGCAAACCTCAGGGGCATACATATTCCGTCCGATTAAAAGTACAGCACATAAAGTCACTAGTTTTAATAAAGCACATGTTCAGTTTGTTAAAGGCCCTCTTGTTGAAGAGATACGTCAAACATTTGGTACATTTGTTAGTCAGGTAATTCGTTTGTATAAAAGTGCTGACTATGCTGAGTTTGAGCATACCATTGGTCCCATTCCAGCTAATGATAAAATTGGAAAAGAAATTATTACCCGTTTTGACACTGATATTCAATCTGCAGGCGTATTTTTCACCGATGCTAATGGTAGAGAAATGAAAGAAAGAAAAAGGGATTTCAGGGAAACATGGGAGCTAAATATTACAGAACCAATCTCTGAAAACTATTATCCTGTAAACAGTCGTATTTATATAAAAGATAAGCGAGTCCAGCTTACCGTAATGACAGATCGATCGCAAGGTGGCACAAGCATCAAGGATGGACAAATTGAGTTAATGGTTCATCGACGGTTGTTGGTAGATGACTTTTTAGGAGTTGACGAGCCTTTGAATGAGCCTGGAGTTACTGGGAAAGGTTTAGTTACAAGAGGCAAACACCGCGTTTTGTTGACAACACCAGAAGAAGCTGGTTCTTTTCACAGAGAGCAAGGTTTACAGATGATGATGCAGCCTGTGGTGAGGTGAGAACAGTAACTTTATATGGTTATAATAATTTTTATGTATAAGCTTAGGTTACAATTTTTTTTTTATTATTTAACATGTATTCTTTTCTTTTTATATCAGTTTTTCAGCGAATCCATACACAAGTGATAAATGGTTTCAATCTTTCGTACCTGTATATACAAGCCTTTCTCGTCCTCTTCCTCCAAATGTTCATATGTTGACATTAGAGACAATAAATGAAACAGCGCTTATAATTCGATTTGAGCATTTTTATGAAATCGGTGAAAGTTCAGAGCTTTCAAAGCCTGTGGTCATTAATTTAGATAAGCTGTTCTTAGAGTTTGAAATCGTTTCACTCACCGAGGCAAATTTGTCAGCTAATCAGTTGTGGAAAGATAAAAAACAATGGAGCTGGAAAACTCGTAAAACGCCTCAGTCAATTAAACAAAATCTTTCAAATGTTGGTCGTTTGTCTGTCTCGCTTAACCCTATGGAGATAAAAACATTTATTGCTCAAGTCAAATATTTATAATATGTTGTAATTAAATCACTATAGTTAATTTATCGTTTTGATTTCAATTCATTTTTTGATAATATCTTTATATCATTTTTTTAAAGTTGTTTTGATTATCTAAATTTTAAATCACGCAATAAACATTTTGTTACAAGCATTGTGTAAACGATTTTTTTAAATATATTTGATAATAAAGAATATTATGTTTTTTTTTTTTTAGTTTTAGAGTTAATGTGTTTAGCTTTAGTATTTTATGTAATTCCGCAATATTTTATAAATGTCGGGTTAATGATTAAACCGGGTCTTTCACCGAAAACCTTATTGAAAGCCATAGTCTTCCAATGAAAGATGGACAGCAGTTACGATTTCTTCAAATATATTTTTCATATAAAAATAAACTTTTCACATAAAATTGTTTTAGGAAGGAATCTAACCAAAAAATGTTTTTTCTTTTTCAATTGATAATGATTTTCCAAAAAATAATTTTCAACTATCTACTGTCAGTTTTTCCTTATGTACATTTCTTATGAAGTTAAGAACTTTTATAATAAATTTTTTAACGTTTGTATTTGTAAGCAGGCAGTTACATACAGGCAGTACAAGAAGGCAGTTGCACAGTCACATAGTAGGGGAACCTGTTGAACCTTGGCACTATGTGTATTAGGCCACTGGGCTCGTTTCAAATGATCGCACGATATTAAATTTTACTGTCTATGATATTTGGTACATCACAACCGACTCTTCAATATGAAGTTCGTCACATACCGCTATTAAGCCGGTGTTTTTTGTAATTGACGTTAAAACCTTTTTTCGGAAAAAAAGTAAGTATTTCTAATATATTTTGAAGTCTGATAGTTTTAAACGTTTTATAATAGTCAATTACTTTTTACATGCTATGGGTTCTTATATTCAAGTGTCCAAACAATAAAAAAATTACGAGATAAATAATTTTGAAGATATTAAAAATTCCTCGTTTTGTTGAAGTTGCAGTGGTGTTGTACCTCAGTCACTGTCGACCAGTTGTTCCTTGGTCAGTGGCCAATACAACTACAACTACAACAGAGTACAACACCTAGTACAACTGGGTGTTGTACTCTGGCCTTGGTGTTTTTTGACACGGAAATTTCTAGAAAAGTATCAAGTGAGAAAATATCACTAAATTGAAATTATATAATAGAAATTTTTGAAAAATATTTACTATTTAAAATACACACAGGCTGTGTGTATTTTACACTATATAATTCAAAATTTTTAAAGATAATATTTTGTTTTTGACTTTGCATTTTGTAACTTTGTTGTGATTTGCTACATTTTTGAGTGTTGTTCGATCTATATCTCTGTTTGAAAAATTTCTAATTATTTAATGTAAAATACAAACAGGTTAGTATACTATATGTATGTACAATAGTACATACATACAAAAATAAAGTAATTAATAGATTATTGTAAGTTTTACAAGCTGCCTTATTTTATTAACGTTTTTTCAAGTATAAGTTTATAATATTTTATACTAATAGATCAGTTCCTTTTATTTTACCTTAATTATAAATATAATTTTTATAATTGTAGTACTTGATAATATTAAATACTACAATTAATTAAAAAGTACAAATATAAAGATATCATAGTTATGGGTGACTTTAACTTTAATATTGATCCAATTAGAAACCTAAATAGCTCACCTTATTCTGAAAGATTCATTGAAGTAATAAGAAAATCAAGTCAAAGAATAATCAATAATGATACAATCCCTACAAAAATTACTCCAACTTCAAGTACAGTGATCGATCTGTTTATAAGTAATTTACCACTTGAAATTATACAAAATTAATCGCATAAAATCTCAGATCATGAAATGGTTGTGTCCAAGTATCAATACAATTTAAAAAAGAATTGTTATGCGAAGAATAAGCAACTTCGTTCTAAAGATATTAAATTATATGACAAAATTGACTATAATAAAATAAATCAAGAGTTGGTATTTAAACTTTAAGAAAAGGAGGTGGAATTTAGGAAACTTAATATTAATGAAATGGCTGAACAATTCATTAATAGTATTCAAGAAACCATAAACATGGAAGTCCAAACAAAAACCATCACACATATTAATAAAGATTTCCATAATAGATGGATGAACGATCCAAAGTTATTGGCAATAAGTAAAAAAGTAAATCTAGAGTGGAGTAAATTTAAAACAATGAAACTATTTGGTTTAGGTGAAGAAAATTGCTTCAAACAATTTAAAATTTATAAAAAATTAAGAAATATCAATGCCTACCTATTGAGAAAATTGAAAGCCAACTACTATAAAACTAAAATTGATATGTTTAAAGGTGACAGTGCTGCAATGTAGAAGACTTTAAAAACTTTAACTGAAACTAAATATAAAGCTCAATTTGATATTTGGGAAGATGTCAAGTTTGAGGATTCAAGTGATAAATCCATTGCTGATAAATACAATGAATTTCTCATTCAGAGTATTATCGATATTGAAAAATCAATAACAAAGTTGAATAAATACATGGCTGCTGATCACATAAAAATACCTCATCATGTGAAGGGAATGAATGAGTTCAGAGAAATTTTTTAAAACCAACTAGACAAAATAGTAATTGATTTAAAAGACAAAAAAGGTATGTATGAAGGTATGAATGTACCAATATATAAAAAAATCTACCCAGTCATTAGTTTAAATTTGCTGAAAATAATTAATTTGTCTTTAAGAACAGGTTTTGTACCTATATCTTGGAAAAGATCTACTATAGTGCCCATACCGAAAGTGACATCTCCCAAGTTACCACAAGATATGAGACCACTAAATATGTTAGCAGTGTATGAAAAAATACTTGAATTATGTGCACATATACAGTTGTCTACTTATTTTGAAGAGAATAAGCTATTTAATGAAAATCAATTTGGATTTAGAAAAAATCACTCCACTAAAATAGCAGTTCAATTACTCATTTCAAAATGGAGGGCAGCAATTGATGATGACATGTTCGTCATCACAGTCATGTTAGACTTAAAGAGAGCACTTGAAACCATCAATAGGGAAGTATTGTTTGAAAAATTAAAGTATTATGAAGTGGAAGGCGTTGTTCTACAATGGATTGAAAATTACTTAACAGGAAGAACTCAAAGAGTAAGAATTGGCCATCAGTTATCATCGGAACTACTCTGTGACGTTGGTGTGCCTCAGGGGTCAGTACTAGGACCCCTGTTATTCATAATATACATAAATGATATTAACAGTTGTACCAGATATGTAAACATCAACCTCTTTGCAGATGACACATTAGTTTACATTGAAGATAATAATTACGAAGAAACTATGATGAAATTAAATTTTGACTTGGAAGTAGTTGCTACCTGGTTTAGTGGAAATGGACTAAAACTGAATGCAAGTAAGTCGATGGGTATGCTGATTACAAGCTCCAAAGTGAAATACATGAATATCACGGTAAAATATCCTAACATATATATCATTTTGGAAAATGAAAGAGTTAAATTTAGTGAATGTGTCAAATACCTGGGTATTAAAATTGATAATATGTTGAAATTTTCTGAACACATTAAATATATTGCAGATAAAATTGCTAAGATAACTGGGTATTTTACCAGAGTCGCTAAATATCTGACTAGGTGGACAAAAACGTTAATTTTTAATACAATTATTGCACCTCATTTCCAATATTGTGCTTCATTATTCTTAGGTGCAAGTATAAATGATATAAAAATACTTCAAAAGTTACAAAACAAAGCTATGAGAACGATCTTGAAATGTGACTGGTTCACACATAGCAAAGACATGTTTATTCGATTAGACTGGCTATCTGTAAAAGAAAATATTCAAGTGAAAGTATTGACATTTATACACAATACAATTCAATTACAGAAAATGGATGCCTTCCAAGAATTTTGCAAAAAAAACAGTGAAATGCATAATTATTGCACAAGAAATGCAGCAAAGTATCAATTCAAAATTCAAAACAAGAAAAGTGGTCAAAAGTCAATCGTTTGCAAGAAGGCATTCAAGAAGTTAGTTGTGAAACGAATAAAAAAAAATGGATGTTTGTAAATAGTAGTTTCGCAGAATCTGAACTCTTTTAATTGTGATTTTTATTGTGATTTTAACTAGCATTTAAACGAGCTAAATATATTAAATAAAAAAATAAAAAAATTAAAAAAAAAAAAAAAAAAAAAAAATTAATTAAATAAAGTTATAAAAATAATTTTTATAAAAAATTTTTATACAACTGTTTAAAGTTACAGTGAAGTTTTATTTTAAAAACCAGGATTGATGATGGATGTTATTGTAAATTTATTTTGTGGTCAGCTGTTTAAATATTATTTTGTTGTTTAAATATTATTTTAAATATTATTTTGTATAAATATTATTTTGTTATCTTCCTGGAGTATAGGACCTTTAAATAGACAATTGTTAAATGAGTTATTCTTTGTGACATTTTTTTTTCCCTCCACGTTTCTTGGTTTAACGTATTTAGTGTATGTTTATTTACGTCAAACATATTCATTATAAAATAAGATAAACAAATATTTGTAAATCTAAATATTAGGTAAAAAAAAGTAAATTTTATTTTTAAAAATTAAATTTGTTGTTGTTTTAAAGTTGCTGTTTTCGACATTATATATGTCTAGTGTAATATATTCCTAATTAAATATCTTTATTTTTTTTATCTAGTATTTCAGAAATCAGGCCTAGAAGTAAAGAACTGAAGAAAAGGACACCAATTAATGTGAATGATCTGACAAATGCCATTAAAATGATTAAGGATAAAAAATTCACCACTTTCGGTGCTTCCAAACATTTTGGATTACCAAGAACAACTTTGCGTCATCATTTAAAGCACTGTTTGGAAATTGGTAAAGATGTAAGCAAGTTACATGAAAACCTTGCAGTTAATCAAGTTTTTGATCACACCGCAGAGCAAAGTTTGGTGGACTATATTAAAGACGCAGCACACTTGCAATTTGGATTGACTCTAAAAAACGTGAAAATACTTGCTTACCAATTTGCAAAAGTGAATGGAGAAAAGTACCCTAAGAGCTGGGATACAAACAAAATGGCTGGAGATTATTGGCTGCGATTATTTAGGAAGCGATACCAAAGGAAATTGTCTTTAAGAAAGCCTGAAGCTACTAGTTTGGCTCGCTCTTCGGCGTTTAACAAACATACTGTGAGTTTAACATATGAAAATTTTAAGAAAGTTCTGTCTCAATGTCCATCTGACATAAAAGCCACTGATATTTGGAATTTAGACGAAACTGGATTGTCCACTGTCCGTGTTCCTCCAAAGATACTAGCACCTCTTGGAATGAAGCAAGTTGGGTCAATGATTAGCACTGAAAGAGGAACGACGGTTACAATGATAGCAGCTATTAATGCAGGCGGTGGTTTTATTCCAGCCATGCTGATATTCCCTCGTGTAAACTTTAAAGATTTATGATAACTGGTGCTCCTGAAGGCAGTATTGGAATTACCAATCCATCCGGTTGGTCAAACGAGTCCATATTTGTGAAATTCCACTAGCATTTTATCAAATATGCAAAGCCTACCATAGAACAGCCTGTCATTCTCATAATGGACAACCATGAAAGTCATATTTCGGTACTCGCAATACAAAAAGCCAAAGATAATGGTGTAAAGCTTATTACTCTACATCCACATACTAGTAATCATATGCAACCATTAGACAAGACAGATTTTGGGCCTTTCAAGACTTATTTTAATACAGCGGCTAATGTGTTACTAATGTCTCCAGGTCGTGGGGTAAAACCATTAACTATATATTATATTGCTGGCTTGGTGGGAAAAGCTTTTCCTCTTGCCTTCACACCTAACAATACTTGTAAAGATTTTAGTTCAACTGGTTTCCATCTTATAAATGAAAACATCTACATAGATGCTGATTTTATGCCCGCATTCTATTCTGATCGCCACTTACTGGAAAATCACCCACCAAAATTGATCAGGTGTCTGTTATTCAGCCGACTGCTTCAGGTTCCAAAAATATACACAGAGAATTGCCAACTTTTATATTGCCAGGTATAATACGCCCTTACCCAAAAGCCGAACCTTTTAAAGAAACACGAAAAGGAAGACAAAAAGTAAGATCCACAATTTTGACCAATACACCAGAAAAGAAAGGAATTGAAAATATAAAGGCTAAAAAAGATGTTTCAAATAGGCTAATGAATAAAAAAAGACTCAATAGTTCAAAAAAGAGAAAAAGAACAATTCTACCTGAACCAGAACCTAGTGAAGATTCTAACAGCTATATAACGAGTGACACATTTGAAGGTGCCTCCGACAATAACAACGATGATGAGAACCTACAGTTTGAACATGTTAATAGAGAAAATTACATTATTGGAGACTATGTTATATTTTTATATGAAGGTTCCTATTTTGTCGGAAAGGTAGAATCAATATCTAAAGAAGGTATATTACTGAAATCAATGCAAAAATCACTTAAAAACTGGAAATGGCCTGAAAAAGAGGATTTGAATCTGTGTCCAATAAGTGACATTATAGAAAAAATTCAAACCCCGCAAAAAGTTAACAAGAACAGAGAAATTTATTATATTCAAGAGACA
The DNA here is from genome assembly GCF_022113875.1 of Hydra vulgaris. Classification (NCBI taxonomy): domain Eukaryota; kingdom Metazoa; phylum Cnidaria; class Hydrozoa; order Anthoathecata; family Hydridae; genus Hydra; species Hydra vulgaris. The sequence continues at coordinate 14,690,595 of NC_061157.1, read as the reverse complement.
CAAAAGTACTGGGATTTCTACTAAATGAATAATATATCTTCATATTAATAGTATTCTTATTTACCATTTGTGTGAAATTATTTCTAAGTTTGGTGTAGGGAGTCCCCTGGAACATCTAAAACTCCACCACACTAAGTGTACTAAAGTAATCCAGAATGTCATCTCATCGACTCTAGAAGAAGAAATATCTAAAGAAATCAAATCAAATATGTTTATTTACAAAGTTATAAAAAAGATATCAAATTTTTTTGGTAATAAATTTTTTATCTATGTTATTTTTGTATACAACTTAATTAAATTTTAAATTTTCATAAAACTTTATTAAATTTGTTAAAGAGGTTCAATAGTATCTATGTTTTGTTTTTAGAGTTTGTTTATGTTGATTTATGATTAACAACAGAAAATGCATTACTTCAACAAATGTTAGTTTTTTACACATTAGTTATATATTCTCCTATGAAATGGTTTATCTAAATCTAGTAAGTTAACACTTAATCTGACAACATTATTTTAAATATTTATGTTTCAGAAAGTTCAGGAAAGTTTTACTTTCTCCGAGTTTTAATATCTCAAACTATTAGTTTACAGAGTTTTGATAAAATAAATAAACAGGGTTGTCACTCAACCTGGAATACCTGGAAATAGCATGAATCCCAGGGAAAACATGGAATACTCAGGGATTTTCTAAAATTTTCATAAAATTCAGGGAAAATCTTTTTTTTTTTAAATTTTGTTCAATAATTTTTTTTTTTCAAAAATATTTTGCTAATGCATATAATAATAAGTTTGCTAGTTTTGGGTGTTTTTGTAAAAGTTTTAGTTTGTCAAATATAAAGATTGTGTTTAATTAAGGAAAATAAAAATCTCATTGATGAACAGGAAAAAATATAGAAAATCAGGGAAAACTCAGGGAACTTAAAGAGTTCAACTCAGGAAAAAACGTTCTTTACTCAGGGAATACTAAGGGAAAAACTTAAAAAATTATAGTGGCAACCCTGATAAAATAATATCTGTATATTAAAAATATATAAAATTTGCAAAATATGCAGGTTTTTCCTAATATTGACCTGGGCTTCTGTGAATGGATAAGTTCTGTGAACAGAAGATGGACTGTGAATCTCTAGGAAATGTGAATGTTATTTTGATAGCACACTTTTAGATCAAGAATAGTGTGTTTTACATTATTTTCATTAAAAGTTTATGAATATATATGATAAAAAAACATTTTTAAAACTACATACACGGTTTGTAAATTTGACCCTAATATCAATGAAATACCCTATGAAAACCTATTTAAGGGGGGATAGTACATGCCAATTGGAGTCTATATTGAGTTGTTTTGAAATCGGGGATTAACATCAAAAAGAATTATTTGATCATGAAGGTTTTTTAAAAGGGTTGATTTATGAGCCAAGTTAAGCTGCCTATTAATGGTACTAAACTTGCTCCCTTAATTTTTTTTATAAAATAAAGATTGTAGCCCATGAAACGTAAAATGTTTATTATTTTATTCATTTTTTTTGAAATAATTCTTTATTGAGCGTTTTGATCAGTGCAAGCGTAAAATCGAACTTTCGAAACTAACGAAAAGAGTAAACAAATATATTCTGGGAAAAGGCAGTACACTTTAAGATAGTTTTTGAAGGAGAGCATATTTTTTTGTGAACAAATATTTAAGAATTTAAAGATGCCTACATTTGCCAAAAACCATGAAGAATGTAGAAAATCTGTTTGTGTTATCTGTATGAAGAAAGGTGATCAAGAATTGACTGAAAACTTCAAAGCTAAAATTCTTCAACAAATTCAGAAAGAAATCAACTTCAATGATGACAGAGTACCATTGGCGACCTGCATCTCCTGCAGATCTCACATTGGAAAGCTGTGTGATGGTAAAACAAATGTTGTGCCTCAGATTTATGACTTTGAATCAATTTCGATCAAGCCTCTTACTCGTTTTTCTACAGTCTGTGAGTGCTTGATTTGTAAGATTGCCAAACTCAAGGGAAAAGAAAGGCATCCATTAAGCAAGGTTCAAGATTCAGCACCAAAATTTCCCCAACAATCTTCGCAAAATGCAGAAAAACATTGTACTAAGTGCTTGTCAGTTATTGGTCGTGGGCTTCCTCATTACTGCACTCCTGGAACACGCCATGAAAATTTGAGAAGAATGGCTGCCTCTGATCCCATTGGTGCAGAGCAAGTTGCAGCAACAGTTTTGGCATCAAAAAGTGCATCTCCTCATGGCACCATCAGACTCAGTCAACCTTGTGGAAAGTTATTGCCATTGAGAAAAGGTAATAGTGCTTTTGAACTTTAAATGATTAAATTAAAATATAAATATTATCTATTTATTTTTTAAAAACTTATTTTAAAAATAAAATTTTCTCTGCAAATATATTTGCAGAGAAAATTTTATTTTTAAATTAAGTAAGTTTTTGAAAGTATTAATATTTTTTGAAGGTCATGAACCATTTTTTAAATGCAATTTTTATAATTAGGACCTTCATCAGCACAGCAACTTTTCAAAGAGCCTCTCACAACGCAGAATATGGTTCAAATTCAGCAGAATATAGGACTTTCAAACAATGGGATGAGAAAACTTGGATCGGCACTAAATCAAATCAGTCCTATCAGATTGGTGGAACCAAGTTTTCAGCAAAAATTCGCTCAAGCAGGCCAAAAACTTTGTGATCTCTTCACTGTGAGCAGCATCACTCTTGCTGAAAACAATCAATTATCCCAAGTTGTGCATTGTCAAAACCTCAGTAGTCTTAGTGATGTCTTCTTAGCATCAAGAAAGATGACAGATTCTGCAATTTTGAAACTAGGGATTGATGGTGGAGGATCTTTTTTAAAAGTCAGCTTCACACACATCATTGTGGATGAAGGTGAGACACCGCCACATAGCCCACTGCAGAAAACAATCAAATTGATGTCTCCACAAACAACTAAATCAACAAGTGTCAAGCAGCAACTACTGGTAGCAATTGCACAAAACACTCCAGAGAACTACCATAATGTGAAGGCAATTTTTGACCTCATCCAAGTACAAGAGAAATGTCAGATGGATTCTCTGGTCATATCATGTGACCTAAAGTTGGCAAATATTCTGTGTGGCATTCAATCCCATAGCAGCAAACACCCATGTTGTTGGTGTGATGTTTCGTCTTTAAACCTCCAAAACTGTGGAAGTCCTCGAACTTTTGGCGAGATTAGGAGACAACATTTTGAATTCATCAACGCAGGAGGAGATACAAGAAAATCAAAGGAGTTCAAAAATGTCATTCACGTACCATTGGTTGATTTTCCTGATCACAAGCTTGTGCTTGAAGCTATCCCTCCAATGGAGCTCCATTTGTTACTTGGAGTAGTAAACCATTTGTATAAAAATCTTTGCAAAATTTGGCCAGGGGCCGAGAAATGGCCAGCTTCATTTCATATTCCTATTCAGCCCTACCATGGTGGACATTTCAATGGGAATGACTGCATGAAGCTCTTGAGAGGTTTAGACAAGTTGCAATTGGTCACAGGATACAACAATTTTAGTCAAGCTCATGACGTCATGCAAACACTTGCACTATTTAAAGATGTGGTCATTTCTTGCTTTGGCAATAATTTGGATCCTGATTATAAATCGAAGATCTCCAAGTTCAAACAAAGCTACATCCGCCTACCCATTTCAGTTACTCCAAAAGTACATGCAGTGTTTTACCATGTACCTCAGTTCATCAAAATCAAGAAAACAGGATTGGGTCTCTTCAGTGAGCAGGCAACAGAAGCTCTGCACTCCAATTTCAAAGTTCATTGGGAGAGATACAAACGAGATTCCTCACATCCAGACTATGCCAGCCAACTCCTGAAGTGTGTGATCGAATACAACAGCAAGAAAATCTAGATCTAAAGAACAGTGTTAAAAAAATTCTAAGAATACTCCTAACAGATTTGTGATATTTTAGTGCCTTTATTTTGTTCCAGATGATTCGTCTCTAGAGAGCATTATAATTTTTAATGGAATTATAGAAATTGTTGTTTATCTTCTAAATGCGATCATTAAGAAAATAAATGAATAAAATAAAAAAGCTCCCAAATAATGTTTTTAACTTTTTTGATTTTTAGATGTGTGTTACACTATGACTACGCAGCATAACTATTGACGCAAAGTACTGGTGACATTTTTTTTTACTTTGATGGACAAAGTCGTGCAAGTCGTATGGAATTAATTGATACCAATTTGCAGAGCGGGGAAGGATGTTGTCAACTTTTAAACTTTGTGCCGCAAACAGAGATAAAAATTAATAACATGTTTGGTCCGTTGTTCGTTCTGGAATTTTAAGACCTTTGCTTTTTTGAGCAATTGTTAACGGAGAAGAAAAAAATCTGTTTATTATCACTTCTTGGTTTTAAACAGCACTTATTGCCATTTCATTTTACTATTTGCATAAGATATTGGCTGGTTCGTATGTAACTATGATACCATTTCTGATCCCTTAACAAATGTTTTTAACATTTTTTGTTTTATGATAAAAAATCAGAAATGTATTTTTGTACTACAAATAGGCTGCCAAATGTTGCTTAAAATTCTTATTTTCTTCAAAACTTCAAGGTAAAAAATCTCCATTGGATGTTAATGCAGGATTTCAAAATCACTCTGTATGGCCATCCATTGTTATGTACTATCCCCCCTTAAAAGGGTTTTCATAGGGTATTTCATTGATATTAGGGTCCCAAATTTACAAACCGTGCATATACAGTAGTGTGACATGATTTGGAATAAATATACATTTAAAGGATTTTTCACATAAACTTCATTTGATACCTCAACGGTAGTTTGTTTTTATTTTTGTTTTCATTAATCTGTTGATTAGTAGAATAATATGTACTAGAAATAATATTTATATATGGTAAAGCATGTATGTTATTCATGCAATATGATTTCAATAGCCAATTTTTTAATAGTTTAATGGCAGCATGTATTGTCATCAATACATGCTGCCATTGTCACAATGTAGTAAAGTTTAAAAGTTATCTATGTATAATGATTTTTTAAACCAAATTGTTAGGGTGTTATATTTTTTAGAATCTACTGTGAAATAAGTTTAATATATACTCGCAAAATGTAGCTCTAAAACAACATGAAATTAAACAATAAATTCTGGTCCACGATAATTGAAATACGTTATGTTAGACTAATCATGAATATAACTATTATATATAATAATATAAGTACTCCACACTTGTTTATTATTGTAAATTTTCATTGTGAAAATAATTTTATTACAAAATTTGTTGTGGTAAAAATTACATTTGTTTTTAATTTATTTCAATATGTTTAAATTGTAACAAATAATTATTCAAATGTTTATTTTTAATTTATAAAATTTGTGTAAAAGTGGGTGAAAGCACTAAAGAAAACGATAACGATAAACTTTAAAGCATAATTTTGTCATGCGATTATGGTGGCGATATGAGAGAACTACTGTGGCAGAATATTACTATGTAGAACAGTTTTGCATCAAATCATTGTATAATATTAGTTTTTTGTTGCTTAAAAATATTATGAAATTCAAATCTGTTTTTCAATTGATTCGTAAAATTATGTCAGACCAAATATTCATTTGCCTAATACACTTTATTGCTTCGATAGTGAATTCAATATAGATAATATAAATAACCTTTACTTTTTATTTTTATATAAAAAATGCGACGCTTTTTAATCAAAAAATTGTCACATTATTTCTCAGGTTCGAGATACAAAAAATCTGCGAAAAAACAATCTATAAAAAGTTGAGAAAACCCGCGGTAAATGAAAAAAATATCTGGGTTCAATATGGGATTTCCCGTCAAAAACCCAGACTTATCCCAGATGGGACAGTTAGAATGGTTGACTGGGTATTATCTTAATTATTATGAATTATTCATTAGTGATCTATAAAATTGCATTTTTTAATCATAATGATATAACATTTTTAAAATGTTCAATTGTAGTTTATTATGGTTAAATAAAATAGCAATAGAAACTTTTTTATATTGCTACTATAAAGTAACTACTATCTCGCAGATACTTTATAAAATGAACTTTAAAATGATTTTTACAATTAAATAAAATTTTAAATATTTATTACAAACTTGAATATTTTATAGGAATTGACGCTTATTTGAACCAATTATAAGAAATAAAACTTGAAACATTGCTGGAATTAAAAAATGAGCAAAAATTATTTTTTCATTGGAAATAAAAATGTTCCTTTATAGAGTAAACTGGTAGCGCGTTGACACCAGTATCCTGGGGATACGTTATTCCATTTAGATCAAGATCCTTTTTATCAATCTATTAGACATTTCTACCATTTTCCACATTACAATGGGAAAATAATTGCTTATTAGCGATTAGAACCATTATTTCTTGTTGTCGATGCAATGACTCTCTGAGGATTAATTCTTACAGATGGAACAGTTGATTTTTAGATGTGTGTTACACTATGACTACGCAGCATAACTATTGACGCAAAGTACTGGTGACATTTTTTTTTACTTTGATGGACAAAGTCGTGCAAGTCGTATGGAATTAATTGATACCAATTTGCAGAGCGGGGAAGGATGTTGTCAACTTTTAAACTTTGTGCCGCAAACAGAGATAAAAATTAATAACATGTTTGGTCCGTTGTTCGTTCTGGAATTTTAAAACCTTTGCTTTTTTGAGCAATTGTTAACGGAGAAGAAAAAAATCTGTTTATTATCACTTCTTGGTTTTAAACAGCACTTATTGCCATTTCATTTTACTATTTGCATAAGATATTGGCTGGTTCGTATGTAACTATGATACCATTTCTGATCCCTTAACAAAAAGTGTTGTTCTTGTTACTCAGACTCTGTGGGCTCGATGTACTTTGCCACAGTTCAAAAATTATTGACAATCAAGCCTGATCAAATATCTTAGGGAGTGGTTCCTGCAAACGTAAAATTTGTCTTCTCTAAATTGTCATCGATTGTAATACCACTCTCGTTCAGATGGCTACTAAGTGGTCATGTGGTAATAACAATCCAGCAAGTTCCTTACTAGTTAATACCATATTTCTTTTCACTCTTATAAATGCACTTCTTCTAGGAGCGTTTGTAGCAAGAAATAAAGAATCAAAATCATGCTGGATAAAGTATTGTACTCCAACCTTTATTACTTTTTGGTATCTTGGGTTCATGTCAGGGCCAACATCGACTGTTAAAACTAATATTGGTTTAACCAATCAATCAATACCACTTCTGGTAATGATGTCAAACTCCTTGAGTGTAAAAAATCTTTGAAAATTAGGTTCATGGCTGAATGCTGTTAATTTTGTATTTTTTTGATCCGATTGCTATATAGGTTGGTCCGAAATATTATACAGCTTCTCGGTTTCCAAGACCATTAGGCTGAATTGAAATTCTAGCATACACCAATGGAATTAATTTGTGTCCGGCAGCCACTATCTAATTATGATCAGAAGCTGATTTTGTACTCGACGTGCATCATTAGTGAACCTTGCTTTTTGTCAGGAGTCAACCCAAGTGAAACACAAAATGCTTTATCGCCTTGACTCAAAAAACATGCTTCGTTTGTTCCTAGCATGGACGCTAACTCTTCCAAGTGCTTTATTGTAGTAGTATAAAAAAAACCTTCAATATGTTTAGCGTACTGATATTCTGTGATCTATTTAACTTTACTGGCACTGTTGATACATGACGCTGGCTTTTAAGAGATGCACTGCGCTTTAGTAAAAGACGAATGCAAAGCCCACTTCTACTGATTGTGAAGCGATCCATTTTCAACTGTTCTAACGTTTGATGCTTTTATATACATCACTATTTGGTTTTTATGAGATGCAGATTTATGCATAGCAATGTCCACAATAGTTTCAAGTAGTAGAAGCTAATTTTGTTCAATTCTTGGCCTACCAGACTTGTCTCTGACCTTTAGAGGTATGCGTAGCTCTGTAATTTCTTTAAACAAAGATTTAAATTTCAGCCTGGAGTTATCCGAAAACGTTATAAAGATGGAAAAGATGAAAAAGGTCAGTACTTTAAATTATCAAACTAATTTTAATGTTGTTTAAAGTAGTTTAAACAGCTTTCAAATAAATAAAAGTCTCTTATCCCGTAAATCGCAGCTTAGAATAATAATAACTTATTTAATGTCCATAGCTCCTGACGCTTTGCACAATAAACAAATGATTAATATCAGATATCAAATGTTGCAAAAAGTCAAAACGCAATTTTTAAATGTTGCAAAAAGTCAAAACACAATGTAAACATTCAATTTTGATTAATTGCTTATTATAAAAATAAGTATTTATGTTTAGAATAGATGCAGGTGTGATTTTCTTGAGTTAGACGAACTCACAGTAATGGTACTATCTGGTGATGTGCAGTACAGACTCCGAAAACCAGGACCTGTAAGTCATGCTCGGTTTTTGATAGAAGGAATATACTTTATTAAGATGTTCCTTTTAATGAATATCATTTACGAACTCAAAACCCATGAGAAGAACGAAATCAAAGATACGGCTTTCTTCACTGCAGTGTTTTACACTGAATGTTTTCTCAGAGCGGAAATGCCAGCAATTGCTCCCTCTCAGGTTTTTTTTTACTTTAATTTTTATATTCTTATTATTTAAAAAATAGCAAAGCTTAAATAAAAAATATTCTTTTTAGTATTTTGCTATCTAAAGGTTATTTCTTAGAATATGAAAGTACTGTGGAAGATGATAAGGTACTCTGATGTCAAATCTAAGCTGTCAAAACCTGTTATTGACTCAATGAAGAGACACACCTGGTACATTGATCCTACCATTGTTGTAATGGCTTTAGCTGATGAAGAGGTCCATGACCGTGACAAGATTGCCACGAAGCTCTATTCCAATTCAAGGCCGTAGAATTATGTTGTGCACAGACAGCAGGTAGATTTTGAATTGTTGAAGATTCTGGATTTTTGTCAAGATAATCCTCCTAGCTTGGTTTCACTGATAAATGAACAGAGTTGTTTAATATTTCATCTCTTGAACCATGGGAAGGCAGAGTTACAGTGGTTAAAAACCCCAGTTGAGACATGGAACTTGAATGATTATTATCTGGAGTTTAAAAAATTTGTCAAAAATCTGGAAGTAGTTAATGATTGCAATGAGAAAGCTGTAAAATTCGTTCAGGTACAATTTTAAAAAATTATCAAGTTTAAAGCTATTGTAGAAAATACTAAGGTAATTTCAACAAACATATTTTATTTTTAACTAGGAGCTGATCAACAAATCCCATAAAGAGAAGAAGAGACACAACACTTTCATTGTAGCTAACAAGTTCAAGAGTGGAAGAAAGAGAAAGAAGAAAACTGTTTCTTTTTGAGTATTTGTGCTGAAACTTTATTTTTTATGCTCTGGCATTATTAAAAGATAACAATTTCTACTAAACGTCATATATTAAGATAGACAACCTAATATAGTCACATAAAAGAAGACACAAAACTAACTTATTTTTCAGACGATTCTGTAGCTGCATTACACATTACATTCTGACTTGAAACACAGAAGGCACTGAAAAAGACCTTATCGAAGAGCAAAAAAATACTAAAAATCAACATTTTCGTTAAATATAGTTATTTAATTGACCCATTATGCAAACAAATAAAACTTAACATTAAATTTTAACTTATTTCTTATGCATAAAATTGCCTAAACAAATTTAATTTTTCAAAATTAAACCGTGGGAAGTGTCACCACAATTTGAATGAAAAAAGGGTCAAAATCCCCCTAAAAATGAACTTTGGGCCTATTGCGCGGACTGATAGGGTGGTCCAAATGAGATGACATTTTTTTTTTGTAATATCAATGGTGGGGCACCATATGAAAAGCAATGTTAGTTGAAATTTCAAAAAGTCATTTTTTTGAAACACCCTAATATATAAACATACATATATATATACATATTATATATATTTATACATATATACATATTATATATATAACTTTAAAAATTTAGTAAATAATAACAACAACAATAAAAATTAAGCGATAGCAATAAAAGCCTAAACAATAACACAGCAGTTTACCACACGTGACAGTGACTGAAGCCTGCAGTTGTTGCTCTTGCACCAAGGTACTCACACCTTTATGACTTGTACAATAGGTTTAGTGCGCATTTAAGACACTATGAGCAGTAGTATCGCTACCGTCTTTTGTAAAATGAGAACCAGTGGTACTTACAACCTATCTAAGCAGTAAACTAAAAATGAGGGACATTGGAACTTACACCCAGGCAAGTGCGCCAGCCACTGCGCTACGGCTCAAGTTATTATAAATTTTTTTGTGCCCCTACTGTCCCCTAAATGCGTAAAGTCGTTTATGGACTGATTTAAACGAGTAATTATTTTGAATTTTTCTTGCAACTATATAATCGTTTTTGTTTTTTTTTTTTTGCAACTATATCATCGTAAAAAGAACATTTTTTATAGAAGCTTAGTGTAATAAATTAACAATTTTCTCTTAGATCTCAAATATATTTTGAAAGTATATTTGGGATTTAAAAAAAAAATCCAAGATTAATTTTATTAAGTGAAGAATTAACAAGCTAACCGGGCACTGAATGGAATCATTTTTGAACTTCTTGGATGTATTTGAAAAATATAATGGCAAGTTGGATGCTACAATATGGTTCCAACGAACCAAGGTGATTGCAAATAAGCAAAGCGTCACGTTGACAATTCTTTATCTTGCACTGCTGCGGAGCGCTACCTATGCAGTTCACAACAGTTTAACAGAAGGATAGAAAAAGTATGCTGAGAAAATCAAAGCTATGCTGTTTGAAACTTTCTCTCTAAACTGCATTGGGATACAGCGTACGAGTTATTATAGTGAAGTATATTATATTATAGTGAATATTATATTATAATTATTATAATTAGAATAAATATTATAGTGAAGATTGAGCGATGGAAAACGAGTGGATGTTTTACTGAAATTGTAATGTGGCGGACTTGAAACGTTTGGTATATTTGGTAAAGCTCTCGAATGAAGCGGAGAGGCTGGCGTTCGTTGTCGGGTTAACAGAAGTGGTATCCTGGAAATTTCGAGCCACAAAAGAGACCGTTGACGTGATGTTGCTAAAAGTGCGAGTTGTTTTAAATTGAGTTGACGCAGTTTTTTTATTTTTATTTTAGATGCCGCAAGAAGCCCTTCCGGTTTTATCACAGAGCACCGCGGATGAGCATTTAATTGGAAGTTCACGCTTCCTTCCTAACCAATGTCGCAAAACTTGCCGAGAGGTGGGGTTTGAACCACGGATCATTTGTTTTTGAGGCAAGTGCACAACCACTGCGCCAAGGCTACAGTAAAGTTAATTGCAGCAATTGAAGTTAATGTCACTGCTGCCACCACCTGCCAAATTTTTTTTTTTTTAATTAAGTATATATATATTTGCTATTTATATAATAAGAAAGTATAATTACAAAGAAACATTTACATACAAAAAAAAGTTGATTTATAAAAACAGGCAGGGGCTCAAAGAAGATACGGATGACTAAAGTCACTACAATCTTTTCATAGAGCTCCTATGTGGGCTTTACAAGTTTAAAATAGAATAAGATTGTTAAAAACACAATTGTACAATTCCAATACAATAAAAAAAAAAACTTTCATAAATATTTACATTTAAAGAAAGAAAGGAAATAGTATTAATATAATTTTAACAATAGTCATTTAAAAAATCCTGACATTGTTTTAAATATAAAATAATATGACACAATTTTTTTTTCAAACTAAGAATAATGGAATTCGATGTTTATTTAGAAAAATTGCAAAACTATTTATAATGTTTAAAAATTTCATTTTTTATTAGAAACCTAAAGAAGTTTAATGATTTTACCGTATTTAAATGTTTGTTTTTTTGAAATGTGTTCCATAGTTTCGGCCCACGGTATGCTATTCCGTATTCAGAATTCTTGCTCCTAATTCTAGACAATTTATAAGTATTCCATTGGTTTATTCTAAGAGAGTAATTATTGTTAACATTTTTCATAAATTTATTATAAAAGGTTTTCGGAATCAGGCTGTTATTATATTTATACATAAAAATTATTTGTTGGTAAATATTAATTTCATATATACTCATCACTTGCATGTCTTTCATTAGTGGTTTTGCATGTTCATATTTTTTTTCTTATATATTAGTCTGCATGCATGTTTTTGTAGAGAAAATATTTTTTTAAGTTTTGTTGGTTGAGTACTAGCCCATGTAATATAAGAATAGTAAATGAAACAATGTATTAGGCCAAAATATACTAGTTTCAGATTTTCTGGTGATACATATGGACAAATACGGTACATCAAACCAATTGTTTTACTAATTTTTGATTGGATATAATTTATGTGAGGAAACCATGATAAATTTTCATCAATAAGAATTCCTAAGAATTGTATGGACTCATTTTTTCCAATTAGTTTATCATCTAAAATTAAATCTGGTAATTTTAAGGGAAGGTTTTCCTGTTGTGATTTTTTATGGAATAGAGTATAGTTTGTTTTATCTACATTAAGTGACAGTTTATTAGCCTTAAACCATTCATTGACATTCCTTAATTTATAATTCATGTCAGAGTAAAATCGCTTCGAAACAAACTGCATTGCAAGGAATTGTGCAGTACCAAAAGAGACTATGCGATATTTCAAATGTACTCTCGAGTCCTTAATAAAAGGGAAGGGGTGACGTTTATAAACTTTTGAAAAATTTTCCTACCCACCCAAAGATTATTAAGATCACCCCAAAATTATTAAGTTTGTTAATTTTTGCTTTTTATCAACAAAAAAAAATCGGTGAAAATTAATATTGAAAATTAGAAAATAATTATTTCAGTCACTGATAAAAACTTTCAGTGTAAACAGGCTTTAAAAATCGCAGACCTGGTAAATCTCGATTTATCAAAAATGAGCTATTGGTTTATTTCTCACCAAAGTATAAAACCTATATAAGCATAATAAATCCTATTTAGATTATGATAATACAGCTGTTATAAAATGCGCATTTGATCCTCTCCTGTTTAAAAGATCTTGACTAAAATTTCTACCTCATTTCTTTTTTTGCCCTTGCCCCCCCCCCTCTCCCCTTGTGTTAAGGACTCAAGTAGTTGCTATTAACCATTTTGTACAGTCAGGAAATTTAGAAGTGACAACATTTGGAGATAAAATTTAAAAATAAAAATTTCCCTTGAACTTAATAGGGTGTTCTTTACAACATTTTCACGACGAACAACAAAAAGAACTTTCATCAAAAAGAACTTAAAGAAATATTTTCATCTGAAGGATTCAATAATTTGAATTTAATAGGGTGAACGATCAAATTTTGTTAGCAAGTTTGCGTTTTTTTGGAGCAGACGTAATGCTGGGTATGAGTACAGTAGGGTTACTAGGAGGAATTACAATTCTTCTGTCTGGAGAAGTGCGTTTTGGAAGCGTGTGTGTGACAGTGGAAAATAAAAATTAGTGAAAATCAAAAAAAGAGACCAAGAGGCAGTGTTTGATGGGAAAGAATGAAAAGTAAAATAGATATGGAGAAGCGGAGGCAATCCTGAAGTATCTGAAAATACGGTGGTTCTGTATACGGTTCCAGAAAACGTTAAGAATACGAGAGCGAACTACGGAGTATATAAAGCAAGGATGGTTATTGAAATATGATGAACAAACCACCAAAAGGCCAGCTTGTACTTATGGCAGTGATTCAACGGAATAAACTATTTTTTCAAAATAGGATTGAAATATTTTAGGAGATAATCCTATATTTATTTTATACATGAACATTAAAACTTGGTGTAAGTTGATTTTATTGTAGTGAATTTAAACACTTTTTTTCAAAGTTTGGAAAAATATCGTTGTTACCAAGTTAACCATTTCATTTGGGTCCCAACTGGGATTGAATGGGATTAAACTGGGATTACTGGGAGTGGGTTTAAGATGTGAATTGATCTGGGTTCTAGATGGCTTCCATATGGTGTAAAGTTATTGCCGCAAATTGAATTTTGGTTTCTAATGGGACTGGAATGGGAATTTTGTAAAAGGCTTACGGCTGGTTTAAAGATGGGACGCGAGTGAATTGGAACATTTTCTGATCAAGAGCAGTTTTATTGGCGTCATTTTCAAAACTTTTAAAATAAATTTTTCTTATATTCTATATATTCTTCAACAACTTTGTAAAAAATTATAAGTTGTAATACGGTGCTCGGCGATAAGGCAAATTAATGCTTTATTCTTGCTCCGGCTATTAAGGGGTCGTCTATAAAGTACGTACGCCAAAAATTCTGAAATTTGACACCCCCTTCCCCTGTTGACATGCGTACTTTTAATACTCACTCCTCTCCCCTAATTAAAAAAAAAGTTGGAGGAGATACAATAGATACTTTTAAAGTATCTAGGGTATCTCCTCCAACTTTTTTTTTCAATTGGGGGGGAAGGGGTCTTCCAACCTTTTTTATTTCAGGGAGGGGGTCCTCCAACCTTTTTTACTTCAATAAATTTTTATATTAAAAAAAAAAAAAAAAATAGGCGGGGTGAAAAACGTATAAAGTATTTATACGACCCCTAAGCCCTTTGTTAGAGGCAAAGAATCTAATTTAAAAAACATAATCAAATATATACAAATATAAATTTAAATAAAATTAAATCTCACAATATTGAAGGGTCCCTTGGCTGAGTAGATAATGTTATGGGTAGCGACAGCGGAGACCTGAGTTCGATTCCCAGTAATGTCTTATTTTACTTTTTTTGTTTAATGAGACGCATCAAATAAAAATAAACTATAATTAAGGCAGACTTTATTTTCAGGCACCCTTCTTTAGTAAGTCCGTAAAAAGCGAGTCACGCGAGGAGAGTAATATTGAAAACAAAGCTTAAAACCCAGTGCTGAGTATAGGCTACCCATACCCCGTAATTATAGGGGGTGGGGTGTTGTGGGGGAGCAGCAAATTTTATGCTCTTTTGGTATTTTAATTTAGCAAAACGTAGCGGTAAAATTTGGAAGATTTTGAGACCCTAATGACACGTAGTTTTTTTTTGAGGAGAGGGGAGGTCTCTGACCTAATAGCCATTGCACTGCTAAAACCTGTTTTTTGTTGACTCAAAATATAAGAAATCTATTTTTTGCACATGCAGCACACATGCCACCCCTTATATACTGGTCCTGAGTATACTCAGGGCCAGTATATAAGGGGTGGCATGTGTGCAGTATATAAGAGGTGGCATGGGCGCCTGCAGGATTTTTTGATGTTCCAGATAGGATACTTTCACACATTGTCCAAACTCCAAACTTAATTATGTTTATACCTATGCCAAATGAGAGACCTTTTAAAAAGTTGGGATGGCGGAGACCTGTCAACAAATAGCCCTTGCCCCCCTGCTCAAACGTGAGGGCACTTATATAGCAGGCTTGGTTGGGAAGCGGGAGCAATCGCTCTCGAATACTGACCACGGAAATTACATTTAGTTGCGTAAAACTGGCCAGGTTTTTTAGTCATTTTGAGAACATTTAAGTTTATTTATGAAACAAAAAATTTTTGTTTTACGGACTACATAGAAACATTAAAAGTTTGAATGTTCTCAAAACATCTTTGTGCGAAAGAATAAAAAGAATATTTGCGAACACTAAAAACCCGCCAAATTAACGAACAAACTAATTCTATTGGTTTAAAAAATACGCTGATTAAGCGAAATAAAGTTCTAGAGTATTCTGTTAAGGTGGTAGGACTAGAAAAAACCTAATTCTTTTAAAAACTATTGTTATTTCCCAAGAACTTCTAAAAAAGTTTGAATTTATGTTAAAAATCATTTGACAATTTTTTTTTATTAATTTGCCTCGCCTACCCATACTTATATAAAAAAATAAACCAAAAAATAAGGAAATTTTAAAACACAATATCACAAAATATAATCAACAAATCACAATGAATTTTTGTAGGTTTGTTCTTCAACAATAGATAATTCATTTGAACTAAAATGACATTGAATCTTAATAGAATAAAAAATATACATAATTTATTATGTATGCGTTAAAAAAAAATACCAAATTGAGAATAAAAAACAAATAATAAGCAATAAATACATATAATTATTATAAGATTTTAGTTCAAATGAACTTTATATGTATACTGAAGATACTGTGAAAATTTCAAGTAAATTGAATTTTTCTAACTTAAGATATTTGGTTTTGAAGTTACAAAATCTTGCAAAAAATTTGCAAAATCTTGCAAAATTTTGACATTGCTTCATAATCAACGCACTTATCACCCACAATTGCACTTACAAATCCATTAAGGGAGGTATGGCCGCGTCGTTGCCATGCACCATCAATCTTAACATGCTTCATTATTGGTTTATTATCACCAGTATAGTTATCTTTCATTTCATTTGTGGCACGTTTCATACTTTCTTTAGCAGTTTTATCATAAGCTTTTGATATTTCTATATTTAGTTTTCTAAATGGAGTAGCTGTCAAACAGTGTAAATTCATACAGCGACTAAAGTTTTTCATAGATTGATACCCTTTACCTATTTCTCTAAATCCAATTATCATTCTTGTGTTTGCTTCAAATGTTTTCCTACCCTGGGCTGTATTTCCATTAAATTTACTAATCTGCTTAAAAGAATACAAAACCTTTTTCCATTCACATAAACTACACTTGATTTCAAGGTGATGGGCAAAACCCATGAGCTTAAAAAGATTATCAACAATGGTAACAAGGCTGTAACAATCTGGACATCTAACATCTTCCACGATATCACTTAAAATTGAAAAATTGATAAGTATGAAATAATCTTTATTCACTTTGTCATTTACAACTTGATTTCTATTTATCAGTGGCAGTAATTTTCTTGCACTTGCACAGCTTGAAGCTGGAACAATATTCAGATTGCTTTTCTGTTGTCTTTCTGCTGCAATTGTATAACAATTTCCATGAAAAAATCTTTTCTTTTTTCGTCCAAAGTTTTGCTTATTAGATACTTTAATGTTATTTCTTGAAGTACTCATTATTTATAATACTTGAGGTGAAATCTGAAAAGGTTTATAACATCAAAATTAAACAGCATGCACTAAAGTTGCTTCAAAAAACTGCCAAAATTTACAATGTTCCTTAAGTTAATGACCTTTAACAATTGCACGTTTATCAGTGTATGATATAAATCTTGTTGTTCTTTATGGATAGGTATCAAGGTAAAAAAACTGTTTACCGTTGCTAAGGGCGTAACTACGGACTAGTCGTTGTACGTAGTTACATAAAAGCTTTAAAAACTAAATAAGAAATAATTTTTTTTTTTTAAATTTTTCAATACATGAAAGCTAAGTAATTTTCCTTCGAAAATAAAAAATAAAATAAAAAACGATTTTTTAAAAATTTTTACATATTTTTTGTAGCTCTACCACCTTAAAATGTTTTAGAAATTGTATTATTCACGATTTGTTAAGTTTTGAGATTTCTAGAATTTTTTTTTTTTTTTTTTTTTTTTTTTTTTGCATTTACTCCCAACAAGGCTGCAAGCAACCAATATTAAGTTGGGAGTTACTAGGAAAAAAAAGAACAGAGTTATAGAGCAAGGAAACGGTTGACAGAAGACTTGAAAAGTTGAAGGTTGTATGAGTCAGGAAAACATGAAGATGGGAGAGAGTTCCAAAGGATTGAAGTGCGTGGAAAAAAACTAGATGAATAAAAGTTTTTAGAACATGCAGGGACAGATACAGTAAACGAATGAGACTTAGCTGAATGACGAGTAAAACGAGAATGAATTTTAGTTGATAGAACTAGAGATAATAACTCCTTTGAGCAGTGACCATGATAATATTTGTAGAAAAGAGAAAGAGATGCAACTTTACGACGATGGAAAAGAGGTTCAAGCTTAGCAGATAGTCCAAGTCCAAAAACATTTACAATGCGTTTTTAGACCTTGTCAAGAAGAGAAAGTGAATCGTTAGAAGAACCAGCCCAAATATGACAACAGTATTCCATACAGGGACGAATAAGGGATTTGTAGAGGTAGAGAATGGAATCAGAAGTAATGAAATGGCAAGCACGATAAAGAGAAGCAACCTTAGCAGAAGCTAATTTAGCAATCGATTGTATATATGGTTTCCATGAAAGGTCAGTAGTAAGCGATAATCCAAGAAGACGTAAAGAGGAGGATTCAGTAAGAGGATTGCCATTCATTAATATAGGAATGTTGACCATATTACGGTATTTGTTTGCAGTAAGCAACTGTTTTAAGAATATATATTATTTGTTTACAAAAATAGATGTTTTAAATTTATATTAATTAAATTGTTAAAATTTTAAAAGTTTATTATAAATTATAGATTTTATTAGTATATTCTTATTTTTTATTTAAAAAGTATGTATTCTTTATGTAAATGTAATTTTGTGTATTTGTTTTTTATCGTAATGTATGTTTCAAAGCAATTTTTATGATTTAAATAAAGACTTACAAAAATAATTGCGTTTTCAATGAAGTTATAATCGTTAAAGATAATAAAATTAATTATGTAACAAACCTATAAGAAGTTTCTGGTTACTAAACACAAACAACGCATACAAAGTAACTCGCGGATGAACAACCATCGCGCCTGAGGTCACGACAGAACACAAATATATATAGCAAATAATTAGATATAAAGAAAAATTTCTAGATATTGGTTTACTAACTCTAACTATTTTCGCTCAAGTTGCCATTCTTAAAACTCGTTATACTTTTTTCTGATTTAAATAATAACTAAAATTAAAAAACCCACTCACTAAACATCATCAGCGATATTGTGAAGCAGTTTCGCTTCCTGGTCATTAAGTATTTTTAACCTTTTTAGTTGATTTCCATCTTGTTAATTTAATTCCTATAGTAATTAAATTATTTCATTTGTTTATCTTACTAAGTAGAATCGCTTCAAATATGTTAATCTTTTAAAACTACGCGAAACATAACATAGATATTTAAAAAATTAATTTTTTTTATTTTTAAAATAATTTAGCTTAAGTAAAACTAAAACTTGCTAACTTAGTTAAATAAAGAATATTTGTTTCCCTTTTAAACAATCGTAAGTTGTTACTTTATATAAAAACATCGCTTAATTTTACAAAAAAAAATTATAAAAGAGCGATATTTCGAAAATATATGTTCTAAATGTAATATATTTAGCTTTAAGTTTTTTCGCGTTTAAAGATATTTTATTTGCCTATTCTTTTTTTTTCTTGTGTAATTGTCTCTCATCGGTCCAATTAATCTTTTTTTTTTTGCTTTTTAAAATGTTCTCAAAACGACTAAAAAATCTGGCCAGCTTTTCGCAACTAAATATTATTTACGTGGTCAGCAATCGAGAGCGATCGCTCCCGCTTCCCGACCAAGCCTGATATAGTAAAATTTTTAACTAAATTCAAATTTATCGACAGAATTTAAATTTTGTTGAAAAATGTTGTAAATTACAAAAGTTATTTTGATGCAAAATGTATAGCCCCTCAGTTATTAATTTTTTTTAGGGGGAAGGGTTCGGAAAATTTTACTACATTAGTGCCCTCACGTTTGGGCAGGGGAGGGATTGCAAGCATTTGAGAGCTTTTTTGTTTCCAGACTACCGCCAAAAAAATTTTCTAAAGTCTATTCAAATGGCATAGGTATAAACATACTTAAGATTGGAGTTTGCACAATGTGTGGAAGTGGTTTATCTGGAACATCAAAAAATTCTGCAGGCGCCCATGCATGTGAGTGCATAGAGAGAAACTATAACTTCTACACGCGATACAAAACATCTTTTTATAATGGCAAACTAGGATCTTTAGTCAGAATTTTAAATTTTCTATTGACTAGCGGGTTAATTGTGTAAAATAAAAAAATCAAAGTACGTACTTTTAAATTGAACCCCCCTTCCCATACGCTTTCGTACGCTTTTTGAAAATTTCCCTCCTCCCCCCTAAGAGCGTACGTATTTTATGGACGACCCCTAACTTAATTATAAGATTAGTACTTATTCAACGGCAAAATATAATGTTAAAAAAAAAGCCGTTTTCCACAAGATAAATCATTCGCGCAAAGGGATTTTTACTTGAAAGCTAATGTTTTTAAAAAACATATTGTCAACAAACTTAAGAAGCTCACCTGGAATAATCTTTGTATAACTAAAATCTTTGTTTGGAACCAGAGGTAACCACTATCTTAAATATATATTATAATAAGACCAATATTATTGGTGTTATTATCCCCAGGTACTTCATCTTTCATCATCACCAGGTACATCATTTACATAATCTCAGACTAATATTATTAGTCTTATTATATCTGACAAGTGGAGATTCTTCAAAAATGTTTAAAATCCTAGACTTTTGTGAATACAGGAAGATCCTACAACTCATCTTGAATACTTTGTTCCTGTTCTTACGTATGAAAGGTTTGTTGTTGTTCTTACGTATGAAAGGTTTACATATGTATTTGTTTATATATATATATATATATATATATATATATATATATATATATATATATATATATATATATATATATATATATATATATATATATATATATATATATATATATATATATATATATATATATATATATAGTATATATATATATATATATATATATATATATATATATATATATATATATATGTTATATGTAATATAACATATATATATATATATATATATATATATATATATATATATATATAAAATAAAAAGGTGAATGTTACTGCAGTATTTATTTAATGAGTTGAGAGTTCTCTTCTTGTCAGGCTTCATAGTGCAGGATCCCTCACAACATACTTTACTTCCCAGCATGACTACTTATTTTAAACACTGAATTTTTGCATTTAAGATCAAATAGAACACATTACTTTACAGTTTGCAATTTTAAAAGCTCAATAAGCTTTCAAAGGTTACAGTAAGCTTTAGCCTATTCATTTGAATGAATAGGCTAAAGCTTACTGGCTAGGCTAGGCTAATGAATAGGCTAAAGCTATAGATTACACATATTTACATATACAGTATGTTTGAGTTTTTCAATGTATGTCATACTTAACAGAACTTCTAAGTGTGGTGAGATTACACAGAATATTCTGTGTAATCTCACCACACTTAGAAGTTCTGTTAAGTATGACATACATTAAAAAACTCAAACATACTGTATATGTAAATATGTGTAATCTATAACTTATACAACACATGTTTATACATACAATATACTTAAATGCCTCAATCTATATTGCTTGATTCAAAAGATTTGAGGTGGAATTTTAAAAGACATGAGGTTTTTCTTCAGATTCTATTAATATGTATATTTATGAGCTGGAATGTGTTAAAAATAAAATCCTAAGCGTTCCTTCTTAGTCCAAAATTGATATTTTCTTGAAATCCATAAAATAGTATTTAAAAAAACAATATCGTTTTTATTATTTTAGTTATCTTTTATTATAAATATTATAGAAACTCATTTGACCATCTATAGTCTTTGTGTTCAAAATTTGGTAAATTTAATATATAATAATACCTTTAATAGTTTTACTAATAAAGCTTTTAAAGCAATTGATGATAAAAGTTTACCTATAAATATTACATATTAAATGGCTCACTAGTTTAAGAATATGTACACAAAGGATTTAGTTTTGATATAAATGCATTTCCCACTGAACATTGTTGCCGAACCTTTTTTGAGTATTTTACTTAAAGTACAAACATTCTTGTTCACATCAAAGAAAGCCTATGAAAATGATAGAAGAGGTTTGGAAAAGTAGAAGAGATTTATTTATAAAGATTGGAAAAGTTACTCCAACTGACGATCAATGTTTATATCCAATTTGTTGTATGGTATCAGACAAGCGCAGCCACAAGATTTTAATTCAATATATTATATCATTGATTTAAATTTCTGCATTGAAAGGATAAACTCATACTGCACAGCTAGTTGAAAAGGGCATTGGGCACCAATGCACAAAAACATCTGCTGTTTAAAATTCTAAAAATTTTATTTTTTACAAGGATAGAAAGATATCAGAGCAATTAACCTCAACTGCTGTAAAGTTTTTATTAAAGGTTAAAAAATCTTTACAATTATCCACTAGTAGATTTATATTTATTGGTTTATTTATTATTATTATTATTATTATTATTATTATATATATATATATATATATATATATATATATATATATATATATATATATATATATATATATTATTATTATTATTATTAAAAAAATTGCTTTTTCTGATGTAAATGGAAGATGAACTTCAAAACTCAGTATTGAAAGATGTTGTATACATTAAAGATCTCGCTTGTTTTAGAAGTATGCCACCTACGTGGATTAGATTCTTTGAAAACCATTGTTAGATTTATAATTGACGGAGGACAGGATTCACTGAAGGTTTAGCAACTAATCATTTTTATATTATGAAAATAAAATAATAAAATTAGAATTGTTATTCAATTGTGATTAGTTTTCGTGTAATAATAAAAAAGTTAGAGGACCAATAGTAGGAATAAGAAAGACTCAGGGTTGAACAAGGTGATAACTCTGATTTTGACACGTAATTTAAATGAGAACAACCAAAATCTTAGAATGCTTATCAAATTAATTAATCTAAATCAGCTCAAATGTTTTGTGGCTTCTGACATAATACTCATAGTATTAGGTTATAACAGCGTATTTTCTATATGGATACAGTATTTTTTATATAGATATGATTATAACAGCATATTTTTTAGATTGGATAATAAATATTTCAATATGAAAAGTTTAAATGTTTATCTACACCTAATACTTCTTGACATATCAGTTAAAGATTTTGCCAAATTTTAATAATTTTTAACAAATATCTATTAAAACATTAAATCTTAGAATAATAAAACATGATGGAAAAAACAATATCATTTTTATTATTTTAGTTATCTTTTATTATAAATATTATAGAAACTCATATGACCATCTATTGTCTTTGTCTTCAAAATTTGGTAAATTTATTGGCTTTGTTGTAACTGTACTAGTTTATCTCGATAAGTGGTTTGAGAACTTTTGCTTCCTTAATTTCAGATAACTATTGGTACCAAGATGCAGGAAATCCTTATAAGACAATTAAATTGTTCAATAATTTTTTTAACCTGTGTTTGCGTGAGGAAGATCCCAGAAAATTTATTCTTGATACCATCCCTTCTCCAGAACTTCACATGTAAGAGTATGTTGTAACAAAAATTATTGATATTTTTAGTGTCAATAAAGGGTCTGAAATCCTTTTTCAATAAAAACACAGTAATGTGGTATGGGTATAAAGGGTGGCAGAATGGTGGCGGATTGGGTCGACCCAACTGTGGTAAAGTTCAAAAATTATTGGATTAAATACTTACTTCAATCGCTTCTTGAATATTTAACAAATCAGCAATGTCACTTTCTATTGTAATAATTGAAACATTACTGAGACGTTCTTGTATCATAGATATCTTCAGATAATTTTTAATTATTTTCAATTTTGAGAAACTTCGCTCTCCTGAACCAGCGGAAACTGGAATTGTTAGAAAAAGTTTTAAACTCGTGGCGATATTTGGAAAAGACATCCCCAAGTTGTATTTATATAAAAAATTTAGGAGTTCTTTGGGTTGCTTTTTGTCTTTTACAATTATTTTCAAAGAAATTATTTCTTCACACAATTCCGCGCCATTGATATCACAGGATTTACATCTTTCAATTTATTATGAAGATCAAAACAACTTTTTTTTATTTCTTTATCTTCCATATAATAAATTTGTAGAGAAATCCAAAATTCGACAAAGTTTCAAAACGGGTGGTATGAGATGAAACAGCTGTATCTAGTATAACATAATAAAAATTAATTTGAAAATTTTCTTTTGTAGTAAATTAAATATCTTCTTCTCTTTCATAGCTAAATTGTTTTTGGTGACGTCGGCGACGTACACTAATTTCAGCAGGGAAATCCGGTTCTGTTTCAACTGTTTTACAATTTTCATTAGAATATTCAAATAATTTTCGAAACATTTATCATTTCTAATGCTTTTGAAAAACTTCAAAACTTCCATAATTGACTCAGCACATAAACTGATATCGCAAGAAACTTTTTGCATCATTTTACTAAAAATATTTTGCTTCTTTTATTGATGTTAATATACATTTTTGAATTTGAATTGCAAAGAGAGTGATTATTTCATTTTAAAAGCGATTTCCCAGGTAATGTGGCATGTGGCTCTTTAAAGCTATTGAATTTTGTACGTGTTTTATGTGGTCTGCCATATGCCATATGTGGTCTGCTTGACACCATCGTTTTTTCTCAGCATCATAATACCTTTGCACATTATTATCAGTTGTAGTTTTTCTTTTTAAATTTAATTCCTATTCTTTTCAACGAGTGCAGTTTTTGATGTACATTGATGTTTTTTCGTGATGAGATAAGTTTTCAGATGTGTATTGCCAATAATTGAAGCCTTCATTAACTAATTTTATTTCTTGTTTGCCAAATAATTAACAACAGAAACAAAATATGGCATTATTTTTCGGAGAATAAATTAACCAATCACGTTTAAATTTTTCATCATTTGGCATTTTTCTATAGAAATAAGCCTTTGAAAAGGATCTTCCCAATTTTTTTTCTGCATATGTAGATTGTATATTTTGAATAGAATCTTTTTCGATTAAATTATCCACCATTTTATAGGTAAGAATTAAACCTTACGGGCATTTGTTTTTCAAAGTTACGTTGTAAATGTCTTTTAAACGTTTTTAAACGCCTTTTAAATATTCTTTACATAAGAATGTTTAGAAGATGTTTAAAAGACGTTTAAAATACATTTAGAACGTAACCTTTAAAAAGAAATTCCCGCTGGGGAAGCCAGCAAGCTAGATCATTTAGTTCCAGACACAGCAGAATATGTTTCATCAATTTTAGTGATATCGTCAATATTTGCAACTACAATATTGTCACTAGCATTTGTATTTTCGGAAAAAAAATCACTACTTGGATTTGCTATGCTACTGCAAGCATTTTTCGTTATATCGTCGATATTTGTAACTGTGTTATCTCCTATTTTATCGTTTTATTATTTTTTTTTTTTATATATATATACAAGCGCTAAAACTTCTTAAAATTTTTAAGTAACGCATTTTTAATAAAGTTTTTTTTCAATTACATAAGAAGTCTTTTTACAACAACTAATAGGACGTTCCATCTAATTTTTGTTTTTGTTATCAATTACTTGAAAATTGTGGTAATATTGATACAGGTAATGAAATTTTTACAGATAATGAAAGAAACGGTTTAAAACTGAATATATGCTATACTATGTATATATATACTTGATATACTATTAGTGTAGTATTGCTATATCAAGGACCAAGTTCTAACAATTTCAAAGATTTAGACATCTCATGCAGAATCAAATTTTTCAATAGGAAAACCTGTTAATGATACATGGAACAATTATCCTGATAATTCTTTGAATTCAATGTCTTTACTTGACAACATTGTGCTATTTATATATATATATATATATATATATATATATATATATATATATATATATATATATATATATATATCAGGCCTTGTTAAGAAGCGTTACGCAGCTTGCATTTTGCCTGCGAAAAGGCGATTTGCCTACGCGTTCAGCAGTTATGCGTAACGCAAAAACTTTATTCTTTTAGAATATTTAAATTATCTTTTTATATCGTTTATGTGACGTTCATTCAGAAGTATTTAAAAGAATTTAACCGCAATTGTAAACTAATAGATTTTTTGTTAAAAAAACAATTTGTTTAATAATTTTTTTTTTTGTTTTTAAAAATTACTTAAAGAAAATTAAGTGTTTTAAGTTTAAACTTTTCATCATATTTAATTTTAAATATTAGATTTCATAAGTTTATAGACTTTATTCACAAGTAATGTTTATTTTATATGTAATGTATTTTGTTTATTTATTTATAATTTTGAAACAATTTTTTTTTTTCGTCCCTTTAAGAAAGTACTTATGATGAGCTGTAAAGTAAATCATTTCCTCATCATCAACTGTCGAGACCCCGATGCGATTTCACGAGTTGTATGGGAAAAGGTTTGTTGCCCCCCCCCCCTTCATTTTAAGAGAGGGGAGTTAACATTTGACTAACAGTTAAATATTTTTTTTGAGACTTTTGAAGGATTTACTCTACTTATTTCATTCATAAAATTGCGCCTGGCTGGACCTGTCGGTAATATGTCAGAAAATTTAGTTGATCGAATTTTTTTTTTTTTTTTGAAAATTTAGTATTTAGAAGTAAATGATTTTTTTAGTGTTGAAGATTCTTTTTTGCATACATTTCTATTATCATTAATTTTTTAGATTGATCATAGAAAGAACGTAGATTAGAATTAGTTTATGAGCAGTAGATGAATACTTACTAGTCAAGTTCTTTAAAGAAAATTGTTGATAGATTTTTTGCTTTGTTTAAGCACTGATTAAAACTGTAAAGTAGTATGAAGCTATAATCATATAATATAAATGATTGAAACTTGTAACTACCATTAAAGAAAAATAAATAAAAAATCGTTTTATTTTTTATAATTTTAAGCAAAAATGCTGTGAGATAACATTAATCGTCAATTTAGA
Organism: Hydra vulgaris; assembly: GCF_022113875.1. NCBI lineage: Eukaryota > Metazoa > Cnidaria > Hydrozoa > Anthoathecata > Hydridae > Hydra > Hydra vulgaris. The sequence goes on along the minus strand of NC_061157.1, from coordinate 14,663,971 downwards.
GGTCAATTTCTTTAAAAAAAAAAAAAATTTTATGGAAGAAGTGGTAATTGAACAGGGGAAGAGTATGTGTCTTCCCCCCCCCCCCCCCCACCTCCATTGTATCGTCGGGTTAAGATGCATTGCACTGCTAACTCCGGCACTCCGGGTTAGGTTGCAAACGATAGTCCAGATTCTGGTACTTGAGTATTTCAACTAAAATTAACTTTTATCAATGGTATTTATGGAAAGGTTAACAAAAATATATTTAAAACAAATACTTAAAATAAAACGGTAATATTTAGCAAAATCAGTTGTTTCCTATTTATAAAAATCTTTTCTCTGTAATTACGATGATATTAGGATGTTGTTTTGGTGATGAGAGCTGTTACATTTTTCACAACTAAATTGGTACTTAGTTAATAACTATCGGGAGAGAAAAATTTTTTTTTCCATTCAGGAAAAAATAAATATATATATTTAATTAAATTTTAAAGTACAATAGTTATTACACTTAGTTAGGCTGCCTATTTTTTAATGCGCATTAAACTTGTTTCTGCTTATTTGTAAAAGATACCGGAAACTTGTTTATAATAAAGCGAAATAATCTTCTAGCTAATGTTAGTTATTTTAATTTCCTTACGACATATTAATTTCCTTTATAAGGAGTTTGGTATTTACTAAGGATTTCAACAAATCATTCAACAATTCTAAACTTTTTTAAAAATACATGATCAAATGGATAACATTTTGAATAAAAACAGAGTCACTTTGAAAACTTTTGAAAAATGGAATCTTTCCGAAGTTTTTTGTATAGAAACTGCTGTAGAAAATGGAATTTCATATGTTGTGAAAATATTTTGTAATGTATGTGCTCTTCATCAAGAGAATATACTGGCTAATACCAAAGGAGCAATAAGAACAGTCGCATTACGATACATAAATGGGACACGCTACGTTAAAAAAGATAACGTTTTTCGACATTTACAAAGTGCTGTCCACAGAAATGCAATCCGATTGTCGAATGAAGACCTAAATGAAAACAAAGAAGCAAAAGCAAACGACAAAGAGCAACAGGTTAATAGTCAGACTTTATAATTATTTTATATTTAAACTATAATTTTAAACAAAGATGTTAATATTTTGAATTAGTTCACTTTTTATAAATAAAAATCATTTTCAAGTTTATATACAAAATAATTATTTACTACATGCAACAAAGCCTCTATAAAATAAGGTAATCAAACTGTCTACTTTCCATGGAATTCCTCATTATTTTCATATATTTAATATAATTATGATAACTTTTTTTACAACTCATTTATGCCCTTTTAAGAAATTTTATCTACTATTTCTATAAGGTGGAAACCAACAAACTCGACATTAGTTTGTGTGAAACAAAATTGACAGAAAAAGAAAAATCTACAAATAATTCTTACAAAAACTTGGTAAAAATAGCTTATGAAATGGCTTGCTATCCAACTATGCCTCATGCACATTTTTCTATTCTCGTAAGTTTTAGTTAATATTATTGTTAAACTTTTTTTTTTTTTTTGCAAATAAATGTTAATTTTTTAAAAATAAAAAACAAGTTCAAATAAGTTTAAGCTTTAATCGTAGTTCCTAATTTATTACGTGAAAGTATTAATTTTTTATAATAATATTTTATTATATCTTAAGGTTAATTGTGCACGCATCACAGGATCAAACTTCATAAATCGTAAAGAAACAGGATTTACTGGCAGAGAATTTATCAAATGTTGTGCCAATACTGTTCGTGAGAAATGCTGTAAAATTCTCGAAAATTGCAACTTCTTCTCGATACTTAGCGACGGAAGTCGAGCACGAAAAACTGGAAAAGAAAAAGAACTTGTTTTGGTCCGTACAGAGCGCAATGGAATCCCGATATATATGGTTACCGAGTTGTTGGAAATGTCACAATTTGGTGGAAGCGATTCAAACTCAGTTACTGCTGGTATTAACAGTGTCTTTGAGTCTGATAATTCATTTTTCAAAATATCTACTGAAGATTATATCAAAAAACTAGTTTCTGCCACAGCTGACGGTGCAAACGTTAATTTTGGTATAAAAAATGGTGCCCTAACACAGCTAGAAAAATCTCGCAAGTGGTTATTGAAAATACATTGTATCAACCACAGAATCGAATTGGCTATAAAAGACACATTTAAGGATGTAATGGAATTCATAAAGATCGAAGAATTTTATATGTCAAATTATTACCTACTAAGAAATTCTGGAAAATTAAAAAGTGAAGTCGAGGCTGCGGCAAAGGCTATAGGAATAACTTTTTACATTTTACCAAAAATATCTGGTACTAGATTTGTTGGGCACAGGAAAAGAGCCCTTTCTAGTCTTCTCGAGACATGGCCAGCCTTTCTTTCAGCGTATGAAAATTATGCAAGTGACCCAAAAAATGGCAAAACAGTTGGAAAAGTAAAAGGTCTATTAAAATTATTTAAATGTCAATCATTTCTTGTTCAAGTAGGTTTATATTTAGACTGTTTGGAAGTTATTATCCCAGCTTCAAAAATTTTCGAAAAAAATGAGTTATTACCTCACGAAATTCCGACAACTATTCAACGAACTTTAATAGAAATAGACGATAAAATAAAATCAATTGGGGAAGAAGATGAGTTTTATGACAGCTATGTGATTCGCTATTTGGTCACTGATCACAACGAAATTGAAGGTTCCTTTCAAAGAGCTGGTGATAAAAGAAAACATCCTAAAAATCGTTCTTACATTAATGTAACAATGGAGATGAATGAGTTTGATCGAGAAAAAACAATTCAAAAAATGCATGAAATTAAAAGAGTGATTTTTCCTAAACTTCATGAATTACTTTCAAATAGATTTCAAGATTATTCTCGTGAATTTTCCATTTACAGAAGTATGAAATTTATTGATCCAATACATTGGATAGCTGAAGATAAAGAGTCCGGAGTTACGCAAATCAAGTTAGTTAGTGACCATTTCGAAGTCCCATTAATACATGCTGGTTTTCAAAGAGATGCTGCTTTACGAGAATGGAAAAAACTTAAACTTTTAGTCACAACCGAGTACGAGTCTCATCCGGTAAGAAGTTTATGGAATGTAATTTTTAAACATAAAATTAAAGAATTTCCTAATATATGTCTTCTAGTTTCTCTTATTATGTCTATATCCGGATCGAACTCGGAAGTCGAGAGAACTTTTAGTATTGTTACAAATATATTAGCAGATAAACGCCTATCAATGAACCACGACACACTTGCTGATTGTGTCATAATTCTCGGCAACAAAAGTCTTTGGTCGAAAGATGAATACGATAATATTATTGACTTATCGTTGTTGAAATATATGAAAAAACGAAGAAAATCTGATGTTGGTGATTTTAACAAACTTAGAACAGCAAATATTCAAGATATACTAACATGCAGCGATGCTGATGACGTAGACAGCGAAGATGATATGCTAGCAGACTATCTTAAGGAATTAAATATATAAATTCATTTTAAATATATAAATCATTTTTTGTCATAGTAATTTAAAAAATGCACGATTTATTTTGATGTAAATATTTTATTAATAAGATTCATTATTAATAATATTTTGTTTATTGTTAATTCAATTCGAATAACGTAAAGTTTTAATGACGAACGTTTAATTTATGAACATAACATTTATGATCACGAATATGTTAACAGTAACTGATAAAACTCTTTATTTTTTAGAAACAATATTCATAACAAAGATAAAAAAAGTTTATTAACAGTTAAAAAAAAAGAAACAAAAACCAACTGTAAAGTTATAAAAAGATAAACTAATATCATGTTACGTTGTATGAAAGAAAATATTTTTTAAAAAATAAAATTTAGCAAATGATAAAAACGATTTTTCAAATAGGAACTTATATTTTATTTGTAACTTACGATATAGTGAAAAAAAAGAACTGTCTCAATGATTTTTAACGCGTTAAGAAATTAACTTTAATTATGATGCGGTACTTGAATAGACGCTAGTGACGCAATTTAACTACTAACAAAACAAAATAAATTTGCTGAGTTGAGTTACTTTGAAATGCGTTCAGCGTTTTCGTTACGCAGCAAAATCTCGTAACAAGGCCTGATATATACATATACATACATATATATATATATATATATATATATATATATATATATATATATATATATATATATATATATATATTAAGTATATACTTGACACTTTTTTTTTTTTTTTTTTTTTTTTTTTAACATCTTCACTTCCAACAAGGCTGCAAGCAACCACTATAAGAGTTGGAAGTTACTGGAAGAGAAAAGACTAAATCTGTAAAGCAAGATAACGATTGACTGATGACTTAAAAGATTGCAAATTATATGAATCAGGAAAGCAAGATGAAGGAAGCGAATTCCAAAGAACTGATGTTCGAGGAAAAAAACTAGAAGAATAAGAGTTTTTGAAGCACTTAGGAACAGTCACAGAAAAAGGATGAGACTTAATTGAATGGCGAGTAACACGAGAATGAATTTTAGTAGATGGCACAAGGGACGCTAGCTCTTTAGAGCAGTGCCCATTATAGTATTTGTAGAAAAGAGAAAGAGAAGCAACATTACGACGATGTGACAAAGGTTGGAGATTGGCTGCCAGAGCAGGTCCAACTATGTTTACAATTCGTTTTTGTACCTTGTCTAAAAGAGAAAGAGCATCATTAGAAGATCCGCCCCAGATGTGGCAACAGTATTCCATACAGGGACGGATTTGAGATTTATAGAGATAGAGAATAGAATCTGGAGTAAGAAAGTGTCGAGCTCGATAAAGAGATGCAACCTTAGCAGATGCTAATTTTGCAATGGATTTGATATACGGTTTAAAAGAAAGATCAGAAGTAAGAGTTAATCCTAGAAGATGAATGGTAGATGACTCATCTAGTACATTACCATTCATAAATATAGGAAGATCTAAATTATTACGGTAACGATTGGCCGAATAAAATTGAGTTTTATCTGAATTAAAGTTCACCAGCCACTGTGAGCCCCATGCTGTAGCAGAAGTGAGATCCTTTTCAAGCTCAGATACCCCCTCCAAGCAATCAGAGAGTGTAGGCTTCTTATCATGACAAGAGTAAATGGTAGTGTCGTCAGCGAATAATGCCACCTTAGATGTGAGAATATCTGGAAGATCGTTAATGTAAATTAAAAAGAGTATAGGGCCAAGGATTGAACCTTGAGGAACCCCTGAAGTTACAGGATGTGAAGAAGAGTATTGTCCATCGAGGACAACTTTTATACTACGATTGGAAAGAAAGGACTCAATAATCTTAAAGACGTTACCAGCTACACCATAAGAAGAAAGCTTATGGAGAAGACCAGCATGCCAAACTTTATCAAAAGCTTTAGAAATGTCAAGTGCGATAGCCTTAACCTCTCCACCTCTATCTAATGCACGGTAAAACCTATCGGTTATTACTGTTAGCACATCAGCTGTAGAACGAGAAGACCGAAATCCATATTGATGATCAGAAAGTAAGTTATTTGATTCAAGATGAGAGATTAAGTGTTTGTTGATTAAAGATTCAAAAACCTTGCTTATGACAGGAAGAAGACTAATGGGACGGTAGTTAGATGAATCAGATCGCTCTCCGGAATTTTTGAAAATAGGGATAACAGATGCTGCTTTCCAGCATGATGGAAAACAAGACTCTGATAAGCACTTGTTAAATAGTTTAGAAAGTATGGATGAAAGCTCCGGAGAACACCTCTGCAAGACTACAACAGGAATGTTGTCAGGACCACAAGCTGTTGAAGAGTCTAAGCAGGAAATTACTTTAGATACAGAAGCTGAAGTGATGCGAATGTCAAGCAAGGGATCAACCTGTTTGACGGCTATGTCAGGTAAAACGCAACTAGTGGAATCAAGAGATGGTATTGATGAAAAGTTCTTAGCAAACAATTCAGCTTTGTCTTTAGGTGAGGTGACAAAGTCTGAACCATACAAGAGAGAAGGAATAACAGATTTGCCCTTATTATTGATACTGTTAAAGATTCTCCAGAAGTCTCGAGAGCCTAATTTTTGTGATGAGATACGAGATTTAATGACCTGGGAATAGCGAGCTTTGGCGTCAGACAAAACCTTTTTACAATGGTTTCTGGCGATAGTGAACAGATGTCTGTTTTCTGGAGAATTGTTTTGCTGATAGATATGGAAGTAACGGTTTCGATTAGAAATTGCTGCAGCGCAATGTGAGGAAAACCAAGGAGAAGAGTGAGGCTTGACCTGGAATTGTCGAGAGGGAATAAAAGATTCCATGCCAGCCTGAATGCACGAAGTTATGTAAGAAGCACATTTGTCAGCTGGAAGACGAAAGATTTCTACCCAAGGGCCATCACGAAGAAAATCACGGAAAGAGTCCCAGTCAGCTTTAAGGTAGTTGTATGTGGTACGATGATAGGGGGATCCTGATGAAGTAGAAGAATTTGATAATAGTTTTAGAGAGATCAAACCGTGATCAGAAGTACCTAAGGGTGAAAGTGGAGAAATTGAGCACTGACTAGGATCCAAAACAAGGCATAAGTCGAGTAGAGAAGGTAAATGATTAGGGTTGTCTGGAAAACGAGTTGGAAAGTTGACTATTTGAGTTAGAGATTGAGAAAGGCAAAAGTTGAGGGCCTTAACGCCAGCAGAGTCACTGACACTAGAGCCAAGCCAATCGGTGTGATGGGAATTAAAGTCACCAACAACGACGATATTGGCCGATGGATAAAGAGAGAGGGCTTGGTCAATTTGATCAGAAATAACATCAAGAATAGTGCAATCTTGGGATGAAGGAGAGCGATATAGAACAAAGAGAAAGGCGATAGAGTGAAGTTGTGCTAAACGAAAGCACATAAATGAATAGTCTGTAGATTCAAACCTAGTTTCACGACAAATGGGTGAGTTCTTACGAATGTAGATGCCCAGGCCAAGCATGTGATTATTGGAGTCTTTACGAATTAAAGGAAGATAACCATCAACACTAAGATCACAAGATGGGACAGCCGAACTCAAATTAGTCTCACAAAGAGCAAGTAGGTCTGGTGAACTTTGCAAGAGATAAGACTCAACAGAAGAAAAGTTACTTCGAAGACCACGAATATTAGTAAATGATAGGTTTAGAGAACTTGGTGATGATGATGGTTTTTTGTGTTTTTTAGTTTTAGGTACTTTAGTCATTTTAAATTTATAAAGAACTTGACTCAAGTATAGATAGTACTCAGTACACTATTTAACAACTAAGCAATAGCCTCATTACTATTAATAAACCCTAAGCCGTAACAAAGGGCTCCAAATGTGGCCTCTGCAATGCACACCAAAAGTACAAACAGGGACACCATCCATATATAGTATTTCAAGTATAATAATTTTCAAGTATAATAACTTGATATAGTATTTCAAGTATAATAATTGATATACTATATCAAGAACCAAGTTCTGACTGTTTGAAAGACTTAGACATTGCAGAATCTCATGCATAGTCATATTTTTCAAAAGGAAAACCTATTAATAATACAGAGAGTTTATGCTGATAATTCAATATAATTCAATATCTTTAATTAACAACTTTTAGATTATTCTATACAAACCTATATTTCTATTATATATATATATATATATACATATATATATACATATATATATATATATATATATATATATATATATATATATATATATATATATATATATATATATATATATATATATATATATATATATATGTATATATATATATATATATATATATATATACACACAACCCTTGGAATTAAGAAAAAAAAGGTTGACAATAATTTGTCCACATCAATCAAAAAAGCAAAAAAAAATGATTCAAAAATCTTACCATTAAATATAGAAACAAGGTCAGCATTATTTGTCGACCTCAAACACTTTTAGGTTGGCCTTGCTGCATGCCGACCCTAATTCCAAAGGTTGTATATATATATATGTATATATATATATATATATATATATATATATATATATATATATATATATATATATATATATATATATATATATATATATATATATATATATATATATAATGTTAATTTATAATAATTTTTCTGTTTTTATTTAAAATTTATTGAAAAAAATAAAATTCTGTTTTCAATGTAGTTATTTTCTCCTTAATTCTGCTATTTTTTCTTTCAAAAAATTGACTTTCGTGACCAAATCTTTTTAAATAATAGAAAAATGTCTCCTTAAAATCCTTACTTATAGCGTCAGTTTTAATAGTAAAAATACAAATATATGTCAATTAAAATAAAAATGAGTTTTGCTAAAATTTAAAATTATTAGAATTAGTTAAAATTTAGAACTATTAGTTATTATTAGTTAAAATTAGTAGAATTTGTAGTATTAGTTAAAATTTAGAAATAGATAGTGTGAAACATCAATTAGATACAATTTAAAGTTGAACAGAAAAATTAAAAAAATAAATAAATAAAAAATGCTAATGCTAAAAAAATAACACTTGTAAGAATATTTTTTACTTTATCCATAAATTTTATTTACTTGTTAATTAAGATTTTATTTTTAGGAGCATCAACTACATCAAGTGTCAGTTGATATATATGTTTTGGTCAATTATATGTTTGTATTTGGTAATATTATGTTACATTTTTGTTTTGTATTTCAAAAACTCATATTGCATTTATTTAAATATGCATTTAGGAATCTAGAATTGATGTGTTTGTAGTTTTTGTATCTAATTTTGTTTTAAATTAAAGAAATTTTATTTGATTAAATGTATTTAACTCTAAAGTTCATTTTTAATTTTGCCTTCGGTTTTAAAATTCGGTTTTAAATTTTAAAAAGTCAATTCAGCAAGAAAAAAAGAACGTTTAAGAATTTCCTTTCAAAAGATATAGTTAGTAAAATTTTAAGTTAGTTAGTAGGGGTTCTTCAAGGTTCAATCCTTGGCCTTATACTCTTTTTAATTTACATTAACAATCTTCCAGATATTTTCACATCTAAGGTGGCATTGTTCGCTGACGACACTACTATTTATTCTTGTCATGATAAGAAGCCTACACTCTCTGATTGCTTGGAGGGGGTATCTGAGCTTGAAAAGGATCTCACCTCGGCTACAGCATGGGGCTCACAATGGCTGGTGAACTTTATTTCCGATAAAACTCAATTTTTTTCGGCCAATTGTTATCGCAATAATTTAGATCTTCCTATATTTATGAATGGTAATGTACTAGATGAGTCATCTACCCTTCATCTTCTAGGATTAACTTTTACTTCTGATCTTTCTTTTAAACTGTATATCAAATTCATTGCAAAATTAGCATCTGCTAAGGTTGCATCTCTTTATCGAGCTCAACACTTTCTTACTCAGGATTCTATTCTCTATCTCTATAAATCTCAAATCCGTCCCTGTATGGAATACTGTTGCCATATCTGGGGCAGATCTCAAGATATCAAGGTGCAAAAACGCATTGTAAACATAGTTGGACCTGCTTGTGCAGCCAACCATTGTCACATCATCCATCTCCAACCATTGTCACATCGTCGTGATATTGCTTCTTTTTCTCTTTTCTACAAATACTATAATGGGCACTGCTCTAAAGCTAGTTTTTTTCTTCGAACATCAGTTCTTTGGAATTTGCTTCTTTCATCTTGCTTCCCTGATTCATATAATTTGTAATCTTTTAAGTCATCTGTCAATCGTTATCTTGCTCTATGAACTTAATCTTTTCTCTTCCAATAACTTCCAAATTCTTATAGTGGTTGTTCCCAGTCTTGTTGGAGGCGAAGATGTAATATATATTTTTTCTATTATAATTTATATATATATAAATTATAATAGCATATTGTTTTTTAATTAACTAATATATAGTCTTTAATTCATTTACTTACTTATCTTAAGAATAATGAAATATAAAAAACGTTTAAAGTTGAGAATAGTTTTGATCTTTACTAGTATGATTCTATCGCCAAGTTTCTTGAATGTGATCAATCATTTCTCGATACTAATGTTGCAAAAAGTAGTATATTTTTTATTATGGTTAAATGTTTAGTTTTCTTTTATAAGGGTAAATTACATAAAAAATTTTGATCTGTAATTATATACATAATGCTCACTTTACAAATAAACATAATTTACACAAAATTTTTGAATTGAATAAAACACTAATGAATTGCTCCTATGCCCAATATAACTTACACTAAATTGTCCCATATCAATTACACTAGTGTTATCTTTTGAATTTAGAAATAGAATTTATTAAATGTTGGTCGCTCATCATGCAGTGCATTTGAGAAGGGCATGCTTTCAAAGTAAGTATAATTTTACTATAAAAAGAGCATTTTTAATACCGCAATTATATTGCATACTTGATATACATAAATATATACGCTGGTCTCAACAATCCAGGCAAAAATTTCTTTAAAAAAATAAATTTAGTGTTGAGAAATTCGTATTTTTTGATGTTTGATGTTATGTTTATAAAATAATAATTATATATATGTGTGTGTGTGTGTTATTTATTTCTTTCCCCTTTATTTTTACATACTTATCTTAACAATATTTTTTTAAGGTTAAGACTGCTTTCCTGATTCCTACAGCAAAAAAAAACTTTAAAATGCTGGTGGCAATATTTTAAAGAGTGCATCTGATCGAAAAGAAGGTGAATGACGTCAACTGTTCGAAAATTCGATTCTTGGAAATTAGCAAGTGGAAGAAGAAGTTTACAAAGTTGTAATTTATAAAACTCAGCACAATTATATTATTAAAAAATTTAAATGATTTATTATTTTTTTCTTATTCTCAAGAAGTTCTGTGAAAACATAAATTTGAACCTTACGTTTGAGTAAAGCCATGTTAGAACACGTATTTTAGACGTCGAAATAAGAACGTCTAAATTAGGTTAGACGTCATTCGGCGTTTAGTTCTGAACGTCCTAAATTCACGTCTTTTAGACGTCTCAAAACACGTCTTTATTCCGTCCTAAAAAGACGTCATCTGGCGTTGCCATTTAGAAACAGTTCTGGACGTCCTAAAAAGACGTCCTTTCGACGTCATATGGACGTTGCCGTGCCCGCTGGGTTTCAACATGGAAAAAAAAAATATTTATACAGTATAAATCTTTGACGGTTTGTCAAGGAAATTTGACTAAACGGGTGAAAGTTGATTCGTAATACCTAGTAAACAAAGCTGTATCTAAATGGTTCAAACGAATGAGAGTTTATTATGTACCAATTTGTGGCTTGCTGGTAAAATAAAAGGCTTATATTTTGCTCTAGAATTATGTTTCAAAAAAGTTCAAGCTTCGGAAGGATAGCCAGACTAATTTAAGAAAATGAAAACTAATTTAGAGATAATTTGACAAAGACTCTTAAAGATATAAATCGTGTCTTTGACATGAATTTACTAGCTCATAAAAGAAAATCTACAATTACTGACTTTTTTTTTTCAAATTTAAAAGTTTAAAACACATAATGTATATTGCTTTGAGGCCTAAGAATTACTATTTGTTTGTTTGTTTGTTTGATTTCTATTTGTTACTTTGAAAAGAATATTTGAAAATAAGTAAATTTTCTATAACTTGAAAGTCTCTCTAACTCGAACTTTTATTATTCCCCATAAAATTCAAATTAAAGAATTAAATTATATATAATTCGAATTAAATTATATATTCGAATTAAAGAATTAAATTATATATAATTCGAATTAAATTATATATAAGTATAAAAATTATAATAATAAATTATATAAATATATAAAAATATAAAAATTATAAAAACATTTTTTTCAAAAAATTAGTAAAGAATAAATAATATGAAAATAATTTATCAATTATTTTATTAATTTTTTGGTTTATTTCTAATTAAATATTAATAAAATGATATCAAAAATTATTGTGACATTCACTTATCGTGACATTTGCTGCAACTGGCTCCCATCGATAGGCGCCGGCGCTGCGCTGGCAGCATTTTTAGTGGCATGTGCGCAAAAACAAAATAAACAGTCATTAAGAAAGTGGTGATACTGATATTATACGTAATGCATAAAAAAACATTCCTTTATATGAAGAAAAATACAACAAAATTCAAAGTAATACGAATTTTTAATTCGCAGTTTTATACTAAAATTTTACATTTTACAGTACTGAATGTGGAGTATATGTGAGGTATGTTTATAGTTTTTTGGCCGCCTTTTAATTCGGTCGCCTGCGTGCGGTGCCTTTTAATTCGGTCGCCTGTCTTCATGCTTATACTATAAGTATAGATATATCAATAAACATTTGTACAAACATTTACATATAAAACATTTGCATACAAATTAATTTTGATATTAATTTAAGTTTATGCATGCAGTTTTTTATGCAACTCTCTCATGTTATTATGAAACCTTTAGTTTTCTTAATTTCTATATTTTTGGTTTAAAAAATGTATGTCATTAAAACAGAGCTATTTATTAGATTATGATGTGTGTATTATTAGGTAATAATAATAATAATAAAAAAACTATATACATAGATTAACCAAAACATATAATTTTATTGTGGATTTTTTTATTCGTTTTATTATTATATACTTTTAGGTCTTATTATCATATTCTTTTATTTCCCTCTAAATTTTACATACTGACTTAAGTTCTAATCATTGTTTCAGTTGCAGGAATTATCTTGATTTATTTAAAGAGGACAGGCACAATTGTCAATTTCTGAAAAAAGTTCTCTATATGTAGGAATTTCTAAAAAAAAAAATAAAAAGTGCTACTTTAGAAAAAAAGTGGGTGAGGTGGATGGGAGGGGCCAGTGCCTCTTAATCCCCCTTTACCTGGTGTTGTTGATCTTGGTTTTAGATGATTTTATTAAACTGTGTATGAAAAATATTTTATATAAACAGCCCACAATTGTTTACACAATTTATCAGATTTGCGGATTTTCAGCGGTTCGTTGAAAATTTATAAACATTTTTACGATTTAAAAAACTTTATTTTTAAACAGCAATTTTTATATATTATCCAACCCCCCAGAAGTTCTAAATAGCATAAATGGTGTTTATTAATGTATATCTAACTATTTGTGAAAAAAAATCAGACCCTGGCGGTCACTCTGGTCCACAATGAATAGTACTTTTCGTTTTTTCACATTTTGAAAAAATTGTAGTCACAGTTTTAGTAAACCTATGAGTAAATATTTAAGGTTTAATATTTAATATTTAATATTTAATATTTAATATTTAATATTTAAACCTATGAGTAAATATTTAATATAAAAGTTTTAGTAAACCTATGAGTAAATATTTAACCTATGAGTAAATATTTAAATATTAAAGTAAATATTAAGGAAACCAACAAATTACCTAGTTATTTTAAATATATACTAACACTAATAACATGAAAATACATTTCAATAGAATATTAGTGTTATGCCTTAATTAAATATAACTTTATTATGTTTTTTAGTAATTTATATATATATATATATATATATATATATATATATATATATATATATATATATATATATATATATATATATATATATATATATATATATATATATATATATATATATAATGTCTATAAAGCAAGGTTGATAAGAAGTGTAAATAATTTTCTAGATTTCAAATCATAAGTTTTCCAAGGTTTAAAAAACAAACAAAAGTATATATACAACAACCCTCGGAATTAGGGTCGGCATTCAGCAATGTCGACCTATCTACCGACCTGAAAGTGTTTGAGGTTGATAAAAAAATGCCGACCTCATTTTTATGTTTTATGGTCAGACCTTTGTATCAAATAATTTTTGCCGACCTGATGCCGAATTGAATGAGGAATTAGGAAAAATGAGGCCGGCAAATTATTGCCGACCTCATTTTTCCTAATTCCGACGGTTGTATACAATCATGAGAAATCAGTTAGTTATCATTAGAATCATTATTCTAACTATTTCTGAGCTGCTCAAAAAATGTTTTTAACTTAAGATTGTGTCATTCAGCAACATCATGAAGTCATAGTGTAACTGGTTTTCAAACTAAAAAAATGTTGTTTTTCCGGACTGCTGTGGACCACTGATTTGAAGTTAAGTCAGAAATGTAATGCGATCTTTTTTGAGTTTTAGAGTAAATTTACCAATTTCTAGCCACGTTGCATTTGTTTAAAAAAAAAAAAGTTCGCATTCCGTAATATAATCTTAAATGTTATTTTTGTCATTTTAATATTTTATTAAATTTTGTTTCTTTTATTTTACAAAACAATTGTTAAATCTTATTCTTGAAAAACTATAAATTTTAAACGATATGCGATATATTTAAATTTTCTTTTATAATATAAATCAGAGATATATACATTGAAACTATATTTTATTGCCAAACTATATTTTGTCTAGTAATGACGCATTTTTTGGGGCTTAATGATAAGACTAAATCTGTCTTCTTCTAGCCCCGGTCATGTAATTTTTTTTTTTTTATAAGTTACGACTGTAAATTTTTTTTTTATCGGCAAAAAGCGTAAATAAATAAATATGCACAAACAAATTCAGATTCAAATAAAAAACTTATTAATGAACATAACTATAAAAAATTAAAAAAAAAAATTAAGTTAACACGTGTTTAAGTATTAATTTTTTAGATGCTAGCCATTTGAATTTAATTCTGGCCGCTTCTTACCTAATTCTGGCCACCGGTCAGATTTTAGATCGTTTATAAATTACGCAAAAAAAACAAACGAAATCAAGAAGTACAACCAAGAAATCATAACATAAGTAAATTATATTAGAAAGAAATTATAACTTCAATATTCAATTTAAATATAAAAAACAAAATAATAATTAAAAATAGTGAAAATATTTTGTTTTTTCCAGTAAGTTTTGAACTATTTTGAGTCTTTTTTCTTTCTGGTTTTTATTCTTTAAATTAATGTTTTCTTTTTCTATTCTTCTTCTATTAATAAAAAGTAAACAAAAAATTACATTTCACAGCAGTTTTTTTTTAAATGATTTTTTTGGGATAAGTTAAAACATTAGAATATATATATATATATATATATATATATATATATATATATATATATATATATATATATATATATATATATATATATATATATATATATATATATATATATATATATATATATATATATATATATATATGACTTCCTTATTATTTAGTAATAAAATTTTCTTTTATATAGAAATTCATTAAACTATAAAATAATTATTCTTTTAACAGTTTTATCGTGATTTACCTTTTAACAGTTTAATTATAGCATTATTTTACTTCTGGTAACGATCTATTCTATTCAGATCTAAACACAATAAAAAGTAAAGAAAATACTAGACTACGGCAATTTATATTTTATGGAATGATTTTTTTTTTTTTTTTTTTTTTATGTCAATATTTTTAATTCCCATACAAAAAAGTTTTCCGAAGAAATTTGCTGAAAAGATGCAAAAAAATGGTTCGAGTTAATAGTTACTATAATCCATTAGTAATCATTGGTTTGTTTTTTTAAACTGATGCAGGAACTTCTTTCTATTAGCAATATCTGAAAATCTTTTCCGTAGTATTTTTTTAAGTATGTGCATAATTTTAAACTATATTTATATATTACAAATTTTAAACAATTTTTTAACAGAAAAGAGAAGTAAAACGTGGTCTGATTAGAAAATGTTACATTTTCTGAAAGTAAAATAAAAAATTACAAGTTTAAAATAAAAAAAAATTATATTATTATTATTAAAAGTAAACAATCATTAACCAAGAACACGCTAGATCACGCTTGCAAAACCAAGAACACGCTAGCAAAATCAAGAACACGCTAGCAAAATCAAGAACACGCTAGCAAAATCAAGAACACGCTAGCAAAACCAAGAACACGCTAGCAAATAAAAAACCATAAAATATGAACTAACTGCAATATTTTTGTGTGCCGAAGAATTTTGAAGAAGTTTGCGCAATCTCTCAACATCATCTGTGATTAGAATTTCAACTCCTTGTGAAGACAGTGTTTTATATTTAGTTTGAAAAGCTAAATTTTGGTCTTCGGTGTTGTACATACTGTAAGCTGTATAAAATCCTGAATTTATGTCATTGCGGTAATTACTCTTTAAAACTTTTAATGTGTTATTTGGCAATGGTCTCTCTTCGTACACGTTAAGACCGGCAATAAACAACGATGCACCAGCTGCTTTAAATAAAATTCCACTTTCAATCAAAAAATGATAAAAATCTAAAGTGTTGTTTGGAGCTTCAAAGAAGCATTGTTGTAATTCAGGAAACAAACCTAAATCCCAGCTACTTTTTGGAATAAGTGAAAAGTCATTCATAACCAAACTTCCAACGACCAGGTTTTCATTCTCTTTTTTTGCAGCACGAATTTTTCTATAATCAAACGAGATTACAACAACTTTCTCAACTAAATTCATTTCGGTCACTAACTTAGCAACTTTTTGACCAATAATCTCGCTCTGTGAATGATCGTTTCTATCAAAATACTCTGGTTTCATCTACAAAGTAAAATATAAAAAAGTGAGGTTTTTGGAATTTTTTTTTTTTTCGTGATTGAGTATAGCTTAAAATATTATCAATTAAAAAAGTTGTGGAATCTTCTTTTTATTATTTTTTGGTTTACCTCTAAGACATGCAACAAATCTGTATCTTTCATTGCTGTTAAAACATCTTCAAGCAAAGGTATTTTACTTGTGCTTTTGAAACGATACTCTTTCCCGCCTAAAAGTATAATATTTTTTCGATTATACATTTTTATTAAATATAGGGTAGATTTGAGTAATATGAGCACCTAGGTAATATGAGCAACTGGATAATATGAGCGCCCGGGTAATATGGGCAAAGCAAAAGATTTCTATGACGTTAATAATACAAAGCAGGTTGCTTTGTATTATTTGAATTGACTTTATGTAGTGATAATAGAAAGGAGTATGATTGCCATAAATTTATACGCTGTAATTAGCCACTCTTATCTAATTAAAATTTAATTTTTTGTGCTGTTAAAATTATTAATCATTACACAAGAAAGAATTTGTGGAGCGAAATTTTAATGTTGATATAAAGATATTTCTTTTTTCTTGAAGAAAAATATATTAGCTAAAAATCCGTTTTATTTTGTTTTGAAAAAAATGTATAAAAATATTTTGACTTCATTTAGAAGCACCATTTTCGAGTAATATGAGCATGCTCAAATTACCCAATGTTCTTTGTTGAAAATACCTAGTTTAAAGTTTAAAAATTGCTGTGGTTTGAATATTTTTTTGAATAACAGCAAAATATAGTAAAATTTTTTGATAGTTTAAAAATACTAAATATCTTTCTTTAAACTAAATTTAAAAAATTTATATTTTTTTTGTTTAAAATTTTCAATTAATAAAATTAAAAAAATAACGAATTATTATTTTTTTCCTTTTTCTAATGCATAAGAGAAAGTAGTACTGTTTTAATAAAAAGTGGCTTAAAATTTGATCTTTAAATGATAGATTTTGTTAATAACGAATAAGTTCTAATTGTCAGGTTTGTATTTCTTTACTTAATTAATGGGTTTTTTTTTTTAGCTGGTTTAAAGTGCTCATATTACCATTTGGTCTGGGCATAGACATTTAATAGCTGGAGGAAAAACGAAGTCGAAAATGATTTCAAACTCGATAGAGTCTTCGTTGTATAATAGACGATTTCGGAGTTAGCGTAGCCATCTTGGAAAAATATTCTTGGGGGTGCAAGTTGAACTTTGAACTTTCCGTTTTTATGCAAACTTTCATATAAAAGTATGAAAATTTTCATAATTTAAGTTCAAAATAACTCATAGTTTATTAGTTAATTCTTGGTTTAAAAATATTAGCGAAAAATGGTAAACTTGTTGCAAGAGCTTTTGCTGTTATGGAACTTATCCTTGAAATTATATCTTCACAATTTAAAAACAAAAGGAAAGGTGATATTACACCTTTTTTATGGTTTTAAATTTTGTATTTAGTATCTTAAATGGTGCAAACTATACCGTATGAAAACTTTAAATCAAGAATTCACTTTAGTACATACATTTTATTACAGTGAACTGTTTGATCTCATTATAAAATATTAGTTATTAGTTTAAAACTAGTTAATTAAATTGTATGTATTATAATGCCAAGTCAAAGCAGATCTTTAGTTAGTGTCTTTATTAATGACAAAAGATACCCTGACGAAATTATAAAACAGCAATGTTGAAGAAAATTTAATAATATACTTTTATTGCTTTTTTTTAAATAAAAGCATTTAGTAAGTAATATCTAGTATGAAATATAATGCCAATTCATAGCAGATGTGTAGTTGGTGTCTGTAATAATTACAAAAGATACCCTGACAAAATTATAAAACATAGCAATGTTGAAGGAAATTTAGTAATGCAAAGTTAAAAACATGTAAAGAAAGAACAAATGCATGATACATTATGGTAGCACTAGTACAAAAGATTTTGTTGTTCCTAAAAACTTTTTTGTTTGTTTAAATCACTTCCTTGAAGAAAAATCTACAAAAGATAATCCTGATCCAACTTTGTTTTTAAAAATCTCTACTAACACCATAGCAACACCAAAAAAGAGAAAAGTACGTAAAACTTCACGAAACTCAATTATTAATTCTTTAGTTATGAAAGAAATTAATTCAATGTTGACTGTGGTGATTCTGAGTTGAATTTTGTTGTTGCAGATGAAAGAGAAATAGCATCATCTAGTGAATTTCTAGTGTCTGTCCCAATGATGTTCTGCCAGTTGACACGTGAAAATGATGTGCAATTTTTTTACAGGTTTGGTGAGTACAAAAAATTTTCAGGTGTCTTTAATTATCTCAAACAAAGCTTCTCTTATGACGTATTGGGATGGCAGCAACAAAATTTTGAAATTAAGAAAAAGGTCAAGTTCTGTTGAATTAACAGAAGCAATATTATGTCTCCTGATTATGATGTTGATGTTGAATCATCTATCGAATTTGAATTAGTTTCTTTCATAACTAAAACCTTTTTAGAATTAATAATTGAGTTTTGTGGAAAAAGTACTTTTCTCTTTTATGGTGTTGTTATGGTATTAATAGAGATTTTAAATAAAACAAAGTTGGATCAGGATTATCTTTTGTAGATTTTTTTCTCAAGGAAGTGATGTGAACAAACAAAAAAGTTTTTAGGGACAATAAAATCTTTTATACCAGTGCTACCATGATGTATCCATGCATTTCTTCTTTCTTTACATTTTGGTAACTTGTGCATGTCCGGGTATTATTTGTCATTATTACAGACACCAACTATACATTTGCTAAGACTTGACATTATATTACATACTAGATATTACTTAATAAATGTTTTTATCTTAAAAAAAAAAAAAAAAAAGGCAATAAAATATATTAACTAGTTTTAAACTAATAACTATTTTTTTATAATGAGATCAAACAACTCACTGTATAAAATGTATGCACTAAAGTGAATTGTTGATTTAAAGTTTTCATATGGTATAGTCTGTACCATTTAAATTACTAAAATAGAAACTTTATTTTTCAATATAAACTATATGTGTAATTAAATAAAAAAAATGCAAACTTATTTTATATTATAAAATTTAAAACCATAAAAAAAGGTATAATATCACCTTTTTTTTTGGTTTTAAATTGTGAAGATATAATTTCAAGAATAAGTTTCACAGCAGCAAAAGCTCTTGCAACAAGTTTTACATTTTTTCCTTATAATTATAAACCAAGAATTAACTAATAATCTATGAGTTATTTTGAACTTAAATTAAGAAAGTTTTCATACTTTTATATGACATTTTGCATAAAAACGGAAAGTTCAAAGTTCAACTTGCACCCCCAAGAATATTTTTCCAAGATTGCTACGCTAACTCCGAAATCGTCTATTATTCCAGTGGTAAGTCATAATGGCGCTTTTGCGAAAGAATGAAAAATTTTGAAATGTAATTTGTAAGCTTTGAAAGCTGTAATCAAAGTGAACTAATTTTTATTAGATAGACTTTTAACAACTAGTCGATCAATTAAGAAGTTAATTACAGCAAAAAATCACGATTAAAGTGAAGTAATTGTTTCTTGCTCACCTCAATTATCGGTATAAATATCAAAGTTTTAGACAAATTTTACTGCCTGTTTAAAATTTATTTTTTGCTTGCCTGTTCAGCTCTAGGTTTGTTACATTCTTTAAGAATGCGCTTTCAGCCAGGCACTTATTAAATCCCTCCAGGCTTTTATTTTATGTTGTAGTATTTTCGCTGTATTTAATAGCAAATTGTTAATATTCTAAATAAAGAGATATAAAATACTTTTTTGTAAATTTGGCAAAAATACTACTAATTCTTATCTAGACATTTATTAATTTAATACTAATCCAGAAATTAATTATTAATCGTTCAAAAAGGACAACAACAAAAAACAACAACAAACTGACTTAAAATATTGTTTACGAATTATTTAAACTTCCATCTTTTATTTGCAATGCTCCAATTGTTTATGACGTTTGAAACAATATCATTGGATAATTTTTGTTAAAGTGGAATGTGATTAGTTAACTTTAAATTATGATAATTACGCAGTGTTTAATAGAAAATTATGTTACTACTAAGATTGTTTTTGAGAAATGATGTATTCTAACTTCGTTCTCCGTCTAGTCTATTATAACTCCTTGGTGTGGGTAATGTGAGGATATTCACTACTGTGCATTTAAGAAAAAAATTCGGGTGCCCAAATACCTGAATTGATCATAATGCATGATCCTTAAAAATGTTTATTCGCAAAAATTTAGTATCTAGCAATTTTCGCTTTAAAAATGGTGTTCATAATAAATATCTAATCTCTCTAATCCAAAAAATAATTTTGTTTATAAATGTATATTTTATTTAGAAAATAATAAACTTTAGCGTTTAAAATGATTACCTCTGATAACATTATCTGTGAGGTTAAGTTGTAATAACTCATCGTATGTGCAATCTGATACATTTTTATTGACACCAGCTAGGTCCTAAAACAACTCTAAGGCATTTTTCACTGAAATCGAAATATATATATATATATATATATATATATATATATATATATATATATATATATATATATATATATATATATATATATATATATATATATATATATATATATATGATACTTTGCTATATGTATAGTATCGTATACATATTTGATACTAAGTTAATTTTGTATATATAAACCTTACCAGATCTGTAAATATTGAAAGATCAAAGTTTATAATTTTTTTAACTTCCAAATGATTTAACTATAAACAAAATAAGTTAATTAAAAACTCACTAAAGTATTTTCGTAGTGGAAAACTATAAGCTTTTTATCTTTAGTTAAAAATATATCCAACTCGTATCCGTCTGCTTTAATATCAACCGTACTTTTTATTCCTTCCAATGTATTTTCCAGATAAACTTTTGGTTGACCGCGATGCCCAATATAAATCGGCTTGTTTTTTTTGTGATAAAGGTGGTTATCAGGAATTTTTGAAAGCAAACGTTTTGGACAACTCTCCGGAATTTGACCTTTAAGTATTAAATTTTAGCAATAAATAGAAATAAAATTCGAAACTTTCAAGCGTGTTATCAAACTCACAACTTAAGGTGGTACTACCCTACATTTTTTATTTTTCAAAATCTGATATTTTTCTTAAAATGATAAACATTTTTAAAATAGTAGTTTAAAAACTGAATATGATAGTAGTTAAAAAACTGAATATAAAAAAGATCATTTTTTTACTTATTTGTCACAAAAAAATGCTGAGTCAGCAAATAAAAGCAAAAAATAAAGCAAATAAAAGCAAATGCAGTCACAAGAACATAAATAACTTGAGTAATATTTAAGAATAAAGCTTTAAATCTTACAAACATATAGCTAAATGGTTGGTAGAGGGCCCTTAGTAGAATTTTTTAAAAATATAGAGCCAATGTAAAATGGCAGATATTAACCTGTAAAAATCATAAAAAATGGTCCGTTAGGTATGTAAAATTTTATATTCTGGTCAAAATAAACAATATTTTTTGATATTTTAACTACCAACCCTTTCTACAACATCAATGAACAAACTTTGAAAATTTCAAAGAAAAAGAGTAAATAGTTTCTGAGATATCAATGTTCTAGTTTTAAAAAATTATTTTGAGAAAAATAGCTTTTAAAATAAAAAATGTCATAAACTAAAAAAATCTAAAGAAATCATAAATTAAAAAACATCTAAATAGCCACAAAAATATGATTAACCACCTTTAATATTTTGTTCTGTGTCAAAAAAACCTTTTTATAATACCAATGAAAAAATTGTGAAAATAGGGCAAACATATAAATAGACATGGTTGCTAAGGCCGTTGTTAGGGTTTCGAAAGTTACCTTTTTGCATTTAAATACTAATTTAAGTACTTTATATTGATTTTTAAAAGGAAAAAAAATTATAATCGTGATCCAGGATGTTCAAACTGTTAAAGTTAAAAATTTTTTTTTTGTAAAAAGTATGAAAGTTGTTATTAAGAAATCGTAAAATGTAATTGAGAAACAAAATATATAATTTGGAGTTCATAAATTGTAATTAGCTCCGTGAAAGTTTTTCCAAACGAACCAAAAAACTTTTTTTTTTTTAATAAACATCCTATAGTGATTGTGAAAAGTCGTTTTTGTTACAAAAGTTTCTTTCGTGTTTTCTTTCTGTATATATTCCTTCCTTGATATAAAGTACTCATTGCATCTTCCAATGTAAAAGAATGAAAAAAACAGAATATAACTAGTTCAACAAAGACACAAATAACAGTTGCGTTCAAAACTTCATTAAAAAATTTTTTAATACTTCATTTTTAAATAAATTAAGTTTAAGACTTTAAGAAGTAAACTTACACTTTGTGCAGGTTATGGTACTGGTAAGCTCTTATAATGTGGGACAAGTACTGTAGATGATGGTTTGTCTGGATATTGAAGAGCTTTCCTTACTTTGGCTTTTTTACACTTTTTAATATAAATCATAAAAAAGTAGCAGTCATTGGGATGGATAATCGGCTCTCTCCATACTCTGCATTTATGATTTTAGAGATATCTCAATTTAAAGTTGACCGGATTTTTCCGCGTCCTCCCGATAACATTTAATAATAGTATTATTGAATATTTATATTAATATTATGGAATTTTTATAATAGTATTATGGAAATATTGATAACACGAAAATATGCAAGTTCATTTTTTGGACGTCCTTCTTATTTTTTGTTACTCCATCTGTCTTACTCAGAACTCCTTTAACTATAGTCCAAAAATCTTCAATCTTGCGCTTTTCAGAACGATTTGGAGGATTTGAATCTTTAGAAAAATTTTTCACATTATTATCTTTGCTAAAGAAAAGCAACCTTAGCAGAAGCTAATTTAGCAATCGATTGTATATATGGTTTCCATGAAAGGTCAGTAGTAAGCGATAATCCAAGAAGACGTAAAGAGGAGGACTCAGTAAGAGGATTGCCATTCAATAATATAGGAATATTGACCATATTACGGTATTTGTTTGCAGTAAGCAACTGTTTTAAGAATATATATTATTTGTTTACAAAAATAATTGTTTTAAATTTATATTAATTAAATTGTTAAAATTTTAAAAGTTTATTATAAATTTTAGGTTTTATTAGTATATTCTTATTTTTTATTTTAAAAGAGATTGTATTCATTATGTAAATGTAATTTAGTGTATTTGTTTTTTATCGTAATGTATCTTTTAAAGCAATTTTTATGATTTAAATAAAGCCTTACAAAAATAATTGCGTTTTCAATGAAGTTTTAATCGTTAAAGATAATAAAACTAATTATGTAACAAACCTATAAGAAGTTTCTGGTTACTAAACACAAACAACGCATACAAAGTAACTCGCGGATGAACAAGCATCGCGCCTGAGGTCACGACAGAACACAAATATATATAGCAAATAATTAGATATAAAGAAAAGTTTCTAGATATTGGTTTCCTAACTCTAATTATTTTTGCTCAAGTTGCCATTCTTAAAACTCGTTATACTTTTTTCTGCTTTAAATACTAATTAAAATTAAAAAGCCCTCTCACTAAACATCATCAGCGATATTGTGAAGCAGTTTCGCTTCCTGGTCATTAAGTATTTTTAACCTTTTTAGTTGATTTCCATCTTGTTAATTT
Source organism: Hydra vulgaris (assembly GCF_022113875.1). Taxonomy (NCBI): domain Eukaryota; kingdom Metazoa; phylum Cnidaria; class Hydrozoa; order Anthoathecata; family Hydridae; genus Hydra; species Hydra vulgaris. The sequence goes on along the minus strand of NC_061157.1, from coordinate 14,639,826 downwards.
AATTCCTACGTAATTCAATCATTTAATTATTTCATTTGTTTATCTTACTAAGAAGAATCGCTTCAAATATGTTAAACTTTTCAAACTACGCGAAACATAATATAGGTATTAAAAAAATTAACTTTTTTATTTTTAAAATAATTTAGCTTAAGTAAAACAAAAACTTGCAAACTTAGATAAATAAAGAATATTTGTTTCCCTTTTAAACAATCGTAAGTTGTTACTTTATATAAAAAACATTGCTTAATTTTATAAAAAAAGTTATAAAAGAGCGATATTTCGAAAATATTTGTTTTAAATGTAATTTATTTACCTTCAAGTTTTTTCGCGTTTAAGGTGGTAGGCCTATGAAAAACTTTTTTTAAGCATCAAAATAAAATTTACAATAAAACTAAGCATTTATTACCAATAATTATGAGACTAAACATAAAATCAAAAAAATATATAAAAAAGTGCCTCGCTTGCCTCAAAAATTTATTAAAAAGTGTGAAAAAAACGAAAACTTTAAAACACTATTTCTCAAAAGTGACAATAGATCAAAACTCCAAATTTGGTATGGTAGTTCTATATATGTATAAAATTCATTTGTCATAGGATTTTTTAATCTGCCTTCCTGGTTCAGATTATATTGACTTTTAAACTTGAATATATATTTTTATGAAAAAACTTTGACAGATAAAACCACATTGTAGCGCCCCAAAAAAAGAAAATTTAAAAATCTTATGACAAATGAATTCTACATGTATGAAGAACATATCCTGAAAATTTCAGCTTAACTGCTTAATTTAAACTGGAGATATCATGTTTTGAAATTTTAAAAAAAACTAAAAATCTCAAAATGAGAAAAATCAAATCAAAAACTAAAAATCAAAATTTATGTCTATAAACACTTCTTAAAAGCTACCAGAGCTATATGAATCTGTTTTTTCAGTATCTAAGTATCCCTTATAAAGAGATCTAAGTTTTTTTCTTTGCTTTTTGCATATTGAAGTTGATTTACGACGGTTGTTTACAATTCGTTTTTGGTCCTTTAAAACCAGTTTTGGAATAGTCACTGATCCTAACAATCCAAAGTAACTTAAAACAGATTTTACCCCATCTCCACCATCATTATAATGAACTATTGCAGAGTTTATACAAAGTTCAAATGTTCTTCTATTTACAAAAATATTTTTAGGACAACGAGTCCATAAAATTGAATGAAATGCTTCATTTGAATTTTGCGTTTGGCCATGTACACATTTTCTTAGCAAATCGTCATCAGATAAATCTTTAAAAATAGGTTTTATTATATTATGAATAAAGATAGGTAAGTTAATTTTGTTAGTGTGTGTATTTGTACCTTTAAGTTTGTCTAGTTGCCACTTGCACCAGGAATATTCATCCCTAGGACACATAGAATGACGAATGTTATTATCACTGAAATTTGTGCTATGCCACAAAACTGCTCCCACTGCTTTTTTCATTGCATAAATGTTGTCAGTGTTGTTTCTAATTGCAATACCATAATAATTCAGCATTGAGTTAATTGCACTATTAGTCAAATTTCCTTTTCCATGTAGGGGTTTCTCTGTTCTTTTATACTTCTGTACGATATTTCGCAAGCGTGTACCAAGTCGCTTCTGCACATGCCCAATGCACTCCAATTTTATTGGTTGAAAATTATAATTTTTATATGGATTAGATTCTTTAACTTCTTTAAAAGATGAAGTATCACCATCCCCTAGGTATTCATGATAAATCAAATTGTACTTTTTAACTGATCGAGAAAAGATTTCCAATGCGCCAGCCGCCTCCATTGCACCAGATGACTTTGTATGGTTAATGTGACATATGTGATCTGCTTTCCATCTGTTGTAGGCTGGTGATCCTCTATGTTTTTTCCACATTGAACAACCTTTACAATGCTTAGAAAAAGCTTTAGTATCTATAATTTTGTTGTTGATGACAGCAGTTACAACACCATTTAGTGATGTAAAGCCCCGCTTTTGCCAAGAGCCATCAATTGTTACTCTTTGTTTTGTTGGAATACCTAATGTTTTGTCTTGAGCTTCTTCAGCTGCTTTTTTCATACTATTAAAAGCAGCTTTCTCATATGCTGTATAAATTTCATTGTCATTAAGGTTAGAGAATGGTGTTTTAGATAAAGAACACATGTTCATGCATTGAGAAAATGTTTCCATTGCAGTAAAACCTTTACCGATTTCACGAAAACCAATTACTGTCCTTGCATTTGCTTCAAAGATTTTAGGACCTTGACCATGGTTTTGTGTATTACATTCTTTTGATGTATAAACAGATTTATTTTTTTATGGCCACATTCAGGACATACTAACAAAGGTTGAAATACACTTTTGAGTACAGAGAAATTTACGAATAAAAAGTAATCATCTTCTTGTTTTATTACTTCACTGATTGTATTGAGATTAGTTTGATTCATAATTAGACTCTTTTTACTTATGCTAGATGTAACTTTTTCTGATGAAATATTTGAAAGACATTTTTTTGAGTATTTATTTACAGGAGGCTTCTTCTTTCTTTTTCGTGAAAAATTTTGCTTACTGCTTTTGCCAGAAGACATTTATTACGATTATACACAAGTACAAATTGATTGATTTAAATTAAGAGTTGAAAAATTCATAAATAATGATTTTATACCACAGCTAATATAAACAGTTTAATATGGCAATTATTATAAGAAAATGTAACTTTAAAGCATGACTAAAAACACCGCAGATCTATATTATATTGGAAAAAGAAGCTTCACAAGATTTGTCATTTTGGCCATCTAATTTGGGTAAAATAAGGTCTTAATTTTTCGTTGCTATGACGTTGCTAAGGTAAACAAAAAACTAGCTAACAAAATATGTTATTTAAAACACTTTTAATTTAATCAAACCTAAACAAGTCATATATCAGCAGATAGAGGATAAATTTTTACATAAATTTAATATATTTCCTTTTTTTTCAATTTTTGATCAAAAATCTCTAATTTTCATAGGCCTACCACCTTAAAGATATTTTATTTGCCTATTCTTTTTTTTTTCTTTTGTAATTGTCTCCATCGGTCCAATTATTCTTTTTTTTTTTTTGCTTTTTAAAATGTTCTCAAAACGACTAAAAAATCTGGCCAGCTTTTCGCAACTAAATATTATTTACGTGGTCAGCAATCGAGAGCGATCGCTCCCGCTTCCCGACCAAGCCTGCGTCAAATATATTTAAATTGATCATCGAGAGATTTATCTTTGTTCTTATAGTAAAATTGTTGACCAGAAAGTAGTGAAAAATCCGCCTTGTAATATATTTGTCGTCTGCAATTATGCACATTCTTTTATCCGACATTATTATAACCAACTTCTTTGCGCATCGAATTCCTTTAACTATACCATTTATGCTTCTCTTAGGTGCATTTTTCTTATGAAATGCTTTAATTCCAGCATTTTAAAGTAGTTTTTTTTATATAAGAATTCGAAGTCTTGAATATTCTTGCTAGATCTTGCTGCGACTGTTTCGGATTTCTTACTATTGAACTGAGAATCGAATTTACCTTTTTGGATTTATGGAAATTTTTTTTCTTCTTTCCTAGGTTTTTTTTGAAGCTTTGAATAGTCTTGAACTTATTTACGATATCTATGACTGTAGATTTTGGGACATTTGTACATTTAGCAATCAAGCGATATGAAGTCGATGGATTTTTTGAAAAAAAATTCTTTATTTTTTTACTCACCTCAATTTGTTCTGAAACATTTTGAAAATCTTTGATTTGTAAACAAAAGTTTATCAACACAATTAAAGATAAGGAAGTAACGTTTAATTAAAAAAAAATAATAATAATAAACAAAAGAAATAAAAAGCATTTGAGGTTTTAGAGAAATCTGAATTTAAAGTTGACCGAATTTTTCTGTGTCCGATAATTGAGCAAATTGTTAGATTTATTGTTAAAAAGTTCACTGTACCTCGAGAATCGAAAGTGCATGCTGCGTTGTAATAATTTAAGTTTGTCTACTTTGTAAAGTCAACTTGGTTTAGAAAAAATTAGAAATTTATAAGATTTTATATCCTTGATATCTTTGAATCAAACTGCTTTGTGTATTATTTCACAATATGCTTTGTCTATTATTTAAAATATGCTTAAAAATATTTTTTAGCTCGGTATCATAAAAGAAACGTTACCTTGGCAATTTCTTTTTTTTTTAAGTTTTATCAAACAAATATTCTTATATATTTATATATAATATAATACAAAATATCATTAATCAGGAAAAAAAGTTTCAAGTTCAAAAAATCTTACTAGTAGAAGAATAAAGATTTAAAAAACCAATAAGTAAAAGTATCACAAACATGATTTTTATCATCACAATATTTGACTTTTTTGTAAATTGGAGTTTGTTCCTTATGATTTATTCTGAAAATAACTCAAAACAACTTTACCACACGAAAATACAAACATCATTTAACACTTTTGGTAAACATTTATTAACTTAGCTAAATCGTAAGTTTTTTATTTTATTATACTGTTATTTTATTTTATTATAATGTTATATTATTTTATTATACTGTTGTTTATTTTGTCTGGCTTTAACCTAATATTTTTTTAAATATGAGTTATTTAAAAAAAAAAAAAAATTTTTGTGTTATTATTAACACAAAAATTATTGCGAAAAAAAACTGTTAGTAATACAATGAATGCGAAAAAAAACTGTTAGTAATGCAATGCAAATGAAACAATTATATTTTCATTATTGTATCAATAATCATTCTTTCCTTGCATGACTTTTCGGTTTATAAGTGGAAGATTTGTAATAAAACTAAAATAAAAAATTCATATACTTATCATTTGGTCACGTAATCGGGGGAAGATGGCTAAATATATATTTTTGACCCCAATTATAATAAATTTTAAAAAACTACAAACTAAGTGATCTAAAGTATTGAAAAATAAACACGCGTCGCAAAAATGCTAAATAAACAATAACTCTAACCATAACTATTATTTTAACGTAAAAAAACTTATAAAATCGTGTTTACAATATTCAGAAAAACCAATTGATTTTTTAAAATACAAACTCTAAAGACAACTTACTCTTATTTGATTTTTTTATGATTTTAAGATAAAAAATCAAATAAAAAAAAATAGTAAACAAGCCTTAAAAGCAATTACTGTTTTTATCCGTAAACAAGAAAAAGAGTTATGTCTAAGTTATGTCGATATTTTTTAGCGTGTGCCGAAGATCACTTCTGCAACTAGAGCAATCAGGTTCATCCGGACCACTGTTAATAGATTTTTCCGAAAAATAAAAAAAAACTAAAAGTATAAATGAAAATATGTGCCTCCATTAATTATTTTCTTTTATAATGAGACTGTTCATCTCGTTTTTGGGGAGAAATGGAAATTGAAGCATAGTTATATAATAAATGCTATATTACACATACAGGCCTTGCGATAAAGCGTCGGGCGATGTGAATTTTACGTCGTCCAAGAGCGATTTTGCGTGTAGCTAGGGCTATTTGCGTCGAGCAAAAAATTTTTTGTTTGAGTATATTTAAAGATATTTTTGAGCGGAATTTTAATGAAGTAATTTACGAATATTTTAACATTTAATAAAGTATTTTAAAAACCGCACGCAGTTGAAAAAGTTTGAATTTAAAAAAATTAAATATGCTCATTATTTACAAGTAGAAAAAAATCAAAAATTAAAAAAAAAGTTTAAATCTTTTAAGCTAACATTTAATTAAAATTGAACAAAAATACTTTCTTTAAGTTTTAGATTTTAAACTTAAATAATTATTTTACGGGGGTTTGTTAGGATTTAAAATTATTCCATAGATTTAAAAATATTTATTAACTGTTAGACGTATTTAAAGTATTTAAAAGTAATTTCGAGGAAACATTTTAAAAATTGGTGAGGGCATATAAAAAAATAAAAAAGGATTAATATTAAAACGTATTCTACTTGATTCAAAAAAAAAGTACAGTTATTAAAATTTTTGTAAAAAGTAACTCAAAAAAATTACTTAAATATTAACGATCGCTTTTATGTTAAAGTTACCGAAACTCAACGAAGCGTGCTCAAGAACAGCTGCTGAAAAATGCTTGGTGTTAGATACAGTGAAAATTCACTGTACTTAAGGTAGCGTTTTTCGCTAAATACAGTGAAAATTCACTGTACCTAAGAAAGCGCTATTCGCTAAATACAGTGAAAATTCACTGTACCTAAATAAGTGTTTTCGCTAAATACAGTGAAAATTCACTGTACCTAAGGAAACGTTTTTCGCTAAATACAGTGAAAATTCACTGTACAGTGAAAATTCACCGTATTTATCAGAAAAGCTTTTAAGTTACAGTGAAAATTAGTTTAAAAAGTTACAGTACAGTGAAAATTAGTTTAAAAAGTTACGTACAGTGAAAATTCACGAGGAAACTGTTAAAATAATAAAAATGTTGTTATTTTGAAAGGGAAAAGCATAATGCTCATTGAAATGTATTAGCTAAGTAACATAAAAAACCCAGGCGAGGCGTTGTTAATAGAGTGGAAGTAATTAAGGAATATATCTCAGAAAATAAATTGTCATATATATTTTTTTACCGTATATATATTAATTTTATTGCAGGAGTCCATTAAATACTTATTAATAAAATTTTATTTATAAGTTCGCACTTATGATGATGCACACTCATGGCAGTGTTTGCAATATTTTTGGCGCACTTAATCCACTTGCACTTATGCCATTCTATGCAACTGCATCGCACTTATACCAGTTCGCACTTAAGCTGATGTCTATAAGTTCTTATGGTGCACTTATACTGATTTGCGCCTATGCCAGTTCGCAGTAATGACAGGTTTTGCAACTTCTTTGGTCTTAAGATAAAAATCAAATTCAGCTTTAAACCAATTACTAAGAAAAATCTTTTAGTGATAAATTAGAAGTTGTGAGTTCCAGTAATGAAACAAGTAATAGTCATTTTTAAAGATAGACAACAGCGGGAAATTAAGTCAAGCTATCTAGCAACACTAAAACACGACAACACATTGATTACTTACAATAATAACACATAGCATCAGATATTTAACTTATAATAAATATAATCATTTAATAAAGTTAATATTTGTTTGTGGTCAAATAATATTTTATGATTATAGATGTTGTAAATATTAATTAACCATTGTTATTTTTTTTTTCCCTGTTTATGTATATAATATTAATTTATTCTTTTAAAATATTGATTTATTTTTATTATAATTTAAACCATTTTTGTTGCTATTGGTTTTGATAATTTATAACTATTATCTTTATAATTTTTATTTGTATCACTAATATTATTTAATATGATTATCGTTAGGTTTTTACTTTATATTAGTTTTAAAGTAATTGTAAGTATCCTTGACTGTAAGACCTTGTTCAGAAATATATATGATTGATACAATATAAATAGTGGATAAATAAGTATTATAAGTTTTAGCAAACATATAACATATATAAACATATAACATAAATAGCTACCACAAAAACGGTGTCAGCTACAGTTCCATTAATGCTTTTTTTAACAATAAACCGTCATTACAGAAAAACAGGAAGTGTTTCAAAATTAAGTCTTGAAAAAAGTTAAAAAAATTTTCCTTTTTTTATGCATACAAAAAGGGAGAAGACACCACTTATAAAACATAGATCGTCCAGGTCATAATTTAAAAATTCTGAAATTTCTTTGCGTACAATATGCATAATATTTTTTCTCATATTTTTCTCTTAATTTTTGCCTTCAGCTGAGTTAATTTTATCATTTTTTTGTATGAGTGATGACTAAAAAACTCCAAACATTTACACAAATGCATACTTAAACTTGTATGCATTGAAATAATTGAGGATATCCGGAAAAAAGTCTTGAAAAATACCTGGAATACCGGGAACATCCGAAAAAAAATAATCCATGTATAAAAACTACAAAATCAATTTACCTGCTTTTTTTGATACTGCTGCTGCTGCTGATGTAGCAGTCGTTGTTTGGGTTATTGAAAAACATCGTGTGGTTTTAAGTAATCAATTTAAATTGAAGATGATATAACTTCTGTTTTTCTAATTAGTTTCTAGTTTTCAATTCATAGATTTTTATGGTTTCCAATATTTTCAACATAATGCAATGTTGAATATTGGGAACAATAAAGATATAAGAAACTTTGAGTCTTGTACATCTTAAAGTTGTGATACAGAATGCAACTTTTTGTTCGCTATCAGACTAATTCATAGACTCATTCATAACTAAATTAAAAACAATGGTTGATTTTACAATTAATTAAAGTAAAATATTTTGTAAAGATGTAAACAAAGAGATTAAATAAAAGGAGTAAAGCCTACGTGTCTGAATCTCTCTTCAACTAATCTAAAACGAATTAAGCAAATGAAACAGCACAAAATCAAATAACTATGCATAAATTCCATAACTTACAAAAATTACCTTCCACACTAGTGTTTAAATGAAAAAAGGCGAACATAAAGATAAAATACAAATGAACTTCCCTTAAAAAGTCATATTCAAAAAATTATTATCAACAACAACAAAACAAAACTTTTATGAAAATAAACAGGTACTTACTTTAACAGTGTCAACAACAAAGGATAATCTAATTCTCCAGCTCTACCTCATGGGTCTCATCTTATAACTCCCAAGAATAAACTATATGCAAATAACTTTTCCTCTATTTCATTCCTTGATTATAATATATTATACAACTATAATGACTATAAAAAACTCCTCCTGTCTTACCAGAGAAACAGGTTAACCTTTTGTTAGACTTAAAAACATTGATAAAAATAATAATCTTTGAAACATTGCTAAAAATAATAGTTACACATTATTTCACTTAATAATAGTTACACTTATTTTCATGATGTATTTTCAAAGTAAACTAATTAATAAAAATTAACAAGAAATCATGCTGTAACATAAACTTCGTGTTGACTTTATGAAAAGGTATAAAATTAAAATAAAGCTGCACAGTTAAAATATCACTTTACACAACAAAATTAAAAAGTTCTAGAATGCAATATGAAAAACAAATGAACGTTATCAAAGTTAAGCACTGAAAGTATCTTTATAAAATTTCTGAAACAAATTAAAAAAGAAAAATGCCTAACAACATGTCTAACACTTTTTTTCTAACTTTATTTTGATGCAGGAAGCATTTTTGTCATTTTTTTATCTTAGATATAAACTATGATTATTATTATGACATTAGATTATAGATTATATGATACATTATATTATAATACATCATACAATGCATAACATAATGCTTAAAAAATGTATTATGACTAATCAAAGCTCAAATAATGAGTTTTGATTAGTCATGAGCTGCAACTCTCACTTTCCGCCAAAACCTGATGCTCTACCAAATAGCAGAAAAATATCTAATTAAAAAAGCTGATATTTTCTTCAAATACCTCTAATTCTAACCTGGAATTACTAACTTTTAATTAAAAATCAAAAATCTACAAAATTCAGCAATTTGAAAATTCCAAAATCTGATTTAAATAATGGTTTTCAAAAAAACAAAAATAATAATGAAATTTAATTTTTTCAAAGCTCAGCAATAACAAATATCAAAAACAATTAAATGTAGCTTGCAATAAAAAATATTTAGAGATTAGCAAAAATCATTTCTCCATATAACAATTTTCAAGTGTAAGCTTAAAAAAGACTAAACTAAGAAACGCTAGAAAGTAGCATGGGCTATTTCAAAAGTAGTATAAAGGGCTATTTCAAAAATAGTATTTTTAACTATCAGGTTCTTGAATTTTGCAAAAAAGGGACACTAGCTAAAGAAACACAAAGCTAATTGCCAATTAAAAGCTATTTTAAATGTTTTTTATAATATATTAATTTATATTATAATATATTAAATAAATAAAAATAAATATGGAGTATGCTCTTTATAAATATTATAATATACTAACCGTTTCTATAAATAATAAATAATAAATATTTTAATATTTATTTATGTCGCTAAATAAATAGATATTAAAAACTTTTAAAAATATTTTATATTAGGATATGAACCTAAATTCCACTATTTCCTTACTTTACATTGAGCACAGAACCAATATCCTTTAGGTTTGCAAGATATTTGTAGACAAACATAATGCAACCAGTCTAAACAATGATCACACTGAAGCCATTTTTGGTTTTTTCCAGCTGCCTTAGACTGCCCGCATACTTGACACGGCCATTTTTCAATCCTCACATCTTCACACTGTTTGATGACTTCAGCCCATGCATCCTCTACAAAATATTGCTTAATGTCATCAAGACTTGCTCTAGGGTCAGCAATCTTATTCAATAACTGCTTTAAAAACTGGCAGGTGGTAATTTTAGCACTCTCGTGTAAAACCTGCAGGGCAACTGTTCTTTCTACAAACCAACAGAGACGGATATGATCTTTTTCGAAACTACCTAATTTTTCAAACGCTTTTATAGCTTTGTCAAAAAGTCTCTGTTTGTTTTTACCTACACGACCAGGTGGCTTCCGCTGGGGTTGCCTTAAAACTAAATTTATATGTGGCTCTTGAGAGACTACTTCACATATTTCTTTATTTATGTATTCAAGTGGGGTAATCATAGGATCTGCACTTGAAGGTGATTTAACTTCTAAAATTTCTTTTGATGATAGATCTTTTGTAGATGTAAAATCTTCTAGACAAGGATCACTTTGATCTACTGTAGATGTAAAACCTCCTAGACAAGGATCACTGTGATCTTCTGCAGGTGTAAAAACTTCTAGACAAGGATCACTTTGAAACTAAAATAAACAAAACATTTTTCTAATGCAGTTCTTTAATGATTTGAAAACTGAAAGCATCTAAAATCCATTGACATACCATCAGTTCCCATTCACCAGAAATGCATTGTTGATTAATAGATTCTAACCAGGTTATTGCAAGTTCAAATTTTTTGGGTGGCATTTCAGCGAGCCTAGAGGCTATTGGTTGAAGGTAACTCATTGCTGTAGTAAATCTTTGTTTGGGAGTGGCACAACAGAGAGGTAATAATTCTATATTTGAGGTAATATGTGATGGCGCTTGGTCAAAACTTACCTGGTTTGCTACAGTATTGCATAAAATCCACCTAAATAAATTTATGTCAATGTAAATAATTTCTGTTATCCTAGTGTAAAGTAGGTTAAAAAATGTATCTAAAATTTTTATTTCAGTGTACACAAAAAAGAATTCTTCTAGCCAATTAAATAAAAGTAATTATTTCATTTATTGAACTATAACAGACAATCAATTTAGCATTAAAAAATGCAAATAGGGGATCATTGATACATCATTTGTTTTGCTTTTTAGATTACCTGAATGGCATGGTAACTTTTTAAAGTAACTTTTTCTAGAATAAACAATGACTCAGAACATTTAATAAGTAATAAATTGTGTGCAACATTACAATACATGTTTTGACTACTAAATTGTAAATTGATTATTATTCAAATAAATTTTAATTAAGCAATCTATAACATAAGTGGAATGAAATTTAAATAAGGTCATGAAGTTATACAATATTACGAACCTTTATTATTATTAATTAGTAGAAAACCCGAAGTTACCTTTTATGAATCAACTGTAGATCATTAACAGTTACATTCTTCGTTCTTAGAGCAAAAAGAACATGTGCACACGGCACGCAAAACCCTGATGCAGCATCACAGATGCAAACCCAGTCTATTATGTTATAAAAAGTTGATTGCCAATCGATTATTTGTAATGAATCTCTGTCCTAAAACACCATAAAATAAGTAATGATTGACTAGCAAATCTTATTGGAAAACAAAAAATAATAAAAAATGGAGTACATTTAATAAAAATTATTAACCTCATATAAACTAAAATCAGACTTAACACTTTTATCATATTGTTCCATGAGGTGACGAAGAATAAAAGAAGAAACATGACATGAATAAAACTTTAGTGGCTCTGGAAGTTTATTATTAATTTTTAGTTGTTGGTCAAAGTCTGCATGTTTAGATTTTTCTATTTGCACTCTATTAACCTTAAGAATTTTATCTATAAGATTTCCCGGTGACATGCGTGACAAAAGGCCGACATCTTTAAGTGTTCTATGATATCTAATCAGAACAATAATTAATTATTATAAAATTATTGTAAAATAATTCATAAAAAAATTTATGAATTATTTTACAATAACTTATTCGATCTAAAACTTTTTCCATTACAAGACTTTTCTATTGAAAATAATGAAGTCATCTTAAAATAAGCACCTTTCAAGTCTGTTATTAGTATGATTGTCTAAATGCATCAGACCTTTTCTATAGTGACCCATAAACATTTCTGGTATGGTCAGCCAGTTTTCTTGAAGATACACATAGAACGTAGGGAAATTTTTTTAAATATTTAACAAAGCTTCAGCGCATGTTGCCTGATTACCGTACATTAATTTCTGAGTAGCCTAATGAAACATTTAAATAGTTAAGTGAGAGCATAGTTGCATTTTTACAATAGTTTTATTCATAAATTTTCCAATTGTTAGTAAGATAAACAATAAAAATAACTAAAAAATAATATTATAATTGTAAACCTTGAATAATAATTCCTGATCGTCAGCAGTAAGTCTACCCTTTTTAATTTGATAAATAAAAGCTTTAGCTACATGAAAGCGACAGAGAAATATTTTATTTCCTGGAAAAACAGACTGTAGTCCAGATATTTCTGCTTGAGCTTTATCAACCATGAATATCGACTTTTGAAAAGTTTCAATCCCAGCCCATTCCTTAGCCTGTGTCATTAGCAGCTGTAGATGTGACTGGTCTTCACGATAAACTAAAGACTGCACTACAGGTCGCCCCATGCCATTTTGATCCACAATAGCCATTGTGTATAATGGCATAGAAAAGTTGTTAATCTGGATATTATTAGGAAATTTATTAATAGCAATTCATTATTTTTAAAAATACCTATTTTTTTAAATAGAAGTTATACCCTCAAAAAAAATCTTACGCCACACACTTAGCCAATGTTAAGACAAACCTTATAGGTACCATCAAGCATGATACACTCAGGATACTTTTTCAACAAATTTATTTGTTCAGTAGTTGTCCATGTTATACACTCTACTTTTCTATCAAGATTGGCATCAATATGGGATATGACGTTTGGTAATTCAAGAACCTTTATAACTTCATCAAGTGCAGGACCTGTTTATTTTATAGGGAAAAAAATAACCTTTTAGAAAAGTCATACAATTTAAAATTGAAGTTTCAACCATAACAAAAACCTTTAAATTTCATTCTTTGCTTTATGTTATATATATCACGAGGTCTAGTCTTTAAACCATGCCTGTTTAAATTGTCTGTTATAAGTGTAGGATTAGCACCATGAGATAGCAGAAGCATTGTCTGCTGCTCGAGAACACCTTTTGGTTGACGTTCTAAACTATACATACTGAACTGCTCAGGCCCATGTGGATGATTATGAACTAAATTTTTTTTTCTTAATATAATAACTCCTTATTTCTTTTTTATAGGCTACATAAATAGCCATCTTACAACCACTTGCTAGCACGCTATTTTCTCGTAGCCCTTTGCCTCTCTTTAAGACACTGGGCATTACTTCTCCATAATGTTTGCATATCCACCTGTAAAAATAAAAATCTGTAAAGTTGAATATTTAAGTAACATTTTATTTTTAATATTTTTATTTTTAAAATATCGCAAATTATTAATTTTTTTTATCTTCACTTGCAACAAGGAAGCACTATTTATGTTAGAAATTACTGGAAAAAAAAAGATAAAGATTATAGAGCAAGATAACGATTAACAGACAAAAAAAAAAAAAAAAGTTGAAAATTATAAGAATCAGGAAAACAAGATAAAGGAAGTGAATTAAATGTAAAACTGATACTCGAAGAAAAAAAGTAGATAAATAAGAATCTTTGAAACACTTAGGAAAAAGTAAAAGGATGAGACTTAATTGAATGACTAATAACACGACAATGAATTTTAACAGATGGCGTAAGACCACTAGCTCTTTAGAGCAGAGCCCATTTTAGTACTTGTAGAAGAAATTAAGAAAAGCAACATCACCACAATATGATTGAAGCAACATCATATGATAATGGTTGGAGGTTGGCTGCAAGAGCAGGTCCAACTAAGTTTTTCACCTTGTCTAAAAGAGAAAGAGCATCTTCGGAAGATCCTTCCCAGATATTTCAACAGTATTCCGTAGGACGGATAAATTATTTATAGAGATAAAGAATGGAAATAGGAGTCTAAAAGTGGCAAGCACGATAAAGAGATGCAAGGTTAGAAGATGCTAATTTTGATATCAATTTGATATAAGATCAGAAGTAATAGTTAATCCTAGAAGATGATGGGAAGATGACTCATCAATTATATTACCGTTCATAAATTTAGGAAGATAAAAGTTGTTGCGATAACAATTGGCTGAAAAATATTTAGTTTTATCTGAGTTCAAGTTCACCAGCCACTGAGAACCCCATGCTGTAGCAGAAGTAGCTTAAAATAGATCTGCTGTAGCAGATCTATTTTAAGTTTGGATACCTCTCCAAGCAGTCAGAGAGTGTTGGTTTTTATCAAGACAAGAATAAATATTAGTGTCATCAGCCAACAATGCCACCTAAGATGTGGGAGTTTCAGGGAGATCATTAATGTATATTAGAAAAAGTATAGGACCAAGGATGGGACCTTGAGGAATCCCTGAAGTTACCGGAAGTGAGAAGAATGCTGTCCACAAAGTATAACTTTTATAATACGATTAGTAAGGAAGAATTCAATAATCTTTAAGACATTACCTGATAAACTGTAAGACAAAAGCTTAAGGAAAAGACCCGAATGCCAAACTTTATCAAAGGCTTTAGAAATGTCAAGAGCAATGGCCTTAGCCTCTCCACAATTATCGAACACACGATAAAACCTATCAGTTATTATCGTTAATAATTAAGCAGTAGAATGAGAAGATCGAAATCCATATTTCAGATCAGAAAGTAAATTATTAGATTCAAGATGAGAAATTAATTGTGTGTTAATTAAAGACTCAAAAACCTTGCTTATGCTAGTAAGAAGACTGATGGGATGATAGATAGACAAGTCGGATTGCTATCTAAAATTTTAAAAAATAGGAAACACAGACACAGCTTTCCAGCAGGGCGGCAAAAAATGACTTCTATAAACATTTGTTAAATAGTTTTGAAAGTATAGACAACAGCTCCAAACAACACTTCTGCAAGACTATGACAGGTATGTCGTCTGGACCACAGGCTGAAGAAGTTTAAGCAAGAAATCACTTTTGATACAGAAGCTGGGGTGATAAGAATGTTAAGCGATGGATTAACCTGTTTGATGGTTAGATTAGGTAGAATGTGATTGGTCGAATCAAGAAATGAGATAAATAAAAAGTTCTTAGCGAATAATTCAGCTTTGTCTTTAAGGGAGGTAACAAAATCTAAACTGTGCAAGAGAGGTGGAATAACAGATTTGCCCCTATTGTAGAAGTCTCGAGAGCCTAATTTCTGAGAAAAAATACTATATTTTGTGACCTGGGAATAGCGAGTTTTGGTGTTAGACAAAACCATGTTACAATGGTTTATAAAATAACAGCTTTAAAGAGATCAAACCATTATCAGAAGAACCTAAGTGTGAATGTGGAGAAACTGAGCATTGACAAGGATCAGAAACAAGACATAAGTCAAGTAGAGAAGATAAATGATTCAGATTATCCAGAAAGTTGACTATTTGTGTTAGAGATTGAGAAAAGCAAAAATTGTTGGCCTCAATGTCATAAGAGTCACTTACATTAGAGCCGAGCTATTCAGTGTGATTAGCATTAAAGTCAAAGTACAACAATATTTGCTGAAGGATAAAGAGAAAGAGTTTGGTCAATTTGATCAGCAATGACATCAAAAAGTGCAGTCCTGAGATGAAGAAGACCGATATAAAACAAAAAGAAAGGTGAGACAGTGGAGTCGTGCTAAATGAAAGCCCAAAAAAATAATCTGCGGATTCAAACCTAGTTTCCCAAAAAACTAGTGAATTCTTATGAATGTAAATGTCTAGGCCAAGCATGTGACTATTAGCGTATAGTAAATTTCATATTTATTTCAAAAAATAAAAATCAAGCTTAAGAAAAGGTTTACTCTTATGTAAAATTAAATTTCAATGTAGGTTTGCTACTGACTACTATTTGATTAGAAAATGTCTTGATACCAAAATTTTCACATTTAGACATTATTAAAATGAAATAAAATTAATTTCTATTAAAGTAGATTTAATCCGTTTTTGTTTAGACTCATTATAAGCGCAGTGGCAAATTAATTTTATAAGAGACTTCGACTTGTCTCTCTGCCGTATAAAAATGTGATTTAGATACTATTATTATATTCACAATTAGTTATTTAATTGAATTATTCATTAATGTTGAAAGCTTGATATTCATCCTTCACTAAAAATTTCTAGATTTAGTAGACTTGGAAAGGATTTTATTCCTCATTAGTTGCTTACAAACAGAGTAAATACTATATAATTTCACAACAAGAGCAAAAAAGCATAACATGCAGTCTATACCAAAATAAATGTTCTAACAAAAATCAATCTAATTTCATTTGTTCTTGCTCAATGGAGAAATGAAAATGTTAGGTTTCAACAACCAGTTATTTTTGGGGAGAAATCACTTTATTATAGAATAAAAACTTTTTGGGAAAAACAATTTAAAACATCGCATGAAGAAGAACTGAAGCTAAGGTAAAAGAACTAATACCAGAGTTTTAAACTAATAGACCTCATAACAAGTCCTCATACAATATTTTTATGAGCATAATCTGTTTGGGTATCCCCCAAAAATAGTACGATTATAGCACACATAAATTGCAGCTGTATTTTTACTACACGAATTTTAACTATGGAGCTCATGATATAAAGTCAAAGATATAAGACAGGTTGAAAGTCTGAGATGCAGATAATACATGCTAATAATTTGAAGGGACAGTTACATTCTATTATTATCAAGAGAATCACATTACTGTGGCTATAAAACTTTGTGTTTGATATCTATCTGAATGCACGTATTCATTCGGACAAACCAGCTACAAAGCTTCCTTAAGTTGTTTGTTTTTCTTAGCAAAAATATAATCTTACTAAATGATGTGTAACACTTATAGACTAAACAAGTTATTTTCGTGTCACCTAATAAAAGGAATTAATGGACCAACATCATTTAGTACTGGATTTGTAAATCCTACGGGAAAATATCCTGATATTTATAAAATGGAGTATAATCTTCAATTTAAAACTTGTGCAGATGGAGAGAGCTTTGTTAACATTTCAGAAACAATACTAAAAAAGATGTCAACGCATCATAAACAATATTATAAGCTATGTAAAACTTAAAAAATCTAGAGCTACTTATCTTATTCTGTTTACAAATTACTTTAAACTTTTTTTAACATAATAAAAAACAAATTTAAAGATGCTTCTACATTCTGTTTCAATTGAGAATTTTCAGAAATCAACCTGATAGGGTAAAAGAAAGAATGACACCCTATGCCCAGCTAGGAGCTTGGTATGCAAAGTATATGAATGTCTTCATTATCTAGTAATAATGCAGAACAAAAAATATGAACAAAATAAGAACAAAATATGGTAAACTTTGCAGTTTACCATATTTTGATACAACAAGGCAACGATATTGTTAGAGATACCAGAATCAGACCAAGAAAAATACCTAAAGAACTTTGCAGCAAGAGATAGTTAAACATAAAAATACTGTAGTACAAGAACCTGTTTTAACTTGTTTTCTCACAAAAGGTAACTTGTAATTGCTAAGATTGACACCTGTAATAACTCCTTCAGTTAAAATTTTTACCCAAAGTACAGAGCATGCTGTAAAACAAGTGACATTTGCATCCATGACCATAGATAGGCCTGACGCAAGAGATGGTATATTAGTTCTCAACATAGACAGTTGCTACCTGGGTTAAAAGTGGCTTACGTGTTAAAAACAAAGAAATAAATTCTGTTAAGTTTTTAATGTATATAGATTTGAAAGATGTTATTTTATTTTTTAATAGAGTTTTAGAGTGTTTTCAAAATATTATTTAGATAAGATAGTTGTATTTTGGTAAAACCGCATCACTGGCCACCAGCGACGGATTCAGACATCCTACGGCCCGGGTGTTTTGTTTTTTTGGAGGCCTGTTTTATGTGGAAAAGCCTAAAAATAAAAAAATAAAAAAAAAGCTCCTCTAAAATATTTGGGGGCCCCTAATTTGTGGGGCCTGGGCATCATACTTTTCAAATTTTTGATTTTGAATTCGGCGGATGATTTTAATGGTGCCACTATATGTAAAAATGAACTTCCAAAATAAAAAAATTTGAATAAAATTTTTTTTACCAAGACGGGATGGCAGTTTTCGAAAAGGTGAAACAGTTCATTTATGCATAAATGCAAGAGGGGTCAAAATTTTAAAATTATTGAAATATGAAACTATTTAAATTTTTTTTATATATATTATTATATGCTGTGAAATGTAAATAATTTTTTTTTCTAAAAAAAAATAAATTTTCGCAGGGAAAAAGGCCTTATAAGATTGAAAAAATATATAAAAATTGGAATTTTTTTCATAATAAATTTTCAGACTTTATTTGTTGGAATGAAGTTTTTATAGTTCAACTTAACAACATCGTTTAGCTTTACAATATTTAATACAAAACAAATTTAAGTTATAATATTGTCATAAAAATGTTTTGGTTTACGATTTTGATATGAAAAGGTTACTAAAATTTTTTTTTGATTAAAGCTTGGGCAAAGTTTTCCTCGTTACATAACATAATTTCACACTTGCACATGTTATATCTAGAAATTCATCCAGTTTTGATTCCCAAAAAGACACGTGTGTCTGAGAAACTTTCCCATGTGCTATATCTTTGATCTTGTTCCAGGAAAACTCAATTTTTTCCATCAAAGTTCTTTCCAATAACCACTGGAGGTTTAAAAAGAGCATTTGCTTTCATCTACTGCTGAAAAACGATATCAGCTAGTAGTCGAGAAAAGTCTCTCAATCAAATATTCCTTCTAAAGACAAAAATAAATAATATAATGCAAAATGTATAATTTATTTCATAAATTTTGAGTTTCTTGATTATTACCTGTTAACATCTTCTTGAAGTAGAGCTTCTTGGATAAGCAGACCTTTTCTCAAAATATCTCTTAAAGTTGGCACTTCTGACGGAATAAGATCCTTACTTCTGCCTAAATATGTTGATAACTTTGTTTCCATAGAGAGTTGTGTTTTTTGAAGTAGTCATAGTTAATTTAATATAATTATTAGAATTGGCATTTATATGATTGCAAATAAAAACAAGAACTCTTTGTATACAGTTTTTAAACCACGAAAAACTCATAAAAACATAATTACATAGTAAAATCATAAAACTCGTAAAAGATAAACTCATAAAAACATAATTACAAAGTTGAATAGTCTGAAATCACTTACAATTCAACCGCCAAGTGAAATAACAACATCATTATTAAGATACACTTTTAATTATAGTCATTTTAACTGATTTATAAAGACATCATTCATAAAAATAAAGTCTGAAATTTTCTAGTAAAAAAATGCCAATGAATGTCCTTGTTATTTAAAAAATTTAACATTATATTTTATACTTTAACATTTTTTTTCAATCTTATAAGGCCATTTTCCCCGCAAAAATTTAACTTTTTTAGAAAAAAAAATTATTCACGTTTCACAGCATATGGTAATATATATATAAAAAAATCTAAATAGTTTCATATTTCAATAATTTTAATATTTTGATTGTTTTGAATTTTGAGTTTATGTCTTAATCAGGACAAATTGTCTTAATCAAATACAATCAGTCAATCAATATATCAATCAATATCAATCAATTTATATTTTAAAATACAAAAGTTGTTACAACTCAAGGTCATTTACAAATAGTAATGAACTAATCCAAAGTAAATACCAGATATTAATGGCAATAACAAATAAAAATGAAAATAATTATAACAATAATAATATTATAAATAGTATTAAAGACATTCATTATATAAGAGTAATGTAACACCAAATAATAATAACTACATTCCATGCATATGATAATAATAAATACAACACATACATAATAGCAATATTAAATAAATATTTATTAGCAAGAATAATAGTCATATAAACAAAAAATAAATTTAAATAATTTAAATAAATCATTACTAAATGCCACACAACAATCGTTTATACATACAAAGTTACAGTTAAAAACAGTAATAAACAGACAAAACGTAACAACTAACAATGACATAAAAAAACTATTGTTTAAAAATTCTAAAGACTTAGTTAATATAACAATCATAATTGTTATAATATAATAATCATATAATAATATAATTATTGCAAAAATAATAAACAAATAAATAAAATAAAAACTGATAAAAATAAAACAAAAAAAACACACACAAAAACGTTATGAAACAAAAGAACTTATAACAACAACAAAAAAAAATAACATAATAAACAAAACATTTAATGTAATAAAATAAACAACAAATAGTAGTACCAATAAAAAAGCATAAAAACAACAAGAAAATGTAAAAACACATAAAAATATACATCTGCTCGTTCGTTATTGGAGCAATTATTTCTTTTTTTTTATTTATTTACTTCTCTATGTATTGTTATTTTTATTGTTTCTTTTGCTTTCGTTTTTTTTTCTTTGTTTCTTTCAGTGGGAAAAATATAATTGAAATTTTCAGTCATCTTTAGTTGTAACAATTTGACTGTTTTTTACCATACGGATTTAAATTTTGCTAATTAAAACTCTTGTACTTAAAGATATACCTGTTGTCTGTCACTTTAAAACATTTCCAGTATGAACTTAATATTTATTTATTTTTAATAGAAAAAATTAAAGTTTTTGAAACATAGGGCTTAATGCCCCACTTACAATATTGTACATAAGTACTCAGTACTTATGTACAATATTGTAGGGTAAAGTAAGTGCTGTACTGCAGTACTGTACTGTACATATAATAATGTACAATTGATTAATATATGATGTGAACGTATACATCATTTGTACAATTGTACATATAATTGTATGTACAATTGTACATACAATTGTATGTACAATTGTACATACAATTGTATATAATATTGCTGAAACAAATAATATTGCTGAATAAATTTCACTGATTGTGGAACACAATAATAAAAAATGTTGTGCTAGCATGCTATAAGTAGCAAAACATCATCTATTAATATCACAATAATACTATTAAAAGTGATTGTGGAACTTGTTCCACTATCTTATTTATCTATTTCAGCAATTGTCACAGCTAACCTTATTATTACTGGTATTACCAATACTATCAATATTTACTATTATTATTATATAGGGCTCACCTACAACCATATGTAGCGTTAAGAGGAATACAACATATCTGGGAACCTTCCTTTACTTTTTTATTATAATGTTCAACTTTTTCTTTTGAGTCGATTTTGACGGGGTGAAAATTCATTCTACAATATTCAATAACAGACTTTTCTGCTTCATCAAAATCTCTAAAATTCTTCATGAAAATGTCCTCCATTTTTTAATCTTTAAGAGTCTTATTGAAAATCTTCTAACTACTAAATTTTATTCAAGAACTCTCTTCGAAAATATACTCGTTGTTTAAAGCGGTAAGCAGAAGATAGTATGCCTCAGGATGTGTTTTTTAATTATGCGAACTTTATTAATTACGTCAGTTAACGTTGCGTGAATTTTTGGATAGTCAAGGCGCAAATAATAAACAAACAGCCGAGTTAAATCAAACCAAATAAATTATGAAAAGCACTATATTCAAGGAAATAACTAACAGTGCAAATACTTATATAAAGTTAAAGCTTAACAAAACATTATAAAAATTAAAAAATATTAATCACTGATTAAATTTATTTATAAGTGTCACCATTTTTATTAATCAGTAACTTATTATTAAACTAAAAGTGTTATATACATTGTTATACTAAATGTATTTATTATTTCAATTGATTTTTTTTTTTTTACAACAAATAATAATAGTAATATTAATATAAGAAATAATAATTTCAGCAATTCAGAGGGAATGAATAAGTCTTATTCATTCCCTCGTTATTTTTTTGTTAGAAAGATACTGCTTAGAGAACTTTGTGGATTCCCCCTTTATTTATAAGTTATTATTTCTTATATTATTATTACATTTATTATTTGTTGTAAAAAAATTAATTTACAAAAAAAAAAATTAAACAAAAAAATAAGTTGCTAACTTATAAGTTAGCCATGTCATGGTATCTGCATGGTATATATCATATATAACAAGTTATAGTATATATCATATACAATCAAATTATGTTTATAACATATATTGTATGTTATAAACATAATTTGATTGTTTTGTATAGAAATTATAGAGTCAAATATATCTTAAAAAATCTATTGTGGAAAAGCCTTGGCTTGCAGGCTTATTAAGTCTCAAAAAATAATGTGTTAGAATTTTTCTATTGTATTTATAAAAACAATATCTTTATTTTCTATTTTGTTTATAAAAGCAACTTATCATTGTTTTTATCATTATTATTTTTATTATCATTAATATAATCATTATTATTAGTAGTAATTTTTATTATTATTTTTTCATGTTGTGATTTTTATGTTTATTATCATAAATATTACTTTTTTTTACAAACATAATTATTTTAATCATTTTCCTTAGGTGTTTACTTAATATTAGTAGTATTACAATTTGTAAACAACCTTGAAATGTAACCATCTATCAACTATTTCAGAAGTATATTGATTAATATCTAAGAAATGATTCAAAGGTTGCGTGGTATATATTTAGAACAGAATTATTAATCATAATGAAAAATTTTGGCTACCATCGGTGGTGTCCTAAACTAAATGCCTAAAAATTCTCAAATTGCAAATTATAAATGCAAAGAAAGCTTTCAATATATATTTGCTCAACTATTTTTTGTTAATTTTTTTTTTTTTTATTAAATTTGAATTTACTTCCCCAAAACTATGAAAGTCACTACATTAGTTGTGGTTACAACCCACTATCACTATGTACTAAACTATGTATACTGGTGAGTAACAAAAAATTTATTTTTACCTCAAAAAGAGGCAATCAACAACACGAAAGACAGAATTATTTAAACCTAATAAAATATATTTCATTAAGATTGATTAAAAAATTGCACTATTTAATTGAAAGTCAATTATAATGTTCCAACTTGGCTTAGAAAATAATATTTCAAAACATAATCAAGATTTACAAACTATGAGCTAAGTTTGCTTCTAGAAAAACAATTTATTGACATTGATTAAACATGCCTAATGTTATTTATTTTTATCATAACTTGACTTTGCTAAGCGTTAACTTTTTAAATTACTTTTGTATGTAGTTTAGAAAATTTTGTTATTTAAGGGTAATTTATAATGGTAGCCAGTATTTACATTTGTTAAAACTGAATTTTTAAAAATACTTTATTAAATAAATTATTACAAAATTATGACATAACCTAAATTAGAAACAAATGGTAAAAACAAATGATGCCATTTTTTTGTTGCCAAATTTAATTTTTCCATTTGTTTGAACTCCATTTCACAACACTTCATTACCTTTGATTGGTCATCCCTAAATAAAAATAATTCAATTCTTATAGCACATAGGAACTACATAGCAGTATATGTTTATTTGATTTTAATATTTAATTATTTTTAGTAATAAAAATCTAACTTTAATAAATATAAATAACAATTTTATAAAGTTTTAAGATGTTGTTTTTTGTTGATAACAAGTAAAAATTAATAAATGAAGGGTAAGGTCTTTATAAACATGGGTTATGTGGAAAAAGTTGCCAAATATTAATAAATATTCCCTTCTGTTTATTAAGCACCTAAGAGTACATTTTAAAAGTATAACTTAATAAAGTTATTCACTTTTTTAGTGAAATAGTTTTTATTACTTTAAATAAAACTATTTTAGAAAATACTGTAAAATGTTTAATATTGTTTTACTTCTTTGGGTTGATCTTCAACTTCATACTGTTAGAAATGATTTTGATAGTTAAACATTGAAAACAAATGTTTAACTTTCACATCATAAACTAAAAATGGTAGTTGATTTAAAAACCAAGTTAAAGATTTCACAAATTCTATAAAAGAAAGCAATGTACATTAGAAGTAAGTTTTTATTTTGTTATTTTTATATTCATAATTAAGTTTTATAATTTAAGTTAACTTTTTAATTTTTATTGTATAAGTTATTTTAACATCAAATAAAAATTGGCACTATAATAAAACCTTTATTATTACTACTTTTATCTCAAAGCTTCTCCTTACACTTTTCAAATTCAAAAATAATCAGTTTAATTTTTTATTAGATAAATATTCTTCCTGAGTGATTTTTAGTATTTTTAGTATTCATGATGAACACAAGAAGACCAGCTTTTATCATCCCACAAATGGTTCCACTCTAGGTGTTTACCAGGGTATCTTTTTGTTAGAGTATCCCTTTGTGTTATTCCAAATGGACTTTTTTCAGGGTATCCCATCAAGACAATTGCCACAGACCTTTGTATTGACCCTGAGATCAGAGGACACTTAGTGGACTTCAGTACAACTTGCATTCAATTGTAAGTGGTTTTTGGACATGAGTGATAGTAAGTGTGGTGATTTGTTACAGTTTAACAAGGGTTGGTTAGAGTTGTGAACTGTTTTTATTTTTTATGACTTTGCAAGTGATGTATCAATGGAGAGTATGTGTGTATGCATTCTGTAGTGCCATGTATTATTAGTATGAGTGATTAATACAAAAGTAGTTGAAAGTCATTTAACCTAGTATAACGTAAGGTAGACATGAATTCTAGTAGCCATGTAAAATATATCTAAAAACTGTTACAACTATATTATTTAGAATGTTAAAACAGAATGACAACAATTTAGCAACAATATCTTGTATATATATTTCATAACTAATAACCTAAACTTTTCTTTTGAAGATGGTGATGAGCATTATATTCAGAGTGTTAATTTATTAATTTCTGATTTTGAAAATGTTGTATTACTGTTGTATTAATTTATTAATTTAATTACCAATAACTTATTAACAATAATAAGAGCATTAGCAACTTATTTGTATTTATCTACAAATATTAAATTAATACCCAATGGAAAAAAAAGTGTCACAAACATTCTCTACAACATATTAGTTAACAAACAAATAAAAAATAACAAAATATACCTTCTAATTTCCGATTTTTTATTAGGTCTTTCTTTTTCTCAGTTGACATTTTCATGATTTGCAATCTTATATTGTATTGACTCTCAGTTTATGATTCAAAAGTTAAACATCAGGTTTTGATGTTAAGCTCTCAAAATCATGACTGAAACTCAGCATCAAAAGGAATTAGCTAACATTATATCCTAAAAATGTAATAAAAGTTTATATAAGTATATTTTATTTAAACTAATTTATAAACATTTACCTTTATCTCAGTTACCTTTATCATGTGTTAAAATAACTATATTTTTATTTTGTTTAAGAATACTTGAAAAAAAAAGTAGTTACAAGACAAAGATCCTAATCTACTAAGACAAGGGCAATTATAATGTTTGCTACAGAAATTACATAAACAACTTTTTTTACTAAAAAGCAATTTAAGCAAATCTATCCAAGACAATCACAACCAGCACGTAAAAAGTTTGAACAAACTCCTAATTTCAGACCTATTATTTCTTCATTATGCCTATTATTATAAACTACCTACATTCTTAAGTACTTTAGTCAAACTGTGTATTGATCATCAAAAGATTCCTTTACTTTTCTTGAAGAATTAAAATTACACAATTTCAGTAATAATTTTTTAATTTCTTTTGATGTTGAAAGTTTATTCACTAATATTCCATTGGAAAAGACCATTGAATTAGCAGTTTCTAAAATTGTTCAAAGGGATGCAAAATTACTTGTTCGGGTGTGAAATCATTCTATCAAATTTTTGCTGTAGGTGTATTTTTGTTAGGTGCACTTTTGCTGTATTTCGAGATCTCGTGTAATGACTAATATTACTCAATATTAGTCATAAATTTTAGTAATAACTAAAATGGCTCTTTAAGTTCAATAAAAATTGAATAAAAATTGAGTTTGCATTGCCATTCTGATTGGTAAACAAATAATAGTGATTTTTCTGAATCATTTTCAGTAAACTTCAAATCATCTTCTTCTTCATTAATGTCTTCATTTTTATGTATTTTGTCTGCTATGTTATTTAATGTGTAGTTGTTTTTAGGTCGCAAAAAAATATTTACTGATGGATCCTCATTTTGCCACGTTTTTATTTTAACATGAAGGCATTCCTGGTCAATAAAAGAAAGTTGTAATTTCTTTCGTGCTTGTACCATATGCGATCGAATAATGTTGTTGGTAGGGAAAAATCACCTATTTCTTAAATCAGGCATAGATGTTTTATCAAACATGTCATTTTTAACAAAGATTTTTAGTAGGCGTTTCATTTCGTGTATACTTTTTACTTCATTGGCATAATCTATTATTTTTTTAGATAATCTAGGATCAATTTCCTGTGAAATACCAGCAAGCTAAAAAATTAAAAATAATTTTTATTTTTAATTTTTAATTTTTGAAAAGGATTTCAACCAGCCAACAACAGTAGTCGAGTCACACTTTATGGTAATACATTCGAATCCCTATTTTGTTGGTAGATTGATTCCTTTTATCACAGCTTCTAACTCTGCGAGGTTAATGTGAGCCGCATCATCTTGTTTTCTCAGCCACGAGTAGTCTTCTACTATTTCCCTAACCACTTCCAGAACTATGCCAACAGCTAAACTGCTTGCATCGCACCACACTGTTACTTCAGAAGTGTTTTTTACGTTCCATGACCCATGAACCGGATCTTCCTTTGTAAGTCTTTCATTTAAACTGCTTACTAATTTGAC
This sequence comes from Hydra vulgaris, assembly GCF_022113875.1. NCBI lineage: Eukaryota > Metazoa > Cnidaria > Hydrozoa > Anthoathecata > Hydridae > Hydra > Hydra vulgaris. The sequence goes on along the minus strand of NC_061157.1, from coordinate 14,612,809 downwards.
AACACCATTGTTCACCAAAGTGTCCCATCCACAACTACTCGAAACCCTTTTTAGATAGCTGCACAAAGGCGCAACCAATTTGCTATTGGAAAATGTCCAGTCAGCTGTCCGCACCAAGAAAAGACTTGCGGACGCGTCATTTTTCCATCAGGAACTTTGAGTATGTTGTCACGTTTCCAGCGCACTTGGTTGCATTGTTTGTACACTCGCAATCCAAGCACACGCCCACCAACAAGTTTTTCTGGCAGCTTAGAATCCAAGCCATATTTTTTCAAGAGTTCTTGAACTCTGCAACTCGACATTATGTTATTATTGACAATGATGTCATCAATAAATGAATCTGTCCCAGACAACATAATGGTATAAAATACAAAAACATTGATACGCAAGGAAAATAGGTTGATAAATAAAAGTTCCAGCGATGCCCAATACATAAACATGCTATTTTATTTGTAAAATTATGATTTAATAATTTATAATTAATGTTTATTATAATAATTTATCAAAATGTTTATTATAATAATTTATAATAAACATTTTGAACACTTTAATTTTCACATCAACCTCAACTGCAATACAGTGGTATACCACTAATGATAATACTTGGTGTATTTTAATTGACATATTAAACAATATTATCCATGCAAAATATCATCTTACAATTTGGTAAGTATAGTAACTATATTAACTAAAGTATACTATACTATAATACTTAACTTATACCCAACAGCTACATGACTTTAAAAGTGAATAGCTAAATATTTATCAAAAATTCTTTTTGAAAAAAAAAAAAATAATTTCTAAATTTTTCAAAACATTTACTTTATAAACAATTTAATAATAAAATTTAACTTACTTCTCTAACAGCATGGTTTCTGTGTTCTGAAATGTCATCAATAATTAGCTTAATTCGCTTCTCAGTGAATCCAATGTCGCTCTTGTTCTTGAGCAAATTTTTTATTTTTAAAGAAATTTTTCTCTTTTTCCATGTGTTGGGTTCAGCAAGGTTTAAAATTATGAAAACGGAAATAAACAAAAAAGAGGTAATTAATGTTACAGTTTATGCAGTGACATGCCCAAAAAAATTATACAGTTTATGCAGTGATATGTCCAAAAAAAAAAAGTTACATGGATAGAAGTATGTTCAAATAAAACATAATAAGCATTACTAAAACTCCGGTCTAGACCTGCATTTAAATAAATTACATCTCAATTTTGTCTTATTAAAACAACGCTGCGAGTGTGTTTTACTTATATGGCTTTGCACTCTTTTTGCGTTGAATTAAAAGTAGTTCTAATATTGGCGTGAATTATAAATTACAAAACATGTTTAAAATGCTATTCTTAAAATTTTTTTAATGTTGGTGCATTATATATAGTACCAAAAATTCTTATTATCTTAGTAAATCACTTTAAAATTACCATGTAATCCTTGAAGTATATAATTTCCTTCAAAATAACTTGGGCTGGGCATTCAAATTTTTTTGTGTCCTGCACATTAATATAACTCCTCATACAAGAGTGTTCAGTTATCTAAAATTATAAAATAAGTACATTAATAACAGTTATTTATTAATGATTAATTTATTATTTGTATCTTTTTTTATTGATAATAAAATTTACCTTTGTTTTTGTCTTATTCTTGTATGCTTTCTTTGCTGCATCATTACGATCTATTCCATGTGAGCAATCCAAAACCTTGCGTGCTAAAACCATAAATGGAACATTTGCATAGCATCCTTCACTTTCCCATAACACTTTGTGCTTTTTACTATGAACATCTAGATATAACACAATTTATTTTACACAAATACATAGCGAACTGTGTACTCTAATTCATGTTGTTTTATGAAACAAAAGGCCTCATTTTCATCATTATAAATAAATGTATGGCTTTTTCTGTTAGCTATAAACAACAATATAAATAACTTTACAATTTAAAAGCATTGAGGCTGGTTAGTAAATATGGTCTAAAACTAAATGCTAGTAAATAAATGGGCATACATTTTACAAACTTTTAATAAAATTACTTGAGTATCACTGAAAAATTTATATATTAACATATTTTTTGGAAAATGTTGGAAAAGGAAAAAGTATAACTTTGTGAATTTACCAAGCTTGGTAAATTCACAAAGTTATACTTTTTCCTTTTCCAACATTTTTCAAAAAATATGTTAGTATATAATTTTTTTTTTGTCTTTTAATATATAATATATATTATATAATAATATATAATAATATATAAATTTTAATATATAAATTTTTTAATATATAAGTTAATATATAAATTTTTTTTTGTCCAAGTATCTTGGTCAGGTACTTGCAAGTACCTGACCAAGATACTTGGTATTAAAATTGAAAATAATTTGAACTTTACTATACCCATTATTTGTCCTGCAGCTAAAATAGCTAAGATGAAAGTTTATTTTATAACTTGTATTATATAATAACTGACTGGGGGGAGAAAAAAAAATTTTTTACACAACTATTGCACATCATTTTGAATAGAGTGCTCCATTTTTTTCTGAAATTCTCAGATGATCATCGTAGCTTTTTTTGTAAATTACATTCTCTTATATTAATTTCTTTTTCATATGAAAAAGAAAATAATATAAAAGAATTTAATTTACAAAAAAAGCTACGATAGCTATCTTTTTTAGTCACTGGCACAAATGTAGTAAAAATTGATTCATTCCATTATAATAATTTTATTACCTTAACCAATGTTATCCCGAATCAAAAAATTTATAATCTTTTATATTTTTAAATCTATTTTATAAAAATATTATTTTCGAATGATATAATTATTATAACATGTAAACTTACTATTATCTTTATTTTCATCCATTTAAAGTTTATAAAACATAAAGCACGTGGAAATAACGAATGAAAACAAATACGCAACGTAATTTAACATTACCATGACGTAACAAATAAAATTCGCATAATTAAAAAACACATCCTGACGCATACTATCTTCTGCTTACCGTTTAAAGCATGCGCATTTTGGAAAATGAAAGTAAATTTTAAAAATATTCTAAAAATAGATTTTCACTGTACCTATCAAAAAACGCATCCTTAGGTACAGTGAATTTTCACTGTATTTATAATTAACGCTGAAAAATAGAACGTAAATAGTTTTTCGAATAATTTTAAGAATAATTTTTTCGCTGAAATATTTCTTTTATTACTAAAAAATTTTTATTCTAACATATTTTTTTTTACTAGAAATAAAATTCCTTGTTAACATTAAAAATCTATTCAAAACGTTCGTTTAAGTTTTTTATTAATACGAGTGCTTATTAACCGCTTTATGAAAATAAATAAAAATAAATAAATATTATATAAAATCGCTTGTAAAAAATATTAGCTATTGCACAGTTTTTAATCGTACAATATTAAAATTTCCAGTTTATTACTCGCTGACTTTTTAAAAAGAAAAAATAATTATTTGAAAAACTTTAAATTACATATTTAAGAAAAAAAAATCAAATATTAGCATATTTTACAATTTTTTTTAAATTTAAGTTATAATGTTTTTTATTCGTTTAAGTATAGACAAAACGTGACAAACGTCGAGAAAATAAACAAATGTTTTTACATTTTAAAAAACGAAACATTCCAAAACATTTTTAAATAATAACATTTCTACATAAACGATTTAAAGTAGTTTTGCGGTAATTAAGTAAATTGGTGCAGTTAATGTCGATAAATATGAAAAGCAAATAAAAAGAATTTAATGACGTCAAAAATCACGTCGTGCTTATGCGTCGCGCGGTTCTTATTCATCGCAAGGCCTGACATATAAAACGTCGCTTTTTGATGAGGGTATGTGAAAATGTGATTATTTAATTTATTGATTAAATCGATAAAATAATCGCATTTTTATTATTTTTCATGCATTTTTAATACTTTATAAAATCTTAACTATTTTTCACTATACTAACTTGAAACTTGTGGAAAAAATTTCCATAACCATTTCTATGATTTCCAGTTTCCCAAAGCTATATTGAATAGCTTTTTTGTTATACTACTTTTGAATTTTCAACTGCATAAAAGAGTTGCCAGCAGATATAATTTTTTTAAATATTACTTTAAGTAATATATTACTTAAAGTAATATTTAAAAATTATATTACTCTAATTAATGTATTAGTATAAACGTAGTCAATATTGATGATGACATTCGTTTATAATTATTACTATTTTTTTTTTATTATCATTTTTTTTTACCAACCAACTAGAGACACTTGCAGCTGAAACCAGACTTACACAGGGCCCTTGACGCCCGGTGTTATTTGGGAGCCGAGACTCCGTATTTTGGCCCACTTAAGGGTTAGTTAGGCCCACTTAAGGGTTTAGTTGTCACTTAGCCAAAGCCAAGCAGCACCAACTTAATGGTTTATCTCCATTTAACGTCCGGAGTGGACGGATTGCCTTGAGATTTCCGGACGTCAACCAAAATACCCTGAATTTATTTGCAAGCAAAGTTTAACATTTCAAAACATCTAAACCATTTTGAATAAATGTTTACATTAAATGAATAATAAATGTTTTGAAATATTATAGCATAGTATAACACTGGGGAACACAATTTTTGTTAAATAGGATCTGATAGGTGTTATTGATTAATTTATAGGTGCTAAATTCAAAAACATTTCTCAGTTTTCTCTATCACGTCAAGTTTGTAAACTCTAGGGTTTTCATTTTCTTAAAAAATGTGATAAAATGTAAATTATAATGAACTTAGCAGACACAAGCTTACCTGAATTGTGATGTTCAAAATCTGTATCATTACTGTCACTGCTTTCATCAACATAATTCATTTCTTCTAGAGAAGATATTCGTTTGAATACTCGCATTGGAATTTCATTTGAATAACACATTGGTTTTATAAAGGGTTTGGAAAGACCCAGAAAATTTATATTCCTGAGTTTGTTTTTTTTTTTTTATTTTATTTAGGTGCCCCAAGAAGTCCTTACGGTCTTATTACAGAGCATCGTGGATGAGCATTTAATTGGAACTTCACGTCTCCTTCCTAACCTATGTCGCAAAAATTGCCCACGGATCCTTTGTTTTTGAGGCAAATACTACGAGATTCAAGATTATATAATTAATTCCTAGAATTTCACTGGAAATCCCGGTATCATTTTATGCTTTAAAACTAAAAGAAAAGTTATAACTTAATTAATTATATTGCAATAAAATTAACAAAACTTATGCATAAAATTATTTATTTTGTCTTTAGAAAAAATACTCGCAGAAAGCTTAAATTATCTAAACTAGAGTCACTTACGCGACTTTTTATTTTGATGCAAAATAGTCTTGTGGAGGAAAATCCTCTTTCTGACTATACGCTCGTTGGTTTAATCGTCATTATAAAATTAATCCGAGCACAACCACTTTCAAACTGTGACGTTTCTTTTGATAATTTAGAAGTAAGAGTTTCTTTTATTCGTGACAAAGAATTTCTGAGTGTTGCTAGAAATCCTTATTTTAGGGCTTCATTTAGTTGCTCGATAATAATTTTTGACATTTCATTATCTGCGCTTTTTGCTATTTAGTCATCTTCTTTATTTGTTTTTCCCGCAATGTAGATAGTTTAGCAGACTACTTAATTCAGTTCTCGGCTCTTTGACTCTGAAGGCTAATTCATTAAAAAGTTGACAACTTGTTGAAGTATTCAGTTCTTTTAATTTAGTTAGCATTAACTCTAAAGCAATGTTAGCAGTTATAAGATTTGCATCGCGTCAACAAAGTGCTTCCTCTGCTGCTTTTACTGGAATTAGCATATTTACTAGTTCAGAAACAATTTAATACTCATTATCTGGCATTTTTATAGAATCATTAATACTGATATTAACAAGCGCCTTTTTTATGGAATTTTTTAACTTTTAAAATCTTATAACGTATTTTTGAAGACAGACATCATTTTTAGTTAGTTAAACTTTTGAAAACCATCACGTTTTTTCTAACTGTTGCGATAGCGCTTAAGGCCTATCGCGTGTTATTAGTTTTATGCGTGCTCTTATTTGTGTCACGTGATCGCAATGCGATCTGTGAAAATAGTTTAGTTAGTTCCTAGTTATAGTCATTGCTCGCTTCTTACTGTAATAATATATAACGAGAGAAAGCTAAATCTATATCAATAAACATATATTGTATTTTGTTGGTGTTTATACCCTTATACAATAAAAATATTGGAGCCCACGGAGACAGGTGGTAACACCAAATTTAGTTGAATTTGGAAGTCATACCTGAGTCATCAACAAATGATTATAATCTAGATATAAATCAACGTAATAAACATCTTTCCATGTTGTTAACGCATTTCCAATTAAGATGGAAGAACGAATATTTAAAGAACCTGTGCGAACATCATAAATCTTCCAAAGTAAAAGGTTCAGCTATAATTAAGAAGGGCGATGTTGTGTTAATTGACGATTCCCCTATATTGCGTATACTTTGGAGGGTTGGCATAGTTGAAGACATCAAATATTCAAAAAACAATGAGATAAGAAGTGCAATAGTAAGATTTATACATAATAATACCTGTCAGCGAGTTAACAGACCTGTAAATAAGCTATACCCTATTCAATGTGGTACAGAACAAGTAAATAAACTAAAAATATAATTTGTGAATGACGGTCTAGTTCCGCTTTGTGTAGACGGTTCTTTGTCGAGGGGAGTGTTGCGATAGCGCTTAAGGCCTATCGCCTGTTATTACAATAAAAATACTAACTTTATTAATCACAGGATCAATCGTTTTGTTTGTAAATATTATGTCTTCAATTATTTGATTATTCACTATAAAGCAACTCTCATCACCATCATTATCACTATCTGATTCAAAGCTTTAACTAAATTTAGATTCATTTTCCAAATTTTTAATGTTTGGAATCAAGAAATCCTATCAAGAAATCCCATCTTTACCTATTAATTTTACAATTAATTATACCCCACCCCCCTACTTTACACGACACATACACATACTCGCGTCAGCTCGGAATATAAGAATTTATTAACTGTTTTAACTTTCTTAAGTTTTTTTTAAATAAATTTATTAAACTTTAAAAATTAAATTGAATTTTTAAAGTTTAATAAATTTAAATAAATACACTCTATTATTACAAAAACGCAATATTATTCATTACAAATAAATTTTTAATTCTTTACCCATTATTGTTATTATTATTTATTTTATTATTATATTTATTGTTATTGTTATTATAATTTAGTTTTAATAACTAAAATTATTTTCATACTATCTCCTAATAAAAACGCGAGTAACGGTCACATTATATGAAACGCGAGTAACGGTCACATTATATGTAAGCAGCCGTGGTAGCGCACTTGCCTCAGAAACGTAAGATTCGTGGTTCAAACCCCACCTCTGGGCAAGTTTTGCGACATCGGTTGGGAAGCACCTTAATCAACTTAAAAAAAAAAATTGATTAAACTTACTTTAAACTTATAAATCAATAATAAAAACATTGCATTGCATTAGTGCTAAATTTTATAGCTGTGTTGTTTTATTTGACCCGATTTAAACACAGGTATTAATCGATTAACGCAGGTATTATTCCTAATTTTTTAATTTCTAAATCCCGGTATATTTTTTAAAAAACTACGGGAATTCGGGGTTTTAAAATTAGTCGGCATCCCGGGATTTCGGGATTCCGTCAATAGAATCCCGAAATAATCTTTTTGCTCTTACCAAACCATGGGAATTCCGAATGCTAACTTTTCTCGTATTTCCTTAGCCCGCATACGTAAACTATTGACACACTGCTTGCACACTTTGTGGGGCCCACAACTTGTCTTGCTCACCAAGTTTTATATTGAAATATAAAAAATAGGCTTGCTTGACAAACGCATTGATGTTTGCTCTCTGATTTGGAATAGTAAAACTACAGTAAATATAGAAAAATGAATCAGGGGGTTATTTAGGCATTTACAACGAAAAGTAACAGGAGCAGAAATCACAATGGATAAACGTGCAATAAAATCAAATAATTGTAGTTTAGTCTCTGTGCGTATAACTGTCAGAGTCTTAAATCAAACTCATGCTATATCTCTACCTTAATTATCTCTTTTGATATAATTTTTTTATCCGAGCACTGGCTTTCAAATGCCGAGCGATTTATTTTATATGATCTATCAGCTCCGACACATCAATTATTTTTTCGCTCGGCTGAAAAGAAAGAAAACGAAAGACCTTTTGGGGGAAATGCTTTTTTAGTTCGTAAAAGCTTATTGCTTTCTCTTCACGTAATAGATGAAGATGAACACATTCTTGCAATAAAAGGTTCATATGGCGACAGGGTTTTTATTTTATTGAAGTTTGTCTTACTTCATGCAGAAATACTTATGAATCATTAGAACAATATCTGTCTCAACTTAGTGTAATTGCCGCCATCATTAACACTTACGAAGATGAAGGAGAGTGTATAATTGCCGGCGATTTTCAGTCATTTCCTGAAAATATATATGACACGGAAGGTCCAAATAACCAAACACGTAACAACTTTTCTAAACATTTATATAATTTTCTTGAAACAAATGAGCTTTCTTTTTTGGATGTAATTAGTGGTACTGGTCCTACCTATACCTATAAGCATAAAACGCTAAATAATTTATCTTATATCGATCACATAGCAGTCTTAAAAGAATCATCAATATGCTTTACAAACTGTAAAATTATTCTTTCTTCACATTTAAACATGAGTGACCATTTACTCATCGCTACACATATTAATCTTAAAAATAATAGTTTAACTCCAGTTATAAATTATATACTTAAAAAATACAATCCCAAAGTATGCATGGAAGGATGACAACTTTATTGAAATTTATAATCGGAACCTCTCTCAGTTCTGCAAAGATTACATAAAGCTGCCACTTTAGCAATGGAAGGATGTTTTCAAAAAAAAGAATTTTGCATTTACTCTAAATCATGGTGCACACGAGAAATTAAATTATGCAAAGAAATTTTCTTTTTCCACTTTAATGGAAAAAAATGTAACTATAACATGAAATACATTTCATTTAATGTATACAAGCTAGCTCGTAAAAATTTTTGTAAAACTGTAAAAGCAGCTCATAACCTAAAAATCAATAAAATTACCAAAAACATTGAATATCTTTGAAAAACTAATCCTCAAAAGTTTTGGAACAATTTCCGAAATATTAAATCTAGTCCAAACACTCGTATTTTTTAGGATAAATAAGAAACAAGATAGAAAGAAAAAAGAAGAATTTCGACAAAACATTAACAATTACAACAACAATTTCAAACACCGCCAACTTATAGTTGAACCTAATAAAATACTCTTATCAACTTCCGACATTGTTTTCTTTTAATAATTATTAAATGGAATGTATAATTAAAAACATTATTATATTAATATAGTTTGTAATAATAAACATTATTATATTAATATTGTTTGTAATAATACATTCATAGATAATAATTTAAAAAAATAACTTTGATCATATAAATGACATCATTGGATGATTGTCATGTAATCTATTTAATAATAATAAAAAAAAATTATCATTTATTTGCATTTTATTTTCTGAAATACTTTTAGTATTTTTTATTGCTCTATATTTTAACATTTCTCCAATTTAATTTTTTGTTTTCGATTATGAAATATAACAAAATGATCAACTGTAATTACACTTAATGCCTATAATTTCTATTTTTTATATAATTTATTACTACATTTAGCATATATTTTATTTCTATGAGAACGATAAATAAGCTTTATCATATTGTTAAATTTATTGATGAAAAAAAATTCAGTGGCTGTTTTTCATGTAAAATGGATATCAATCAATCAATATATTTTTCGATAAAAGATCTTGCAATCGAGGTCATTTACAAATAAAAGCTAATCTTAAACAATTGAATATAATGCACAGACAGGGAAGTTACAAACAGTTGTGTACTGACAAAGCATAACAACCTACCATATAACTAAAACAATTACTGCAAAAAAAAGTAACAATAATTTAATAAAAATAATAATCTTTATATCAATAATCATAATAAAAACGATAAAAGTAAAATAGTTACTTCATTAAAAAATAACAATAAATAAACAAAACAAAAATTATTCAATTAAAATTAAAGAGTTTTCATAATAAATGACATTATTAAAATAAAAAAGTAAATCATATCAAGCAAACACATATCGTCACTCCAAAATAATAAAATTTAAAAAGATATTTTTCTTTCTTTCTTACAAAATGGAGCAATTTTTATATTTTATTTTAAATCCTTTTTAATTACTTTCCATTTGCGAATGTATTTTTTCTTTTAACTTTGTTTTTTTTTTCTTTCCTTTTTCTTTTTTCTTTTGTTAATTTTTCTGATTTGTTTTTTAATATTTTTTTAGTTAGATAACAAATGGTATTTGTGGATGGTCCTTTAAGACTCACCACATTTACTATTAAAAAAATGTAAAGATTATATGAATGATTAAATTGATTATGATAAAAATATTTTGTATAACTCTGGTTAGTTATTTTATGTATATTTTTACAAATATATATATATTTTTCTATAGTATACAGGCTTGGTTGGAAAGCGGGAGCGATCGCTCTCGATTGCTGACCACGTAAATAATATTTAGTTGCGAAAAGCTGGCCAGGTTTGTTAGTCGTTTTGAGAACATTTTAAAAAGCAAAAAAAAAAAGATTAATTGGACCGAAGAGAGACAATTACAAAAAAAAAAGAAAAAAAAAAAAAAAATAGGCAAATAAAATATCTTTAAACGCGAAAAAACTTAAAGCTAAATATATTACATTTAGAACATACATTTTCGAAATATCGCTCTTTTATAATTTTTTTTATAAAATTAAGCGATGTTTTTTATATAAAGTAACAACTTACGATTGTTTATAAGAGAAACAAATATTCTTTATTTAACTAAGTTTGCAAGTTTTACTTGAGCTAAATTATTTTAAAAATAAAAAAAATTAATTTTTTAATACCTATTTTATGTTTCGCGTAGTTTGAAAAGTTTAACATATTTGAAGCGATTCTTCTTAGTAAGATAAACAAATGAAATAATTTAATTACTATAGGAATTAAATTAACAAGATGGAAATCAACTAAAAAGGTTAAAAATACTTAATGACCAGGAAGCGAAACTGCTTCACTTTGTACGCGTTGTTTGTGTTTAGTAACCAGAAACTTCTTATATGTTTGTTACATAATTAGTTTTATTAAGTTTAACGATTATAACTTCATTGAAAACGCAATTATTTTTGTAAGTCTTTATTTAAATCATAAAAATTGCTTTAAAAGATACATTACGATAAACAACAAATACACAAAATTACATTTACATAAAGAATACAATCTCTTTTAAAATAAAAAATAAGAATATACTAATAAAATCTATAATTTATAATAAACGTTTAAAATTTTAACAATTTAATTAATATAAATTTAAAACATTTATTTTTGTAAACAAATAATATATATTCTTAAAATAATTCTAGAAATCAAAACGTAACAAATCGTTAATAATACAATATCTAAAACATTTTAACAGAATACTCTAGAACTTTATTTCGCTTAATCAGCGTATTTTTTGAACTAATAGAATTAGTTTGTTCGTTAATTTGGCGGGTTTTTAGCGTTCGCAAATACTCTTTTTATTCTTTTTACAAAGATGTTTTTTCTTATATTCTTATTACAAAGATGTTTTGAGAACATTCAAGTTTTTAATGTTTCCATGTATGTCCGTAAAACAAAATTTTTTTGTTTCATAAATAAACTTAAATGACTAAAAAACCTGGCCAGTTTTACGCAACTAAATGTAATTTCCGTGGTCAGTATTCGAGAGCGATCGTTCCCGATCCTGAGTATATAATTTTTTTGTTTGCTTTTTATTTTGAAGTATTTTTCTAACATTTTTTTACTATTTTGATTTTTTTTAGTTACATTGACTAAACAAGAGAAAAATTACCTATGGCAAAAGTTTAATTAGATTTTTTTTTCAATCAACGACAGTAAAACCCTGATAAATTTAGAAGTAAACAGATTTCAGAAAAGTCCTACCAGGTGATGATCATGATGATTGCGATGATGATATGATATACGTGATAATGATAATTATATGTAATTTAGATGGTAATCATCATATCATGAAGAATATTCTTTTTTATTTTTGTAACTGAGTTCCAATATGTTCTGAAACAATCTTTTAGTTAGTTTATGTAAATAGGACACAAATATGCATCAAAATTTATCAAGTTAAATTGATGGACATACTTTTTTCGAAAGCAATGAGTTAGACAGCTGATAGGATGGAAACCCATCCACTTCTATGGTATTGTATTTTATTGACTAGAAAGTTTTTTTTTTTTTTTTAATGAAGAATTTATTTAAAAGCATGCTTTATAAGGTGACAATTTCTTAATTTATTTTTAGCGCTTTATTCTAAAAAATGTGCTTTGATTGAAGAAAAATGAAAATATTTTGTTGTTGCCTATTGAGATTATATCAACTTATTTGCGTGCTGATCAGATTAAAGCTCTCATAGTTCCCTAAATCAGTATTGTATCATCAGTTGCATCTAGTTCTAAAATTGAAGCACATAGTAAGCATTAGTAAACTGAGTTTAACTGTTTCATTATTGTTATTTTTTGTTATTTTGTTAATTATCCCAACGTTTATATATGTGAGTGTAATGTACATTTTAATCATAGATTTTAGTTTAATTGTTTACTATTTTTCATACATAGTTTAACTTTGTGTTATTTAGATGCTGTGAAAATAAAAGTTTAACCTCAGGAGCATCAGGAGAAGAGTTTAAACATTAACTGAAGAGATATTTTTTGCGAATAAAGGGTGTACAACCAAATATTAATAAATCATAAGTTAATTAAATTTTATATTACTATTTTCATTATTTCTAATAAAATATGCACTTAATTTTAATTTACCTATTTTTTTTTTTGCACAGTAGATATTTGTAAAATTAATCTAATTATATAGACTAGTAAATAAAGTTTTTTTTTTTGTTTTCTAATCGTTTCATTACATTTAAAATTAGTTAATAGTTAAATTAATTGTAAAATAACTAATTAAATAAATTAGATTATTATCATTTACTTCTTTTATACGAAAAGTCAAATTATTTAACATAATAACATTTATTTTAACAATTACCTTTTATTTTGTTCACCACTAAATATAAAAAAGATATTATCAAAAAACTTGTTAAATTTGACTTTTTCATTTTTAATACCAAAACTGTAGTTTTTGCAATACAATCTAAAAAAATGTTTACATGAATTAGTTATTGTTAGCAGAATTAATTCTGCTAAAATAGTTTATGGCTTAAGATTATAGGCTTCAATGCAGCAACAGGTCTTTAAATAATCTACTTTAGTATGGCCAAAGATGCATTTAATTATTTTTTTTTCTAAAAAAAAGTCGCGTTTACACCCGAGTTTGCAGCTTCAGATATAATATTTCAAGAATTTCTCAAACTAGGCCGATTACCATTTTCAACGGTTTGGAAAATAGTAAAAAAAATTTTTTTGTAATTCTAGTTATAGTTTCTAATAAATTTCTAATAAAATTCTAATAAAGCCGTATCTTAACTATTCTCCCAGGTAAAGCTATTTCTAATTTGTGCTAAAATCTAATTTGTGTTAAAACTAAAATCTCAAAAAACATTCTGTAAAACTGTTGGCTTTCCAATTAAAAGAAAAAATCTTTTACAGAATGGCATCTGTAGAACCTTTTATTTGAATGATACTTGTTTTTTTTGTCACCTAGGATGAAAAATGAGTTTACTGCATAGATTCCTGTGAGCTTTTTATGAAACTTGGCGAAGTGGTAATTTTTTTTAGTGTAATTTTCAGTGTTATAACCATTATAAACATAAAATGAACCGCACTAACGTTATTCCATAAAGTAGAGTGGTGTATATATAGTCATTGTGTAATTACGATATATGGCTAAAATTTAAATTTTCTGTCGGGTATGACAAAAAAAGCAAACGATTCCATCAGAACATAAAAGAAACGGAAACTCGGTAAGACGTTGGGATGTCGTGATGTTGACGGACTACTGCTGGTGTTTAAACGAAACACTCCTGTTGCGTAACATTCACGATCACCAAAGAAATGTAACTTTATTTATTAAATTCTCTTTTTTTTTAGTTATTATATTCAAGAAGATCTTATGGGTTTTATCACAGAATACCGCAGAAGAGTTTTTTAACCAGGAAGTTCACGCTTTTTCCTTACTAATGTCGCTTATAGGGTTAAACCCAGCATTGAACCTCGAACCTCTTAGTACTGAGCCAGAACTCTAACGCTGTGCCACGGCTGTGTTTGTCTATGTTTCATATCTGAAAATCGGTTTCCTACGTGAAATCCAAATATTATTTTTTATTACAGTGCCGTGTTAATTATACTGTTTCATTTGTTATATATATATATATATATATATATATATATATATATATATATATATATATATATATATATATATATATAATATATATATATATATATATATATATATATATATATATATATATATATGTATATATATATATATATATATATATAAAGTATTGGACAAAACATTTGCACCCAATATCAATGCTAAAAAGTGTTACTAATTTTACATTGAGCAATCAGCTGACAGGTGACAGCACACTGGCAGAATTTCGTTGACAAGCGCCATTTTGCAGCGGACAAAACAAGTGCAACTTTTTTGGTTTGTTTCATTTTCTTAAGTCTGTTCTGTGTCAACGTCACGGAAGTTTTTTAATAATTAAAGGAAGTATCCAGAGGTTTCCAGAAGCATGCAGAAGCTTCCAGAAGTTTACAGAAGAAACATCTGGAAGCATCCAGAAGTATCCAGAAACATTCAGAAGCATCCAGAAGCTTCCAGAAGCATCGAAAAGAATCATCTAGAATCTTTTAGAACAGATTCACACAGGTTCATTTTACTATATAAGAGACATGTAAACCGACATGCAATTCACTCAGTATATGGAAGTCAATCAGTCAGTATTATTAAGACAGTTTATCGAAGTGAGTTTTATCAAAGTGTTTTATCGAAAAACATCAATACAAGAAGTGAAATATAACAAGTGTTTCATTACATCAATACAGTCCACATCCAACCAAGACGTTGTGTTCCACAGAGCATTATTGTATCATCACAAGGTAAATGCAACACGGTAAGCCTTGAGAAGCGTGATTATTTATTTTTATTATTTTTATGACTTCAAGTGCAAAAGTGGCTTCTGACAGTCTTGGATTGCAATTAAGAAATTATTGGCGATTACGTATTTGCAATAAATATCGAGTAAAAAAATGGACCGTATCAAGACTATATTCCCAATATCTTTCCACGGGGAAGTTGGAAGCAGATAACAAAGATGGAAGACCGCGTTCCACCACTTTTAGAGAGGATTCTATGATCGTCAGATCCGTCAGGAAGGATCCCTGGATATTATTAGTTGAGATACAAAAGCAATTATAGCTGTCTGTATTGGACCAAACAATCAGACGACGTGCTGCTGAAGCCGGATTATTTTTATAAGAAAAGACTCCTGTTTGCAACATCTCATATTGACTGGAATGTGCAGAAATGGCGAACTGTCCTGGTCAGTGATGAATTGAAGTTCAACATCATTGAGAGCGATGGCATTTGCCGAGTACGTCGACCGGCCGGAAAACGCCTCGATTTACGTTACTGCCATAAGACCGTGAAGCATGGTGGAGGCAATGTAATAGTATGGGGGTGTATTTTCGCTAACGGTCTAGGTCCAATACATCGAATCGATGGAATAATAGACCGTTTCATGTATAAAAATATCCTGAAAGATGTTATGCTACCTCATGCTGAATGGAATATGTCAATAAAATGGGTTTTTCAGCAAGACAACGATTAATACTTTTGATTAATTTATTAATTTTCGTGTACAAATAATGATTTTTGTGATAAATAAAACTTAAAGAACGTTGTCTCTAAACATTTACATAGTTATTTTTTTAAATTAAAAAAATGGAGCACTTTTATATAAAGAAACTAAATTAGCATTACTTGGTTGCACTTGTTTTGTCCGATACTGTTTATATATATGCTTGACATAAACACGGAAATTATACAGGTATTTCTAACCTCACTTTCTGATGTGTATTGTGTTGTTTGCTGGTGATGCACAAACAAATTTGAGCGTGTATTTATTTGATTTTTCTTGAATACTTTTATTTAAGGTGTGCAAAATAATAGCTAAAGTATATTTTAAATTATTTACAATAATTATTAATTTACTTAGCTAAAAGATAAATTTTGTTAATAATTACTATGAAATTTGTTGAATTAAGAAAAAATTTTTTTTTTAGGAAAAATGGGGCGTTACGTATATTGTTCGGATGATAGAAGAAATTTAATTAAAAATTTTTGAAACCAGGGTAAGACTTCAAAAGAAATCTCAAACGGACTGTTCAATTAATATAGCATGCCACGCAATTAAAAAAGAAAATACACCCAAAACACGTGGCCGAAAAAGAAAAACGTCTAGAAGGAATGAAAATATCGTTCATTGTTCCAAAAGAAATCCATTTGTAATGTCAAAAAAAAAAAAAAAAAAAAAAAAACTACTTTTGGTCTGTCAATTGATGCTTTGACAGTTAGAAAAAGGCTTACTCAACAATATGCTAAAGCCAAGGTACCAGAGAAGTGTCAAATTTTATCACCAAATAATATAAAAAATAGGAAAGATTTTGCTGGGGAACACGTAGGCTGGCAAAATAGCGAAATATTGTTTGGTCAGATAAGACCAAAATTAACTTATTTGAGTCGGGCGCACTAAAAAAATGTCCAAAAAAAAAAGGAAAAGAATATGGTCCTAGATATAACGTAAAAACAGTTAAACATGGTGATGTTTACCTACTCCATAATATAAAAATATACTTTTCATATTTTGGAGTAGGCCCTATTTTTTGGATTAAAGAAAATATGGCCAAAGAAATATATATTTAAATATACTGCAGGATGTTATGTTACCATTCGGAGAAAATCTTCCTTTGGGTCGGGTCTATCAACAAGATAATGACCCAAAGCATACTGTGAAGGTAGTAAAATATTGGATTCGTAACGAGAAAATTCTGATCTTGAAGTGAACAGCCCAATCACCAGGCATAAATCCAAAAGAAAACATACGGGCACACGTAAAAAATGAATTGGAAAAACATACAATACATTTTGAAAAACATTCCAATAAGTACATGCCAAAAATTAGTTTATACTATGCCGAAAAGATGTGCGGCGATAATTGCGAATAAAGGGCGTACAACCAAATATTAATAAATCATAAGTTAATTAAATATTATATTATTATTTTCATTATTTCTAATAATATTTTAATATGCACTTAATTTTAATTTACCTATTTTTTTTGCAAAGTAGATATTTGTAAAATTAATCTAATTATATAGACTAGTAAATAAAGTTTTTTTTTTGTTTTCTAATCGTTTCATTACATTTAAAATTAGTTAATAGTTAAATTAATTGTAAAATAACTAATTAAATAAATTAGATTATTATCATTTACTTCTTTTATACGAAAAGTCAAATTATTTAACATAATAACATTTATTTTAACAATTACCTTTTATTTTGCTCACCACTGAATATAAAAAAGATATTATCAAATAACTTGTTAAATTTGACTTTTTCATTTTTAATACCAAAACTGTAGTTTTTGCAATACAATCTAAAAAACTGTTTACATGAATTAGTTATTGTTAGCAGAATTAATTCTGCTAAAATAGTTTATGGCTTAAGATTATAGGCTTCAATGCAGCAACAGGTCTTTAAATAATCTACTTTAGTATGGCCGAAGATGCATTTAATTATTTTTTTTTCTAAAAAAAAGTCGCGTTTACACCCGAGTTTGCAGCTTCAGAAATAACATTTCAAGAATTTCTAAAACTAGGCCGATTGCCATTTTCAACGGTTTGGAAAATAGTAAAAAAAAAATTTTTGTAATTCTTCTCTTTAGTTTTTAATAAAATTTTATTTCATGTACGACCATTCCAATGAGATACATTTAACATTTTTATCAGTGTCAACATGTGTGAGTACAACTGTTTTTTTAACTGAAGCAGCTAATCTACCATAATTAATTAATTCTTTTGGTGTAAATCCAGTTTCGCAATCTTTAACAAGAACTATGAAAAAAGAATGGTACCTCAAAGGATCACCTGGGTAAACTAAATAATCACCTCCAAATTTTGCTGCTGATGTAAGAAAATAACCCTTTTTCCAAAAGTATTGAAACACAAGGTTATGCGAATTATCTTTCGAACTAGAAGGAAAACTCATTGATTTCTCAAAAACAAATTGATTTTTGAGTGTTGTAGGTATATGAACTCGCACTGAATTGTGATAATATTCAATATCGTCATCAGTAACATTAAGGTCACAAATTTGTTCTTTTTCATTCGATTTTAAGATTTTTTGATCAACGTTTACGTTATTTGTATCTATTTGAAAAGATTCACTTTTGCAAATATCTAAAGAAACTATTTCTGACTGGTTTTCTTTAATCTTAGGACTTGCTTCGTTTCCTTCGCAACAAAGTTCATCCACATTTTGACATTCATGTACTAATCTTTTACGTTTTTTTCTATTTAACTTTTTATTGTTTCCATAAAACATTTGCTCTTTTTCAATCTTGCGTTTTTTAAAAAGAAGAATTTGTTCAAGTTCCATTGCGTTTCGTTTATTCCAAAAAGCGTCTACGTCGCAGTCGTTAGAAACAGCTACATCATTTTGTCTTTCATTAAAAAGTAATTTAGCAAAGCCTTCGCTTAAACACAAATAAACTTCCTCTGGCATCAACATTAAAGGCATAGAATTAACGCTGGTCTGCCATGGCTTTCGAGATAATGCACCAACTAAAGCGCCACAAATTCTATGTTTCATCCGAAGCTCATAAACATGTTCTGCATCCCAAACAAAGTAATCACCACCAATACAATGAATATTTATCAACATTGAACCATTATGCGCGTCCATTTCTACTTTTGCTTAACTGTAAACAAAGATGGCAACTTTTAATGTAGAGATTAATCCAGTTTATTTGCAGCTGTTGTTATTTTTTAGAGAAATATTTAAGTTGTACGCTTCGTGAATAGTATCATATTAGAATAATTTATAAAAGTGCAATTGGTTAAAATGCTAGCAACTAAAGTTTTTATAGTAATAAAATTAACGCAATTGAATGTTTTATTACAATAACATAAAGGCTATAAATTAAAACTATTTACTCTACGATAAAGTTCAGTAAGTGGCAGATCCAGATGGTAGTCAAGATGTGGGGTGGTTTTGTCAGAGCTTATAAAGACTGAATGTCAAATATCGACAGATGAATCTGCTTAACTTTATTTATCTACAATGTACATCGAAATGAAGAGGAATCACCGACTACGTTATTCTTTTTTTGGATTTGCCACTGTAATAAAAATATTATTAACAATAAGAAACAACCTAACTGAAAATAGCATACACTATATTTAAAACATTTAACTTTGCAAATTTATATTGAAAAATAAAAAAAATATAAATCATTTTATTAATTAGAGCATATTATAAAAGAAATTTAACAACTATGTAATCAAGGATTAATGGTTTAGGATTGTGTGTAAAATATTATCGGGTTAGTGTTCGACTCTTAAAACGCTTCTTTTTTCCAAATCTTCCATTTCTTTAAGAAGAGAAGCAATGTTATATCTTAGTTCATGAAATTTCGCATAAGATACCTATAATAGAAATAAAAATCTTTGTACAGCTGCTTTGACGGTTGATTTTTAAGAATCGTATTTTCTTTTATTTTTTTAATTTTTAAATGAAATAAAAAGTATGTCTTAAATAAAACAACATATTTTAACCTCATCCTACCCTAAACACATAACAAAAACGTGCAAAAAGGCAAACAAAGTCTGATAATATCTTTAAGCTCATTATTACGTTGACAGAAAGAAAAATACTAATTAAATAAACTATTGCCAATGTTTCTAAAGTTATCAAAAAGTACTAATGAAAATTAATGCTTTTGCCGAATAAACATAATTATTGAATAGAGATTTTTCAAAGCGAGGCAGTGCTTGTCACAATCAAAACAAACGCAGAGTTTAGCTATTATTTTGTAAGGTTCAGATAAGATGAATTTTCCTCATTCAAATTATTAAATTTAACTTTTGATCAGTATATTATTGTTTCTAAAATAGTAATAAATTATAAAAAAAAATATAGAATTGTTCTTTTTTCAAAATCCTACAAACATTTTGGCATTCTTTAGTAGATTTTAATATCTCGGTTGAGTTATATTATGTTGCATTTTTATGACTATCTTTTTACTAAAAAGTAATAATAATGTCAACAACAAAAAAACTCAAAGTTTGAATATAAAAAAATTGAATTTAAAGATATGAACCTGAAACCATTGCACGACATAAATTTGCTGGAGTTGTTACTGATGAAAAAAACTCACTGCTGTTTTTGTTTTTTTTTGCTAAAGTTTTCTGTTTATTTAGTGTTGGATATTTGTACTGTTGTAATGTTTATATTGTAAACATCCAACACTAAATACACAGTTCTCACAGAAAAGTAGGTTTGATTTGGTTTCAAGACCACAGTTCTCACAGAAAAATAGGTTTAATTTGATTTCAAGAACACTGCTCACCAGGCATCATTTATTACTAATGTATAAAAATAACTTACTTCAAATGTGAACATTTTTCCATTGCTATCTTTTATCTGCATTAAAATAGTGGGTTGAAGCACACGGTTTAATACACTACAAAAACAAGTTCGTTTAAAATAACACACTTTTAAAACCCTTAATATATTAATGGATTTAAAAGGTTTTGAAAATTTCCCTTTTTTTTAATTATTTCAAAATTTTGCTTCTTTTGAGACACAGGTACTCATTATTAGGGACTCAGATCTTAAACAACCCTTAAAAGTAACTTCTACAAGCTAATTTTAGAAATCCAGTGTCATTTTACAGAACACATTTAGGGGTTAGAGAAAACCAATTTAGATAAAAAAAAATTATAAACCCTATACACACAAACATGTTCAATACATAAATATAAACATGTGTAATACATAAACATGTTAAAAAATGAAAATAAAGAGTAATCAAGGGCAGAAAAATTTTCAATTTAAAAATTTATTTCAAAACTTTTATGGATAATTTTTTTTAATTTTTGGATTTCCAAAGAGGAGCAGGAATTTTGGTAATAGAAACTGAATAAAATATTATATTTTTGATAAAATTCTTTGTGTCTCAACAACTGAAGGAGAAGCTTTACCGAATAGTACAATGATTGAATGCATTGGGAAAAAATTTTAACATATTTGTTAGATTATTTTTTTTGAGCTAATTATTTTAATTTCTTTTCTGCAATCTAGTTGCATTATTGTTGTAGAATTTCACTTCTAAAATAATTTTTTTATGGCAAATTTTGTTGAAAAGAAAAGGGAAATGTTTCTGAAAGCCTTAGTAAAGTAAAACACTGATGTTTTTACATAATTGAAATGTTTTGTTACTTTAAATAAAGTAAATTACTTCTAATGATTTTTTATTATAAAATTTTATATATAATATATGTAGTTTTTTTATTTATATAATTTTTTATCATAAAAGCATTTTAAAGATTTAAATATTTTACCTTTATTATGTATTACTATCTATGAATGTATTTTAAACGTATGTTTAAACAAAGCATGAAATAATTAAACAAAAATTATATATTTTTTTAATGCATAACTATTTACTAGCGCTTACTTTACAGCGCATTTTTTAAATGTTCATATTTTTAAAACATGTTATTAGCTGTGATCATCAAGACAAAATATTATTTTTGTGGTTGCGTGCAACCGAACACTTTATTGACCAAAAATGGATAAAGCATATATCATGAAATTTGGTTCATCAGTGAACCATGGAATTAGTTCATCAATGAATCATGTAACTTGGTTCATCAGTGAACCATGGAACATTAAAGTAGTTGAAATGGTATTGATTCAAATAGCATTAGAAATAAATTATTATGGACATCAATTTTTTTACAACTCATTTAATAAACAAAATTTATTGAAATTTTTGTTAATAACCGACAATAAATAATAAATTCAATAAATGTATTTTAAAATTGATTAGTAGCATAAAAACATAACTGTTGATCTTGCCCCGTGGTACAAAAACATTTATAAATATTTTTTGTACCACAGACTTGTATCCTGCACTTGGAAGCACCCATAATTATAAATTACATCTTTAAATCTTTCAACTCTTCTGAACTTTCTGGATAACTTATTCAAAAAAAAACTTATTCAAAAAAAAACTTATTCAAAAAGAAAGCAAATAAAGCTTTCTTTTTAATTTTTTGAATAATCCATTAGGATTTTAGGGTATAATTTAAAATTATCGGTGCTCCCAATTTCAGGATTGCTACAAAGCATAAAACACAAAATAAGTAAAAAAAAATTAAAAAAAAAACAAAAAAACAACCCAGTTATGGAAACTCTGTGATTGCCAAGTGTTTTATAAAATAAACCTTCTAGATATTGTGACATCTATTCTCCATCGTAAAGATAATAATAAAGGTAAAAACTGGAAAACTTTTTTTAATTACATATAAGTTTGAACAACATAAGCTTAATTTCTACACATTAATAAAGCTGTTAATAGATTAGGTCTTAAAACATAACCTAAAAAAAAACTCTAACCATTTAAACTTTGCTTTAATTTTATCAACAAACCAACTAAAACCTAAACATTGTGAGTGTATAGTTCAATATACTAAAACCCAACTGACCCAAATCTCTTGAAGTTTTTTTTACTGCATTTGAACTTACCATTTTAATGAGTTGTAGCTAGTAACTAGCTAGGGCCTGTAGATCGTTTAATCTTTGGCAATTTTTACCAAGTTAGCCTTGTTTAAATTGTAAAGTAAGCAAAGTTTATTTGGCTGAAAGCTTTTGAACTAGTTTTACTTATAACTGATTTGAAAATATATAAAAAAAAAAAAAAAAACTTGAATGTAAAAAATAAATATAAAAGTTTTCATGAGAATTTTTTTAAATTCTGATTCACTCCCAACACAAGGCAGCAAGCAACCACTATTAAGTTGGGAGTTACTAGAAAAAAAAAGAATAGAGTTATAGAGCAAAGAAACATTTGACAGAAGACTTGAAAAGTTGAAGATTGTATGAGTAAGGAAAACATGAAGATGGAAAAAAGTTCCAAAGGGTTGATTTGCATTAAAAAAAACCAGACAAATAAAAGTTTTTAGAGTATGCAGGGACAGATACAGTAAAAAAATGAGACTTTGCTGATTGACGAGTCAAGCAAGAATGAGTTTTAGTTGATGGAACTAGAGATGATAGCTCCTTTGAGCAGTGACCATGATATTAGTTGTAGAAAAGAGAAAGAGATACAACTTTACGACAATGAAAAAGGGTTCAAGCTTAGAAGATAGAGCGAGTCCAACTACATTTACAATGCATTTTTGGACCTTATCAAGAAGATAAAGAGTATCATTAAAAGAATCAGCCCAAAATATGACAATAGTACTCCATACAGGGATGAATATGAGATTTGTAGAGGTAGAGAATGGAGTCAGGAGAGATAATGGCAAGCATGATAAATAGAAGCAATTGCTAAATTAGTAGATGCTAATTTAGCAATTGATTGTATATATGGTTTCCATGAAAAGTCATTGTAAACAATCATCAGCAAAAAGAGCTACTTTCGATGTAAGGTTGTCAAGAAGATCATTAATGTAGATAAGAAACAAAACAGGACCAAGAATAGAACCTTGTAGCCCAGAAATTATTGGAAATGAAGAGTGTTGGCCTTCAAAAATGACTTTAATAAAGCGGTTAGAAAGATTTGATAATCTCAAAATCTTTTTCAGATGCACCATATGAAACAAACTTATGGAGAAGGTCAGCATATGAAACAAACTTATGGAGAAGGTCAGCATATGAAACAAACTTATGGAGAAGGCCAGCATGTCAAACTTTGTCAAAAGCTTTAGAATTGTCAAGAGCAATAGCCCTAGCCTAGCCATCTACATCTAATGCACAATAAAATCTTTCAGTCACAGCAGTTAGCAAGTCAGCTGTAGAGCAAGAGGATTGGAAATTGATTGTCTGCCAGTAAGTTATTTGATTCAAGATGAGATCTGAGAAATTTGTTGATCAAAGACTCAAAGACCTTGCTAATAACAAAGAGAAGACTGATCAGATAGTCAGGTTTCTTTCTTTCAGTTGACTGATTGAAAGATAATTGGAAGTGTCAAAATGTTCTAAATATAAAAACAACAGATGTTATTTTCCAGCAGGCAGGAAAACAAGACTCAGTCAAGCATTTATTAAATACTTTAGAGTAATTTAGAGTAAGCATTTATTAAATACTTTGGAGAATTAAAGAGAGTTCTGGAGAACAATTTTGTAAGACTATGACAGGCATGTTTTCTGAACTACAAGCCGTAGAAGAGTTTAACTGAGATATGACTTTAGCAACGGAAGCTGGAGTGATTAGAATGTCTAATAATAGGTTAACCTGCGCAATTGAAAGGGAATTATTTAAAGAATAAAGATAATTTTTGTTTAAGCCTATAGTCCTACGTTAGTATAGTTGGATGGGTAGCCTTCACAAAGTGGAACCTTGTCAGTGGAAGATAAGTAGCCTTCACAAAACAGAGCTTCATCTGCCCCACAATAGCAAAAAGATTTTGATAAAAGCTTATTTTATTAATAAAAAAATATTACAACTACTTTTGTCTTTTTTTGTGAAAATTGTGATGGTATACTTTTAGTACAGGCTTTTTGTAAAAGTTGTTAAGCTATTTAATTTTGCGTAAAAAGTGTTTGGTTCTCTAATGTGCATCTTGCAACACAATGGCTGACTAATAGGTAAATATTGTTAGTAATAACTTATAAATTATTTAATTAATGTTTATTTCTACTAGTTAAGCTATATTTTGTTTTCTTTAAGTTTTTGTAACTTGTTTTAATACCTCTACATATTATTATAGGTAAAAATATTTATCAATTGACTCAACTTTTAAAAACAATTTATCAACAAATTGACTTTTATGACTATAGTCTTCAGTATCTAGCACAAAAAAAACTTTGACAAAAGTTTAAATTTACTTCTATGGCTATGGTCTTCAGTAAACACAAACAGCAATAATTTTTTAATATTTTAAAGCTTTAACATTAAACATTTCTTTCCTAATTTATGAAATTAAAAAAAAAAACTAAAAAACTACAATGACATTTAATCATTTTAAATTGCTTATGTTGCCATTTAGTAAGAAGTAGCAAAACTTAAGCATTAAAATTTAAAAAAAGATAAAACAGAATTTGATTTTTGATTTTAAATATATATATATATATATATATATATATATATATATATATATATATATATATGCATTTTTTTTTTTTTTTGAAAATTTTTTTACTTATCTTGTGTTTTATACTTTGTAGCAATCCTGAAATTGGGAGCACCAATAATTTTAAATTATACCCTAAAATCCTTTATTTCTTCTGAATTTTCTGGATAATGGATTATTCAAAAAATTAAAAAGAAAGCAAATAAAAGATTTTGATAATTTAAACAGTTATGGAAACTCTGTGATTGCCAAGTGTTTTATAAAACAAACCTTGTAGATATTGTGACATCTATTCTCCATCGTAAAGATATTAATGAAGGCAGTTGAAAACTGGAAAACTTTTTTTCAATTGCATTTTGTCTAAAAACAGAAAAACAAACAATAAAATACTTATATGAAAAATAGTGCAAAAACATTTTAAATTGAAAAAAAAAAAAGATTTACTTTGTTGTGAAAACAACACTGCAAATATCTTCTATGTGTTCTTTATTTAGTCTATAAATATAAAATCAAAAATGTAAAAAATTTTTTCTTTTTAATTACTAATTATGTAGTTTATTTATAAAGTAACTTAATTCTGAAGTAATAATATTTTTTATTATTACTGCTATTATTGTTGTTAATAATAATAATAATAATAACAATAATAATAATAAAATAATAGCAATAAAAATAATAATAGCAATAATAATAATAATAATAACAATAATAATAATAAAATAATAGCAATAAAAATAATAATAGCAATAATAATAATAATGATAATAACAATAATAATATTATTACTATTGTTAATATTATTATCCAATTTATACTATTAAACTTAATAATAGAATATAGTGCCCACTCATCCATGTTTGCATGAAACACTTGGCAGCCATTAAAGCCAGGTTAATGGCAAGAAAAGGTCTTTTAGCTCTTTTTTATATGAAATGTAGTAAATTTATATACAAATATTTAAATTAATAATGATATGTTACTTAAATTACATAAATGAAAAAATTCCATGTGCATAGCATTACGAACAAATGTCTGTAAGTGCTTAAACTTAAATAAATACAGTATTAATGCTTAAAAACATCTTGAATTATGAAATCACAACATAAATATAAAAAAATTGCTTTGGTTTTCAATGAAAATTGGTCAATTTATGAGCACAATAATAAATTATTGTGCTCATAAACTGAAATAATAGATTTTTATTATGTGACATACAAATCTCCCTCAGCCTGCTATTTACTATGAGAGAGGTGCAACCAATTATAAGTCAAATTTTAAAAAGAGAAAGGTATGGTTGGCTCCCTCTTTCTTGATTTGTTCATTATACTGTACCCACTACATAAAATAAGGCAGTAAATATTTAAAACCCTACATTATTATTTAAATAATTTACTGAAAAATAATTTCAGTTAATCTTAATAAGGCAATTTAGGCATTAAAAACTTTTATTTTATATTATTATAGCTGATAGTTCGTTACTCAGAGCATAAGTAGGAAAGTAGATTTTAGGGTTGGCATTAAATTCACCAAACCAATCCATGTGGATTATATATATTGTCATTGACACCTTATGTTGCAACAATTCAAATTGGAACAAGCAAAGCTTATTTTGATGGTAAAAAATGAATTCTAAGTTGAGAGTGAAAGAACAAACCCAAAATGAAAAACAGAACAAGTCAGTAAAATGTATCTGCCGAACATTGTGAGGTGTTCAACAACAAAATAAATGAATGGATCAAAGAAGGCATACTCATCAAATATGACAATGAAATTATGGGAAAAGCTAAAGGTTTACTACCGCAAATGTGCATCATTGAAGATAATAAAAAGCAGACAAGACCAGTGCTTGATTATTGCGAGCTTAACACCTATGTAAAAGCCTCAAGAGATGCAGATGTCATCAACAATGCAATGAGGGATTCGAGACTCATGAGTAATAATAGCAATGACTCGGTGGTAGATCTAAAGGAAGCATACCTACAAATTCATGTACATAGAAGACATTGGACTTACCAAACTGTCATTAACAGAAATCAGCGATATGCGCTTACACAGTTGAGCTTTGGTTTGAACTTAGCACCCGTGATGATGAGCTCAATACTGCAATATGCTCTCCAACAAAATTCTGCAAAATCAACAAGAGGATAAATTGATAACACCTTAGTAACTAATGGAAATGGAAGAAAGCTTGCGGCACATAAAGAAATAGGGTTTTCACGAAAAACACCTGAATATTTTGGCAAAAACCCAGTTTGTGCACTAGGATTAGAAGTAACAGTAAATCCATTAACAAAGGAAATGTTTTGGAAAAGAGGAAACAAGATTTCTATTACTAAAAGTGTGCTCACCATAAGGCATACATTCTCATTATGTGGTAATCTGGTTGCTAATCTACCAGTTGCTTATTGGATGAGACTCACACGCAGCTATGTAAAGAGACAAATAAAGCAGGTTGGGAAGAACCTATTACAAATAAGTATGTAATTAAAATGATGCAGGATGTTGTAGATAAAATTGTAAAATGTGATCTGGCAAAAGGTGCCAGGAATGTTAAACCAAATCCATCTTTAACCGTATGGTGTGATGCAAGTTCTCTGGCAAAAAGAATTTGTGATAATGCAAGGTGACAAAAAAATAGAAGATGCGACATGGCTCCGACCAAAACCTGATGGTATGCATATTAACATAACTGAATTGGATGATGTATTAAAGTTTTAAATATGGCATTAAAATGGAACCCAAGTGATGTCTTTATTAAAACTGATTCTCATAGTGTATTTAGTTGGTTAAATTCTGAGGATTATGCCATAAATGTAAATGTTAATTGGGTAGCAACAACAAAACATATTGCAGATGAACTCAGAAAAGTGCCAATAAATTGGATAAAAAATAAAGTTACAATGCAAGAATGTAATATCATTTATAAGTACAATAATCAGCAAATTCAAAAAATTTATTCAATAGTACAAATGGAAGTTTCCAAGAATATGAAGTTATCTACACATGCTGGTATCCACCTTAACAAAAATTGAATGTGATGAATGTGATTTTGTGGGATAAAGAAAATCTTGTTGTCAGTCAATTATGGGAGAGAGTAGGCTGTGATGTTACTCATGTTGATTCATTGCTATATCAGCTGTATTGATTGTGGCCCAAGCAGATTCAAGTTATGAACACCATAGAGTGACGAAAGTACAACAATAATTGTTCCATTATAAGAAAAAATATGGTTATCACTTGGACCTCCTTCTGAAGTTTTCCTAGATAATTCTAAGTCATTTAGATCTCAGATTATGCAAGCTAATATAATATTGAAGTTAAAAAAAATGTGATAGTAAAATCTAAAACTACTATACTCTATTACAATAAGGATTATAATAAATTACAAGAGAAAATAATCCTAAAAAATGAAATTGAAATAAATGATGAAGACAGAAAGAAACCAAATGTTAATGAAATGGCAAATAAAATGATCAGTAACATTCGAGAAATCAAAAATGAAGCTAAAACAAAATTATAATAAAGTAATAAAACACTATACTCAAGCTAATTAAGAGATCCTAGTAAAATCTAAAAACATCTTAAAACAATCAACATTTTAAAACAAGTAAACTATGAATTGAGAAAATATAAAGAAATAAAGTATTGATAAAACCAGGGGTGTGGAGTCGTAAAAAAAAAGTTACGACTCCGACTCCAGGTGTTGAAATTTTTGAGTACAACTCCGACTCCAACTCTGACTCCAACTCCAAAGCAAAATTTTTGAAAAATTCTTTGGATTTTTTCAAAAATATTACGCGATAAGTTAAATTTTTTATTTTGGACAAATTTATGAAATGTTCTTTGAGGTTTAGTATGAACATAAGGTTAATTAAATCTTTTGTAATTGCATGTGCAATACCGAGAAATTTTACAATAGGAGTCTGAGTTGCAATTTTTTTTAGCGACTCCGACTCCGCTAAAATTGTCGCAACTCCTAAACTCCGACTTCACAGCCCTGGATAAAACTGTGTATCAAATACAATATGGAATAGTGTAGAAATTGAGAAAATAAAAAGTATTATATATTAGATAAAATATATTATATAAATATAAGTTGATTTGGTGAATAGTGTTTATAAAAATATGCGATAAATATTTAAAAAAATGTACTGATACATCAAACACATAATTAAAAAAAAAAAGTAGCAATTCTATAGTTAATAAGTATAACGAATATATATATATATATATATATATATATATATATATATATATATATATATATATATATATATATACACATACATACATATATATATATATATATATATATATATATATATATATATATATATATATATATATATATATATATATATATATACATACATATATATATATATATATATACACATACATACATATATATATATATATATATATATATATATACATACATATATATATATATATATATACACATACATACATATATATATATATATATATATATATATATATATATATATATATATATATATATATATACATACATATATATATATATATATATATATATGTATATATATATATATATATATATATATATATATATATACATATATATATATATATATATATATATATATATATATATATATATATATATATATATATATATATATATATATACATACACACACACACACACACACACACACACACATATATATATATATATATATATATATATATATATATATATATATATATATATATATATATATATATATATATATATATATATATATATATATATATATATATATATATATATATATATATATATATATATATATACATATATATAGACCTGAATATTCTAAAGTGTCGGCATGCAAATTGAAATACATGTAAAAAATATCTAATATTCATTAAATATTATTTTATAATTTTTTTATTGTAATTACTTGCTTTTCAAATTTGACATGTTTTATCAAAACAAATATTTATTCATTTTTTTTCAATTCATTTTTTTTTTCTCTATTTTATTCAACCATAGCAAAGTTGAAAAATATTACTTTTTAAATGCCTGTTGTTCTCGTGGTTTTTAAGTGCAATTATTATTTTATTAAGATATATAACTAATTAAATAATTTACGTGTTAACGGTTTTTTTAGAATTATTTAAGATCAGAAAGTATATTAGGAAAGTTTAGCCTTGTTATAGTTATGTTAGAAACATGCGGAGAAGAAACATTAGTTACAAAACTTTTTTTTAATTTAATAAAAGTTTAGGCTTCCATTAAATTGCAACAGACACAACAGTATACACAATATTTTATTGTAGTATAGTAAAAATTTGTAACTATGTAAATTGATGGAGGGAAAACAAAAGTTAAAAATACTAAAAATAGTTTTTTTCTTATATGAAAACATTGTTTTGAGTTAGCTTACTGTATAAGCTAACTCAAAACAATGTTTTCATATAAGAAAAAAACTATTTTTAGTATTTTTAACTTTTGTTTTCCCTCCATCAATTTACATAGTTACAAATTCATACTATACTACAATAAAATATTGAAAATCACCACCCCTACTAATGGAGAAATAAATGCTAATTTCTTGTTAAGGTTAAATAACCAGATGTTTACTGTCTACTCATTTGCCTACAGCACATTAACTAAATTTGTATTTCTAAATGATGTTCTTTCTATGAGCGATCTAAAAAACCAATCAAAATGTAATAAATAAACTAAGATATAAACCATTTTTTTTTTGTAAAAAAAATAACTTCAAAACTAAAAATTACCCCTATTGTAGCAGAAACCAAAAAATCCTTTTTTTTTTGGTCGGCACACTTGTGCCGATCTGAAATCCTATGAATTTTGCTGACTATATTTATATCTATATATCTATAAATATACAAATAGTATTGCGTATTAAGGTAAGCAATCTGACATCATACTGAAATAGCCTGCTGCTGGGGGCTTCAGTACATACATCGACTGACAAATAGACTGACTCGCAGTGGAGTGCTGCTACATCGACTGAGGGTGTGGGATGGGTCAGCAATCATTTCATTCATCATTCTTTGTTTTTTTCTTCTTTTTCTAAAAAAGCTGTATTGGTTAAGGTAAGCAAAAAAAGTGAGCAAATGCTTATAAAAATACCCTTTAGTAAGTATATATATATATATCTGTCTATATATACATATATATATATATATATATATATATATATATATATATATATATATATATATATATATATATATATATATATATATATATATATATTATTATTATTATTATTTTATAAACATCAATAAATACGATTTTCTCTTAATACTAAATTTATTTTTTTTATTTTTTAAAAGAAATTGTCGCTGGATTGTTGTGACCAGCCTCTTCAGCTTAAAAGATTTTGTTTCACAAAATCTTTTAAGCTGAAGATTTAAAATTCTCATAAAAATCAAATTATTTATTTCCATTCAAAATTTAAAAGACTAAAATACTGGAAATTTTTCAAAGAACCTATTTAATATTATTTCCCTTCCTCTTGTTTTGTTAATTAATTTATCAGGTCATGTTGGTCTTATGCACTTTTGATTGGATAATTTAATTAATATATATAATTAAAATAATTTAGGAAAACATTTAATAAAAAAAGTCAAAAAATAATTAGTATGCACTTTGATTGGATAATTATTATCACCTCCATCTTCTTTTGTTTGGATAGTTAATTACTCAGGTCATATTGGTCTCTTATAATCAATTTAAATTAATTAAATCGATCAATTATCAGCAACAATGCCACAAAACTACAAGAGAAAATCCTTCACCAATTATAGCGAAGAGCTAATGAAAAAAGCCATTGCATAAAGTTAAAGCTGGCCAATTGAGTTGCAAGCGAGCTGCAAAATTATACTGTACACCTCGAAGGACACTAGGAGGAAGAACTCAATATCCAAAAAGAATAACTGGGGCTGGTACATTAGCAAATGTTAGCTATGTGACTGAAAAATTTTAGCTATGTGACTGAAGAAAAAAAAAAGAAAAAAATAGGTAAAAAAGGTGGAAGGGGGACATGCCCTGACACATCTTGGTATCAATGGGCATCCCCCCACTTAATGAATTATGTTAGATTTCTTTTATTTAACTGATTGTAAATGTGTTTTTAAGATTTATAATTTAAAATAAAAAATTTTTATGTATATATATATATATATATATATATATATATATATATATATTAAATATATATATATTAAATATATATATATATATATATATATATATATATATATATATATATATACATATATACAACTATAAATGTATATTTAGATAAGCATGGTGACATCCTAATGAAATATTATGCTGCTAGGGGCTTCAGTACATACATCAAATATTTACAACCTGCTATCGCAAAGTCGTTACATCGACTGATGTTTTGGCATATTGCATATTTAGCTGAGTAATGACATACTTAAATAGGTAACTGTGAGGGTTTCAGAACAAAAATTAACTGTCAATCAAGGAAGAATCTTCAATGGAGTGATGCTGCATTTATTAAGGGTTTGCGTTATAGCTTGGGTTAGAGTATGAAGGAAGTCTCCCTTCATACACAAAAAAACAATCATAGCTTTTAATGTAAAATAAGCAATTTCATTATTATTTTAAATAAAAAGAAAATTTAAAAATAATATATAGATAAAAGTAAACCTAAGTTCGTTTAGCTCCAAAATAAATGACTCTTTTTTTAAAGATCCTTGAGGATGTCTGAGAGCATAACGCATTAACAAAAGTACACCAGAATAAAGTATTAAAAACTTATCCTCTGTAATAACATTTTCAAACAAAGATTTAAGGTTACCAAATATATCCTCTGTAATAATGACACTTCCTTCAATGTCTTTTATAACAACTAAAAATTTTTAACAAATAAAACATATTGAACGAAATTAATTGATAGTCAGTGTTTAAAACTTGAAATTAATACCATGCCTTGAAGAACTTTTCTAAAAAGATCTCTATTTATTTTAGAAGAGACTCCACTTAATTTGAGAATTACTGATGGGATTTTGGCTGGCAGAAACGCTGATTGATCTAGTTGGACATTGGTTTTTTTGAACGAAGCCACTCTTTCACGACCCGCCATATTGTTTCGGACTCAACCAAATAAATTTTTTTAGTTAATAAATTTTGTAAAAATCCGTCCGCTAATAAAACAATCTAGATGTTGTCTAGATCTAGACAACAGTACGTTTTGCTTAGACACACACACACACACACACACACACACACACACACACACACACACACACACACACACACACACACACACACACACACACACACACACACACACACACACACACGCACATACACACACAAACACAAAGCTTCTTCATACAAGGATCTTACAACACCCAAAAACTTTACAACTTATTTTTTCTCAATGTTTTATTCAATTCAAGAAACTGGTTATAGAAAATTTCCTAGTAGTTGAAAAAGAGTAAAATGGTCATTAAATTTATATGGATATTATTAAATTAATATAAATATATCAATATTAATACTATAGTAATTTATATATTGTAGTATAGTCTACAATATTGTAGTATATACTACAGTAATAAAAAAGAGTTTCTTAAAAAAAAAAAGGAACAAAACTGTAAAAAATTTCTTTTATTATTAATTTATGATTAGAAACAAATATAAAGAAAATTTTAGATATTACAAAGAAAAAACTAAAAACGTCTTCAATATTATTTGGACAACATTTAACAGAAAGGAACTAAGTTAAAGTCATTATCATAGTTAGAGATTTGTGGTGGGTACGCATCGAGTAAAAGAACTTCTAAAAAACGTCTTTTTAAAATATATTTCATTTAAAAAGATTAAAAATGATTGATGAAAAAAAAAAATCATTTGAAAACTACTAAACCATCCAATAACAAATCATAAATCCATTTGATCAATCCATTGAGTACACTCCATTGCGCATAAATTATTTAAGTCAGTCAAATCATGTCCGTTGTGATGCTGTTATTAAACTAAATTTTTAAAACATTAAAAAAAAAGGTAAGCTAAAGGAGAATTGATCCTGCACCTTCTACTTTGTTACATCCGCAGTTCTACGCTTGCATATTTTCAATTTTAAAGTTTATATAATCACATTTTTAATTTTAAAATTTACATAATCTTTAATATATCGATCTGTTTGGATAAATTGGTTTACTTGCTTGCATTAATAGGTAGGTTTTGTCATCAAACCCTTATTCTGACGTTGAGCGTCTTTCTGGTACACTCACGTGGATTTTAGGGGTTTAGTCAATTGGGATATAAAGAGATAGATGTAGTAGAGCATACAATACATATACTTAATTTAAATTAATGTAAGATAACTCTTTTTATATTATACTTATATTTGTATAAAGATTGTAATAAAGAAGAAGAAAAAAATTCCATTCATCGACTGTCTAAAATAGGAATAAGCACTCCGAGTTATCATTGATTAGGAGTTTGAGTTTGAACAGGTAGGTAGTCATGCAAATAAAAGGATAATTTTCTTGTTTGGGGACCTGAAGTCGGACAGCGTCGGATTAAGAGAGTTGACACAAGAGTCCGCGCATTTTATATTTTAGAAATTCAACTCATCAAGACAATCTTAAAAATGGCAGCTAACATAGCCAAACTTACAAACCACGTTCCACATAAATTACATTTAGTAACGTTAGTTGGCAGTGGCATGAGGCGTCCTTATTGGGAAAAAAGATGCTTAAAAGATCTTGGTTTAATTAAAAGGTATACTAAGATTGTTGTGAAAAATACACCTCAAATAAATGAAAGATTGCAGATGATAAAAAAACTTATAACTGTTCAGCCTATTATTATTCAAAATGAGCAATTAAGCAATCCAGAATTATCTCATCTAAAAGATAGTCTAATTCAAGAGAATAAAAGCATTGGTGATTGGAATAAAATAAGCGGAATTTTTTTAAATGAGCAAGGAGTTTTTGACAAGAGTAAATATGAGAAATATTTAGAACAGTTTCCAGAAGATGAGTTAAAGAAGGTATTGAGTAAATCTCATATTCTTCATTCTGAGCTATTAAATAGGGATTTTGATATGGAAGAAGAAGCTAAAATACAACATAAAGGAGATAAAATAGAACTTTTCTTCAAAAAACAAACTGCAAAAATGAAATTTCGTTTAGCTCATAGAAAGATAAATTTTACTAAATATTAATATTTTTCTTTTGAAATTTGTATACAGTTTAGCAATAAAACCTTTATTGCTAATTTAGCTGTTTATTATTGAAAAAACAAGTTTTTATGATATTTTAGCTTTATTATTGACATTTTATGTATGGGTATGTAATTTAGTCAAATGCTTGATATAATAAACATGTTAAATAAATAACAACAATACTTAGAATATATTTATGTAAATTTTTGTATTTCTAAAATTCTAATCTATGCTTTGGCTTAAATTTTATGATTTTAGTGTACTACGATTAACTAAAATTTATATTGTTATGAAAATAATGGAAAGATCAGATGACTATTGATTTTTTGTAGCTATGAATGGCATGCTTGTATACCTGGGCCCTGACTAAATTTAGGTTTATTAGCTGAGACTAAAATTATTGATTGAGTATATAAACCAAGACTAAAATGTTTTTATGTGGCGCATTTAAAAACTGATTTAACTTGGATTTAACTGCTTGAAAATCAGTACAAAAAATTCATTTCAAAAATTTTATTTACAAATAAGAAAAATATTTAAGATTGCAATCATGAAAACGTTGATTTTTTAAATTTATTGTCAAGGTTGTAAATCCCTAATATTTTCAAAATCAAAGTTTTATTGCAACTATTAGGAATATACTATGACTAGATATTAAATAAATAAATCTCCCAGACTGCTCTCTTGTTCTTTTTAACTTTTGTTTAACAACAAAATTTTGTGGTGAAAAGAAAGAAGTATTTAAAGAGGGGATTACTCTATTAGTAATTAGTTGTGTTAGTATGTGTTTATTATTTAAGAAATATGAAAAGGGAGGCATCAAGATAAAAAGGTCAAAGTAGTTTGTCATATTTATTGTTAAGATGATGATGCTTGGGCATCAACATTTATGCCTGTATTTTAAAATTTAATATCTCTGAAAAAAAGTTTGTCAGATATATCAAAAATTGGAAAGAGTGCGTAATGGATAACATAAGAGCTATGGATAACAAAAAGTAACATAATGGATAACAAAAAATTGGAAACTAATAATATAAGCAAGGTTCTGAATATTGAAAAATAATTAGTAACTTCCAAATCCATGCAAGTGTACAGAAACAAGATGATGTCAATGATGATGATCATAGTGAATTTACATTTAAAAAATCATTATTATTCATTTTTAGTTTACATAAAAATAAATTATTATTATTTAGTGACAGGAAGTGTTTATTAAAAATTAAATTAAAATTAAAAAAGGTGAAAAATTACTAATGTGTTATTTAATATAGCATCTTATGTTTTTTTATCAAGTGGTTTTTTATATTTCAGTAAATAATGTATTTTGTTGTTAGTATTTCTTTTCAATAGTTAAAAATATGTTTTTTGCTAACAGTTGTCTTTACAATACTGCTTGTTCAGATTTTTAAAATAAAGCAAACTTAGCAGAATAAAAAAATTTACTAGAAAATAATTCAAATAGATTTGCTTTGTTTGCTTTTGGTTTGCTTTTGGTTGCTTTTGGGTTGCTTTTGGTTGCTTTTCGGTTGCTTTGAATTATAAGTTGAATTTAAAGTAAAAACTGTAGTTTTGTTTTTAATTTTAGATTTATTCTTAAATTTTCAAAATGTTATATTTTGAAAATAAACTATAAACCATAAATTTTTTTTTGGATTTTGAAAATAATCTATATTTAACATTGGTTTTAATTGAATTTAAAATAATTTTTTAAACACAAAAATTACTCAGAGATCTTTTACTGTGTTTTGAAATTGAATTTCAAGATTTGTTGGATCGCAAAATATTTATTACTAAAAATGATGTTAATTTTTTTTCACAATTAAATTGCTTAATCTTCTGAATCAATCGATTTAAATTTAGTGATTTTGGTTAAAAAATTATTGAAAAAGTGTTAGAAAAATGAAGTCATAGACATTTGAGGAAGAAAAAAAGCATGCTATTTGTAAAAACACTTTCTATTTTTCAAAAGCAAAACATTTAAAAGCGTCTCTTTGCTCAGGTTTTTGTAAAAAATAAGCTTAAATCAGAATATTGTTGAGCTTAGATAAACCATTTAAATGACTTAAAATTTTAAATATTTATGACTAATATCTCCGAAATAAGCATATCTTATTAAAACTTTTGTGCCGATGAAAACTTGTTGTAAAAGCATAAACGAGTCTGTTTCAAAAATATCATGTGCGTATAAAAGAAAAACGTGCAATGAGTGATTTATATTAATTTTAAAACATAGTTTTATTTTATTGTAATAGAATTTATTTAGGGGTTGAGAGCAGATATTTTCAAAAAATGTTGTTTTCAGAGTCACCAAAATGTATATAAAGCCACCCTTAATATAAAGCTGTAGTGGTAAATTCATAGATGAGTTTTTTCCGGGAATTCCGGAAATTCACATCAAGTTTCCGGGAAATTCCGGATGCTTTTTGCTATTGATTTGTAAAAAGTTATATAAAATTTTAAATACGAAATGGTTTGCATTTAAGCAATTGCGAGATAGACAAAAATATTAAAAACAAGCTTCGTATAAGCTTCGAGAAGGATTAGGTGAAGCTTTTCATGCTGAGTTTGTTTTTGATATGAAAATAAAAATGTTCTCCGTTAACATAGATGAGTGCTTCTCGGCAAAAAATGAGAAGGTTCTCAGTATACTCGTAGCATATTTTTGCGACAAAACTAATAAAGTTGTATTAAAGCACTACGCGTCATTATCGCTTGTTACGGTAAATGCCGAAAGTCTTTTTAATGCTGTTATTCATTTATTTAACAAAGACGCTATTCCATTAAGTAATCTTGTTTCCAATTTATCAGATTCTACCAATTATATGAGAGGAAAAATCAGTGGGTTTGAAACAAGGTTAAGAAAAGCGGTTCCTCACTTACTTGATATTGATGGTGATATTTGTCATCATGTGCATAATGTTGTCAAAAAATTTACTTCTTTTTTCGGCAAGGTAGTTGAAAACTTACTGGATGATATCTACATTGATTTTAAATATAGCCCAGATCTTCGTACATTTCTGAAAAAAATCTGTCAAATCACAGGTGTCACATACAACACTCCAAAGCAAAGGGTTTGTCATCGATGGTTGTCTGTTTTAGATTGCACTCTTCCTATGCTTGAGATGATGCCTGCTTTCACCTTAATTTATTCTTCTTGGCTATCAAAACAAGACATCTCTCTGTATAAAGATGAAAGTGACAAAATTTTAAAGAGGCTATCAAATGAAAGTAAGAAACTAATAGAAAAAATAAAATGTAAAATGCAGCAGAAAAAACTAACAAAACAAGGTGCAGAAAGAAAAGCTAGAATTGTTAAAAGTTTATTTTTCCGACGTAATGAAACATTACTTTATATTAATTTGTACGTTGAAATTCTTCCTATTTTTAAATCATTCATTTTAACTTTTGAACAAAAAGAACCGTTAGTCCATCAAATTTATGATGAGCAAATTGAACTAGTGAAAACAATTTTAACTTGTTTTATTAAGCCAAAGATGATAAAAAATATAACAGGAGAAAAGTTGAAGTTTTTAAACCTGAAAGATAAAAAAATGTATCGCCATTCGAACTACATATACCTTGGAAGTAATGCTGAAAAATATTTGTCAAGAATACTTATTCGAAATCCTGATTTCAAATCATTGTTTTTAAAGACCTTGCTAAAAGTTTACCTTGAATCGTCAGCTTACTTACTTAATAAATTACCCTTTAACAACCCTTTATTAAAATGCCTCTCTGCGATCGACCCAATGTCTCAAGGTCACGAAATTACAGAGAGAATGCTAAAAAACTTTCTCAAAAAAATTTTCGGGATTTTCATAAAGTCAAAAACTCATCTATGGGTAAAGCGCTTGATTTATAAGCAAGAAGTTCCGACTTTAAACCACGTCCAGATGAAATAGTATGTATATATATACATATATATATATATATATATATATATATATATATATATATATATATATATATATATATATATATATATGTATATATACCAAAATTAACTAACTTTCCAGGTTTCCCAGGTACAGTACGAACCCTGTGTGTGTGTATATATATATATATATATATATATAAATATATATATATATATATATATATATATATATATATATATATATATATATATATATATATATATATATATATATATATATATATATATATATATATATATATATATATATATATATATATATATATATATATATATATATATATATATATATATATATATATATACACACACAGGGTTCGTACTGTACCTGGGAAACCTGGAAAGTTAGTTAATTTTGGTTTTAGTCATGGACAACCTGGAAAAAGTCAGAGATTTTTTTTTTCAATTGGGCAGTCAGGGAATTCTTATTGAGAAGCTACTCATTTTATAATTGAGATATTATGTTTTTGTTAGTGCTACCCATTCATTTATTTTGAAAAAATAAATGAATAGGTAATTCATTTATTTTCATGTTAACAACTAGGGAAATAAACTCATGTTAACAACTAGGGAATCAAGCAGACAAAAATTTGTCTGCTTGATTCCCAAGTTGTTAACATGAGTACTGGTGTGCTGCCAAATTTTTATGCTCAGATCACACGTAAAATAAAGACAGTGTCAAATGAAAACATTGCATCATCTTATCTCACTTATCTCACAAAATATTTTTATAATATTTCTAAGCTATGTTTTGTTATACTGAGCTATTTTAATCTGAAGATATTGTTGGATTAGCAAAGTTGCAATTAGTGGTAACAAGCGACTAACCCAAAGTAGCCTCTATTATAGACTAACTATTGCATAAGATGTTGAAAGATGTTTGTATTTTCTTACAACTTTATATTTACATAGATATTTCAGTTAAATTTTGCGTTAGTGAAAGATGATTTAAAAATATTTTACGTGCATAATTTTTAGTTTATCTTGAAGTTCATCAGAAACTTATGTTTTTCTTAGTGTTCATTCATAGTCATCCTAATATCCTAGTGTTCATTCATAGTCATCCTATAATAAGATTCATACTAATATCTAACTTAACTAATAACTAAGTTTTAAAAGTTTCGTCAT
Source organism: Hydra vulgaris (assembly GCF_022113875.1). Lineage (NCBI taxonomy): Eukaryota > Metazoa > Cnidaria > Hydrozoa > Anthoathecata > Hydridae > Hydra > Hydra vulgaris. Next base: position 14,572,034 of record NC_061157.1, on the reverse strand, counting down.
TCATAACAAATTTTGCTAAAAATATTTTAGAAAAAAAAAAAAATTTTTAAGGGTACCTCAAGACATTTAAACATCAGACAGTTCCCTATAATTATCAAAACAAATGTTCTTCAAAAGTATATCATGTTGGGTCTCAAAAGAAGCGAATTTAAATTAAAATTTTAAAAGTAATCATTATTTTATAAAAAACATTGATAAAAAAATTTCAAAAGGGGAAAGTGGTTTTAACCGGGACCCTATCAAATCTCTTGCTTGGACAATAATAATAATAATAAAAAATAATAATAATAATAATAAAAAGTATGAATATACATATATACATGTGTATGTGCATGTTAATGTATGTGTGTATATGTGTGTATGAGAATATGTGTGTATGTATGTATATGTATGTGTATTTATGTATGTGTGTGTATGTGCATGTGTGTATGTATATATATATGTATGTATGTGTGTGTATGTGTGTATATATGTATATATATATATATATATATATATATATATATATATGTGTATATGTACGTATGTGTGTATGTATGTATGTGTATATATATATATATATATATATATATATATATATATATATATATATATATATATATAAGTATGTGTGTGTTTGTATGTGTGTATATGTGTGTATTTATGTGTATGTGTATGTATGTATGTGTATATATATATATATATATATGTGTGTGTATATGTATGTGTGTATGTATATATGTATATATATATATATATATATATATATATATATATATATATATATATATATATATATATATATATATATATATATATATATATATATATATATATATATATATATATATGTTTGTCTATATATATATGTATATATGTTATGTTTATGTTATGCTCCTTCCTAAAAACACGACTAATTATATTAAAAAATAGAATAAGTAATGAACAAAATATTTATAAGTATCTCATGAAATTGTTTAAAAAAAGGGTTCTCGATGACAAGACTTTACACAGTTTTCTGCGAGTTTCCCTTGACTACATAACTAAAGGTTTAATTTTTCCCTTTTTAAGACTTTTTTTGTCTTTTCAAAATATAAACTGAAAAACTATTTTACATTATTTTATTACTTTGTACATCAAATATATCTTAGTATTATTTCAATTATTTTCAAAGCATTTTTTACTGTATTTGTAAAAAAAGTATATATTGTTAAAACTATTTGTAATAAAAGTATGTATTGTTAAAGCTATGTAGTTGTAAAAAATATATGGAAATATATATATATATATATATATATAATAATTATAAATTTAAATGTAGAATATTGTGCATTAGACTATAAATGCCTAGGAAAACTATCCTTTTTTTTGGCAAAAAGAATATTTAAAAGAAGGACTTTTAAAATTTTTTTTAGCTAAATATTTTTTACTGTAATCGTAAAAAGTACTTATGTTAAAAAAAGTATATTTTGGTATTGTGGTTTATCCTCCCCCGGCTAATTTCCATATAGAGGCCTCATTACCATAGCCCGTAGAGACAAGTTTGGCTCTCCAAGGAGTGTCATAACCTGCTCTACCGACAAAGGGTAAGGCGATTTTAGGAAGAACGTAGATATGATAAAGTGAAAGGCAGAAGTAATCGAGTTAAAAGATAGAGAGCAGAGAAGCATAGAAGAAGCATAGAAGAAGCTTAGAGAAAGCACACATGGCTAGGTTAACTTAGCTAAAATTTAAACTCCTCCTTAACTTTCCTTGTCGTCTTTCTCAACTTTCTTTGTCGTATTAGAAGTAGATTTGGTATTGTGGTTTATCCTCCTCCGGGTAATTGTCATACAGAGGCCACATTACCAAGGTACCGCAAAGACAGATTCGGCTCCCCAAGGAGCGTCATAAACCGCTCTACGGACCAAGAGTAAAGTGAGTTTAGGAAGAACGAAGATATGTTAGAGTGAAAGGCAGAAGTAGTCGTGTTAGAAAGACAGCATAGAGAAAGCGGACAGGATTCTTGATATATGAGTGAATTTAAACCTTACGACTAACGAAATCTTTTTTTTTTTTATTTAAAAAAATTAAAAACATTAATATGTGATAGGAGTCTCGCGCGTGTATGAAATACACGAATGCGATAATATTCTGACTAAAATACACATTTTTATTTGTGGGTGCACAGCAAAAATTGGTATAAAAATTTAAATTACTTAAACTTTTTTTTTTTTTTTATTGTATAAATTTTTATTGCATTTTATTATATTACGAATGTAATATATATAATATTATATATAATATAATTATATGCAATTTATATATTATATATAATATATTTATATACGAATTCAATATATATAAAATATATATATAATATATTTACATATATATAATTACAAATGTAATGTAATAATTTTAATATATTACGAATGTAACTTATGCATATTTCGCTCTACTTAGGTTGTTTTTTACACTCTGGTGTGGTCCGGTGTTGGTCCGGTGTGGTCCTGTGTAGTCCGGTGTGGTCCGGTGTGGTCCGGTGTGGTCCAGTGCAGTATTCATATACACCCCAATTCATTATGTTGTTCATCGAGAATATTTAGCTTCAAAACATTTTAACTTTCCAATTTTTTTTAAATTTATTTTAAAAATTGTAAATTATATTCGAGCAAATGCAAAAAATCACCGACATAAACTTTATAAATGAATTGGATCTTGCTGACGAGCCAAGTGACGTGTCATTTTTCTGTTCAGTCAGATGGCTTACAAGTAATTATGTTTTTTATAGATTTGTAGAACTATAAGAGCCAATTAAATGTTTTTTGATTGAAAAAGAAAAGTCGTTTGAAATCCTAGACGATATAAATGTTGTGCAAGATCTTTTGTTTTTGACTGATATAATGCAACATTTACAAAGTCTGAATTTGTTTCTTCAGGGAAAAGAAAAAAATATATCTGATCTTCCACAAACAATATTTTGTTTTCAAAAAATATATATTCTTTTTCAGAAAGATCTTAGCTTGAAAAAATTTAATCATTTTCCTCAAATGAAGAAGATGATTACTTCTAATCCTTCAATTCAGTATGATGACGATAAGATTGAATCATACTCGGAAAAACTAAAGAAAGACTTTCAAAAAAAGTTTAAAGATTTGCATGAACTAAAATCTTCTTTAGGATTCTTTTTAAATTAATATTATTAGTAATGGCTGTCCAATTCCTGAAAAAATGCTTGAAGATATATCTTAATTTGAAATGGAACTACTAAATCTCCAAAAAGATCAAAATCTTCTTATGCTGCATAAAACTTTTATGGAATTTTGGAAGATAGTTCCCGAGTTTAAAGGTAATTTCCGATAAAATATTTAAAAATATTAAATACAAGTACATTTCATTGTTTATAATAGTTACGAGACCAGAGAACCTGAAGAAGATAAAATCTTATCATCAGTAACCTTTGGTAATAAAAATTGGAAATAAAAGTGTATTGTTAGAAAAAATCATGTAAAGAATCTTGATTGGCAATAAGTTCGAGTATGTTCTTTTTAAATTTTTGAGAGGTATTGGCTTCTTTAAGTTTACCACTCAGGCTTGTAAAACGGTTCCATAGAATTACGGCCACATTTATCTTTATTAAAACTGATTAGTCATTTTTTGTCCAGTTAAATGTCAAGATCAAACTGTAGAGAGTGATTTATTTTATTTTTTTCTGTAACTGTAATTATTTTTAAATCATCAGCATATCATTTTGTTTTTTTGTTCAATTCTTTTGTTAAATCATTTATATAAATTATAAAAAGCAAAGGTCCTAAGACCAATCCTTGTGGTATTCCACTACGAACTGTTTCCATTTCGATTCAAATAGTCCTAAAACAACTCTCTGTTTTTGATTTGCTAAAAAAGCCTTAAACATTACCAGACTTCAGTTTCAAGAGCAGTCTGGAATGCGGAACTGAATCAAATGCCTTATAAAAATCCAAAAAGGCAACATCAACACATTTTTCACTATTATTGCTTCTGTTATTCTCAAGAAGGTTTGTTACAAAATTTTTTTGATTTAACGGATCCGTGTTGTTCTGCTATTAATAATTTATTTTTACTTAAATGGTTCGTTATTGTGTCTTTAACAATACTTTTCATTGGTTTACAAAAAATAGAGATCAATGAAATTGTACGGTAGTTACCTGCATGCAGCCTATTCCCGTTTGCATATTTTGAAACCCTATACAGGCTCAGAATAGGCAGAAATATGAGCAATCTGATTCGCTGATTTTGAAAGAGAGGTTATAGCGCTGCAGGTTAGTGAAAAAATCTTTCAGTTAATAATACAAGCACCAAACTTGGCAAGATTGTAGTTTAACTATGTCTTTGACAAAAAAAGCATATTAGAAACGGCAAAAACCAAAATGGCAACCATTTTTAAAAATGGCGGACATTGACCAGAAATTTAGAACAAGGATTGACTGTGCCTCTCTAAATGTTACTTTTAGCGTTGGTAAAAGTCAGAATTCCTACATTTTAAAATCCTAAACTATAACAAAAAATTGTTAATCTTTATTTATCAATTTTATTTGCAAAATTTGCAGCCATTTTGTCAAAAAATTTTCTGTTCCCTTGATAGTTTTTACACTTAATCTTGATGGTATTTGTTGAGTTTAATTATGATTTGTTTAAGTTTTGCTGCTCTTGATATCATTACAATTATTTTTTATATAATCAGTATGTATATACATTTAAGGAGTGGTCGTCTTAGCACTACCAAGGCACATTAGTGACACCACTGATGTGAGACCCAGCATGGGGTTCAGTGTCAACTGATATATAATTTAATACTTTTCAGTGTCCCAAATGCTATCGAGCTAGCCCCACATATAATATTACTATTTCTATTTTGTAATAATAATGTAAAAAAGTGAGATGGCTGCACCTGAATTGACAGGATGCGCCAGCACGGGAGAGCCGAGCCAAGGATAACGGGGCTTCAGTTGTCCGGAAGGTGTACAGATCGGACGGGATTTTATTAACACTGGATGAACGATCGGGTTAGATGTAGGATCGACGTTAAAGATCAACTCGAATCTAGTTGTATCCCATACATCAATGTGCTTTATCTATAGTGGTAAAAGTATAAGCTCTCGGCCTTGGAGTATTAGTAAGATTTATATATATTGTGGTTTTTTATCATTTACATTTTGATCTGATTTCATACAAAAAATTTGTTCATTATTATGTCAGAATTGAATGTGTTAGCTGCCCCAACGGCAACTGACTGGAGTAAATGTTGTCTTTACCAGACAGAAAAAGAGGAAGAATTAAAATCACCTTCTTCCAAATATGAGGCTAGAGAAGACAGGGACGGACATGTCATGGTTGCAAGAAATGTTCCTTTATTCATTAACAGATACCAATTTTACTTGATCCTGAATTATTAGACGAAGGAGACGGAATAGAGAAAACAATCCGCAAAAACCATGCAAAAGTATCACCACAGTTGCAGACTAATGTTCATCAATAGCAAGCTTGGCAGAGCAACTAAAATGGTAATATCCTCAAGTTCAACAGAGGTGATATCAGAAAAAAGTAGACTATTGAGTATCAAAAAGAAAATGTGCTTTCTTTCTGAAAAAAACAGAACCATCGGCAGATCTTCGACAAGCTATGACAATGCAGCAAGATGAGAGATTAAATGAATGTGCAAGAACATTAAATGACGGTAAGCTGTTAGTACGGTTATGCACAGTCAACACTGATAGAATTGTTACATCTAGGTCTTTGCATCATGCTTCATTGAAAAGAAGTCCTCCTTTCAAAGTGACTCTTTCGTTGCTATTACCTCTCTTTAGAGAACAAGCTCACTCTGTTGCAATAATTTGTCATTGTGTGGACAAAATCAAGGAAGTTGTGTTCCATCTTAATCCAGACCAAGTCCCTGTAATTGCTGCTGATCAATCCGTGGTAAAACAAGTTTAATGGCACTGGCCAGAGAAATATGGTAAAGATAAACTTGTACTTATGTTTGGTGGACTGCGTATTGAGAAGGCTACTCTCAAATCGATTAGAACCCTTTTGCAAGATAGTGGTTGGACATCAGTTTGGTTGAAGCAGGAGTAGCTATTACTGGTATAACAAATTCATTTCTTTCAGCATCAAGCGTAACAAGAAAACGGCAGATGCACCAGGTGACAGCAACTTGTTTATATAAATTGCTGCATGAGTTTTACAACATGTTTTATACAGAAGCACAAGCTGATGACCAACCGAAACTTAGTTTTGATGATTGGTGCGACATGCGCAAGCACCAAAGTCCACAACTCCAATTCTGGTTAAGGATTTTGGAAATGGAGCATTCTATTGTTAGTATAGTCTTTCAGAGAAATTTTGATTTATATTGCCAGGCTTTGCATAAATTGTTACCATATTTTTTGCAAATAACAACACCAATTATGCTCGTTGGTTACCAATCCATCTCTTAGATATGCTGCCTTTAGATCACACTCATTCACAGATAAAAACTGAGTTTCTGAAGGGCAATTTCGTGGTCCATAAATCATCTCGAAAATTTTCCTTCGTAGCAGTAGATCAACCCCATGAACACGCAAATGCTGTTATCAAAGACGAAGGTGGAGCAATCGGTGTCACGGAAGATCCGTCAGCTCTCAGAAGATGGATGGTTGCTGGTCCCGAGGTGAACCATCTCGTTAGTACGTATGAAAAGATATCAAATGGCAAATATGATAATGAAATGCAAAATCATGAGCAGACTACCCATACACAAAAGACATTTCTGGAACGTGAAAACAAATTGTACAGTACTGTTACTGAGATGGGAAATCCGTTCCTGGAAGAAACAAAAGACTTGTTGACTCTAGATACCAAACAAGTTGCTTATCCAAGTATGGCGGAGAAAGTTGCTACTCATTATAAGTCAGAAAAGAAGCAATTCGAAGAATAAATGGCAAGTCTTTCACCTGACTCGGAGAATAAATTCTATGAGCCTATAAAGAAGAACAAGTTAGAATTTTTCAATCAAACAAGGATCTAAAACAGAAGAACCTAAAAGATGATTGCATTATTTTCCAAGTTAACTATATCCTGTCAAGCAAGAGAATGCGACCTAAATAACTTCTTTCAACATGAAAACCAAGCTTTTCCGGCTGCATTGATTGACTCTGGGAGACTACATTCATGCCAAAAGTCCAAGCTGGCAACAATTCTTGGCGAGGCACTCAGACAAACTACCAAATGCAGAAGCTATTATAATGGATGGGTCAGCTCTTGTGAATTCATTTATGCCCAGAATTTCCAAGACGTTTAATGAATGCCAGACTTGAAGTCATTCCGAAAGTTCAAACATACATTTCAAAGTATGTTAGAACTGATGTTGTGTTTGATGTGTACAAACCGTTGAGCTTAAAAGCAGAGACTAGATCGAAGCAAGGCTTTGGAGCACAACAACGGGTTACAGGAATTGGAAAAATTCCAAAAAATTGGCAGAGCTTCATGAGAGATGGCACAAACAAAACCGAATTATGGTGATGAAGATTTTATCTGTTGTTAATTTAAAGAAAAGAAAAAAAAAATATGTTGAAGTAAATTTGAAAAGTACTACAAATGTGTTTCTCTTTAAATATGCTCTTGACATTAAAGCATAATCAAATACAAAGTTTATATAAATATGTTGTACGAGACTAATATTGAAGCACTTTTGCATACAAAGTTTATATGCAGCTTTACCTGACTATTGGTGAAGAACTTTATTTATAAATTGATTTACATGTTTATTATAAAGAGTTGAACATTAGAGTTTTTTTAAAAAAAAAAATTTGTACTGAATGCAAAAATAACTTACATGTTCTATGTCAATGTATAAGCTCTGAGGAAATTTTGTTTTCGTGTTTTGTTTCAACCATAATTTGGAGGAGACTGATATATTTTTTTATTACGTAACTCTAATAAAACATTGTGATAAACCACTAAACAGTTTTTAAAAATTTTTAAAATTTTTGGCAGGCTACATTAACTTATATATAAAATATTATTTGAATATTTAACAAAATAAGTTAAATGTGTGTGTAAACAAAATTTATATGCAGTTGCACCAGAATACTGGTAAAGTACTAAAAGTATGCAAAGTATAAATTTTAGGCTGAGGCAGAGGTTGTTCTAAGCTCGTTAATGCATCTTTATACCAACTTGTTAATTATAAATAGTTAAAAATTTAAACTTTTTGGAAAAAGAAAATTTTTACAGATGTTTACCAAACTAGCTTATATGTTCTATGTAAATCTACGAGCCCTGAAGTAGTTACTGTTTAACCTAAATTTTGAAAAGGCTGATAAGGTGTACGTCAATATTTTTTTTTATATACTATATAGGAGTATTCTATATGTACAGTTACATATAAGCATTGGTATTTCAAGCTACCAAAGATATTAAAGTCAAAACATTTAACCAAATAAAGGTGAATTATGGCAATTTTTTAATAAAAGAAAAACTTCATCAAAATCAGCTTTTACATTTGAGAAGTTTTCAAAAAATATGGTGTTGTAATTTATATATAAGAGCAACAACACGTGTAAGTTTCTGAAAAGAAATTAGGTTATTTTTTCAAAACACTTTTCTTGCTAAATGATAGAATTTTTGTAAAAGTATTTGTACTATATTGTACAAAATTGGATAGAAAAATCATACTTTTTTTTCTATTATTGTTTGCTTTTTTATGCAATTACACAAATTCACTTTTATTATTCAATACGTTTTTCAAAAATAATATTTATATATATATATTTTGAAACCCTATGCAGTGTATAGGGTTTCAAAATATGCTCTTGTTTTAAAAAATTGGTGCAATATTTGCTTTTAACAAGTTTGTAGGTAATGTTCCAGTTAAAAATGAGTGGTTAAATATCATACAGAATGGTCTAGCTAAATTGTCAGCATACTTACTTAAAAACATTGGATGAACTTTATCAATACCTGGAGACTTGCGCACATTTAGATTTAATAATCTTTTTTTTTATATCTTTCTCAGTGATAGGGCAGTGAAAATTTTTTTTGTGACTTTTACCTGTAGGCATATGGATAGACTTTCTTTTATAAATATAGAATTAGAGTCGTGGGGTAAAGCATAAGTGGCGAAGACGTTTGTCTGACGGAATAAACTAGTTATAAGTGCTGATCCTCATCGAAACGCCAGTAATAATGGACGCGACTCTGAGGAGATGTTTTTTACTTTATCACTACACAAATTATGTTTACACATCGGCATTAATTTTTTTTTCCATTCCTAGGCCTTACATTTTTGTATGCATGTTTTTTATTTTTGTTAATCAGTTTTTTGTTTTATAAGTTTTAGTTAGGTGATATATTTGTTGTATATCTTCGTTCATATTAGTCTTTATAAAACAATTTATTTTTTATTATTATTATAAGTACTGTTTAGGTGCATTGTCTGTCTTATTTGTTTTTCAATTTTCCTCTATTAATCTTTATTTTTGTCTTGATAACTGTCAAAAAATGCTTTGTTTGATAAATAATGCTCCTTTATTCTAATGTACTTCATTTCTTCCCTCAGGCGTTCACTGCTCGTGTGTGACCATTCGGCGAATTTTATATGCCAAAGTTTTTAAATAATATTAGATAGGCTTTCTTTTATAAATACAGAATTGAAAAGTTGATTTAATTGATTAGCGATAACTTGACTGTCAGTTGATATTTCGTTGTTTTCAATTTAAATTGCTTTTATATGGTCATTAGCTTTTAGTCTACTGTTAACATAAGCATAAATTTGTTTTGAATTTTTTTTTGATTCCGTTGCAAATTTTTTTTTCATGTTTTTTTTATTGTAATCTTTACATGTGTTGTGTCATAATTCTTTATTCATCCTTAAGAATCTTTTGACTTTAGTTGTTTTTTGATTAAGTGACGGTATGAAATAATGCCATCCATTGTGATAAATTTTGATAAATATTTTTTAACACTGATCAGCATCAAGTTCATCATGTCCTTTCTTGAATACTTGTTTGTCTTCTGTAATTATTATGTGCTTGATGATTAAATTAAAACTTAAAACATGGTGATCTCTTTTTGTTTTTCCAAAGGGATATGTACCAAGCTCAACATGCGAAAAGGAGAGGCTGTGAACACTAAATCTATTATATTTGTTAATTTTGTGTATTTTGGTTGGAACGTTGGTTTTTTTACTTGTTGTGTAAGATAACATTTAATAAATTCCCCCCTCCCCTCCTCACTCGTAAAATTGCCTCTGTCTTCAATATATTCTGGAAATTGTCTCTCTTTTTGTCTGATGCAGACATATCTATAACTAGAATTCCATATACTATTCAAGGATAGAAAATTGAAATCATCACATATCAAAGCTTCAGAATATATTTTAGTTCTTGAGAAATGTTTGTAACTTTATTTAATGGAATTGATTATGTTTAGACAGTTTACCAAATCTGCTAAATTAATTCTGCTAACCAGCCTCGAACCCCTTCTTCATCTATTAGGCTGGCGTAGATGTAACCTGTGTTACATTGTTTCCTGCCTAGGATGATGAATGCTGGATCTCCTTGACTCTACTCATAGAATTTTGCTTATGCCTCCTTGATAATGGCTATGCAACCCTTCCTGTTATCTCCATATGAGGGTACAGCTCTAAAACTCAGTTTAATAGTTCTGAGGCCGGCTGGTAGTAAGGTTTCCCGAACTCTGTGGTAGCTCTCAGAGAGTCTGATTCCATCAACAGCTGCAAAAAATTAGAGTATTAACAGTGCCATGTTGCGCATGGATGGTGTCCCTATTAATGCTTTTGGTGTGCATTGTCAAGGCCACATAAAGAGCCCTATGTCAGGGCTTAGGGTTAATTAACAGGACTGATACCACTGCATAACTCATTGATTAAAAGGCTGTCCTCTATCTATGAATGAGTCAAGTTCTCATTAAATCCAAATCATGACCAAAGTAACCAAAAGTTTAAAACCTAAAAAACCATCCCCACCACCTAAATATTTTAATATATCTTTTACAAATATTCGCGGTCTACGAAGCAACTTTCCATCAGTTGAGTCTTACCTCCTGCAAAACTCACCAGACTTGCTTGCACTCAGTGAAACAAATTTAAATTCTGCAATTCCTTCTTCAGATGTCAGTGTTGATGGGTACTATCCTTTGATTCGTAAAGACTCAAATATTCACATGCTAGGTTTAGGGGTATACATACGCATTAATTCCCCTATTTGTCGTGAAATCAGGTTCGAATCCTTTGACCATTCTTTTATGTGCTTTTGCCTAGCACCTCTTCACTCTATCAACTTTCTCTTTGTTCTTTATCGTTCTCCTTCTTCCCATAATTGCACTCTCTTAGATGTTATCTCTGATCAAATTGACCATGCCCTCTCTCTTTACCCCTCTGCCAATATTGTTGTTGTTGGTGATTTTAATGCCCATCACACTGAATGGCTTGGCTCTAACACCACTGATCCTGCTGGCACTAAAGCCTTTAACTTCTGCGTTTCTCAATCTCTTACTTAGATAGTTAACTTTGTGACTCGTTTTCCTGACAACCCTAATCATTTACCTTCACTCCTTGACTTATGTCTTGTCTCTGACCCTAGCTTATGTTCAGTTTCTCCCTTTTCTCCCATAGGTGGTTCTGACCATGCAATGATCTTTATAAATCTTTCTTCTCGTACTTCTTTTTTGGGCTCACCTTATCATCGCACCACCTACCACTACCCTAAAGCTGACTGGGATTCCTTTCGTGATTTTCTTCGTGATGGTCCTTGGGCTGATGTTTTTTCTCTCTCAGCTGACAAATGCGCCTCCTACGTAACCTCTTGGATTCAGGCTGGAATGGAAGCTTTTATTCCTTCGCGTCGGTTTCAAGTCAAGCCTCATTCTACTCCGTGGTTTTCTCCTTCTTGTGCGGCTGATATATCCAATCGTAATCATTTTTTTCATCTTTTTCAAAAGAACAACTCTCTTGAGAACAAACGGCTATTTATTATTGCAAGAAATCGATGTAAAAAGGTGCTTTCTGATGCTAAACTCCATTATTTTCAGTTCACTAAATCTCGTATCTTATCGCAGAAGTTAGGCTCTAAAGACTTTTGGAAAATCTTCAACAGCATTGTTAACAAGGGTAGATCTAACATTCCATCTCTCATTCATGGGACTGATCTTATAAGCTCTCCCAAGGATAAGGCAGAACTATTTGCAAAGAACTTTTCTTCTAATTCCACTCTTGAATCTTATGGACATTCTCTTCCTTCCATTCCAGTCAAACAGGTTGACCCATTGTTAGACATCCAAATCACTCCAATTCTCTCTAAACTATTTAACAAGTGTTTGACTGAGTTTTGTTTTCCTGCTTGTTGGAAAAGGGCATCTGTGGTTCCAATATTCAAAAACTCTGGAGAAAATTTTGACCCCTCCAATTATCGTCCGATCAGTCTTCTTTCTGTTATTAGCAAGGTCTTTGAGTCTTTGATCAACAAATTCCTCACATCTCATCTTGAGTCAAATAAACTACTGTCAGACAATAAAATGGTTTTCGATCGTCTCGCTCTACGGCCGACTTGCTAACTGCTGTAACTGAAAGATTTTATCGTGCATTAGATGGAGGCGGTGAGGCTAGGGCGGTTGCTTTTGACATATCTAAAGCTTTCGACATAGTTTGGCATGCTGGTCTTCTCCATAAGCTTACTTCATATGGTGTTTCTGGGAAAGTTTTTGAGATTATCAAATCATTTCTTTCTAACCGGTTTATTAAAGTCATCCCTGAAGGCCAACACTCTTCTTTATTTCCATTAACTTCTAGGGTTCCCCAAGGTTCCATCCTGGGCCCTGTTTTGTTTCTTATCTACATAAACGATCTTCCTGACAACCTTTCATCTAAAGTAGCTCTTTTTGCTGATGACTCAACTTTATACTCCTGTCTTGACAAAAAGTCTTCTCTTTTCAATCGCCTAGAACAAGCAGCTGATCTTGAATCCGATCTCACTTCAGTAATAGATTGGGGTTCACAGTGGAATGTGAATTTCAACTCTAACAAAACCCAGTTGCTTACTGCAAACAACTACCGTAATATGGTCAACATTCCTATATTAATAAATGGCAATCCTCTTACTGAGTCGTTCTCTTTACGTCTTCTTGGATTATCGCTTACTACTGACCTTTCATGGAAACCATATATTCAATCGATTGCTAAATTAGCTTCTGCTAAGGTTGCTTCTCTTTATCGTGCTTGCCATTTCCTTACTTCTGATTCCATTCTCTACCTCTACAAATCTCTTATTCGTCCCTGTATGGAATACTGTTGTCATATTTGGGCTGGTTCTTTTAACAATTAACTTTCTCTTCTTGACAAGGTCCAAAAACGCATTGTAAATGTTGTTGGACCTAGACTATCTGCTAAGCTTGAACCTCTTTTCCATCGTCGTAAAGTTGCATCTCTTTCTCTTTTCTACAAATATTATCATGGTCACTGCTCAAAGGAGTTATTATCTCTAGTTCTATCAACTAAAATTCATTCTCGTTTTACTCGTCATTCAGCTAAGTCTCATTCGTTTACTGTATCTGTCCCTGCATGTTCTAAAAACTTTTATTCATCTAGTTTTTTTCCACGCACTTCAATCCTTTGGAACTCTCTCCCATCTTCATGTTTTCCTGACTCATACAACCTTCAACTTTTCAAGTCTTCTGTCAACCGTTTCCTTGCTCTATAACTCTGTTCTTTTTTTTCCTAGTAACTCCCAACTTGATAGTGGTTGCTTGCAGCCTTGTTGGGAGTGAATGCAAATAAACAACAACAAAAAAAATCATTACTACCTGGTTTATAAATACATCCAAATAATATAAATTCATCGCTCATTTTATTTGTACACCATATCTGCTTAATATTTTTAATGTTATAGGCTTCATTATTGACTTCAAACGAGCCAATTAAGTCATTTACATAAATACAGACTCCCCCACCTTTGCTATTTATATGGTTTCTGCGATAAAGGTTATACCCAGGTATGATTGTCGTTGAAGTATCTTCTACCATGTAATGAAAATTATATCTGGAAAACTTATTTTAATTTTAGCTATAACTTCCTTTAACTTTATTTTTTTCAAATGATGTGGCATTGGTATATAAAAATTTCAAGCTATTTGAGTTGGATCCAGAACATATAACTGGCTTTTCTGCATTATTATTTTATTTTTGAGCATTATCATTTATTATCATTTATTTTAGTATTGGCTACAGTTCTTTTAAATATTAGAATGTTTTTTTTATTTTTTTTTGCCACTTTATACTCAAGTTGCCATGTCTTTTTTATTTAGCTTTAGTATTTTACTTCTTCTTATACCATAATACTGAATGGCTTAAATGCTCTACCTTTGAGACATTAAGAGATTAAGGAAGAAAATAATATTTAGGTTTCTAATCAAATAATTATGGCAAACAAAACAAACAAAAGCCGACTTATCAAGCTACTTTGATAAACGGACAAAGATATTTTTACTTAAAATACTTTTTTTGATAAAGGTATAATTTTCTACCTTAAAAGGTAGAAAATTATACCTTTAAGGTAAAAAAGCATGAAGAATCATGAAGGCATTAAGTCCAACGGTGAACAATATAAAGAACGACATATGTTTTTCCATGCTATGAGTAAATCTGATACAACATTCGCTTACTTTGACAAAAAAAAAAGTACTTTATGTACCTTTTGTTAAAATGTAAATTGTTGCAGCAGATATCGGCAGCATTTATGGACGTTTGGGTAGAAGAAAAAAATATTTGCATTTGTAATCATGTGCGACGGAAATCAAAATCGTACCCTAACGTATACCTTTCTCTTCACAAATGCATGCAAATGTATTTAATTGCATATTTTAAACTAAAACTGAAAAATTATTTATTTTAGATACAACAAATGTTTTGAATTGACATGCAACGGATTGAGCCAGTTAAGTTGTCTCCATCGGAGCCATGGATTACGAATGCATTTTTGGGTAAGCTATTATATTAAACTAACTCGCTCTAGACACTTATTTCTAGTTCAATTATGGGTTTCTTTTGTTATTTTAGGTTGTCGTTTTAAAGGTATTAGATGATCCATTTCAGAGAATGGCAGTGGTTGGGAATAGCAGTCAAAGGAAGGGATCTTGTTACCATTAATAACAGGTTAAGATATTCCACCTTACAACCTGCTTCAAGTCATAAGATGTAAATAAAAACATTGTTCTAAAAAGTAATGTGGGACAAATTTATGCAGTTGTCACAAACACGGATGGCTATTCAGAAGCATGTAGGGAATGTCAAGGGAATGTACCCATGTTTAGCGACCGTAGCGCAGTGGTAAAGTGCTTACGTTAGAAGGAAGATATCTAGAGTTTGAGGTAAGCTCTGTGTTTATTTTGCGTTATCGGTAAGGAAAGAGGTGTGAACTTCTTAGTTAAATGCTCTTCCGCGGTGCTCTGTAACAAGACCGTTAAATCTTTGTGTGGCCGTGGCACAGTAATTAGAACGCTTGCTTTATAAGCAGGAGATCCAGGTTCGAAACAAGTTTTGCTTCACGGTATGGAAGGAGACGTGAACTTTCTGGTTAAAAGCACTTCCGCGGTGCTTTTAAACAGAAAAAACCTTTTGCGCGGATGACAAGCCGTTAAGTCTTCTTGGGGCACCTAAATAAAAAAATAAAAAATTAGAAAAAAATCTTCTTGGGGCACCGAAAAAATGTCATTATTACGGTAATATAGCAATATAATACAGAGTATTGTACCACTCTAGTACAGTATTACAACACTTTGTTATAGCACTGTAGTACTAGAGCACCGCGGATGAGCATTTGAAAGGAAATTCACTTGTTAACCACTGTGCTACGGCTACTCTTTTTTAGGAACAAGTGACACAGTTGAGCGAGGACGAAGATAAAAGTGACGAAAGCGACAATTTTTGACATAATTTTATTATTAATTTTTATTTTTAAATTTTAAATCAAAATCTTTTTTGATTTAATTTTTGACAAAAAAAAAATTAATGTGATATTAGTATAAACCTTAACGTCAAAACATAAAAAAAAAATTAATGTGATATTAGTATAAACCTTAACGTTAAAACATTAAAAAAAAAATCAACATTATCGAAAAATGTCAATAACTAATTTTCCTCAAGAGCTATCAATAGGGGTTGTATTTTTAGTGTATCTATGTGATATTACGAGAGCATGTGCCAAATTTCAGTTTATTTAGAATTTCACTTTACAGGTAATAACCTAAAATGACTGTACTTTTTCTGCTAGAAAAATCCGTTTTGTCTGATCTTTTGTCTTTTTATATTTTATATAAGATCTTTTTTATTATAATTTCTTATTTTTTGTATTAAAATTAAGTTAAAAAAATTAAAATGTTCGGAGTTTTATATCTATGCTTAGGTTGACCATTTTTATCGGACTAGATATTTTTTTTATTCATGATTCCATCATGGTTGCTGCTTAAACGAGGTATTATCACTTTTTTCTTTAGCTTTATTGCTCGAGGATCGGTGATTTGAAATCTCTCCCCTCTGCATCTTTTCCTGACTCATACATCATACAGTTTAAGTTTTTGTCATATTCCTGCTGTTTAACTTTCTCTTTTGCTTTCTGTTCAAATCAAAGTTTTTATAAAAGCTTTAATATAACCTGAGCCTGGCTAAATTGAAATACGCTTTACATATATATACGCTGTATTAAAAAAATGCAAATGAAACCTTTGGAATAGAATTTCAGCGAAAAAGGCATTCACGTCGTGTGTAATTTTAAAATAATTTTTTTTGACAAATAATTTCTATCACCTTTTAAGGTTATAAGAATCGCACCAATATGCATTTTTTACAAAAGAGTTTGATTTTTATTCATAAGGTAAAAATTTAAAACAAAAATTAAGTAAATGATTTATTCCATACCCAAGCTATCCTATTGTTATTGATTACAATTATGTAATAACAACTACTGATTTTAATAACCTTACGGTTTGAATATGTAGCAAACTCTTTTAAGCTAAAAAAAAACTTGCTTTATACGTAAGAGATGATGTCGGAATGACCAAGTAATCCTTCAGAAAGTCAAAGTGACAATGGGAATTTTTAGGTCATAAAATAGGCTAAAATGCTTTATCAAATCAATAATTTAAAACTAAATTAAAAAATTAAAAAATTATTCAACATATGAATTTATAACAACCATAAAATAGGAACTTTTAAATAAATTTACATTTATACCTTCTATATAATACAAATACATCATATTTGTTACAAATATATATTATAATTTTATATCTAACAATAAATTTACAAGGTTAAAACCCATTATTACATTACATGTAATTAAAACTCGTTTGTTTCATCAAAAGATTCAATTTCATCTCGAAAATGATCAAGAAGATAATTAATTTCACACACGCGTAAACGATTTCTTTTGATTTCGTCTGCATGAAGACCCTCAATAAGGTTTCGAATGTTTGCATTTATGCGAGTGACAATATCATCTTCCTGGATGAATTAGAAGCAATAAAAAATTACAAAGAACAAAAAATTTTTTAAATTAATAAATATTAAAATGAAAAAACGTACTTTACAATCAATTTTAAAAAGGTGCGAATCATGAGATGCTGAAACAGCGTTCATAACCGTATCCTTATCAATAAAAAGCTGAAAAAAGCAACATTAAATTATAATATTAATTTTTATTAATTTTAAATAAAATTATTTATCTATATCACTTAAAAATTTGATTGGTTTCTAATACTATGCCAAAATCTTTCACATTGAAATTATTTATACTAGTCCGAAGTAAAATGTTATCAAATATTTTACTAAAAGTTTAATATTTAAAGTTAAGTTTAATATAAAAGTAAAGTTTAGGTGGGGAGTAAGACACGTACAAAGTAAAATGATAATAGAACATTATTTAAATAAAACATTGGTAAACAGATTTAAAATTACATATTTAAAATAAAATATATTTGCTTAAGAAACCAATGGTGCATTTAAATACATATTAAAACTTTTTTTTTTTATTAGAAAAAGATTTCCTGTATGAATGAACTTTTATCTTATAAAATTGATTTCATACAGAATTATAAATTTTTATTAAATAAAAAGATTTCCTGTATGAATGAACTTTTGCCTAATAAAACAAGTGCTAAAAGTCCTAACATCAAAATAAGTCCTAATTTTTCCTGATACAAAAGAAGATCACCTTAAAACTAATATATGGAATCTAAAATGACTGCTTTAACTGTAATTGCTTTATTACTCTTATTTTCTGAATATCTTGTAACCTTTCTCCAACTTCCATCAGTTTTTTACAACTCTTCAGAATCTAATACCTGTATAACTGTTTATATTAGGGCTGCTGTCAAGCAAGTAAAGTTATTTTTTGTGTTGTTTAAAATAGTACTTTATGATGAAATGAAAAAAAGATGATCCTATTGTAATAAGGTTATCTGGCCTAAGAATAAGGATATCTGGCCAAAAAATCTGGTTTGACTTCAGCAGTCACACAGAAAAAGAAGATATATGTCTTTAGAAGAATCATTACTAAAAGTAAAACGCAGAATGAAACTCCTGCTTCAAATTACTAAACAATCGTTTCAAATCGTTTCAAATCGTTTCGTCCCACAAAGTAGTAATCTAAGGTAGAAAAAAGCGAAAAAAGAAAAAAAAACTTATGTTAGGGTGCGACGGAAAAATAATTTAAATTTTCCATGTGTTTCAGATAAAGTAATATAAACAAAGATTTATGATGAATGTGTAAAGAGGTGAAAAAAATTATGCTTCAGATGAACGTTTTGATATTACAAGCAATCAGTGATTATTAACTGAAAGTAAACAACTTTACCACCAACAAGTAAAAATTAAAGGTTGATTGTTGAATCAGCCTCAACACCAAAATTAACATACTACAATCATGTATTTAGTCAATCTGCAGATTAAGAATATGAAAAAGGCAAGAGTACTTGTCCACTTAAAAAATTTAAAGCTTAAAAACAAAACAGAAAAACTAAATTTAAGGCTAAAATGATTGAGTTTTTTTTAATATTGTGAAAGCAAGTGCATTAAGGAAAGTAATTACTAGATCATGGTACTTATAAAGTAGAAAACCAAAGCGAAGCTAGACACATTGCATTTCAAAGATAGCAGATTAAAACTATTGCTGTAGAAAATGCAAGAGTTCTTGATGAGTACAAATTGCGGAATTCAATAAAGAAGACAACTGCTAATTTAACCAGTATTAAATGAAAAAAAGACCCAACTGCAAAGTTGAAAAAGAAAATCAACAATAGTTGATATATATAAAAAAACAAATAGTTGATATATATAAAGAATAGTAACAAATAGTTGATATATGTATAGTTATTGCACCTATCATAAAAATCACAAACGATCTGTAATATCATAAAAATATATCACAAACGATCTGTAATTCTTTCTTGTTCTATACAAAGAGCAAGAGACAGGATATAAATATAAAAGGCAATCTTTTTGATAAATTATTTTGGAATATTTAAGAGAGCGCAAAGTTTGGGTGACATCACAAGTTTTAGAATTCTAAGTACAAATTATTTGTGAAAGCATTGTGATAAGATATTTAGTAAGACGTCCCATTGCTTAACTAAGTGTGCAATACTATTTGTATATATACGCACACATACTAATTAAATTTCTCATTGATAGAATGAGATGTAAAAGAATTTATGAAGATTTTATGTATTTGCATTAAAAACCTTAGCACACATTAGCACACATACACTGCAAAAAAACATGTAGGTACTTGAAAAACTGAAAAAAAAAAAAAAAACTTAACCAAAACGAATGCTTAAATTCAGGAGATTTTGCTGAAAATTATCAATTTGTTGTCCAGGATGAGGTTCAGTGTTACCACTGGAGCAAAAGTCAATGTTCACTTTTTATAATTATAATTTATTTTTAACAAGAAACTCCTCAGACAAAAAGTTTTTTGTTACCTTTCAAAAGATGACACAGTGTTTATAAACAAGATTCAAGGAGATATAATTAGAAGTATCAAAGAAAACCCAGCTGATGTATCATGTGTAAAGTATTTTTCTAATGCTGCGCAACACAAACTAAAAACTTTAAATACTTTGTTAATTTTTGTCATCACAGTAAAGACATTTAAATGCTAAACAAATACTATTTGCAGTCCCCCTGTAAGTCCCCCTGTAATGGTATTGGTGAAACTGTTAAAAGAGTATGTCAAAAAAGCCTAAAACAAGTAAATAATGGACAAATTTTGGGTGTTAATGTACCTTTTGCAAAGCCAAAGTAAATGGAATCTGTTTTAAGTTATTTTCAAATAAAGAATTCTCTTGCACAATTAGAAAAATGATATTTAGATAAAAGAACAGTTCACAGCACAAGGATTTATCAGGCTTGGTCGGGAAGCGGGAGCGATCGCTCTCGATTGCTGACCACGTAAATAATATTTAGTTGCGAAAAGCTGGCCAGATTTTTTAGTTGTTTTGAGAACATTTTAAAAAGCAAAAAAAAGAAAGCGCAAAAGATTAATTGGACCGATGAGAGACAATTACAAAAAAAAAATTAGGCAAATAAAATATCTTTAAATGTGAAAAAACTTAAATTACGTTTAGAACAAATATTTTCGAAACATCGCTTTTTTTTAATTTTTTTTTATAAAATTAGGTGATGTTTTTTATATAAAGTAACAACTTACGATTATTTAAAAAAGAAACAAATATTCTTTATTTGACAAAGTTTGCAAGTTTTAGTTTTATTCAAGCTAAATTATTTTATAAATATAAAGTTAATTTTTTTAATACCTATTTTATGTTTCGCGTAGTTTAAAAAGTTTAACATATTCGAAGGAATTCTTCTTAGTAAGATAAACAAGTGAAATAATTAAATCATTGAATTACTATAGAAATTAAATTAACAAGATAGAAATCAACTAAAAAGGTTAAAAATAATTTAGGACGAGGAAGTGAAACTGCTTCACAATATCGCTGATGATGTTTAGTGAGTGGGCTTTTTAATTTTAATTAGTATTTAAAGCAGAAAAAAGTATAATGAGTTTTAAGAATGGCAACTTAAGCGAAAATAATTAGAGTTAGTAAACCAATATCTAGAAACTTTTCTTTATATCTAATTATTTGCTATATATATTTGTGTTCTGTCATGACCTCAGGCGCGGTGCTTGTTCATCCGCGAGTTACTTTGTATGCACTGTTTGTGTTTAGTAACCAGAAACTTCTTATATTTTTGTTACATAATTAGTTTTATTAACTTTGACCATTCATAACTTCATTGAAAACGCAAATATTTTTGTAAGTCTTTGTTTAAACAATAAAAATTGCTTTAAAAGATACATTACGATAAAAAACATACTCAAAATTACATTTACATAAAGAATACATACTTTTTAAATAAAAAATAAGAATATACTAATAAAATCTATAATTTATCATAAACTTTTAAATTTTGACAATTTAATTAATATATATTTAAAAAATTAATTTTTGTAAACAAATAATATATATTCTTAAAAGAATTTATGCTAGGAATCTCAAAACGTAACAAACCGTGAATAATACAATTTATAAAACATTTCAACACATTACGTGAGAACTTTATTTTGCTTAGTCAGCGTATTTTTTGAACCAATAGAATTAGTTTGTGCGTTAATTTGGCGGGTTTTTAGTGTTAGCGAATGTTCTTTTGATTCTTTCAAAAATATTTCGTGAACATTCAAGTTTTTTATGTTTCCATGTATGTCCGTAAAACAAAAATTTTTTGTTTCTTATATAAATTTAAATGTCCTCAAAACGACTGAAAAACTTGGCCAGTTTTTCGTAACTAAATATAATTTACGTGGTCAGTATTCGAAAGCGATCGCTCCCGCTTTCCAACCAAGCCTGATTTATCATTTTTTTGTTCCATTTTATAACCTATTTTATTTGAATAAAGTATGTTATAAAAAAACGAGTATTGCATATACTCTTACTGGAATATTTGATATTATTCCAAAAAATAAAATTGAAAATAATAAATTTCTATAAAAATTTAAAAAATGGATTACATATGGCAATTATATCATACAATCATATACACCAATACTCCACATCAATATACTATTTTTAGAGCTAATCAAGTCACAACTGTCGTTTTATATTATACAATTATATACACCAATACTCCACATCAATCTACTATTCTTAAAGCTAATAAAGTCAAAACAGTTGTTTTATAGCTGCAAGTCTCTAGTTAAACTAAAGTCACCTTTGTCAATCATCCTTGATTTTACATTTTGAAGGGAAAGCAGTGGCACCATATATTTATGGCATTAAAATAGGGAGTCATTCCTCATTCAATCAGAGGGAGTAATAACTTGGTACATTGGTTTCAAAAGGCTACATATTCGAGGAAGCTTTAAAAATATAGCAGCTATGATAAAATAAACATTGTTAGAATTTGTTGCCCATAAAATAACCCTTATTATTTGTAACACCTGCAATGCAAGTTAGTAAAATTTATATTAACAAAAGTCAATGCAAGTTAATAAAATTTATATTAACAAAATTTATATTAATTATAATTTTAAATAAATAATTTTATTTCAGGAGGATCTTATGATAGTTCTAGTGGAATAATAAGGATTTTAAGGTCTGATCTATTTTTTATTATTTAAATTCACCTCTCCAAGGATATGAAGGCCACCACAGTCAAGGAGGCTACTTTTAGTTGTGGTTATACAACCCTCTTTAAACCGAGGGTTATATATATATATATATATATATATATATATATATATATATATATATATATATATATATATATATATATATA
>NC_061157.1:14521709-14544209 GCF_022113875.1 Hydra vulgaris | reverse complement strand
ATACAAATAATTTACAACTTGCATTTCTGAATTATGTAATATGGCATCAAATTTAACTCCTAGATCTAATGAAATCAAATTATGCTTGATAATTATGAAACATGATAATTATTTAGGTAATATTTTTAAAAAATTTTATTAAGAAAAATATATTTTCAACAGTAAAAATAATTTAAAAGTACATTTGTTGCACATTTTCAACGAATGAACCAGCCATATCCAACATGTTTCTTTCAAAATCTTTGATTGTTTCCTAAGTACATTAAATACAACAAAAATATTGAAAAAAAAAATAAATCAATAAAAGTATTAAGTTTCAGATTAACAAAAACCTCTAACTGATCAACTAGCTGTATCTCTAAGTTCATTAACACATTCCAAAGCTGGGTAACAGATTCAGAAAGTTCAGTTAGATGCATCTCAACCTTGTCTTGTTCTGTGACATTAAGCAACTCTGTAAAAATCTGAAACAGAAAAAAGAAATTATAAGTTGATAAAGAAGACGTTCAATTTGTTTTTTTTAATATTGTGTGTGTGTGTGTATATATATATATATATATATATATATATATATATATATATATATATATATATATATATATATATATATATATATACATATATATACACATATATACATAAACATATATATATATATATACACATATATACACACATTAATTTTTACATTGACTTTTTTTTTGTGGTGAATAAGGCGCTCCCAGAAGCCATTATTACTATACAGCAGTACGTCAGACTCCCCAGCTAGAGCAATTCCAACTTTACAATGCATTTTTAAAGAACCAACACAAATATGACAACACTACAGACAATAAAGTTTCAATCTCATATTTATTATGGATTTAACTCAAAATGAATTACACATTATATGAAACTCATTGACTAAAAATACTTTCAACAAAATAATAGTTATAGGGAATATTGAAAATACAACTACAGAGAGATCATTGTAAAATTTTAGATAATGTATAAAGTTGTCTCTTTATTATGTATAAAGTTGCCCATCTTATACATTATGTATAAAGTTGCCCATCTTATACATTATAAAAGACAACTCTAATTAGAACTATAATTAGAAGGGAAAGATTAAATAATTTTGAAAACTTTCGTAAATACACCGTATGAGGTAGCTTGTGGATAAGACTAGCATGTCAAGCTTTATCAAAATCCTTTGATGAGTCTAAAGTAATATTACCTTATACCCATTATATTATCAATAATGCCCCCCCACTCCTTCCTATACATATATGCATACATATATATCCTTATATTGTAGTTGAAGGAGACTTTTATGGTAAAATCTTTATCTTTAAACAATATATAAGTGACTTCAAAAATTAAGCATTTTAATGTCATCTAAAAGTTAAAACAATTAAAATAAAGTGGAGATTTTGAAGAATTTGTTTTTTTTAAAAACGCAATAATAATGACTAGAAAATTTTTTTAATAGTGTTTAACTTTTTCTGGTCTGGTTTAATAGCTATATATATATATATATATATATATATATATATATATATATATATATATATATATATATATATATATATATATATATATATATATATATATATATATACATATATATATATATATATATATATATATATATATATATATATATACACATAAATACATATATATATATAAATATAGATATATATAAATATATATATATCAGAGATGTGCCGGAACCAGTTTATGCCGAGTCTCCGAATCCAGGTACCCGGCTGAAAAAACTGGGTCCGGGTACTCGGCGCCGAGTCCATTTTTTAAAAGTTGGAATAAAAACTTGTGAAATCTCTAGCGCTGAACTATTCACACAGAATACGCTTTTTACGCTAACTAACCAAAAGATATGTGTCGGAAGTACCTTTTAGCAAAACCCCGCAATGCAGGGTAAGGGGCCTGAGTTATAGGGTCTAACTTTTTTCAAAAGTTGTGCAACAGTTTTTTAATAACTATATTTAGTTTAAAATTTAATTATTTGGTGGAGCAGGCCTAAATAATATTTTGTGGGGAAGGGGGCAAACTTTGAAGTTCCGCCATTGAAAGTTATATTATGGAAAGCAAAAGATTAAGAAATATAAAGAATTGCAAAAAAAGGTAGACCTTCTCGACTGTAGAGTGATTAAAATAAAAGAAATTTAAACAAATAAAAAGAACTTAAACAACACTTATTTGCGTTATCTTATTTTAATTGTTTTATTAACTTTAGATTGTAATGCACAAACATTAGGTATTCTCCGTTATCTGCTTTTAGTCTGCACCTTGTTGCTTCGTAAATGTCCCCACCAGCACTAAATAACCTTTCACTTTCTATTGATGACGGAGGTGCTGTAAGATATTTTTGCCATCTTCAAAAACGGACAACCTTTATTTTCTAAAAGAGGCAGAGATAAATAGTTGCCTATTTCTTGAGTAATTGCAGACCTTAATATTGTTTGCTTCTTAATTATGTCAGTGGTAACAACTTCAATATCTACTAATTATCTTTCTGCCTCGGAACGTCTTTCACTCTGCTTTCTTCTGGTTCCCATAGAAGCTACATCTTTAAAACAATCATCAATGCTAATGAATCTATTAGATGCTGGAGCTTTTACTATTGGAGCATTGTCCGAGTCAGAGTCAACAACATCTTGCGCTCCTTGCATTTTTTTCCATGGTTCTTCAACCCACTCCTTAATAACATTTTCATCTGCATGTTGATAAAGTAATTTATATCGTGGATCCAAAAATGTTGATACACATAACATTTTATTAAGCAAAAATTTATCAAGTCTTTTAGTAACAGATTTTATTAGTTTGTCAATCATCGTCATAATCCCAGCGTATATATCACTTGATGAAGCTTTTTGTAACAAAACTTTTAATGCAAGAACAGATGGTATAATTTGTGCGCAAGTTTCATCCCTCCTACTACATTTTTTTGTTAAGTTTTCAAATGGAGCAAAAATGTAAACAAGTTTTTCGACTATTCCCCATTGATAATTAGTAGGAAGTTTAATTTCATCATATTCTGCTGCATAGGTGGCCAAAGGAACTTTTTGTTCAAATGTTTTTTGTAGCATTTCAAATGAACTGTTCTAGCGAGTTGGAACATCTTGTTTCATTTTGTGAGGTACAGTACTTAACTGCTGCTAAATTGATTTTAATTTTGCACATGCTATTGGCGAATGATTAAAATGTGTCGTTATTCCTCTGCATAAAGTTAAAATTTCCTTGATGGTTTCTTGGCTAAATATAGAGTCATGAATACATAGCTGCAAAGTATGGATAAAGCATGGAATTGATGACATTCCACTGTTTTTTACTGCAGCCTTCATATTGCTTGCATTATTGGTAACAATAAGATGAATTTTGCTTAACGATATTTCAAAAGTTTCTAAACCTTTTTGTAAACACTCTTTTATATGAACACCTGTGTGCTTTTCTGGAAAATGAATTACTCAAAGAACAGCAGTTTCTTGGGAAAATTTAGTTTGATCTATCCAATGTCCAGTAATGCTTAAAAATGCGATTTTTGCAGTATCCGCTGTCCAAATATCTGTCGTCAGAGACAAATAGTTTGCCGCTAAGATTTTTATTTTTATATCTTTAAACAGTTCATCATACATGCTAGGGATTATGTTTTGGCTGAAGTATGTTCTACATGGTAACTTGTAATTGGGGTAAGCATCTTTAATCAGTTTATTAAACCCTGTATCTTCAACAATAGAAAACGGCTGAATATCCAATGTGATAAGTTTTCCTGAGATATCCAACGTAATAAGTTTTCTTATGGGTTCAAATAGATCTGTGGTCATCAATATTCCACTGTTTTATTTTGTGTAAAGCCTGAATGTTACTTTGAACTGTATTGGTGGTAGAAGCAACTGAGGCTTCAGAAATAGACGGCAATGATTGAACCTTTTTTTTTTCTTCCGCAAGTTCAAACTCTTTAGAATGCTTTAAATGCAAATGTTTTACCATTGCTGTAGTTTCATAAGACTTGAAAGATTTTCCTCCTCTCGTAACTAAATCATCACATAGTTTGCACTTACTCATATGAGGAGTCGTGCTTATATCAAAGAACTTCCACGCTATACTTTTTATTGTCATAATTTTTCTTTCAAATAAAATTTCTATAAAGAAAATGAAACTAGTTTTGATATCAAAGTTTTCGTTTATTTTATATAAAACGATAATTTTTTTAATAATACGCTCGAAATTAAAATATGAAAAATGTGTAGAATATTTACCTTATATCTCTATTTTTATGATTTTTGCTTGATACAAATGAAAAGTGCTATCAGCGTTCGAAAGCATTATAAGCGTTTCATTTAAAACTAAATTGCTAAAAATTATCTTGTGTTTTAACAGAATAAAAAGAAACTATTCTAAAACTTTTTTTCCCATTCTTTTTTTTTGTATTCTCGAATTATTTCATTTAGCGCTACAGTTTTTGTATCCGTATAAATTTTTTTGCAAAAATGTATTAAAAAATATTTCAAGTGAGATTGTTTTAAGTTAATAGAACTTTGTGGTTATTGACTACATAACACTCTAAGACTTATATCAAGAAGTTTAATGGTTAAAGTTTAAACTAAAGGAAATATATATGTATATATATATGTATGAACATATATATATATATATATATATATATATATATATATATATATATATATATATATATATATATATATATATATATACACATAAATACATATATATATGTTCATATATATATATATATATATATATATATATATATATATATATATATATATATATATATATATATATATATATATATATATATATATATATATATATATATATATATATATATATATATATATATACATAAATACATATATATATATACACATATATATATCATTTATATACGCATATATAAATATATATATATATACATAAATACATATATATATTGATATATACATAAATACATATATATATATGTTAATACATATATATACATATATACACATATACATACGCATATATATATATATACATATATACATAAATACATATATATATATGTTCATACATATATATACATATATACGCATATATATACGCATATATATATATATATATATATATATATATATATATATATATATATATATATATATATATATATATATATATATATATATGAATATATATATATATATACGCATATATATATATATATATATAATATATATATATATATATATATATATATATATATATATATATATATATATATATATATATATATATATATATATATATATATATATATATATATACATTGCAAAAAAATTGCTTTAAGTTGACCTTAAACTATTTTGTTCAGCAAAAGATCAGCCCAAAATTTTTATAAAATTTTTATAAAGTTGAGGTTGGTAATAAAGTGTTGACCTCATACACTTTTTGTTCAACAACTATAATTTAAAACGCAAAAAAAATTTACGTGACTAAGCCAATTGAAACTGAATATTTAACTTTTTTTATACAAAAAAATGAATAATTGAAATCATTTTCAATTTTTTTACTTTTAAAATCCAGAATAATTTTTTAACTTGAGCTTTACTATTTAAAAACCAGCATTTAGAGGAATGTAAATTTTTATAACTCTTCTGGTAAATTTTGTTCTGAATAAATTAGCAATGATATAATTAATCAACTAAATAAAAAGAAAGTGTTAATAAAATTTGACTATAAATTGTACTATATGTTTTAAATATTATAATCTATTTACTATTTTTACATAATTATGTATCATTTGAGGTTGGCATTGACCAGTATAATTCTAGAGGATAATATAATAACTATAATAACTGTTTAATTGAATAAATGTATAATTACAATCTGCTATAAAAGATTTATGTTTTCACTAATGTATAAAACCAAACCTGTTCTTTATCATGTTTAAACTTTTCAATGTGACTCACACTTTCATTTCGATTTTGTTCTACTGTCTCTTTTACGCAAAGAAAGAATAATTCAGTTTCAGAGTTTCTTTTCAGTCTTTCTTCTATCCCATATTTAAAAAGTTTATCACAAACTTTTGTAAAATTTTCCTTGTAAGACTGAAGCAAACTATTTACGCCAGAGATTTGAGACAGATGTGCCACTTCAGTATCTTCTGATAACATTTCATCAAAAAAGCATTCTACACCATCAACAAATGCTTCCTAATAATTTTGCTTATATTCAAATAATTTTCGAAAAAAAAAAAAAAAAAAAAAAAAAGATAAAAGTTAAAAAACAGTAAAAATTAGCAACAAAAAGGTTAGATGTTTACAAAAAATAGTTCAAGATATGCAATCTATGATATAGAATCAAAATCATTAAAAATAAATGAATACACGATTGATTGTTAATCTAGCTTGATTTTCAATATCTTGCTTTAAATTTTGTTCTAAAATTTCATCATTTCGTATTAACTCATCTATTATGTCTCGATATTTTTCCACTGCTGTTTTTTTTTTAACTGAATCCACTAATCTATAGTCCAAATAAACCAATGAAGGAAGATGAGCAATGGTGTAAGCATGATAATCTTTATCCTTAGATATAGGATTTCCCTCCAAGCTCAAAGCATTTAGAAATTTGAACCTTCGTAAATAAATTAACTATAAATAAAGAATATCAAGATAATATAAAATATAATATAAAATATGATGCAAAAAAAAAAAATTAAAATAATATGTAATATAATTAACCAATATGTTGAAAAAATAATAAATCAATTTGTGAATTAGTATTTTTATCTGTTTATTCTGTTGTTTAAAAAATAATTTTATAGTAAACCGTTTTATTTTAAATGGATTCATACATTTTCTAGATTGTGAATGGTATTATTTCCTAATGAAAGAACATTCAGCTTTACAAGTGTGTCCATGTTGTTGATCACACTTATTCTATTATTAAACAATGTTAAATCTTTCAGCTGTGTTAGGTTATCAAGTCCTTCTATATATTCAATGTTGTTGAATGATAAATCTAAAATGTAACATTTTATTTCAATTAGCATAAAATAAAAATGATAAAAAAATTTTTTTTAAGATAATTTTCCAATTTTCATAAATAACTCATCATAAAAAGCAAAACAAATCTGGCAGAAAAAAACAGTAGTTTCATCCAGGGCTATGTAGTTGGAGTTGTGACATTTTAAGCAGAGTCAGAGCGGCTAAACAAAATTGCGACTCCGACTCTAATAGTAAAACTTCTCAGTATTGCACATGTATGTAGAAAATATATTTAACCTTTAAAGAATTTTCTATTTTGGCAAAAAAAAAAAATTTAATTATTGTGTAATATTTTTTAAAGAATTCAAAGAATTTTTCAAAAATTTTGGTTTGGAGTAAGAGAGTCATACTCTGAAAATTTCGACGATTGGAGTCAGAGTTGGAGTTGGTACTTTTTTTTTATGACTCCACACCTCTGGTTTCATCAAACTAAAAAAAATAGTGTTGTCAGGAAACAACTAAAATAAGAATAAACACTTTAGGGCACAAACAATAGCAACCTAACCTAGCAAAGATAGATAAAAAAAAATTACTATAGAAAGGTCATAGCAAAACCAGTCACTAAATATAGAATAGAGGTATGGAGTACAAATTGTAAAATAGAGATTTTATGCAGGTTTGGTTGAAAGCAAGTGCGATTGCACTTTAACCCTGACCACGGCTTTAAAATGTTATGAGAACATTTAAATTTATGTATGTTTCCATGTATGTTCAAAAAATTAAGTTTCAAAACCCTCGAACTAACTTTGTAACATTCATCTTTTGTTATCAAATGTTTCTATATTAGCAAAACACTTTTAAACAAAGCGACAATTTATTGTTTATGAAAAAAAAAAAAAATTTTTTTTATAAACAATTATTAATTTTTTTTAAAATTATATAAAGTTGAGAAAATTTTATCAAAAAATTATATCAAGTTTAGCAAATTATATAAATACAGATAAACTTTTTATTATTTAAAAAGTATGGCTTCTTTTACGTAAAAATTAAATCTTTTAAAACAACTTGTACAATTGATTTTATAAAACAATATTTTCATTGACAATTGCACTTTTAACAAAACTTTATTAATAATCATTAAAGTTAATAAAACTTCAAATAAACATACAGGAACTTACAGGCAACAGAACATAATGATACATATCGTCGCTGCAAAACAAAACTATCTTAAGTCCATTTTTAGCAAAATTGCCTTTTTTGGTTTAAAATACTCCTTAGGTGCACTAAAGTCATCTCACAAAGTATGGAACCAAAAATGATTCAACTTTTGCAACTATGAGTAAAACTCAAATATCTTATGTCCTAAAAAAAATAATTAAGAGACATTGTTGCTGTACAGTAAAACTATCTTAAGTCCATTTTTTTGGCAAGAAAAAAAACTTTTTTGGTTTAAAATACTTAACACATAATAAATAACTAAAAACAAGTAGATTTAAAAATAGTAGTATTTAAAAAAATCGGAAGCAGTGATTAAATTTAAAACTTTAAATGTCTTTTTCTCAGAACAGCAAAAAGGACCTAAGATTGTCTTGTTTTGCAGCGGCAATTTAATTTGTAGAATTTTGAAATATTTTATATAGTTTTAAAACCATCTTAAGTCCATTTGCTTCTTATAAACTTGTTGCTTCTTATAAACTTAAAATTTTATTT
Source organism: Hydra vulgaris (assembly GCF_022113875.1). Classification (NCBI taxonomy): domain Eukaryota; kingdom Metazoa; phylum Cnidaria; class Hydrozoa; order Anthoathecata; family Hydridae; genus Hydra; species Hydra vulgaris. The sequence goes on along the minus strand of NC_061157.1, from coordinate 14,535,504 downwards.
TTATTTGTTATATTATGAAAAATAATAACATATTCTATAAGTATTTTAAAAACAATTTAGTTTAATGGAGGAGATCAAGCGCAGGGATGAATTAAAAACTTTAAATGCGTTTTTCTCAGAACAGAAAAAATGGTTTTAAGATAGTCTTGTTTTGCAACGACCATATATACATAGCAAACTAGTAGTAGATGAAAACCGCACCAGAGGTTCAACAAAACTCAAACGCAGATTTATATAAAGTGACTTGCAGGTGAACCAGCACAGTGCAAGAGGTCCATATAGAATACAAACATTAAAAATTAAAAAACTCACTTACTAAACATCATTAGGGGTATTGTTAAGCAATTCCATTTCTTCTTTATAAATGATTTTTTACCTTTTTACTTTAACCATAAAAGTTTGCTTTCAAATACAGTATCGTCCACAATTACTTTCATCATGTCAATAATTACTTTTGTTGCAGGCATATCTTGCATGTATTGCACAACATATCTTGGATCACTTAAAGCTGGTCTCAAATCTTGTTCAATCCACTCATTCATGCTACCATCATTAAAGGCCCCAACCTTTAGTTTAAAACTAATACGTTCCATAACTGAAATAATGGATATTAGGCTAACATTCCTTCCTCTCTGTATGGGGACTGTAATATACGGGTACCTCCCAATCTATCCATATTCAGTGAATATCCATATTCAGTGAAGATATTCAAAATATCCATATTCAAAATATCCATATTCAAAATATCCATATTCAGTGAAGAAACCAGAGTTTATTTAGGGATACCCCTTTTTTTTGTGGCAATGTGCGGGGGAATGAATGTTTTTGAGGACTTTCTCCCCCTCTCCCCCTCCTCCGGTGCCACGACAATGATTTTTCTCATCATTTTTTCAATCATTATATTAATCATTTGCTTTTACCTTGTTTAATTTTATCCTAAGATAAGGAGTTGAAGCATTAAAGCATTAAATTAAAGGCATTTTTTTAAATACATGAAATTACCGGTGGACGATGTTATTTTAATTATGATAAGAAAACTATTTTACTTAAGACTTTAACCCTTTTCTTGCAAATACCACTCTATACTAAATAAATATTGAAAATTGTTTAAAACTGTTTTAAACATTTATTAACTGTATTTTAGCAAATTTAATTTTAGTAGTTATATATTTTATAAATAATTAGTAATTAAATGCTTTATACTTTAAAAAATTTTTAATCAGTATTTACATTACATAATATATTTACATTTATAAATCGCGTAATATTTGTAAAACTATCATTCAAAAATTAAATTTGCTTGATAGTTATAAGGACAGAAAGTTTTTACTTTTTTTTTCATTTATTATCAAAAGCAATTTACTCTTAATTGCTAAAAAACAAGTTAACTACATTCTGTCTTTCGAAAAAGAAAACTTTTAATTAATTTCGTTGTTATAAAATATCACTACAAGTTTTTAAAATTGAGTTCAGTAAAAAAAATTTTATAAAACTAATGTTCAATTAGTAACTGAAGAACAGGTACTTTATGTAATTACGTTAAAATGTCACATAATTTTGTTAAAAAGCAACTTCTTTTTAATTCATTTATTGACTAGAGGGAAAAATAAGGTAGCTAAAATAAACTGAAAATTATTTATATACTACTGCATTTAAAACTGAATTTTTTTTTCTGTTTTAAATAATAAAGCGAAAGAAAAATAAAAAAAATTAAAATAATTTTTGGACACTCTTTATTTAGGCACCCATACCGCTCCAGCAGTACTAAAACAGTTCTGGGTTCGTCCCTGATAATGTCGTGAATTGTGCAAGTTAAAACTGTTTCATCAATATAAAAAAACTCAACAACTACAACGAAAAGAGAATTAAAACAAATGGGACATACCCCATTTCCTTTAACTATCTTTTAACTGTAGTTGTCAAGCATTTATATTCTCTCTTTAATTAATTTCTCTCCTTCTTTCAATATTATCTTGTGTCGCTATGCCACGTTTTTTAGGAATAGTATTTTGATCTTGTTCAAGATTTCGTATCCAGTTTTAAATTGTCCTGATTGAATGATCTGTTCCATTTGTGATAAATCAACTTGGTTTGTTGGTATTCATCAATCATTTTATTGTAGAAATATTTTATTCAGCTGTAGTTTTGTTTTTTGTTTGTTCTTCGGTTTCCACATTTGAATTAATTGGGTTTGTATTGTTTTTGTTTCTTATTATCGACAAAGTATTTTTATTAAAAAATAATTGTGAACTGCAACAAATATAATATATATTATAGTATAATAAACCCATGGAATTAAGTAAAACATAAAGTTATTAAATATATACTTAGTATGCAGTTTGGATCAGCATCTATAATGATCAGTTTATTATAGACTGCGGATTCAACGGTCTTGCACATTGCAGAATTGTTTTAAACATTTTAAAGACACTGCTAAAAGAAAAAATTATTTTAGTATTTCTACAGTAATTCAATGTTTTAATTAGTTTATAAATTATTAATTCTAAACGTAGTTTGTTTGGTTTAAATTAAGATTTTTTTGTTTGTTAAAAGTTCTCTTTTTTAAGTTTAGTTTTTTTTGTAATTGTCTTCCATCAATCAAGTTGAATTTTTTTTGAATTGTTCTCAAAACATCTAAAAAGCTGTAGCCAAGTTATCACAACTAAATATTAAAAAAAAACTAGTTAAGTAAAAGATTTTAAGGATATGGAAACATTAGGAGTTCAAAAGTATAACTTTGCTGAATGACAAGTCATAAAAAGTTATGTTTTGTAGGTGGAATAATAGATAATTGCTTATTTAAGCAGCCACCATGGCAGTATTTATAAAAGACAACTTTAAAACAGACTAAGAATTAAACTTAACTGTTAAAGCTGGTCGAACTATATTTACAATGCATTTTTGCACCTTTTATAAAAGAGAAAGGGCATCATTAATTAAATTAGTCCAAATATGGGTCTGAGTCTTGAATAAACTTTTCTTTTTCAATAGTATTTAAGTCATTCTTGATGGACAACACTTTTCTTTGTTTTCAGTAACTCTGGTATACTACAAGGTTCCACTCAGAGCCCCATATTGTCATTTATCTTGTCATATTTGGGCTGTTTCTAGTGATCAAAAAGTTATGACTTGTCAAGACTGGATTGAATAGTTGTATTATTAGTAAACAAAGCCACTATAAAAAAAGGATTTTCAGGAAGATCTTTGTTAATGTAGACTAGGGACAATATGGAAACATGGATAAAACCTTGCATTAGTTTAGCAATAGTTTTTAGCAAAAAGATTCTATAACATCTTGATGTGGTGGAATGAGTATATTGCTCAACAAAAAAATAAAATAAATATAATTTATATACATAAATCATTTAATTACAATTTTAAAAAATGCCAATACTTAATCATTAAAAACTTAATAAAAGTTGAAATAAAAAGTTTATTTTTATTATCGCTGGAATGTTTTTGTTAACCTTTTTAAGCCTTCATTACAGTAAATCATAAAAGCATGAAGTCGTTAAGATAAAGAAAAACCAATCAATAATCTTTGCGAAAATTTAATAAAAATTTAAAATATATTTAAAACATTGAGTATGCAGACAATATGCTATTTCTTTCATAAGCTATTGTAAAAATTATATATATTTTTAAAAAAAGCTCTGGACTAATCTTAAATAGTTATTGATCATTATAAACTGGCTACAGGTGGCAAAATTAATGTCATAGAAGACATAGAAAAACACTTATGATACTATAGGATTGAAAGATCAATGCAATCAATGTTCAGGCATACAGTGTTTTAACAGATTATATTATTTAGAATGAGACGTTTGACAAATAACACATTCTTGGAGGAGCCAACTTTACACAAAAGATTTTCGTTAGCAATCATATGAAACAGTGGTATGTAAAAATAATTAGGAATTAAATATACAACAACTATGAAATAACAATTATGGATTAAAGGTTTAGAATGACTTAAATTTGAATTATTTAAATTGCATTTATGAATAAAATTTGTTAATGATGATAACACTCTTACTTTAAAAAATATTAAATACTAATTTTTCAACATATTTATGGTTATTAAATATATTTTAATTACTTGATAATTTTGAGAAAACTAGTAAAATAAAAAGCATGTCTATACTTTGATAAATAAAAGTTAAATAAAAAATAATGTTTCAAAACCCAAAAGTATATATTTAGTTTTTTACTGCATTATACTAAAACTTGAAATCATTTTGGTTGCTAACAAAAAAATATACCTAACCACTCTAAATGAACAAGTGATGAAAGCCCTTCAATTTTCTCTATTATATTGTTATCAAGTTGCAATTTAGTTAACTGAGTAAATTGCCACAAGTTTTCAATCTTTAATATATCTAAAACACAAAAATTAAACCAACCAAAAAAGTAAACAGATATATAATGGAAACATATTTGCAGAGAAATTAAGTTTACTTTTATAATCAAGAGCCAACTCTTTTACATTTTTGAAGTCAATTTCTTCTTTTTTTGCAATTTCTCCTGCTTCCCCTTTTGGGCCTTGTTCTCTCACACATTGAGTAAGCAATTTTTCACTTATAATAACTGGCTCGTTATCAAGGTCAGACATTGTTCAAATGACAAGAAGATTAATACTTTTAATAATTTATTGCAATAGTTCAATATTGTTTAAATATTCAAAAAAAAAAAAAAATTAGTCTAAACCAATTACAGAAATATATATATATATATATATATATATATATATATATATATATATATATATATATATATATATATATATATATATTACTGCTCTGTTCTTTAAGAACATTTAGCAATAATAAAAAGTTCTATTTGTAGAATACACTAACATAATTTATATATATATATATATATATATATATATATATATATATATATATATATACATATATATATATATATATATATATATATATATATATATATATATATATATATATATATATATAAATCTTATTAAATATCAAACTAAAATTACAAAAAGTTAAAAATTACTTCTTATTTCTACAAAACAAAAAACTTATTGAATATATTGATTGATAATAATTGTGTTCATAGATAACCAACTTTTAAAATGTAGAAAATTTTCTTGCTGTAAAAAGTAATGAGCAAATTTAAATATTACATTTTCATTAAAAGTAAATAAGTAATTCCTATTCATTTAGAGTAACATAACAAGAACACAAAAAAGTAAAATATTCTTTTTAAAATAATGTTAGTAATGAAATGTTTTCCACAGAAATAATCACCATTTATGGAATTAATTTACATTAAGTATTGAAGTATAAAAGCAGCTAATTAAATTTAAAAAATGCTTAATAATAACTTGCTTAAAAATTCAGGTCATTTTTCATGTTAAAATTTTTTCTTTACTTTTCATATGAAAAATCACTCAATTTCTTATTTCTATTTGCTTTTTATCGGTGAATTTTTTTTTAATCAAAAGATATTATCTTTTAACTTATTTTTAATTCATTTTTATTAAATAATTACATAAATACTTAATCAATAAAAAATATTCTTTAAATTATTTGAGCAGCCACCATGGCATTTATATTTACCAATTAGATAAACTAAACTTTAATATAAAGATTAGTTTATCTTATTGGTAAATATAAATGATTTTTTAGGGTGAATTTTATAAAGTTATGTATAAATATAGAAAGGATCTTTAAAAACCTAATTAGCTTAAATCATACCTTTACATAAAAAGTATATGTTGTTGTATAGAATTTTTTATTACTTTTTTAAAAAATAAAGCATCAGATAAACAACCATATTCATTTTTATAAAAAGCGTAATAACAATAAAATTTTTATAGGTTTTAGCTTTATGCTATTTGCTACATATTAAAATATTATTTAAAAACAGAAGAAAAAAAAACAACAAAGAAAAAAAAATTTAAATAGTAAAAAAAATATACTAAAAACTAACATTAATTAAAATGTTTATTTCTAGATAAACAAAAGATATTAAAGTAGATTTTTATGTCATTTTTTATATAGAAAAATTATATAAAATGTTTAAAACAAAAACCAAACTTTTGATTTTTTATTACTAACATATCAATTCAATCAAAATAATATGCAGAAAGTTATCAGGATGACTTAGATGTTCACTCATCCATTGTAAAGGGGTATTCAGCATTGGTGTTATTCCTTGAATAATAACTTTCCAGTTTTTAGAATATTTTGAATGATCATTTTCATCCAAAATAAAAGGCAGAAAAGTTTGAAAAAAGTTTCCTAATGTGTTAAGTTCTCCTTTCTCTGATACAGATTTACAAAATTTCATCAACATTGGCTTATATCTTTGATGTACTCGCAGAGGAATACAACGAAAAGGTTCACTATTTACTCTTTCCATTAGTTTTTTATTGATTGACCAAAATTGATCATAGCGATCATTTGAAAGCCCCATCCAGAGCTGCTTATGATCATTTCTTTTCATGGCATTTATTACTACAGAACGGTGTTTCAATGAGTCTGCTTCTTTTACAGCAGACATAAAATGTGCTTCAACTGCATCTCGCCCATGACACTTCATAATTTCTGTTTCAGGAAATTTTTTAAAGTGTAAAGTAACTGGCCATGGCAAAACATTTTCTCCATATAAGTCATAAAGAACTCCAATAGGATAATGCCACTTAAGGGGTTGGCCATTATATTCCAGCCACATTTTATCAATATCATCTTGATTACTTGCTTTTTGGAAATGCCTAAATACTTTGTCTGTCACAAGTGGAAAATAACTCATACGTGGAACGAGAAGATAACATGGTTCAGGCTGATCAACTGTCGTAATTTCATCAGGACTTATGTTAAAACAAATTGGTAGACGTCCCTCCCATATTTCTCTAAGAACCTCCTTGTCGTCTGCCATGGGTTTTGTTATAACTTTTTCTTTACTTCTAAATATTATATATATTTATGTACTAATATTTCGAAAAGAATATTTATATTTTTTTATTCAGAATAAATTTTATATTTAAAAAAAGAAAGTTTTAATTATGCAAACTACTTTGTTTAAAAATTTTGAAAACAAGAGAACTTTTTAAAATACTTTTTAATATGTAATTTAATATGTAATGTAATTTTTTAATGTAATTTAATATGTAATTTAGCCTAAATTGCATATATATATATATAAAAAAAAAGATAAAACTCCTAAATTTAAGGAGTTGAATTTTTTTAAATAATTGGTGCTCTATACATAAAATACGAGTAAACCTTGTGAGTAAAATTGCTCACAACCTTGTGAGTAAATTTACATGATAGGTACAGATAAATTGTTGCTATATTTTAAAATACAGTTTTCTTAGACAATAACAAACAATAACAAAGGTTTAGGCTGAGCGTAAGCCAGAGCGTCTCTATTATTGACCACAGTTGCGCGTACTCACGTACTTTACTTGTAACCGAAGTACTCTAGCGGAGACCGATGTTGCGGTAAACTTCAATAAATTAGAACTTCGAAGTCTTAAGTTCCCGGTAAAATTTTGACGTCATGACTTGCCAGATGCACGGTCGCCTAAAGGAGGACATAGACGACAAAGAAGACAACTTTTTTAATAGTGTAGGGGGGGGGGTAAGACTTCGATCTTCTAGTTATGGTACTGATACCGGGCGAGAATAAATGTTATATAAGAACAATATGTCACAGTATACAAAGATACTGTGTAATTAGCAGGTATTTTAAACTATTACTTAATAATAATAAAAACGGAAAAATACCAAGTGTCGCAACAACAATTAACATCCTAACGAGATTTTAAATTATCTTTAACTACGCATCTATTTAATCAAGTTGTTGCAAACTCGCGTAACTTTCTCCAAATTACAATTGCAACTAATACTTTTCAATAATAAAAAAAAAAAGATTGCAACGTTCAGGCATACAGTGTTTTAACAGATTATATTATTTAGAATAAGATTTTGACAAATAACACATTCTCGGAGGAGCAGAATCAACTAAAAGGCTGTTCTTTTCCTTTGTCCGTTGAGCATTAATTAACGAGAACACTCTTTCGTTGTGTCCTATGATGCAGAAGAATACTTTACAAACTTTAAGCATCTCTGAGAAGCAACTCGCATTTGGAAAAGTTTTAAAAGATACAACCCACTGTTCATGCAAAGGTATTTCAAAAAACTGCTCATTTTTGCCATGATAATTAAAAATAAAATAATATTATATTACAGTATTAGAAATAATTTTAGATTACAGTATTGGTCAAACAGTTGTACATTATCCAAAATGATATCTTTTTCTTTCAGGTATAAAATAAATACTCAAAGATCATCAAATGTGCTGTCTTTTACTTTATTTTAAAATATCCAATCAAAGCACTAAAATTTATTAAAAGATTTCACCCACTTTTCTATGTAAAGAATGCACGCTTCGTACACTAACTTAACTTTTTCTTTAAACTTTTTTAATATATCTTTGACTTTAAGCGGTGTTTCATTTAACCGACTTTTTAAAACTTCCAAAACAAAAACCTTCAAAACAAAGGTAGTGAGAAGAAGGCTCATAACTTTTAAAACTAGCGTTTCTTCCCTTTAAACTGTTGCAATATTAACTTGAAAGACTGACAATTCATTCTCATTGTAACAGGTGGTTAATCTGCAGAAGAAAAATATATTTTCAAAATATCAAATAACTTCAGCAATTTTTCAATAACATGAAACAAACCTAACCTTCTAGTTTCTAGGAAATATTTTCTGTGAACCGTGATAGCTAGCATCTTTGGAAAGACCGAAACATGACGTGCTATCTAATGATTTCACCAATTGATCAACAGTGTTGGGGCCAATTACCTGGTTTATGGTTGCCTTAGTTTTTGTTAAAGAACATGCGGTATTTTTTTCCATTTCCGAATCTTTAAATATTGTGCGCATTAAACCAGCTATGCAGGCCATCGAGTTGTAAGACTGATGAAGACAAACTGTATGAAATTCTAAAGTTGCTTCAGCTGCGTGGACTTTTTGCAATATCTTTGAGTTTTTAGGTTGAAAAAAGGACGTCAACTTATTTGATGACGCTGACACTTTGATTAGGTTTTTATGCTTCTCATTGCTAATTTTATTTTTTTAGAAAAAAAGTTATACAAAGTGCAAGTTGAAAGTAATGGAAAAGTAGGATATGTTACTTCAAAAATTGTTCCAACTCATCCATCTAAATATATCAAAAGTAAAGTAACTCTGACTTTAGTAACGGTGAAAGAGAGACTAAAAGGGTTGGCAAAAACCCACGTTTTTTTATGTAATTTTGGTTTTTTTTTGTGTAAGTTTGGGTTTATTTTTATTTAGTACCTGTTAAATTTTTTTTTTTTTGTTTAACGATTTGAAAATTAGTATAGCTTTCTACTTTAACTTTATTTAAAATATATTTTGTATAATGTTATTCAATAGTTTGTAACAAGAATTTTTCAAATTATTTTAAAAAAATTTTAAACGTAATTAAAAACTGTATTAGAAAAAAAAATTTCACGTTAAACCTATATGTATTGATTATTTTTAGATTTAAAAGTAATACTTTTTAAAACTTAAAATGTCAACAAAAAATGAAAAAAAGAAGGCTGGAGATGGAAGGTTTGAATTGAACTTCAAATTTGAACTTAAAATTCAAAGAACAATTTTTTTCTCCGTGCAGCAGCCTTGTTTGAAAATGTTCGTGTTTCTGAGTTAAAGAGATGAGAGAGGGTTGTAACCACAATAAGGTAGCCTCCTCGACTGTAGTGGCTTTCTCAGCAGTGGAAGGTGAATAACATAAAAAATAAAAAAGTGACATCTCAATCTGTAAAAATATTTTAATAAAAAATTGTGATAATGTATTTCCAAATAATGACTCAAATATTAGTAAATCTGCTCTGATGTTATTGTTGGTTAAATAGTTAATAGTTATAATGATAATGTATATTATATATAAATATAAAAGTTCCTAAAATTGTAAAATATCTATTAAAAACCCAATAAAACCCAGATTGCCTAGATTTTATTGGGTTTTTTTATTGGGCGGTTTTTTTTAATACCAACCTTGAAGACTAACGAAAATTTTGCCCCATTTACGAGCAATTTTAGTAGATCTAAAAGGAAAAGAAAATCTCCAACAGCTTCAGCTGTTTCTTTAGTAAAGAATGTATGGCTAAGTACACACCAAAGCAAAAAAACGTCATCAATTGCCAGAAGAAGATAATAATACTGCAACTCCAACAAATGCAGTTACAAAACAGTTGTGAAATAAGCTGATAGAATAAAAAAGAATTAAAAAATGTAATAAAAAAATCTTCACGGACTCTATATTTTGTTGACAAGAAGATTAAACAGAAAGTAAATTGTAGTTTTAAAAAACATTGGCAAATAAAGTTGGCAGCCTTGTTTTCAGAGGATGGCAAAGACAAAAAAATTGTTTCAGACAAAACAAGAGTTTATAGCCAAAATGGTTGTTCCACAATATATTGGTTGCCAGCATCATGTTCTAGAAATACAGGACTTCATATTGAAAAGGCTAAAATCATTAAAAGCGTTTTTTGCTATATGGAGAAAGTTTTAAATTTTTTTTTATTATAAATAAAATATCTTTAATTTTTAGTTTAAAACTCATTGTGTGGTACCATGGCCATACAAGATTTAAGTTTACAAAAATTATAAAATAAAAGCTAAAGTTTGATTTATTTATTGATAGTTTACATTAAAAAAAAAATGTTTACAGTTTTATTCTTTGCTTCATTTAAAAACTTTTAAGAAATCAATAAATACCGAGGTAAAAGAGGTTCTGGACACTTTAAGGCAATGGCCTCGCATAGAGATAAAAACACTACATATGAAAAGATTCTATAAAGATTTTTTTTTTGCATAATATTGTTGCTGATGTTAGTGACACACCTCTCACAACGATGTTAAGAGCTAAAAACGCCAAAAACAAGGAGATATAAAGTCTATATTTATGAAATTAAATCAATACCAGTATCATCAAGAGCTATGAAACAGGTTGGAGTGGACATCTGTAACCTTCCAGTAGTCGATGTATATTGTCATGTCGTCGTCTTGATTGACTATTTTTCAAATAGTCGGTTTTTTTCAAAAAGTCAGCATCCTTTTACAAACTACTCTCCATTCATGCTGATGTTTTGCCACTTGATGCGAAAATGAGCTAGCTCATTCTTTAAAAACAAAAATAGCCCCGGGCCCCAGGAGTCTTAATCCGCCACTGTGTTAAAGTTATTTAATAAGAAAGTAGAAATTAATTATAATCATAAAATAGACGCAGTAGAAGTACAACAGACAACTACTTCATTTAATAAAAAGTTATCACATATTACATTGTAGATATGATTGTATAGATTTAATGCGGTCCCTCAACAATTGGGATCTGGGAATGGATTGTCCCATTGTCGAAGCAATCCTTTTTTTATACTGTTTTGCTCCATTATTATATTAAAAAAAAGAAAGCAAATATAAATTACTTTTTTTTTATTACAATGTATTTCAAAAAAAAAAAAATTCCCATAACTTCGACTAAATCAACTTAGTCGATTTCAATGAAAAGACTCGCAGGTAAAAAGTAAAGTTTTTAACAAAAAACCATTTAAATATACAGCTAAGAAATTTAATAAGCTTTTTTGCGTTCACTAAATAATATTTTAACCGTGCAACAATGTCCAATGGAATTACAGTATTGAAATAGTTAATATTTGTCCAAATAGCAAATCAAAAATGATTATGCAAAGGGAATTTTTGTGTATCAATATCGCGTATCTTAACAATAATATATACTTCTCAATTAAATTTTTAACGTTTTTTCTTGACTAAAACAAGCAATATTGAAAAACTGTATTATATTTCATTCTAACAAAATGAATTCAAAAAGAAGAACAAGTTTAGCTGGAAATAGTTTATAATTGAAGCAATTAGTCTAAGAATGGTTCAGTACAAAATGTATAAGGGCAAAATTGGGGAGGATCAGACAACCCTACCCCCCCCCCCCCACAAAAAAAAAAGGATTATGTCACACCTGATGAATATCATTCTAACATTAAACTTTGGCCAGAAATTTGATCGCTTAAATGGAACACTACAACGGCTTGGTTTTGACTCGCAATACTGCCGAGAGGTAGTATTGCGAGTTAAAACTAAGCCGTTGTAGTGATATTGATTCAAACTATCATGACCAGTACAATCAGTACTCAGGAGTACTCAGTAAGCAGGAGTTATAATAGCATAGGTGGAGGAAGAACAAAGTTAAAAGACGTCATTTTTCAAAGAAGAGTCTTAGTAGTAATATTTTTTGAGTCTTAGAATAATCATAGTTAAAAGTTAACCAACCACATTCCATTTTTAACAAAAGCTATCCAATGATATTGTTTCAAAACGTCATGACCAATTAAAGCATTGCAAAAAAAAAATTGAAGTTTAAAAAATTTGTAAACAATATTTAAAGTCAGTTTGTTGTTACTTTTTTGTTGTGCTTTTTGAACGATTAATAATAAATTTCTAGATTAGAATTGAATTAATAAATGTCTAGATAAGAATTAATAGTATTTTTGCCATGTATTTTATATCTCTTTATATTTTTGCCATGTATTTTATATTTCGAATAGAGCAATTCCCTTACAAAAAAACCCAGCGAACTTCCAGCGAAAAAATGTTCCAAAACCCAGCGAACTTCCAGTGATCTTTTCCAGTGATCTCTAAAGTTCACTGGAAATTTCCAGCGAACTTGTTCCAAAACCCAGCGAACTTCCAGCGAACTTTTCCAGTGATCTTTAAAGATCACTGGAAGTTCGCTGGAAATTTCCAGCGAACTTGTTCCAAAACCCAGCGAACTTCCAGTGAACTTTTCTAGCGAATTTTCATGTTTATGTATAAAAATAGATTCGCTGGAAGTTTTTTTAAAAAAGATTTTTTATTTTTGCTATAAAAGTTTCAAAAGTTTATAAACATTTTAAAATTTTTTAACCAATAAACGCGAAATAAGAGAAGTTAAGCGCGATAAAAAAGTAATATATTTATTTTAAAATATCGAGTTTTATAAATTAAAATACAATGTAGGATTAGATTATCTTAGGTATAATTACAAATTCTCAGAAATAAACTTCAATACAGAATACAATTTTTAACAAGAAACTAAAAAGTTAATTTATTAATTAATGTAAAACATATTTTTTTATAGGCATAAGTAAACTTTATATTACGCATGTTTCTATATTTAAAAAGTTTTTTCTCGTTAGCGTTCTCATACGACAAATTATCACAACGAAACAAAAAGAATTAAGAAATTCGTCAATTCATCTTTTGAAAACCACTTTAGGCATTCTTTTCGGTTTGGGTCTTTAGAGCTAAAAAAAAAAGAAAAAAAAAAAAGAATGCATACAATAAATAAAGAACATATATATATATATATATATATATATATATATATATATATATATATATATATATATATATATATATATATATATATATATATATATATATATATATTTAAACAATATTCAAAATGTATTCTACAAAATAGAGTGCTCAATGTTCTTAAAAGAACAGAGCAATTATAAATAAGTAGAAAATTACTTAACAAAAATTTTTTTTCATTTTACACTGTTACATCGAAAACTTTTAAAAAATTTTCTATTAAGTGACTTTCTACTACGATATATATATATATATATATATATATATATATATATATATATATATATATATATATATATATATATATATATATATATATATATATAAATATTCTGGTAAATAAATTTAAAAACTGAAGA
>NC_061157.1:14506709-14516709 GCF_022113875.1 Hydra vulgaris | reverse complement strand
ATTCTATTTTTTACTTTTTGTATTCTAAATTTTTTTCGCTATTTGTTTTATTTTCTAAAAATGTTTTTTTTTTTTTTTTGTAATTTATTTCGTCACTAAATATTTTACATACATTTAACTTTAAAACATTTATGGATACAAATATATTTTTATGCATAAAAATATAAATAACATAAAAATTTAAATAATGACAGAAACAAGTAGAAGACTGCAGTCTTATCATCAAGTCCCTTTCATTTGCAACTTTACAATAAGTTTAATTTGAGATTAACGTGACATTAAAAATTCATAAGTAAAAATAAAACAAAAACTAAAAAAATTGAATAAAAAATGTGCGCTTTATCATAAATATCTCAAGGACAATATTATTAAAGAGAACTTAAAAAAAGCAATTGTTTACAATTACTTTGGAATTTTTTTTTAAATGAAAAAAAGAAAAAGAATACTTGAGAATGTTCTTTCATTTCCGAGAATTTTGAAGTTCTTAGAAAACTACCCACCTGGAACTTTATAATAAAAGTTTAATTATTTTAAGCAATTATCACATTGTTGTTACACCCGGAAGCTATTCGCTAAATATTTACGAAAGTATAATATTTTCACTTAATCTTGAGGTAACATTTTATTTAATTTTGCAAAAAAAAAAATAATAATAATACAACATAAGATTTTTTTTTACAAAAACTAGTTTTAAATAATATATTGTTTTCAAATAATTTAGTTCATTTTTAAAATTGCTTTTAAATAAAATTAGTTTAATTATAGTTTCTTAAATAAAATTGACAGTTATTACAAAACTTAATAATAACTTTTAACAAAGCTTTATTATTATTATTATTATTATATATATATATATATATATATATATATATATATATATATATATATATATATATATATATATATATATATATATATATATATATATATATATATATATAGGCGCGGATGCAACATTTTTTGATGTTTGAGATACCTAACTTCCAAACATGGAAGTTAGGTGTCTCAAACATCAAAATATATGGAATTTTAGCGACACCTGCTACATCAAACATATGGAATTTTAGCTACACCTGCCCCAAACGTGAAAGCAACAAGTTGATAAAGTAATTTTTATACTATTCTTAACTAAATCTATTTTCATCGATAAATTTTAAAATTCACACAATCTTTTAGCATTTCAAAACTATGACCATAAAAAGTTTGAACCCCCCTCAGTTCGAGGGGGCCGCAAATTTTATAAGGCCATAATTGTTGAATGCTAAGACATTATTGTGTGAGTTTTAAAATTTATGTCAGCATTGGAAAAAACCAGATTCTTACTTAGTCTAAAGAATTGCTTGTAAACATTCTACTGCTGATATATTCTTCACATTTTACATGAATCTAATGAGCTTGACAATTTTAACAACTTTGTACCTGTATTTGATGGATATGGAAACAATTACATGAACAGTTATGGTCGGAAAACTATTTAGAAATATAAATTTTTTATCTGCAAACTCTTAAGCAAAAGCTTTTTTTTTGAGCCTATTTTCAACTTGACTATGATAGGGAAAGAGTGTTTAATTTAAATTTATCACTTAGATCGGCTTCATTTTGTCTCTATTCTCACCAACTCCTATTTTAATGTTTTTTCTGCTAAGGAATAATGCATGAGAACATTTCAGCACATTCTTTAATATTAAAAAAACCTTCACAAACTGATGTCACATACTTCAAAAAAGATTGTAGCAATTGAACATCAAAAGTTTAATCTGCACTTCTATTCAAAAGTTTCTGGTAGCATCAAATTGTAACATGATTTTGTATCAAAGCTCCGTCATAAAACCAATATCAACAGTATTTGTTTTCTTTAAATATGTTTTGGCTACATTTTGTGTCTGCCGTTTTTCATCTTTATCTAGAACAATTAATTCTCAAGAATATGAATGCAAACTGCGTGTAACTTGTGTAAATAGAAACGGCTCTTGCTGAGCCGTTTCTATTTACACAAGTTACACGCAGTTTGCTGAGCCGTTTCTATTTACAAGATGATCACTTTCCTATTCTTTCCTGCACCACCAGACCAGAACACCTATCTCCCATCTTTAAGTTGTCAACAAATGTTTTAAACATTTCCTCTACTCTGATTTCTTCAATTTTTTAAGTGTTTAGCAAAAAAATCTATCAAATTTTGAAAGAAACTACAAGGCTATAGAATTTACAGTTCTATAGAATTTTTGTTCGAAGATATGCTCAAAATATTGCTCACGCCAACAGGTGGTCGATACCACGCCACCAGGTGGTCAATAACAACAGCTGAGGAGGATGTTTTTTGTTTGATTGTTAACAATTTCAAAAGGTAAAACTTATTTGTCGACGTCGAAAGCATTCAAATCATTCATAATGTAATGCGCTATATTCTCTTTCATGCAGATAAAAATTCCACCGCCACGTTTATTTATTTGTCTCTTCTGAGATATTAATTTAAAATAAGGAATTTCAAAATTTGAAACATTTTTCAAATCTTTCTTGTTTATCCATGCTTCTGTTAAACTTTATTAAAAATGTTTTTAGATTCTTCTAATAAATCAAGAAGCTTTTGCATAAACAAAAAATGTGTCCATTTATATGCGAAAAATTATCCAAACTTGAGATTTACTACAGTTATTTTGATTCTCAATCAATTCTTACTTGTCCATTAATATATAAAAATATATAAAAATTATATAATTAATTAGAAGTTTTCGTATATACAAAAAGCATATACGCGGGTTTTTTTAGCATCCTAGTGTTTTTATTGTCATTGAACTTCTTAACTTTTTCGAACCATTATATTCTTCTTAGAGCCTTAAGTTCTAATAATTAAATGAACAAAAACAAATAACGTATATTTTCATTTGCAAATACAACATACAAGAACATATATAAAAAAATTTTGACATGAAAATTAACACACATACATACAAACATCTAATTAAAAGTTAAATTAAAATTTTCATGCAACCCAAACCCCTTCATTAGGCTTTAATATACCTACACATCCATAAGTGGGTCAAACAAAGCTAGAAATTCCACAAATTTCAGAAAGTTTCCGTTATCAGCAGTTTTCAGTTTTCGTGTGTTTCAAAATAGCAAGATTTTGCGGACCAAGAACTCTAATTAAGTTATATAACATGTATATAACAAACAAACAATTTTCTAAAGTAAATATATATTCAACATTTTCTATTATTTTATTCGATATTTTCTTTCATTTTACGAACATTAAAGAGAAAAGCCTCAATATTTTCTGGTAGTGAGTGCAAGCCCCAATATTTTCTGGTTGTGAGTGCAAGCCCCAATATTTTCTGGTAGTAAGTGCAACCCCCAATATTTTCTGGTAGTGAGTGCAAACCCCAATATTTTCTGGTAGTGAGTACAAGCCCCAATATTTTCTGGTAGTGAGTGCAAATTTGGAGTAATAATTTAAATAATTTATTAGTTACAAATTCAATTTGTTTAAAAATATAACTCTGAGTTTTGTGCAAGAACGTCAATTGCTGTGCAGGAAAATCAATGTATATATAATTAATGGTTTAATAAGAGCAGTCAGTATGCAAATCATAGTAGTAGTTATTTTCTGGGTCTGAGTTTTCATTTGGTAACATGCAAACTATTTCAGAAAACTTGAATATTTTTTTCAAAATTATTAAGGCCGTGGATAGAGTACCGAAAGTTTTTATATAAATTCTCTATATAAAAACGATATTTGTTTCTACACGTGGCCTTTAGCAACCAATGAACGCGCTATTAAAAGTTAAAACTTTCGATACTCTATCCACTCGGTGTAGTTAAGGCGATTTACAAAATATTTGAATACTTTTATTTGGAATTAGCAAGGTTTTGTCAGCTTATTATGTTCAAACAAGATCTTTGAATGTTATAACTTTTTTTTGCTTAAGGTTTTTATAATATTTAAAGTAACTTTTTTTTATAATAATTTTTAAAACCTTTTTACTTCCCGTAATAGTGAATCTAAAGAACACTATTTTGGAATCTTAAGATCAGTTCCGCTCATCGGCATTATTATAAATTTAGTTGAAATCTTTTAAAAAAGTTCCTTAATTTACTACTGATCCTAGTTCTAATTGGTTCTGACGTATATATAGTTGTCAAAACACAATATTTCTATCTATATATAGTTAATTATAGTTAACTATATATAGTTAGTTATTATAACTAATTATAGTTAACTATAATTATATAACTAATTATAGTTAACTATATATAGTTATATATAGTTAGTTAACTATATATAGTTGTCAAAACACAATATTTCTATCAATTTTCACAAAAAATACTGGAATTCCGACCAAGAAAGAGCTTATAATTATGGAAAATTGCCAATAAACGATCAGAACAGATCATATTGTTAAACTATAATGTTCATTTCACCTAAAAAACTTGTTAATATATAATCTTATTTAAATTTAAACGAGCGATTGCGATTTTAAGATGATTTTTAAAAAAAAAAAAAGAATCACCGGTCTGGATTTTTTCGCTATAAACATTTATATTTTATGATACCGCAAAATTTATCATTTTAAGTTTTTTCGCCTTTTCATGATTCACAGACAAGACCATTTAACGAAAAAATGTCGCAGTCAACAAAATATCATACAGACGCTCTATTATTTTAAAAGTGCCTTAACTACACCTAGCACGGCGAATTATTAATGTGGTTATTCATCACAATAATTTTGAAAAAAAATCATCACAAAATTGTTAATAAACAATTTTAATAATTTTTGAAAATTTCTTTTCTTTTATTTTGTTTTTTTTATTGTAACTATAAGTAGCAACTGTAATAATTTGTTATCACCATTTCTTTAAATTGTACTGCTATTTGCTAAGCATATTGACGTTCAGTGTCAAAAGTAGCTTTGTTTAAGATTAAATATAGTTTGCACTGCAATCCATAAAGGGAATGAGGCATTTTTCAATGTCTATTAAATTAGCCCATAAGTTACTGAAAACTGTAAAACTGTATATAAAAAGACTTTATTGAATATTTACTGTATTTTACAACTTTTTCTTTATTTTACGAGTTTACTGATTTATGGAAGGCAAAAAGTAAAGAAACATTTTTGCGAAATCTATTTAAAAATATAGTAAGCAATAAAAATAAAGAACGAAAAGAAGAAATATTTTCAGGTCATAATATCCACTGCTATGTTTAAAAAAGTTTTTTTAAGACTTGAGTCTCGCTCGTTAAAACCTTTCTATGACACTTTTGACTTTATAAATTAGTAAATTATTGCTATAATTTAAAATGATTTAAATGTATACCATATTTTTCAACCAATACTGCCAAGAGGGCAATTTGTGTGTGTGTGTGTGTGTGTGTGTGTGTGTGTGTTTTATAAGTATCATACCAAACAAATTAATTTATTGTTATTTTACTGAATGTTCAGATCAAATGAGATTTTAAAAGTCATTTTTAGATAAATTATTATAATTGAACACAGCTAGTGCATTTATAACTTGATAAATTTTAAAACATAAATTTATCATAAAAATATATAAATGTATAAAAATCTTCCTATCTTTTTTAATTTTATATGCAATCTTTACACATAAAAATCTTTGTTTCTTCTAAACATTTTACAAAAATAATTTACAAAAAAAATTTTTAATGTAAAAAAGATTTTATTTTTTGTGAATATTTTACATTGTAGTTGAGAAAAGTAAAAGCAAGAAATTATAAAATGTTATACACAGGAAAAAAAGTTCTATAGAATTTTATATAAACTTTTGAAACATATGGCGTATAGAAATTCTATAGAATTCTAAAGAGTTTCTATAGAGTTTCTGTTAACTTCTATAAAAACTACTATTGAAATTTGTTTTTCTACTTTTTTCTTTATAGATAAAAAAGTTTTATAGCAATTACTATAGAAATAAATAGACATTCTATAGACATTCTATAGAAATTCTATAGAATTTCTATAGACCATATGTTTCAAAAGCTTATAGAAAATTCTATAGAACTTTTTTTCCTGGGTACACAAGCTCTAAAGACAAGCTAAATCGGAAAACATCTACTTTTTGTTGCTCCACAAAAGTAATGTACGTAGTAAAGTAATATGTAATAACTTGAGCCTTTCATTTCTTTTTTAACATATGCGCGATTCTTAATTGATTAATATGATTATAAAAATTTATTTAAAAGATTTTTAAATAAATTTTTTGCTTGTGAGTCCCTTGATTTTGCCATTAAACTTGTTTTATATTTTGAAATATAAAATATTTAAAGAATACCTAAATAATACGAAGATAAAACACATACTTTTGAAATAAAAAAATAAATTTTATAAAAATTTATATAGTATATTGCAATAAATTTTTTTTTTTAATTTCCGGAAATTTTGAGCAAAGTTTCCTGGAATATTTCCTGAAATTTTCCGGAAATCTCTAACCCAAGTTATAATTTTCATATTTGCGCTTGTGATCTTCGAAAAAATTTTTACGAATTCGAAAGGTCTTTGTTTTTCAATATTCAAAACAATGCTTATAAATATTAAGTATTGTTTTGAATATTAAAAAACAAAGACTTGAAGAAAAAAAGATAGGAGTATGGTGAAGGCGTAAAGATTGGGGTAAGGCGTAAAGAGATGTCTTCATGTCTTTGGAAACTGTGTAACGCATAGTTCCAGGAGTAAATTAGTTATTTAAAGCTGTCGTGGTACAGTGGTTAGCATTTCTTACTTCAGAATCAATAGAGCTATGGTTTAATACTTGCTCTGGCCAAAGGCTTCAAAAGATTTAGCAGTTGCAGATATGTCTATTTAACAACTTAGGCTAATTATATCTTTGGATACAATATAGAAACACTAACTAAAAAAGATGAGGTTCTAAAAACAATCGGCATTGGCAAATGATTAACCATTTGCCAATACCGAATGAAGATGCTAAATGGTCAATGCATTGATGAACCCCTTCTACAAATAGGTATTCTAATATAATTATAATTTGTATTACAAATATATATAAAATTTCAGTAAATTAAACTAATTAATTTTTAAATTTCAGTGAACAACAAGAAATGTTGACTTTTGAAAACTACAAATCTTGCAAAGTTAAAAAATTGTTCAAAAAATTAACAAATAAATAAACGAGAAGATTATCAAACAACCACAAGTTTATAATTATGAAAGTTAAAAAATAATTAGTTATTGACAAAATGCAACATTAATTGACTTGAATAAAAACAACCAATTTGGTTTCTGTTGTAATAACGTATAACGTTTTTTATTTAGTAGAAGTCCCATCAAGACAAAAAAATATTCATTACAACCAAATAATACACCTCTAGCCTTATTATGCTTCACAAAAATATTGTCCAACTAACAGTGTTTTATTCACATAAATTTACTCAGCTTCTCTTTTATAATGTTTAAAATTAAAACGTTAGCCTTTCTTGATATTTTAACCAAAGGATATATCTAGATGGTGACAGTATTATGTTGTTGTCAATTTAATATTTTTAGATTAATAGTTGCTATTTCACCCAGCAAACATGTAACCCTAAAAGGCATATTTTAGAAAAAATTCACGTCTAAAAGATGCCATTAAACGTCATATGTTTGCTGGAGATCAACGGATTAGTGTAAATTTCTTAGTGGTTTGGCCACGTTCACTTTAAGATTGTCTTTAATTCTAACGCTAAACGACTGGCAACGACGGTTTCTTTGACTTTCCAAACTTTAAATTGACATGTTAAATATTATCAAAATAAACTTTGATATTAAAAAAAGTAAAAATCTTTAACTGATTATCGTGAAACAATAGTTACGTTAAAGCTCGTTTCCAATAATAGCAATGATGTCATACAACAGTTACGCAACAACTTTTTGTCATGGCATAGTTGCTTTCTAGTCGTTGTAGAAATGTCGGAAAACAGCTGATCCGTTTTGTTGAACTGTTGCATAAATTGATTTGTTAGCACTACTTCAAAAGTTGTTATACAGTTTAAATTTTGTTGGGCAACTTTAAATTTTTTTTTTTATATATACATGTTTATTTTACAACTACAAATTATTTACAAGTAACCAATCACAGATTGGCGGTCAAGATATACAAATATAAATATCATAAACATAAAGTTCGAAATATACCAAGTAAGTAAAAATATAGTTGCATACAACTCCAACACATGATTAAAATAAATAGGGGAAAATTGCGTAAGTTGAGCATTTTTTCAGTGTAATGTATTTTGCTCCCAAAATATTACAAAAAGATATATATTTTTTTAAGAATAACGATAATTTAATCTTTCCTCTCAAAGAATATCAATGCATTGATGGAAAATAAATAAGCCTTTATAACGTTATTTTCAACACACCCAATCATCTCATCTTAGGAAACTGGTTTCCTAAAATGAGCTTTTTTTAATGGTTTCAAAAAAATTCAAAATAAGTTTATAGTTAATATACGTCAGAATATATACGTCAGAATATATAGTTAATATACGTCATACGTCGTTTATAGTTACGTCAGAGCCGATTAAAGCTAGGATCAGTAGTAAATTAAGGAACTTTTTCGAAAGATTTTAACTAAATTTATATAAACGCCGATGAGCGGATTTTATCTAAAGACTCTACACTAGTGTAGAGTCTTTAGATAAAATCCGCTCATCGGCGTTTATATAAATTTAGTAACAGTAAAGAACAAAACTAAAAGGAGAGCATACTAAACCCTTAATGAGAAATATGAAAATGATGAATGTATACGAAATAAATTTTTATCAGCACCTAATTTTCATGTATAAATATATTATTAACCTTATTACTATTTTTATACATGAAATAAATAATAATATTAACTCGAGCTAATTTTGTTTATAAGTTTTAAATGAAAAGTATTTTTTAAGAACAAATCGATCAAGTTCTTTAAACTGCCAAGGAAATTAAATAAATATACAGAATATTCAATAGCATATCGAGGACCTAAGTTATAGAATTCTTTTTCAAAAACTAATGCAAATATGGTAAAATCATTAAACTCATTTGTTTTAAGCAAAAAAACACATTTTTAATTTTGCGGAATAACAGTTTAAAAATAATTTTGTAAATTTATTCAAATGAGTTTTACTTATTATTCTTAGTAGTTACTAATGATATACGTTTCTTTTAATGTATTAATTATCAAATCTTTTTGTATATGTTTGTATTTATTTCTTTGAATACCTAAAATTGCAATATAGTTATTGCAAAATATCTTTGTAATTGTTAAAATAAGTTTTTCTTGTTACATCTTTAGTTTATTTTATATAACTTTTATTTTGTTACTTTTATATCTTGGATTTTTATAACTCTTTTTGAATATTTTATAATTTGAAATATCAATATTCTATTATATTTAGAGGCTCTATGAAAAGATTGAGTTGATATTGCATCATCCATATCTTCTTTGAGTCCCCGTCTGTTTTTAAAATATTTTACTTGTTGATATTTACCATGTAAAACTCATCTGTAATTTATTTTAACAGCGAAATATAAAATAAAATGAAATAAATAAATAAATAAATAATAGTATTTTACATATTTTGTTTTGTTTTTAGAAAATTAGATAAGTCATTTGTTAACCTATTTTTATTTTTTCACACCAAATTTTTTATAACAATTAGTATAGTACCCGATAGGTACCCGAAAATTTTTTGTTTTTTAATTTTCTGGTATTTGTTTAAAATAGTATTATAAATACAGAAATTCAGTTTTTACCAATGCTTTTATTAACTCGTCATCTCTGTTTGTTTGTCTGTAAGCATCAAATCTTGCAATCATTTTTTGACTCACTTCCTGGTGATAGATTTTCTTCAAATTTTGCATACATACTCTTGCTTGATGATAATACTATATTCAATAATTATTTTTTTAATAGGTCAATTAGTTTAGTTAATTTTAATTAAGCTCATTTTTTATATGAAAAAAACAAAATAATAATTTCGAAACTCCAATCTTCTGAACTTTTTTGC
>NC_061157.1:14366709-14504209 GCF_022113875.1 Hydra vulgaris | reverse complement strand
GGAGATATGTTAAATTTTTCTCAGCCTGTTCTATGCCCTTCAAAAATAGCACCATCTCTATCATCTTGTTCTTCAAGTCAGACCAAAGATATTCAAAATACACAAGTTTCATCAAAAAATAGTCTTTTAAAATTAAGCCAAACTGTGTCACATGAGATAAAACAGGCAGCGTCTACAACGAACTCAAATATTAAACCACCAAATTATTCAAATGTTAAGCCACCTGTATCTAAAAAACCATCTATAAATAAAAAAATATCTAGATGTGAAATAAAAGAGTTTTGTGTAACCCTTTATGATTTTCAAGCCACTTGTAGCTCTGAAATATCTTTTACTGCTGGAAAACGAATAGAAGTAATTGACCATCGAAATTCAGACTGGTGGCAAGGAAAGTTTGAGAACTCTACTGGTTACTTTCCTTCAAAATATGTGATGATGGTTGCTGAAAATGATCGTATTTTTAAAGCTATTTATAGTTTTCAATCGGAAAGGTGTTTAGAACTGACTGTCCATGAAGGAGAAATTGTTGTTTTGCTAGAAGAAAATGGTGAATGGTTGAAAGTTAAATCTTTAGATGGAGAAGGGCTTGTTCCTTCTTCATATTTAGAATATTTGTTTTAGTAATTATATAATATGAATACAGATATTTAAAGTTATATAATATTTTTAATATAATAGTAGACAAAGTTTAAACTTCTATGCATATATTGCATGTTAATACGTACATAGTTAAAAATGTGAGATTTAGTTAAAAAAGATTAGATATGTTGTGTTCAAATTTTATAAATTTATAAAATTTTTACACAACATATACAACCAATACACATATAGATAAGTTTTACACATCAAGATTTATACACATTTACATATTTTCTATTTATTTAAAAGAATTCATTATATTTGTTTGTAATTTAGAGTGATATTAATGCACATGTTCATATGATTTAACTAAAGGTAATGCTCTTTTTTAAAACTAAAGTTCTTTTTTCTTCACATTTTAAAAGTTAACATTCTTGATGCATTTTAAAGTTGATTTATACATTTATTTTGATGAAAAAGCTTTATGGTTTACAGTTTGATGAAATTGAGTTTATTCATGCTTATATTAAAATTATAAGACAAGGAAGTACTATTATATGAAAAAGAAAAAATTTATATAATAAAACTTTATCTTGAGTTTTAGTTTTGATTTGCCAGTTGTGTTTTTTATTATTATTATTTCTGCTTAATTCTACTAGCATGTAAAATTCTACTCATACATAAATGCATTCTTAAAATCAAAAAGGTTAAGAGCTGATAATATAAACGAGATCGCTTAAAAATAGCAAACACTGTAACCTACTAAGAAAACATAAGAAAACATAAGTAATAAAAAATTTTTTAACTGCTGTTTCCTTGGTGTTTTTTTTATTTTAAAGTCTTTTTATCTCAAAACTTAAAAAGGTTTGAATAAAACAAGATCATTTTAACCTCAAAATAAAGGGTCATGATTTCAAAACTCAAAGGAACTCTTTTATTGATGATCTAACATTCAAATCAGATTTTCATCAATCAATAAATATCAAGAATATCAAGTTGGTAACTGACTTTTTTTAAAATTTTATTAGCAATCAAAAGAGGTGGCATGTCATGTGGTTTAAAATGTTTTTGTAATTAGGATAACAAAAAATCCATTTTGTTTTATTAATATTCAGAGACTGTTTATTTTTCTAAACCAATCAGAAACTCTCACTTCTTTATTCATAATATGAAATAGTGTAATGCTATTGTAAAATAAAATAAGTTCGTGTCGTCTGCTAGTGTTAATACTATATTAACGTATACAATTTGCTTTCGTTTACTTAAATAGTTTTTAAACCAATTTAAAACACTACCGCCTATTCTGTAAATCTTTTGTGATCTATTGTATCAAAAGCTTTAGCTAAATCAATCGGTAATTTTCAAAAGAGAACGCGTAATTCTCCAGTTTACTAGAGATAACTAATTATCTCTAGTAAACTGAAGAATTACGTGTTCTGTTGAGTAATTTTTTTTCAATCCATATTGATTTCTATATATTTATTTATTTATAGATAAATGACTATAAACAGTCAAAATTATCTCCAACATTTTTGAAAATACGGATAAAATAGACATAGGGTGATAGTTGCTAACATTAAATCTCCTCCTTTAAATATAGGAATCAACTTCGCTACTTTTAGTTGATTAGGGAAATTTCATTGTCTAATAGAACAAAAAAAATCTTAAATAGTATATCTTATTACTTCAATTGATATTTACATTTACATCATCAGAACCGAGTGATTTGTTTGGTTTTTGCATTTTAAAAGATCATTCAAACTCTTAAAGAGTTAGTTCAAATGAATATAACTGTGACGTGTCACATTACCTAATGAATCTATCGCTCGAGGGATTTCTTTGGATAAATTTGGTCCAACAGAAACCATATCACACACGCACTTGTGTGTGTGTGTGTGTGCATATATATATATATATATATATATATATATATATATATATATATATATATATAATTATTTCTGCTTAATTCTACTAGCATGTAAGATTCTACTTATACATATATGCATTCTTAAAATCAAAAAGGTTAAGAGCTGATAATAAGCAAGACCGCTCAAAAATACCAAATACTGGAACCTACTTAAAAAGAAAACATAAGCAATAAAAAAAATTTTAACTGCTGTTTCCATAGTGTTTTTTTTTAACTCTTTTTATCTCAAAACTTAAAAAGGTTTGAATAAAACAAGATCATTCATCAAAATCCTCAAAATCAAGTGTCATGATTTCAAAACTTAAAGGAACTCCTTTATTGATGACCTAACATTCAAATCAGATTTTCATCAGTATAAATAAATTAAACTTTGCGTAATATCATACAAACTTGCATAATAACAAATACTTGCATAATAACAAACTTTGCATAATATCTTTCAAACATACATATTAAGAAAACTTTGCATAATATCTTACAAAGGTACGCAAGAATTATTACATAAAAAACTAAAAATAATATCTAAGTGCCGTCATGAAAACAAGTTCTTGCTTGACAACCACGAGCCTTAAGATTAAAAAACCAAACCACGCTTAAAAATAGTAACATTTTATAATTGCTTTTAAAAATCACGATGGTATTATATAGTATATTTTTTAACGTAAAAAACAATGTGTTTTTACCTGATGATTGCTAAACGCATGAAATTTTCATGCATTTTATGTCTAAGTTTTGTGCTTATAGTGGAATATTTATTCTAATTTTATCTTTTGAAAAACGCGGACAAAGCTTGTTTAAACAAAAATGATGATTTCTTCCTATGATGGTATACTGACGAGTTATGTGTGTTTGAGTTAAGAAAACCTTTTTTTTTAATATAAAAACAACATATTTATTAGTGAAGTAAATGGGAACTTTTATTTCACTAAAAAATTTTTTTTGTTCAAAAATCACATAAAATGCAATATCTATTATGCGCATGCGCAAAATTCTACACTGCTGCTGTGTAGCACGAAAGGATTACGCGTAATTTCTGACATTTTTGAGGGAAAACTCTGACTTCAAATAAAATCGTCAAGTTACCTTTGATGCTAACCACCCCTATCCTCCCCTATGCTATCATGGAGGCAGTAGTTGCCTATGATGGCATTCTTGTGTTTTTCTTTAAAGGGGCAATAAATGATGTCAGTAATTTTTCTCAATTTTTTGACCCCCTTGCCTTCTTTGTCAAACTCTCTCAGTTCTTGGCCGACCCCCTTTATATATGATGTCAATTTTTGTACCCTCCCTACCCCCCACCCCTAAAGTAACATTAAAAATATGTGTAAACACCATTGATTTTTATCTGGTTAAATTATACATTTATAAAATAGCAGATCTCAGCAAGTTATATTATACAACAGTTGATACCTCATCAAATAATAAACAAACTAATTAAAATTTTATTCTATATCTATATTATAAATTCAATCACTCATTATCTTCCTATGAGTTGTTGAAGTTTAATGATGACAATTGTATTTAAAATGATGACAAATGACTTTATGTTTGCTTTGAAGCACATTTTATAATCTGCTAGGGATCGAATAATGATTGTTAAATTTATACGCAAATTGGTGATATTTGTAAACAGTTAAATTTTTTCTCAAAAGGTAATACAATAATAATATGTTGGTAAACTTTTAATTTGTTTAATGTCTCTGGGAAACTTACATCAAATTTCTCTCAAAGCAAATATGCCATTTCTATACCACATTGTAGATGTAAATACCTTTAAAATCTGCTCGTATATACTTAAATTTTTTTTTTCTTATATTGATATCATTTTGGTCTCAACTACCCTTTCCCTCCCCATTGTCAATTCTTGTCAAACCTTTCAGTACCCCAACCCTCCCCCCCTATATTTACTGACATCATTTATGGATGGCCCCAAAAAATAAAATAACTAATAAAAAAAAAACTGAAGAAAAAGAGTTATTACTTTTCCTGTATGTAACAAGGAATGTATCTATATCATAACTTTTATATTTGGTCTTCGGGAAACGGAATAATGAAGCTTCAAAGTTAAGTATCTTTCCATTCCAAATCTGGCCATTCCACCGATCATGCAATCATTCACCTTGTTCAGGCCCTATTTAAATTGTTTGCTGATGGTAAGTATACCCTAGGCCTTTTTATTGATTTAAGTAAAACTTTCGATACAGTCAATCATCAAATCCTTCTATCGAAACTCAAAAGTTATGGTATAAAAAATACTAACTTTTCCTGGTTTGAGAGTTATTTGATAGTATATGATGAAGGAAAAGCTAATTATAAGACAATTAAATGTGGTGTTCCTCAAGGATCAATATTAGGACCACTTCTATTTCTCGTTTAAATAAACGATTTAAACAAATTTTCTACCATTTTAAATACAACTTTGTTTGCAGATGATACCAAGTTGTTTTATTCCAATAAAGATATCAATGTATTATTTCAAACAGTAAATAAAGAACTAGACAAACTAACCCAATAGTTTAAATCAAGCAAGTTATCTTAAATATTACTAAAAGAAAATACATTTTATTCCATCGTGTACATAAAAAATCAGATGTTCCCTTAGAACTTCCGGACCTTTTTATTGAGTATCGATAAATAAAGAGAGAGCAACCAATAAAGTTTTTAGACGTGTTTTCATGACGAAAATGTAACCTGGAGGGAATATATAGGTGTAGTTGAAGATAAAATATCAAAAAATTTAGGTACAATGTACAAAGCTAAGCAGTTATTAAATCAATCTTGTTTAAAAAACATTTAGTTTTCTTTTATTTATTGCTACTTAAGTTATGCAAACATTGCTTGGTGCAGCACTAACGCGACAAAAATCAAAAAAATCCTTAGCAAACAAAAACAGGTTATAAGGATAGTTTCAAATGTAGATTGTTTCTCAAACACACCAACACTATTTAATAAACTCAATATCCTAAATGTATATAAACTAAACCTCTATCGTGTTCTTATTTTCATGTTCAAACTTGATAAAAATATATTACCAATCTTATTTTATTCAATTTTTGAGAAAATAAATCGGATATACCCTACTAGGTTTTCAAAATACAACTACATTCAATCCAAAACTTATTATTCCACTACTAAATTCTCTTTTGTATACCTAGGACCAAAGTTGTGGAACTTAATATTAAATAATGAACTGGAAACTAATTATTTTCTTAACCAATTTAAAACAAAATTTTAGCAACTACTTTTGTTAACTGAAAATGAGTTAAATATTTTCTAATAAAACTTTTTTAAATTAGAAACCAATAATTAATAGTTAATTAATTAATTACCTTAGATTATTGATACATAATCAACATGCACATACATTTTTATTATTTTGATAATCTTTTTGAGAAATTTATTTTTTATTTTTGCGTTTTTTGTTAATCTTTTACTTTTATTTTTTACTGTTTATTTGCTTTTACTTAATCGGCAATGAAAATTATTAAATATAATTAAATAAGTTAAACTATTAACTGCTCTAACATTAAATTATATTTTTATATAAAATCGTATGTTCTTATTTTTCAAACTAATTCTTAAATGTTATTTTTGTTTTGTTATTTAATATTTTTATTAAATTTTGTTTCTTTTATTTTACATAACAATTCTTAAATCTTCTTTGATAAACTATAAATTTTAAACGATATGCGATATATTTACATTTTTTTTTATAATATAAATCAGAGATATATACATTGAAACTATATTTTATTGTTAAACTATATTTTGTCTATTAATGGCGCGTTTTTTGGGGCTTAATGATAAGACTAAATTATTTTCTTCTAGCTTCGGTCATGTAATTATTTTTTTATAAGTTATGACTGTAAATTTTTTTTTTATCGGCAAAAGTGTAAAATAAATTACTATTTTTGTAACTTTTATGAATTTTTGGGTACCATCTTTTAGATTGTTGGTTAGTCTGAATTACTTCACGCGAACTTTAATAGAATTATAAGAATTTTGGGATTCAACACATAAGTCAAAATATTTCGAAAAGTGGAGATAAAACAAAATAATTCGAACCTCGCGTATTATTAAACTGATTTAAAACTTTCTCTAAAGCTTGAATGCCCGTGCCATTAAACTATTGCAGAACAAACTCTAATTTCTAATGTTTTTAGCACAACAAATGTACTTTTTAGCACTTGTTTCAAATCATTGAATTTACACTTTTATTTGATTTTACTTATATTTTGATTATAGCTCATCATCCGAATGACCAACAAAAATGGGCTTTTAATACCGTCAATCCATTTTGATTAATATGAATAATAAAATTTTTTTTTTCATTTAACTGGTGTCTTTTATATGTACTGTTAGCACTTAGCGGACGGAATTGATGTCGGCGGAGTAGTGGCTAGGCTTCCCCACCTCCTTCGATTGGGAGAAGCACAGCAAATTTAGGGGCTCTTTTGTAAATGTAAGGAGCTTATTTTTTTTTAGTAATACCTAACAAAAAAAATTTTAAGATTTGGGGCCCTTATGAGCTCCCCGCAAAACTTTTGGACGGAGCCCCGGATCTAGTAGCCACGGAAATGGATGTCGGTAAGACACCTGATGTCTAGTCAGTTAACTGAATAGAATGCCATAGAATTGCTAAAACTGACTTCTTTGTAGTATACGTATAATTGTAGTGTAGTTCAATAAACTTTCCATTTTTCTAAAAATGAGATTTTATAGCGTATAAAATTATGCCTCTTTACTGACTATTAAAAAATTCATCAGCTCTGGCTTCTTCCATTGAACCAGATAGTTCTTTATAATTATTATAAAAATCTTTAGTAACACTAAAACTTCTTTCACTGTAACATATTCATACATTGTCTTTTAAGACGCTAGCTCTTTAGAGCAGCGCCTATTATAATATTTATAGAAAAGACAAATTGAAATAACATTGCGACAATGTGACAATAGTTGGAGGTTGGCTGCAGGAACAGGTCCAACTAAGTTTACAATGCGTTTTTGCATCTTGTCTAAAAGAGAAATGGCATCAATCAAAGATCAGCTCCAGAGATAGCAACTACTAAAAAAGGATGGATTTGTGATTAATAGAGATTAATAAAATTAAAATCCATATTGATGATCAGAAAATTCTTATATATTTCTTAGAATAAAGATGAGAGGTTTTGTTAATTAAAGACTAAAAAACCTTGCTTACGATAAGAAAACTAATCGGATGGTAGTTAAACGAGTCAGAACGCTCTCTAGAATTTTTGAAAGTAGGAATAACGCTTGCGATGGCGCTTTCCAGCAGGCTGGAAAATAAGAATCTGATAAGCACTTGTTAAATAGTTTTGAAAGTATAAACGACAGCTCAGAAGAACACTTATGCAAAACTGTAAAAGTATGTTGTCCGGACACAAGCTGTAGAAGAGTCTAAGTAGGAAATCACTTTAGATACAGAAGCTAAGGTAATACAAATGTCAAGTAATGGATCAACCTGTTTGTTGACTATATTAGGTAGGATGTGATTAGTGAAGTCACGAGACGAGGTTGATGAAAAGTTCTTAGCAAACAATTCAGTTTTGTCTTAAGGCGAGGAAACAAAATCTGAACCATGCAAGAGAGAAGAAATAGCGGATTTGCTCTTATTATAGACATTGTTAAAGATTCTCCAGAAGTCTCTGGAGCAGAAGAAGAATGAGATAATAGAGATAGAGAGATCAAACTGTGATCAGAAACACCTAAGGATGAATATGGAGAAACTGAGCACTGACTAGAATTTGAAACTTAGCATAAGTTGAAAAGAGAAAGTAAATGATTTAAATTGTCTAGAAAGCGATTTGGAAAGTTGATTATTTGTGTTCAATATTGAGAAAGACAAAAATTGAGGGTCTTAACACCTGCATAGTTTCTGACACTAGAACCAAGCCATTCAGTGTAATGAGCATTAAAGTCAACAGCAACAATGATATTGGCTGAAAGATAAAGAGAAAGAACTTAGTCAATTTGATCATAAATAACATCAAAAAGAGATGAAGGAGGGCAACATCTTGAGCTTTGAGATGAAGGAGAGCAAAACAAAGAGAAAGATGATAGATAGAAATGGCGCTAAACAAATGCACATAAAAGATTATTCTGTGGATTCTAACTTAGTTTCTTGACAAAAAGGTGAATTCTTACTAATGTAAATGCCCATGCAATGCATGTGACTATTAGCCTAGACTAGAGTCTTTACGAATTAAAAGCAAGATAACCATCAACACTAAGATTACAAGAGCAAGTAATAAATACACCAGTGCCAATCAACTGCTTCGTAAGCTTGAAAGGGTGAATGTTTACCAACTATATATTTTTAATATTCTTTTATTCATGTTTAGATTAAAATATCATATGCTGCCTAATATTTTTGAACACCTTTTCTTTATTAAAGATTATAAATATCAAACAAAGCATTCATTGCTTAACTATCAGGTACCAAAACTTTGTTAAAACAATCTGACTTCTCAATAACTTACCGAGGGCCACATTTGTGGAACTCATTTCTCCCAAATAATAATAAAACTATAACTTCAATCCAAACTTTTAAAGATATTTTAAAAAAACAGTTATTTGATTATGACATACATATATACCACATATTATATTTCAACATACAAATATACCACGTATTATATTTCAACATACATATATACCACATATGCAACTGATTTTTATGTGTATTACACGTCCAGAAAAAGGTACTCGATGACAAGACTGACTTAAGTCTTCTGCGAGCTTCCTATAACTACTAACAAGTAATTATTCTTATCAATCTTACACAAATTTCGTTTTTATTATATTTATACACAAACATTATCCAAAAACAAAAATAGCCCCGGGCCCCAAGAAGTCTTAATCCGCCACTGATAGTCAAACATCTAAACACTTCTCCGAAAAATCAGCTAATTTATTTTTATTTATTGTATTATTTTATTTTAACTAGAATAATATAGAGATATATTTATCGGATTATTTTTACGTACAGGTTACTACATTGTTGTAATTAGTGTTTATTTTAATCGTGTCTAGGAGTTGTATGCAACTATGTATTTGTTTACTTCGTATATTTGGTACTTTATGTTTATGATATTTATGTTTGCATATCTTTACCGCCAATCTGTGATTGGTTACTTGTGAATACTTTGTAGTTGTAAAATGAACATGTAAAAAAAAAAAAAAAATGACGTATCTCAAATACTATTTTATTTTTAATCTTTATTTTATTCTTTTTTCCTTTTGTTAAAAAGCGACATCACCCTTTACATCATTACTTATCTTTATATTTGTATTGTTTTCGAAAGAAAATAAATGTAACACTTCTTTATTTAAAAGTATTTAATATTATCTTACTGAGATTAATATATATATATATATATATATATATATATATATATATATATATATATATATATATATATATATATATATATATATATATATGTATATATATATATATATATATATATATATATATATATATATATATATATATATATATATATATATATATATATATATATATATTATAGTTTTTGATTCTTTGGTCATTAATAAAGATCAATAAAAAAAAATGTGAATATTTTATACACAAAAACGGTGCTGACAAGTTTAAATTGTCTTCTTTTTTCCACGGACATATAATCTTTTTTTTCTCTTTATTTTATATCTTACATATCTTGATTTTTACATAATAGATAACAGGAAAAAAAGCAATAGCAAAAAATGTTTTGCCCCCCTTAGAAAATTTTCTGCGGGCGCCTATGTATATACATATATATATATATATATATATATATATATATATATATATATATATATATATATATATATATATATATATATATATATATATATATATATATATATATATATATATATATATATATATATATATATATATATATATATATATATATATATATATATATATATTATATATATATATATATATATATATATATATATATATATATATATATATATATATATATATATATATATATATATATTTATCTTTAGCAACCAGATCCAGATCGCTCAAAAGGTTGTGCAAAAGGATCTAGATACGATGGTTATCACTGTGTGGTAGGCCAAATTACCAAACTTCCGTTTACACTTCTGGCAGCAAAAACGCCAAGCCACTGCCAAATATATAAATTACCGTTTTCTCTTCTAACGACAAAAATGCCGAGCCACTGCCAAAGGATGGTCCACCTCCAAACGTAGAATACATACATATATTGGCAGATACGCATACATCCAATCTTTTTTTTTTTTTTCTTATATATATATTTTAACACTTTTGTCCTTTTATTTTTTATTTTTATTATTATTATTTTCAATGTTTCTATTCTTGTTATTTATATAATTTTGTTCAATTTCTTTTTATTACAAAATTGATAATAAGTAATTTAATATTATAAATTAAATTAAAAAGTAACATACAATATTACAATAGAAGAGTTCCAAAACTGAAAAACTGAAACATGTCAAATAATTCACTAGATTAAACATGTTAAATAATTGTTTGTTGATAAAATAATTAATAAAGAAATAAAAAAGAATATACCTTATATAAAATACATATACTGATATAGATAAGAGATTTTCAAAAATTTAAAAGTAAACTAGAATATTTTCACTTGAAAAAATGAGTTTTTTAAGATTTAACAATTAACTCAAATATATTGAGCGTTTTCATATCATATAAAAGAGGCTTGGCGTGAGCAAAACGGTCCTTGAAATTTATAAGGCGTGCTACATGCTTCTGTTGCCGATAAAGAGGTTTAAGTTTAGCTTTATAAGTGCTACCCCAACCAATGTTTGCATAGTTAATACGGCAATGAATAAACGAATAAAATAACTGAATTAAGGTATGCTTATCAAGAACGTATGTATTAGGGCTAATCCAGATCAGATAATAAGGGAGGAGAGGGGCAATTTAATTTTTTTTTTATTTGATGGATGACCATCTATTCAAAGAGGGAGAGAGGTCAATTTACAGATAATGATTTGTAAGCAAGTAATTACACAATTTTACAATTGCACCACATTAAAACTGTAATTTTATTTAGACAGCCTTACTATATTACTTCCATTTTCAAAAAAATTGCTGTGTTTAATATATAAACTTACCAAAAAAACTTTTCTAAACCTTATACGGGGGAACAATCGCCCTCCCCCCCCTCTCCTCCCTATGAATCTACCCGTGAGAATATATTTTAAAAACTATATAAACTATTTTTTTAGATCACTGACGAAGATATAACTCGATGTGCTTCAATAATGGGGCAGATATCTAAGTATACAGGAAACATGGGACAAGAAAAAAAAGTACAATAATTGAAATTAAATAACAATGTTTAAAACTCGTAAAAGAAATACATATGTAAGTGGACTAGATTTTCAATTGATAATCGCAACATCAAAGTAGAATCCAGTAGAATTTTCTAGAAATGTAGAATAGTCATTTACTTTATTGAGCCTTAAACTGCATGGGTAGATCATCCATTTTGTTTTTGCTCAATATTTGCTGTATACTTGGATATCTACATCCATAAAT
The DNA here is from genome assembly GCF_022113875.1 of Hydra vulgaris. Lineage (NCBI taxonomy): Eukaryota > Metazoa > Cnidaria > Hydrozoa > Anthoathecata > Hydridae > Hydra > Hydra vulgaris. The sequence goes on along the minus strand of NC_061157.1, from coordinate 14,492,114 downwards.
GAAGCACGTCCAATTAGTCCGTATCAGTTGCCCATGTTGTATCTTCAAGCATTCTAGTTTTACAAACATGCGTTTGAATTAGCATGTTCAAATATCATTTCATCATTACACATATGAGCAACAATCTTGTATCTAATTTGCTCATCTTCATTTCCTGTTATGATAAAACAAACTGCTCTAAAAAACAGTTTCCGTCTCCTTCAATTCTATGCACTTTCTGAGGAGAAAGAGTAAGGTCTATGTTTCCTACAGCGACATTGTGTTTCGTAACAATTCTGCAATTAGTTTTCTCATATTAAAAGTTGCACATTTTGCTATTCTTTTGTCTAAAACATTTACACTGCTTTCGTGTTGAGTATTTATATATGACTTGCTTGATTCAACGTCTTTGATAACTGGTTCATCATTTGATAATTTATTAATTACTTCTTTGAATGCTGTCACAACTTAGTTATTTTTTTTTGTATAAAGACAAACTTGTTAGATTATTTTTTTTTTTTTCAATATTACGTTTTTTTTATTCTTTAAACTACTGTTATTTGTACTTGAAGTATTAGTTACCGTGTATGGTCCTATCCATGGCTTCACAAGCTATCGACCTTTTCTGTCATCACGTTTATGATTTCGCAATAAAATCTTTGTTCCAATAGCAATTAACTATTCTTTGGGCTAACTCTTTTGTCATAGTCACGTTTTTGCTTTATTTGTAATTTTTCGATGTTTTCGTAAGCTTCGTCGAAAATACACTTTTTCATTTCATTCATTTTATTGAAAGTTTCGAAAATTGCTTTTTTGTTATGGGAATCGTCTTCAATCAGAGTAGAATTATCATTAGGTACAATCAGAGTAGCATTATCTTTATAGTCAATTAGGTTCTGACCTATATCAATCGACAGAACAGGTTCTCTTTGATAAAGTAATGCAAAGGGTGAAAATTCAGTCGATTTGTGTTTTCTAATTCGCATTGAAAACAAAACACCATCAATTATAAATGGCCATTAAAGAGTAGCATCTTCTAACACCTTTACCAATGTTCGTTTTATTGATTAATTTTGACGTTCTACTAAACCATTTGCTTGTGGATGGTATGCGCTTGTCATGCGTTGACGAATCCCAGTTTTCCTGTGAAATTCATTTGACAGCTCATTCACAAATTCACAGCCTTGATCGTTAATCTGTATTTCAAAACATCCGTGCCTACATAATTGTTTATACAGGAATAATGCCACAGATTTTGCTGTTTTATCAAAAAGAGATTCAGCTTTTACCCATTTGCTGAAATAATTGACAAGTACTATCAGATATTTATACCCATTTACTTTTGGGAGTTGAGTCAAATCAATCCCAACCTGTTTCATGTTACCTTTTGGAATCGATATGTTTTGTAACAATGTTTTAACTTGAAGTTTCTTTTTTTTTGCTTTTTGACAGTTATCACATTTATAGGCGGTAATGTCTTTTACTATACCAAACCAAAAAAATCTATTTTTAATATGCTTTATTGTTAAATTGATGCCTATGTGGCCAGATAATGCATTAGTCTCATTAGAAATATCATTACCAAAATGAACAGACTTAATTATATGGTGTTGCTCTTATTTACACTAAATAACTTTTCTCTAAAAAAAAAATAAAAAGATGTATTCTTATACATTATTGATTTTAAAATAGGCTTTTATTTTTATATTATTTTCTAATAAAAAAAAAGGAAAGTTGGAAACATATTTTAAATATAAGTAACGTGATTTAGGTCTATTGGGTATTGTTCTAAAGGTATGTGCACTGTATATAATATCTTAGAAACAGTGTACATACTTTTAACATAAAATTTATTTGTAGATGTATAAAACATGTATCCCTGTGTTAAAGCCGATGTCGGAGCGAGCTCGGCTGCCGATATCGGACCGACGGCGTTTTTGTCCATACGGACCGAGGTCGGCTCGACATCGGCTAGCCACTCAAACTGTCGCGTTGCATCGGCTGGTCGATGTTGAGCCGACGCTATTCCAATCTAATCATTGGCTGGCCGATCTCGGCCTAATGCGATTCCGTATGGATGGTCCGATGATTAAATAAGCTACAAAGTCTCGGTTAGCCGATGCAAATCTTAATACACAAATTTAAATCGGAAAAAAGGGAAAATAGGATTAAGAAATTAAAGTATATGTAAATCATCAAATAAATTGAATCGGGTGAAATTCCATCGTTTTTTATTAACCGATAATTAACTGTGATAAATAACTGTGATAAATAACTGTGTGCAGCATCTAAAAAAAAGTATAAATTAATTTTTCACATATCAATAATTGCAATATAACATAAATTACAACATAGATAGGTTACTGACTAGGTATACATATTAATGTATACATACCGATTGGATGTGTATAGACTTTCAACCAGTAACCAAATTTCCACTTTTAATTTCAGAGAACGAAAAAACTAATTTACATTTATAATATGAAAAGTATTATATATCTAATTCAATAAAAAGTTACTTGTTATAAATAATTACAATAAAAAGTTACTTGGGCATTTTGAATCAGGATGTGCACCACCAAAATCATTTGCATCTTTGGCATTGTTTATTTCGTTGCATTCAACAGCCCCTATACAATTAACTTGTAGTTTTCCTTCTGAGAGCACTGTGTTAAAAAAAGATTCATGCAAAAAAAAAAAAATCACCATAACAGGTTATATTTTATCAATAAATAAAAAAATAACAGAATATATTTTGATATATGATACAAACTTATTTTGCTTAAAACTTACATCACCAGTAAAACAAACTACTTCTACCTTAGCTTGAGTTGAAATGAACTTTTCATAAATTTAACATAATCATAAAACAAACTATCGACAAGAAGATATACCTAAAGGAGTTCATCTGTTAATAGTTAAAAGCACTACTTCATTGATTGACAATGAATCCAAAAATAGTAACACTAGAGAAATGAAAAAATAAAATAGTATTATAAAAAAGAGATATATAAAAATTAAAAAAAAAAAATAGTTATAAATAAGGTTGCATTCCAAATAAATCAAATCCTAACTAAGAAAAACTAAACTACTAATAGACCTGAAAAATCTTTATAGATTGTTGAAAAAATCAATTCGATAATTCATAAGTTGACTTTGATTTCTTCGACATCTATTTCTTTAACTAAAAATTATACCTATATTGAACTTATAATAGACACAAATTTCTTTTAATTTTTCTTATAGTAAGACACAAATCTCTTACGTAATTAAGTAAAAAAATTTAATCTCTTACATAATTAATTATACTTTTATAGTTAATTATACTATATAGTTTAATGGTTAAATTTACCAATAACAAAGACTATCAAACAAAATATCTGTTTAACAAAAGTAAATATAAAGAGTTAAATAATTACTTTAATAATTATAACTGAGAAAAAGAGTTTGAAACCTTATGTGTTAATGAAAGCTATTTAAGATGGTTAACAATTTATGAAAAAGGTTGCAAAATGTTTATCCCTCAAATTCAACAAAACAACCAAAACATTAGAAAGATAAAATCATTATGGTTGACTAAAGACCTAAAATTAAAGTTAAAAAGAACTTATGGTACAAAATCAAACCTGCAGGTTTTAAAAATATAGATGATGTTATAAATTACAATAAAATATTAAAAAAGCAATTATGGAGTATGAACGTAGTTTAGTAAAACAATTAAAATTAAATACTAAATGTATATACTCTTATATAAACATTAAAACCAAAAAAAAAAAAAGCACTATTAAAGCCAAAAGAGATACAAATAGTGATGTGACAACAGATTGTAAAACAATATGCAATAAATTAAACACATTTTTCAGTTCAGTATTCATAACCGAAAATAGCAATAATACTCCTTATTTGAAAAAAAAATCTTTCTATGTTGTCCATATCCAAAATTTGAGAAATTAATAATTGAAACAAAACTGAAAAAATTAAACACAAATAAGTGAACAGGTGTTGATAAAGTCATCCAAGAGGTTTGAAGGAATGCTCACAAAGCTTATGTAAACCATTATAGTTAATGCTTAATGAATCATTTGAAAGTGCAACTCTACCAAGCTTATGGTTACATGCAAATATAACACCATTGCATAAGAAAGATGGCAGACTTGAATCAGCTAACTACAGACCAATTTCATTAACATTGATTTTATGCAAAATCAGGGAAAGTATTGTCAGAGATGAAATAATAAATTATCTTAACAATATTAATTTAATTTCAGTGCACCAACATGGTTTTGTGAATTAAAAAAATTGTTGTACAAATTTACTAGAAACATTTGGTACTGTCAGTATAGCATTTGAAATAATATTCGAGTTAAAATTGATTTTCTTGATTTTGCTAAAGCTTTCGATACTGTGCCACATGAAAGATTGTGTATAAAATTAGTTGGATATGGTATTATTGGTGATCTTTTGAACTGGTGCAGAGCTTTTCTAAAAAATCGGATACAACAAGTTATACTTGGAGAAAATATTACTGAATGGACAAATGTTATAAGTAGTGTTCTTCAGCGATCAGTACTTGGACCATTATTATTTATTTTATACATAAATGATATCATGTTAAATATAAAAAACGAATGTAAACTGTATGCAGATGATACAAAAATAATATCTATACTAGATCATAACAGCAGTACAGTAAATTTACAAGAAGATCTAAATAAAATGGTACAATGGACAAAAAACTGTTTGATAGAATTTAATAATGACAAGTATAAGGTTATACATATCGGATAAAATAATCGTAAAAAAAATTACCTGATGCTTAACAATTCCAAAAATAAAACATATGCCACTAAACTAACAAAAATAACTTTAGAAAAATATCTTGATATATATGCATCAAATGAGCTTAATTGGAATTACCACATTAACTATACAGTCAATAAGGCTTACCAAAAATTAGGCCTAATAAAACACTCTTTTAAATATTTAGATAAAAGAAATATAAGATTACTATTTACTTCATTAGTCAGACCTCATCTTGAATATGGATCGCCATTATGGAACCCACATTTACAAAAACATATCAATATGATCGAACAAGTCCAACAAAGAGTAACTCATTTCCACAGTTTAAAAGGTTTACCATACGAAAATAGAATAAACACAGTTAATCTTAAAAGGTTTAAAAGGTTTACCATACAAAAATAGAATAAATAGAATTAATCTTTTGACATTAAAAAATAGAAGGTCTAGAGCCGATATAGTCTAATTATACAGGTTTATAAATAACTTAGAGTAATTAATTGGTACAATCCTCCTATATTTATAAAAAATTCAATTACAAGAGGGCACAATAAAAGAATATGTAGACAACAAAAGAAAAAAACAAACGGTCGACATAACTTTTTTATAAATAAAATAGTGGACAAAATTAATCGTTTACCACAAGAAGTTGTGGATGCGAAAAACTGAAATACATTTAAAACCCTTATAAATTCTGCTATTGTTTTGCAGTGGAAGCTATTAAAGTTCCACCACTTTTATGGAACCATCACGCCGTAATAGTATTAAGAGAAGGAAGAAGTATTTTATTTAAGTGCAAGGAAGTGCTAGATATCTTATGATATTTGAACAGATGTCCAGTATTGAAAGGTGGTGTTTAGAAGGGGAATACAATTTAGTGATTGCGTTTGAGTTAAGTGAGTGTTGGTAATGTCAGATTTAAGTAAGTGTTGTTTCAGTGTTCTGTAAGTTATTTTGTTTTTTGTTTGTACTGTTCTAAACGTTAAAGTGTCATTTAATGTCTTTATTTGTATAAATCTGTGTGTTCGTAAATAATTTGATTCTTAGTGTTGTTCAGTTCCAATGTTATTATGTTCTCTTTATATATAGGGTTCGCAACTTGAAGCAATAAGTATAATCATCACTCATGGAAAATATTTAGCCGTAAATGCCTTAGTGAAAAGAAGTGATGGAATATATTAGAAATTGTTATTGTTTTAACTTAATTCCAACTTTTGTTATTGTTTTACTTAATTTCAGTTTTATTTAACTTAGTACAGGTTCAATTGTAATTCATACCGTTTAGTAAAGTTGATCGTTTTAGTGAATTCGTTTTATAAAAACATGCATACTTATAATGGGAATATTCGTTTTAAATTTAGTTTATTTTCTCAAAGAGCCATAATCATTTGCATATAAACTGAATATAAAATTAGTGTCTTGAATAGACCATATAAATTGAACTAAGTAGAAACTAAGTTTGAAAAGAATTTGCTAAAGTCTGGTGTGTGTGTTGAGTATTATAAGGTCATACAAAATTAGTGTAGATAATTATAATATGTACTCACGCAGTTATAGGGTATTGTACAGTATTATACTATGAAAGTATATAGCTTGGTACTTTCATGTAACATGGTTATCATGTAAAACATGATACATAAACATATAAATATGTATGTATTTATCGCAAATCACGCTAATTCGACTTCTAATAGCTGTCTTTGGATATACGCTTTTTTTAAAAAATTATAAACGTCAATATTCAGTATGCATCGTTAAATTTTTAGTAATATATATGCAACTGTATTAAAAAAATTGCTTCTTATTACTTTTCAAAAACCACAGCAATTAAAACGTTTAAAACTATTCTCAAAATACAACGTAATTTGGTTACAAAAATATGTTTTGCTTCATAATATTTTTGTGGGAGTAAAAATCTCATAATGTTAAAAATATAAAAACATCAATTAATACGAGTTCTCTCAATACTTTTATTAATTTATTTGAAATTTTCGCTGGATTGTAGTTACTAGCATCATTAGCTATAGTATCGTAATTAAAAATTACAATTATGACCGTTATAAAAAATTACAAAACTTAAACTTTGACGTCAGCAAGAATGCAAAAAATGGAGTCCAAAATTTAGTTTTAACGTATTATCCATTATCTAAGTTTATTCCACCATAAATTGGAGAGCATTGATGTTTTTGAGTCTCTAATGCTTCATGAACTTTCGTATTAAATTTATTATATTCTTCTTTAAGTGTTTTTACTTTATCCCAATTAATTTCTTCTCTACAGTCTTTTTTATGAAGAGCTATAGCAGACTGATAATACTTATCTTCCATCAAACATTTTTGGTGTTGTTAAGATCTTGTTCTAATTTGTAATTAAAAATTCCAGTACTGTTGTAAACAGTAAACCTGCAATTAAATAAATTCCAGGTTTACTGTTGTCTGGTAACCATACATGATTCCAACATTTAAATCATATATATATATATATATATATATATATATATATATATATATATATATATATATATATATATATATATATATATATATATATATATATATATATATATATATATATATATATATATATATATATATATATTATTTGACCGTTCAGTCACTTTTACTTTCTACATGACATCACTGGTTTAATGTGATATTGTATTGACGTTTTAGACATTTTTGGGAACTTTTATTATGCCAGTAGTAAATTGCTAAAGGTCAACAACTTCTCTTTTATGTGCGTATTGTTGATAAATAAGTGCAGGGTGTTTAAGAAGGTTAATTAACTTTTTGTTAAGTTCTTGCAACCTCCCAGTTTTAGAAGCATTTATGTCAGAACCGTTACAACATCAGCCAAAACCTCTTCAGTTTCAGAAATAGTTTTAGATTAATTTTCAGAAGTAATATCAGGTCCTAGGTTAGATGCCCTTACTGACCATAAATGCAACATGGGTGAGGATGGTGACAAATTAAAGAATTTTAAAAAACACAACATTTTAATTTTTTTTAGTTTTTTTTTTAATAATAGATAAGGCGATTAATTTCTTATCAGGAATCCCAATTTAAATCTTTCCAAACCAATAAAAATACTTTTATAAACTCATTTAGATATTAGTTTATATCTGAATGAGTTTATAATGATTTTTTTTTAATTATTATTAGTTAATTTAGGCGCCTTTAGAAACATTTTAACAAGAAAGTTTTAGCCTCCTTCCTTAAAAATAATGCATATGTTGAACCAAGGACCTCCAGTTTTAAAGCCAAAACTCTCACCACTACACCACGGCTGCTAAGTGATAAAGACGAGTTAAAATAACAAAGAGGAGTTAAAAACATCAGTCCTTTTTATTTCAACTTTATTATTTTTATCAAGCTTTTTTTTTTAAACTCGTATATTTAAACCCATGAATAATTTACCAAAATAATAAAATCGTCAAAAAGATAAAAAGAAATCTTTTGAAAATAAGCCCAGCTTTTAAATATTCAAAAGTTTTTTGAAATGAACAAAAAACTTGAAAAAAACTTCTCCTGCGTCAATTCACCCCAACTTTTTTATCATTAAATGAAAAACACTTAATTCTTTAAAGCTAACTGAAAACTCATTGAAAATGAGTTTTCAGTTAGCTTTAAAGAATTAAGTGTTTTTCATTTAATGATAAAAAAGTTGGGGTGAATTGACGCAGGAGAAGTGGGACAGCCTCAAAACTCCAATTAGGAGAGGTCCTTAATTACTGTTATCTAATGTAAAAAACGAGGTTTTTTCCACTTTTTTTAGCAGACTTTGCTTTGCTTCCCTGCGTGTGGTAAAAACCGCATATTATAACCGCGTATATATACAGTATTGGACAAAACATTTGCAACCAACATCGAACAATGCTAAAAGGTGTTCCTAATTTTACATGTCTTAAAATAGAAACGAACTATACTACCACAGCAAACAGTTCAGGAGTCTGTAGTCATAGCATGCCATGACATGAGCAATCAGCTGACAGGTGACAGCACACAGGCAGAATTTCGTTGACATGTGCCATTTTGCAGCGGACAAAACAAGTGCAACTTTTTTGGTTTGTTTCATTTTCTTAAGTCTGGTCCGTGTCAACGTCACGGATGTTTTTTTAATAATTAAAGGAAGTATTCAGAAGTTTACAAAAGTTTCCAGAAGCATGCAGAAGCTTCCAGAAGTTTACAGAAGAAACATCTGGAAGCATCCAGAAGCATCCAGAAGTATCCAGAAACATTCGGAAGCATCCAGACGCATCCAGAATCTTTCAGAAGCATCGAAAAGAATCATCTAGAATCTTTTAGAACAGGTTCACACAGGTTCATTTTACAATATAAGAGACATCTAAACCGACATATGATTCATTCAGTATATGGAAGTCAATCAGTCAGTATTATCAAGACAGTTTATCAAAGTGAATTTTATCAAAGTGTTTTATCAAAGAAAATTAATACAAGAAGTGAAATACAACAAGTGTTTCATTACATCAATAGAGTCCACATCCAACCAAGACGTTGTGTTCTACAGAGTATTATTGTATTATCACAAGGTAAATGTAACACGGTAAGCCTTGAGAAGCGTGATTTTTTGTTTTTATTATTTTTATGACTTCAAGTGCAAAAATGGCTCCCGACAGTCTTGGATTGGAACTAAGAAAGAAAATTATTGGCGATTACGTAAGTGAAATGTCACAAAAAAGTATTTGTGATAAGTATTGCGTGAAAAAATGAACCGTATCAAGACTATGTTCCAAATATCGTTCTACGGGGAAGTTAGCAGCAGATAACAAAGGTGGAAGACCGCGTTCCACCACTTCTAGAGGGGATTTTATGATCGTCAGATTCGTTAAGAAGGATCCCTGGATATCATCAGTCGAGATACAAAAACAATTAGAGCTGCCTGTGTCGGACCGAACAATCAGACGACGTGCTGTTGAAGCCGGATTGTTTTCTCGACGCCCTGCAAAGAAACCGCTCATACTGACTGGAATGCGCAGAAATGGCGAACTGTCCTGTTCAGTGATGAATCGAACTTCAACATTATTCGGAGAAATGGCATTTACCGTGTACGTCGAGCGGTCGGAAAACGCCTCGATTCATGTTACTGCCATAAGACCGTGAAGCATGGTGGAGACAATGTAATAGTATGGGGGTGTATTTTTGCTAATGGTTTAGATCCAATACATCGAATCGATGGAACAATGGACTGTTTTATATATAAAAATATCCTAAAAGATGTTGTGTTACCTCATGCTAAATGGAATATGCCAATAAAATGGGTTTTTCAGCAAGACAACGATCCGAAACACACTGCAAAAGTAGTCAAACAGTGGTTTCAAAACAACAACCTATCGGTGATGGATTGGCCGCCTCAATCTCAGGATCTCAACCCTATCGAATACCTGTGGGAGATCATCAACCGCAGAGTTAATCGTGAAGGTGTTCGTAATAAGGATCAACTGTTTGAACAAATCCAGAAGGCCTGGGCAGCGATTCCACAAAGTTTCATTGATCACCTGATCGAATCTATGCCTCGAAGATGCATAATGAACTTTGTGAACTTGAAGAACGTTGTCTTTAAACAGTTACATAGTTGTTTCTCTAAACTGAAAAAATGGAGCACTTTTATATAAAGAAACTAAATTAGCATTATTTGATGCACTTGTTTTGTCCGATACTGTATATAAGCAACTAAATAAAAAATCCGTGTTTCAACTTTTATTTTCTCCATTACTGAATAGGGCATTTTTTTCAAAAAAAAAAAAAAAAATTCTTTAAGATTGTAGACTACTAAAAAAATTAGAAGAAATATTTTCAAAAGTTGTAATGCTTAAAACACCAACTCTTTTAGAATCTAAAAATGTATAAAAGATTATAAAATATCTTTATATAAGATTAAAGTTTAGACTCTTAAAAGCAGATTTATTTTAGCAGGTTATTTTTGCTTCCCTTATTAACGCTCGTAGTAGCGGCTAATTGAGGTTTAAAAATATTTGTCATGTACCACATCTTCAAATTCTATCCACTCAAACTGCTGCTTCTTTTTTGCTAACTTTTTTATGTTGTAAATGGCATAATTTTCTATGTTGTAAGTGCTGATTTTTGTATTTTTTTATATGTTGTAATCTGAAAACATAATCTGAAAAAATAATGTTGTTGATTAGGTTAAGATGTCTTTATGATGAAATGCAGAACGCAAATGAATCGCTCAATAATATGTTTGAAATTTGCTTTATTGACGGAAAAGGAGTGAGGATGTGGTCAAACTGGATGAGGATGAGGTGAGGATGGAAAAATACACAACTAAACTTGTTTAACAATGGTTGCAACAAAACAAATTGAATATCGAAGTTCCCAGCTCAATCACTTGATCTGAATCCGATTAAAAGTTTTTAGTCTCAATTTGAACTTTCTCTAAAATACAAAGGAATTCAAAAACGTCAAATTGCTGTTTAAGCTGTTAAATCCACATGAATGATAACATATAAAAAATAGATAAACTTATCGAGTCGAAAAGATGTACCTTGATCCTAAAAAGTAAAGGATATGTCATTAAGTATTGTTTTTAGTATTTATTCTGCAGCCATAAAAAAAACGCTGCATCATTGATGCTTTCATTGATATAATCAATTGATACATTAATTTGCAACTGTTTTCTTTTACTAATTTATGCAAATAGACTTTAATTTATCAAATATAATATATTATGTTTGAATGCAATACTTTCTAAGTTGATGTAAAAGTTTGTTTTTCTGATAAAGAAAAATGTTACCGAATTTATTTTTAGCAATACTCGGTAATAAGACTTTTTAGCAAATGTGAACTTATATATAAAATGAAATTTAAAAATAATAAAAAAAACGTGCGCACAAAAACCAAAAATACTCAAATATCTTGCTATATATTTGCAGATTTATAAAAAATAACTAAAAATTCAAAATATATCCTTAAAAATATATCTCTTTAAAAGAATATATATATATATATATATATATATATATATATATATATATATATATATATATATATATATATATATATATATATATATATATATATATATATATATATATATATATATATATATATATGTATATATATATATATATATATATATATATATATATATATACATGTGTGTGTGTGTGTGTGTGTGTGTGTGTGTGTGTGTGTGTGTGTACGTACATATATATTTGTATATATAAAAGTATTTTTCTGGTTTTAATAAAATATATGCCTATTTTTAAGTTTCAAAACTTTGAACAATCAAAATCCATATCAAACTTTTTACGTAAAAAGTGAAACTTGATAATAGCTACTAATTTCAATATCTGGAAAAGTAAAATCCGGTAACGGCTGGAAAAGTAAACACCGGTAACGGCTGGAAAAGTAAACACCGGTAACGGCTGTGTCACAACTTTATAATTTGAAAAAGATTATTCGTTTAAAAACAAACGTTTAAATGCAGTTTCTTTTTCAAACATACAAAACAAATCCAACTTTTTTATTTCGATAGAAAACACTCATTATTTTTTGAAAACGTGAGCAACAAATTCCAACGGGCACAAATTCTTCATAAACTCATAATTCTGCATTTCACCATTCCTTTTATAAAATTTTAAAATGTTTATTTTCGTTTTTCTTTTGTTTCACTTTAAATTTTATTTGGTATTAAGAACAATTTCACTAAGACGCCGAGAACATAATTGACCATTTTGAGCCACTACTCGGGCTTGTATGCTCTCTAAAATGGGTTGAATTTCCCCAAATAACGGACGTTTCGTGTTATCAGACAACCAACATTCATTCATGACAGACCAACACTCATCGTCAAAATGACCTAATCGTTCAGGGCGTATTCCTCGACGCACAGAATCCCATAAATGATCTTTACATGAAAATTGTTCATACGCTCCTGGTAATCGGACAGTTCCAGCGCAAATATACCAAAATAAAATGCCAAAAGCATAAACGTCTACTGATTTATCATAATGCCCAGAAAAAAGTTCTGGTGCCATATGTATAGGAGTGCCAACAATTGAACCATTAATCATTACCCCAGGTTTACAAAAACCAAGATCAGTTATTTTTCCTCTATTTTTTGAATTGAGCTGAAAAAAAAAGTTAAAAAAATTTTCGGAAAATAATAATTAACTTAATAAATAATTCATAACATAATCTTTTAATTTTTTAAAATTTACATAAATAGGGAGTTTAGTCACGTGATTTTTTATCGCGGAAAAAAACTTTCGGTTTGATATTGAAAAACTTCGTCCAAAATACGAAGGAAATGATTTTATGTAGGTGTCGAAGAATAAAAACCCACCCATGAAAATTAATTATATACATATTGATGTATTATTTTTCAGAAAAGAACGTAAAACATTTATTTATGTGATTCCGACAGTTTTCTCTTGAATTTAAAAAGTTATTCTCTTTTAAATGATTCAATTTTGTGTAAAAACCAGTAAATTAAGATAGTTCATCTGGAATCACGTGAAAATAGGTTCTGCAGCTATTTATTTGTTATGTACATAACTTTTTGATTTAAAAAAAAAAAGTTTATATAGGGTGGGTTTTTTGTTTCCTTTAAAGTGATTTTTAGAAATACCCCGTTTTATTAAGCGCACTGCATTTAACTAAGTGATAAATTTCTGCGGATTTTTTTGTTACTCTACCATTCAATCTTCCATTTGGAAAAAAAAGATCTGTTATTTTTATTGAACATTATTATACATACATTTTTGTAATGCTGATATTGATTTAGTATGATTTTGGTTGATATATCTAGCTGAACTTTTTTGATAAGTATTTATTATTAACAAGATCTATTAAATCATTTACTGAAGACTTAAGTAAATATAAACTAAATATAAAATTAGAAACAAATTACTCCAGTGAAGTAATTTGTTTCTAATTTTATATTTAGGTAAAAATTTGTAGTCAGTAAATAAATAAAATTATTTATTTACTGATAAGTAGATAAAAAGTAGATAAATAGATAAGTAGATAAAAAGATTTAAAGTGTTGTTAATTAAATCATCTGAATATTTATCATTAAGTTTTTTATTATTTTAACTTACCTGTAAGTTTTATATATAACTATATAATATATATAATATATTAATTGTAACATGTGAATCTTAACATCATGTGAATCTTAACATCATAAAATTTTTTGATATCAATTTAGGTATGATGTTTAGATTGATTTAAATTTATATATTTTCTTGACTTGATTTATGAAAAAATAGTTTAGATAAAATGTTTAATGAAGAAATTTATGATTGGTATTTAACGTTAAAAGATACCTCTAACAATGCATTATATTGTAAATTTTGCAGTGATTTTAATATTCAGCTCCTCTGCTATGAAAAACAATTAGCTACAAAGATAAATAGATTAGTTGATAATATCAGAAAATTAAAGAAACAACGCAAAAATAAAAAGTTGGATTTGTTATTAAGTGAAGCCTTTATTCCACCTGTGACAAAAATTCCTAATAATACATCTATTAGTTCTGAAGTTTCTAAAGAAACAATCCTTATTAGTGAAAACAAAATGTTTAAAAAAGAAAATAAAAATTTAAATAGGAAACTTGAATCAATGATGGATTTAGAATTGGATTATTTTAAGCATCTAAAGGATTTTGAAAATATGTCAAGTAATCTGCAAATACTTATTTCAAAAAACTCTTTAATTGAAAGTAAACTAAACAATGTTAAAAATCTTTATTGTGAAAAAGAAGAAAAGCTCAATATTATTGAAAACAAATTAGAACTATTAAAGTAAAAAAAAAAATCATTTGATGTTAGAAATTTGAATAAAAAAATAAAATATCGTAATACTCAACTGGAAATTAAAAAAAAAAGAAATAAATTCATTAAAAAATGAAACAAAATATAAAATATCGCAATTGAAAAAAAAAAAAAGAAGATATTACTTCAATTCTTGAAAATTCCGATATAAACATTTCTGAATTAAAAAACGAGAAAATAAAGCTGCAAAAAAAAGTGAGTCATTTAAAAATTATTTTGCAAAATAAAACCAACTATATTAATGACTGCAATATGAAAGATGTTATAAGTTTAGAGGATGAAGTTGTTTCGTTATGTAATAAGACAAAAATTTTAAAAGAGGAGAATCAAGAACTTCAAAAATTGGTTTCTTTGTTAGATGACAAGGAAGTAATAACAAAATAAAAAAATTCTGCTTCAAAATAATTTTGAAACTGAATTTATCTTTCTAAAATAATTTTGAAACTGAATTTATCCGGATTTTTTCCTTTACTTATCAAGTAAAGGAAAGAATCCGGAAATGGAGGGCTAACCTTAGGCTAATTTACTATTACTTTTACATAAACTGCCTATCAAGTAAAGGAAAGAATCCAGAAATGGAGGGCTAACCTTAGGCTAATTTACTATTACTTTTACATGAACTGCCTATCAAGTAAAGGAAAGAATTCAGAAATGGAGGGCTAACCTTAGGCAACATGACAGCTCACTGATGGAGTGCAAAGTCCTATGGCTTACCTTCTCGTTGGTGCACTTCGTTAAGTAAGTTAGACAAATTTGTCTAATTTATGAACGGAATAGCCAAGGCAAATTATGTATAAAATTGTTTGTTGACAATACACACATAGCCTACTCTTGCAATTCGATAATTAAAATATTTTTTCAGTAAATTTACAGATATGATGTCTGCAAAGTTTTGAATGAATTTTAAAAATTGAAATTTCTGTGTTCAAATAATTTGCAACATATAGTCAAACTTGGGTACATTAGTAGTGCGATAATTTATTTCGAAGAAAAAACGATTTAAGACAACTATTAAAAAATTTAAGACAAATAGATAGATAAGATAATCCGTATAAGTATTTCCATGACTGTTAATCTATGTTATTATGACTGTTTATTTCCATGACTGTTAATCTATGTTAATTCCATATCTGTTAATCTATGCACTCTCAATTTCCTAATACAAGAGGGAGGGGGTAATAAAAGTGTGGGTGGGGTTGGGGAGTTTAGTCAAGATTTAATAAACGGGGGGGGGGGGGGGGAGTCAGATTTTACACTGAAAGTTTTATTACTTATCAGTAACTAGTATATATTTTTTGATTTTTAAAGCTGATTTTCACTGATTTTTTTTTTTAGTTTTTAGATATCATTTTTTTGTTAATAACAAGTAAAAATTAATAAACAGGAGGGGGTCTTAATAAGCTTAGGGTGGGTGTCAAAGTTTCTCGAAAATTAATAAACGCCCCCCCCCTCCTTTCAATTATGGACTCAAGAGTATACAATCAAATAAAGCCAAACCCAATAAAATAGAACAATTCAACGAGTTTTTCATTCATTGTTTTCAAAATTTTCAAAAAAGTTAGAAGCCCTAATCCCATTTAAAAAAAGTTTTTTAATATTATCGTAGGTACTGAAAACAATAAATTAGTCAAAACAGTAGACTATAAGCAGTTAAATCTCTTTTTGAAGTTATAATAATACTGAAATTATTAACGAGTCGTTGACTAAAATCTTTTTTGTTTGTGTAAAAATAAATTTTAGATTTATGTTTATTTTGTACGTATTTTGACGTTTTCGGCCTGTTTTATTTGGGTCCACGTTGTTCATTTGATAATTTAATAAAGAAAAATAAAATTAATTTATTTTAATAAAAATAATTTAAGTTAATATTTATCATCAAAGTTTTGTTACGCTTAACGTATTATAAATTAAAACATTTGAAAATTTATATTGTACAAAAAAATTTAAAACATATTCAAACATATTATACTGTTAATTGACTATTTCATGGTATGTCTGCGTTAACCCACCAAAAAAAATCTATTTATGAATTGTTCAATTTTGTTCAGTTTGGATTTACAATTTAATTTCTAATAAAATTTTATTATAAGTTAGTTTACGCAACTTTTTACGCAAGAAAAAAAAAACATAAAAAAGTTTTTTTTTGGGTGCCAAAAATTTAACGAGATACTTTAAGAAAATATTTCATAAAAAGTCTTTGAATTGAAAATATTTAAACACGTATATCTTTGGAACTAAATAAGCTACAGAGGTGGTTAAAACCATTTTGAAAATGAAATATAATAAGGAATATAATGCATTTAATATAAAAAATATTTACATTTGCTCTAAATATTGCCTAAACTCCCTAACATAAATGAAAATAATCTATTTAGTTAGCTTAGAGCTTATGAGTTTATATTAAAATAAGTTATTGAGTTTTAATCCTATTTACATTTTCAAAAATACAAATACATTCAATATTGATTTTAAAAAATTCCTCTCTACTTTAAATGATGCACTTAAAAATTGCGAACGGTTTGAATGCAGTAAACTCTTAAGATTAACAGAAGCGGATTTCAAAAATAAAAGGTCACTTTTTTAACAATTATTTTAATTATTTTTAAGCTTTTTAAAAAAATAAAAAAATAGAGACTTTTTTTAAATTTTTATTTGAAATACAGCAAAAATAAATAGAGAAAGTTAAAAAAAAACAAATCATTTTGGTACCAAAATCAACCAGAATATATATACAAACCGACCAAAATTCATTTTGGTATCAAAACCACCAGGTTAAAAAACTATAATAAATATGTGATAAAAGTATAAGGTCACATTCAGAGTTGTTAGTCCTTGGCCTTGCCTTAAGGCCATAAATTAGGTCCTTGACCTTGGCCTTGGACTTCTTGGCCTTTACATTTTTTGGCCTTGAATTTTTTTTCTAACTCTCTGTTTATTTTAGCAAGTTCATTTTTTGAATTTAGAACAATAGAATTGTTTAAAAGTAAGTACATGCTGTAATCAGGGCCGGCGCGAATAGATGTCACGTGAGGGGGGGGGGGGGTGCCATTGCAATTTTTGCCGACTAAAAAAAATAAGGTCTTCGTTTTTCAAAATTTGCCGACTGTCATGACGACATTTACCGACTGTCTAACCTATATCAAAAGGGTCGACATTTGCCGACTAACTAGTCTAAAACGGTTCAATTTGCCGACTAATGGTCCAATTTGCCGACTAAGGGTCCAGTTTGCCGACTAAAAATCATTGATGGGGGGTGTGATACCCCCACACCCCCCTTATCGCGCCGGCCTCGGCTGTAATTCATTAACGTTTAACGTTATATAATATTATTTGGTTACTTACATTTTGAAGACAATAGAATGTATGAAAAATTTGTTTTTTCGAAATTTAAAGTTCGAATGATTTTAAAATTTTCATTCAAAATAAAATACTCATTCAAATAAATGTTTATATTTAAAAAGTATGAAAGTTCTATAAAAAGAAGTATATAAAGAATATAAATGTTATTATTAATCTTTATGAACATTATAACTTTAAATTGTTCCAGAGTTAATTTTTATATATGCTATTATTACAAAAGTAAGATTATTTTAAATCAAGAGCAATTTAAATTTGATCAGAAGAATAATTTAAGGTATCAAGTATACCTTAAGGTACTTGAGAAATGAAATTTTGATCTTTATAATTATAGTATGTCAGATTCTTTGCTTGAAACATTAATGTTTCTTCAATGCAATAAAGACTTGTAGACCATAATAGTTAATTTGACAACTTATATTTAATGCTAAAAAATAATATCAACATCTTATATTTTTAAATTTTTGCGTATTTTTGTTTTTGGCTTTACTATATATCTACTATCTAATATATTTTCTTATTGACAATATATTGGTTTAATTTTGAAACATGCGGATTTGTTGTTTCTCGAAATTTAAGTCTTCCCCGTGAAATACTTGAATGTGTTCTTTATCTTGTCCTTGGCTTTGAAGTTCTTGTCCTTGTCCTTGACCTTGGCCTTGGAACTTGTGGCCTTGGCCTTGGATCATGTGGCCTTGTCCTTGGAACATGTGGTCTTGTCCTTGGAACATGTGGCCTTGACCTTGGCCTTGGCCTTGGGAAATTTTGCCTTGGCCTTGGTCTTCGAGCATGTGGCCTAAGCCTTGCTATATTTGGCCTTGTTAACAACTCTGGTCTAATTTGAACACATTGTTTTGCATTACCACCAAATGCTTTTATTCAGGCTCAAATACGTTTTGATTCAATCAGATGCATTCACAATTCCTTTAGAAATTCGTTCCAAATTTTTCCAGTGCAAGTTTCGAATGCGCAAGGGCTTCTACATTCTCTCTGCATAATTTTTTGTCCGTCCATGACCAAATTTTCTCAAAAGAGTTCAGATCTATTGATTGCGCTGACCAGAGTAGAAGAGTTGCCTTTAAAATCACTCTTTCACCGAGTTGGCAGTACATGCCGTTGCCCTGTCGTGTTGAAAAAACCTTTTTTTTTACTTCTGCCAATAACTGATCAGTAGGTAAAATTATTTTTTTCAAGGTCTCTTTAAGGTCCGTGAAAACTTTTTAACTATAATAGCTAGTTCTCCCCCTTTATAAATATTTTGGTACCCTATTTCCTTATTAGAATTTTTTTTCCACAAACCAATCGAGCCGCCGTTAGTAATCTTGGTAGAAAATAATCTTTCCTTATATTTCTCTGAAACGAATTTTTTAACGTTAGTTCTTGATTTACGATTTACCGCCTCAAAATTTAATTCACCATTAAAAATCATCTTAGACCAATCCTCCTTTAACCAATAATGCTGTGCTCTAACCAACCCTAATGTAACTAATTTTATTGAATTAAGACTTAAGTAAGGCTTTCAATGTGCATAATGATATTTTCATGCGCATAATGAACTCTGCGACAATTTTATTTACATTTTAAAGTAATGTTAGGGCAAAAAAAAATGTTTTTTATAAAAATAATGATGTTTGGGGATCTTTTTATATCTAATAAAACAAAATATAATGAAACCATGCAATAAATAAATAAAAAAAATGTATTTGTATAAATACAACCATAACTAAAGATGTACATTAATTTTTATAATATATTATAAAATTTATATAAAGTATATATATAAAAAAGGATATATATATATATATATATATATATATATATATATATATATATATATATATATATATATATATATATATATATATATATATATATATATATATATATATATAAATTAATATGCATTGATGCATACATAAATTGTTTGTTCTATGAAACTTTGAAAGATGAAAATAAGTAATAAATATAAATATAAATAAACAACAACAATATTTAAAAAAGTAAAACTATTAAAAAAAAAGAAATTTTTGTAGATGCATCCAAAGAGAACTCATCAAATTTGGTGTGGAATTATTTTTTACGAGGGACAAAAAATTAAGTTTCAAAGTGCATACAGTGTAAGCAAATTTTAAAGATATTGGGTGGACGTATGACACCAATACATACCCATTTGCAAGTAAAGAACAACAAGGTATTAAGCAAACAAAAAATTGATAATGATTTAAGTGTAGCTGGTGCAAGTGTTGTTAATTTAAATAAAAAATACAAAAACTTTAAAAGATTTTCATAGCACAAAAAAATACGAAAGTTTTATTGCAGTAATATCTAGAATGGTCGCTTCAGACGGATGATCGTTTCACGTTTTTTACACTTCAGACGATTTAAGAAAATGTTTAATTATGCGCAGATTTGATGTTCCTAAATCACCCACCACCAGTATAGAGAAGGTTGTAATGGACTTTAGTGAAAAAAATCGCCAGTCGATAATTGCTGAAATAATTTCCAAAGAAAAGAAGAAAGTATTTTTAAGTGTCACACTTGACGAGTGAATTTCTTCTCGTAACCGGTGTTTTATGAAAGTTAAAGTACATGGATCGTGAGGTCATGTTTGGAATTTGGGGCTGTCTCGTATTAGTGGTCGATTTGCAGCTGAGGGTTGTGTTAAATTGTTGAAGAAGAAGCTTAAAACCGGTTAGATAATCATAATCATATATTGTGCATTGTGACTGATGGTGCCTCAACAATGCAAAAAGTGTGTAGATTGCTACTATGTGAACAAGTTTTATGTTTTGCCCATGCTGAAATAATATTTTATAATAAATAAATATTATATTAATGAAACTGATATTATAAATAGCCACCGAAAATTTCCAGCTGCTTTTGATAAGAGGGTCTTCGACATGGCTTTAAAGTGGAGGGGGGAGGAGGCTCTCAGAAAAGAAAAAAAAAAGAGTCCAAATTGGGTTTTTCTTTGTGAGCTTCTCATTATCAATCCTACAACTTCTTATAGGAATAGCTGAACGGTTTTTTTCTACGGCACGAAAGGAAAATCTTGGTTAAGAAGTACAATGATAAACAAAAGTTTTAACAACCTGGCAATTATGAACACTCATAAAACATTTTCTGAAAATATAGACATGTAAAATTGGAAACGATTTTGTATCCGTACACGACGAACGCTTCAACCAGTTTGGAAGGTTTGTTAAAGAAGATTTTAAATAGCTGTTTTAAAATCCCAATTTAAAAAAAAAGTTCTTTATTTCTAAAATAAATAAAGGTCCTCAATAAAAAAAACAGGGGGTCACCGTCTTCGACGGCCATGTTAATGATTTGGTAATGTTCGATATATATTTAATAAAATATTTAAAATTTTAGCACCCTAGATGCCATATTATATAACTGTTAGAACTCAAGGTATCATATAGATGCATATATTTTACGTTAAAATGAAATCTATTGTTTTATTTAAAAAATACATGCGTTTAAAAATCTTTAAAAAATTGATAAATTTCAACTATTTAAAATCTTCTTTAACAAACCTTCCAAACTGGCTGAAGCGTTCGTCGTGTATGGATACAAAATCGTTTCCAATTTCACATAAATATATTTTTTCAGAAAATGTTTTATGAGTGTTTATAATTGCCAGGTTGTTAAAACTTTTGTTTGTCAATGTACTTCTTAACCAAGATTTTCTCTTTCGTGCCGTAGAAAAAAACCGTTCAGCTGTTCTTACAAGAAGTCGTAGGATTGATAATGAGAAGCTCACAAAGAAAAACCCAATTCGAAGTATTTTTTTTTTTCTTTTCTGAAAGTGAAAGAGACTGAATCTCTTTAAGGTGGTTCACCACCAAAAAAAGCTAAATTTTTATCAAAAGTTGGTTTTTGAGATTTTTTTTGTTTTATAGTAATTCAACATTGCTGAAAATGTTTCTGGATTCTGTTTTCGTATATCTTGAGTATTTTTTGAAGTATTTTGCTTTAATTAGACCTTATCAGATAACTTTACCATAGCAACGGCCCCTAGCAACGCAAACTTATGTTTATAATTGCCCTCTCTCTTTGCCTTGATTTAAGTTTTTTTGTTAGTTACGCATTAGTTTAGTAGGCCAGCATGGTTTGACAAAAGTTTAGAATGTAACAGTCTATGGAAGCTGCTATTTTTGTATGATTTATCTGAAGCCGTCTTGTGATAATTTATTGTTGTATTTGAAAAGCTTTGTATTTTTCTTATTATTTAGTATAACTTATCAGTTTCATATTATATATTTTAAAATATTAGGATATTATATATAATGGGAAGCAAAAAAAAAAAGAGTTCAAAAAGAAAAAGAGCATTTTGTGGCAACCAGTGGAAGAAAACCCCTACCCTAAAAGAAGACAAAAATGTTGAGCATGTTTCAGTTAGTGCCAGCAAAGTCTCTTTAACAAAAGCTGATAATTATATTAATTCAGAAAATTATAACATTATAATAAACTTCTCTATTTTAAAAAAAGTTATTGATAATATTGGCAGTTGCCCAGAATGTAACAGTTGTATTGTTTTTACAGATGACAACGATAAACGAAGTGGATTTTCTCACAAGTTGAATTTTAAATGTACTAAATGTAAATTTCAGTATTGTACATATACATCTGATGATGTTAAAAAATCTGTACCTAAACAAGGCAGAAATTATTTTGATATTAACCTTAGAATCGTTATTGCTTTTCGTGAAATTGGGAAAGGCCACCAAGCCTTAGTGGACTTTGCCCGAATCGCAAACACTTCATGTATGAATAACAACGCATTTAACAAACTTAATAGCACTATTCAAAATGCATATAAATTATCAGCAGAACAATCCACAAAGGCAGCTGCAATAAAAGTTAAAAATAAAGTTAAAGAGGAGCACATTGGTTCAGGAAAAAAACTAATTAGAGTTTCTTCAGATGGTTCATGGCAAAAACGCGGTCATGTTTCACTAAATGGTGTGGTGACCACTATTTCAGAAGGGCGATGTATTGACTTTGAAGTCTTTTGCAAGTATTGTAGGGGATGTAGAATGTGGAAAAGAAAGCAAAATCACCCAGGTTATACTGAATGGAAAGCTAATCATATTTGCTCCTTAAATCACACTGCATCGTCAGGGGCTATGGAAAGTGCTGGTGTGGTAAAGATATTTAATCGTTCTGTAGAAAAAAATGATTTGATTTATAAATATTATTTGGGAGATGGAGATTCCTCTGCATTTAATGATGTTCTTAGCAGTAATCCATATGGAAAGTATCAAATCGAACCGGAAAAGTTAGAGTGTGTTGGTCATATCCAGAAGCGCATTGGTACAAGATTACATAATCGAAGAAAAGATCGACATCATGGTAATCGGTTAACTGGAAAAGGAAAATTGACAGAATGCGCAGTTAATAGAATACAAAACTATTTTGGTATGGCTATTAGACAGGCTGCAGCTAATAATTCCTTAAGTGAAAATGAAAAGGTATACCAAATGAAAAAAAACATTCGCGCAGTTCTTTACCATTGCACTAATTTTCCTGATCAATTTCGTCGCCACGTGTTATGTCCAGTGGGTCCTAATAGCTGGTGTAAATGGAAGAAAGGAAACTCTTCAGGTAACAGCATTTACATACCAAAAGTTAATTTACCAGTATGGATATATGATATAATTAAGAAAGAGTTTGAAGAATTAAGTGATGACAACCTTTTGAAAAAATGCACTCATGGTCAAACACAAAATTCTAATGAGGGTCTTAATAGTATTATATGGTCTAGATGCCCAAAAAATATTTTTATTCACAAAGCTTCATTTGAGTTGGGAGTGAACTCAGCTGTATTGTATTTTAATGAGGGAACTGCTGGTGTTCAGAGAGTGATGAGTCACCTCAATCTTGAGAATGGTGTAAAATTTGCAGTGTCCTCATTTTGTAGAGACCAAAAACGCGTTGCCAGCATGAATAAAAAAGACACTTTTGAAAAAAAAAGGAGAAGGATACATTTAAAATCAATTAACAAGGGTTGGCAAGATGAAGAAGAACAACTGGAAACCTTTAAACCCTACTCATCTGGAAGTTTTTGATATTTATATTAGTTATAAAATGTTTATTGTTGTTTTTCTTCATTCACTTTTTTGTGCAATTTTTAATTTTTGAAATATCATAACTTTTAAATGACTAAAGCTTTTTGCTTCAAATTTTCATGACATGTTCTACGTGTAATGATGGAGGGCCTGAACCAAAAATATTGTTGGATTTGATAAATTATTTACATTTTTCTATTTCATTTCATTAGCCAACCCCCCAAATTTTGATGTTTTTGCCAAAAAAAATCAAAAATTTCAACTTTTACTAAGAATATAGCAGTGATTTTGGTTCAGGCCCTTCGTTTTATGTGCATCAAACTGTTTGCAAAATATAAAGATCTGATTTCAAATGGTTTCCAAGTTATCGTTTTTCAAAATTTTGTTCAAATTTGACTGATTTTGCAATCTTTTTGCCATATTTTCGCGATTTTAGGAATAAATTGTTGTAAAATGACACTTAGGTTGTTTTTTATTTTCATATATTATGCTTTTATACACTTTTTAATTTGAAATAATGAAATTTGGGGATTTTTTTTTTTTTAGTGGTGAACCACCTTAAGTATGTCTTTGAAACAAGATGGTTTTGACTTAGAGAAAACTCTTCTCTATATTTCTAACTCTAACACTAAAAAATGTCAAGGTCGCCATACATTTCACTCAATAACTTTTTATTTTCTAAAACAGTTTTCTTTAATTGCTTAAAGTAAAAATGATTCCATCGTTAGATAAACTTTAAAACTAGGTTGATAAAATCTATCCTTGATTACTGTAACAATGGAATCTCAAAGAACAAAGAAATCTCAGAAAATATTGCAGAGGCTTTGAATTGGCAACACAAATCTGACCAAGCAATTCTTTATCTCCGAGAAATCGTATCACTTTTAATATTTGGTAATTCATAATACCCTAGAAAATCTTGATTTGCACAGAGAGTTTTACCTATTCAGCGTATGCAAAATGATAACTGTTCTTTACTTGCTGTGTCAGTATATTCATTGTATTATATACTAAAGAATTTATTTATCTTTTATAAAATTTAATTTATTCCTTAAGACCTTATTTGCCTTTAGTGTAAGAAGTTCATTTTGGTAGCCTTGATGGATGAACTTTCTTTTGTTTCAAATTGAGTTAGAATAGATTCTTTCAAAAATCAACGGGTTATCTTTATATTACAATATTAACAGTTGCATTAGGTTATCATTAATATGATCGGATCCTCGTAAAGGAAGCCCTTGGCGAACAAGAAATCTGATGCACTCCATTACTGCTTTGAGATATTTTTGTTCTACGGATTTTAACTTAATGAGTTGTTTATTCAGCATTGCCGAAGGATCGCTACAAGAAGAAACAATAATTTTAAATGTAGATGCAACCCTGTGGCATTTGTTAATTTGGTGATCAATTTAGCGCTTTTTTCCAATTTCTGAAGCCAACTGATGTTTACGTTGACTCTATTATTCTCTGCTGTAAACTTTAGTTCGCTTTTCATACAGTAAAAACAAAACACACAATCCTTTTGTATCAAATATATTATAATTTATTAATTTGCGCTCTGGTTTCAAAGTAAACTAGTTTCAAATAAATTACAACTTATTAACTTAGCTCAAAAACAATAAAATCAAGTGTGCTTTTTATTTTGGTTTCAAAAACCAAAATAAAAAGCACACTTGATTTTATTGGTTATACCAAAGATTACATATTAAAACAGTTCATAAAATTTGGAAATATGAAAGATAAATATAGAAAAATAAAAAGAGTTTTTTTTTCATTTTTCTAGAGCAGAATTTTGAATGATTTCTTTGTTCACAACAATAAACTTAAAAAGTAAAAAAAAAGTTTTAGAAAGTCATGCGATTTTTGGTCGATTAGTGGGACAATAAAAATGCACTTTAGAATTATTTTTTCTTAAATTATTTATGTACTTTTAAAACCATAAACTCATAAAATCAAAATCAAAATTAACTTTTTTAATTTCAATAACAACACGAAAACAAATTTACTTTATTCTTTCATGCCTTAAAGTAGTTTTTTATTTTTTTTACTTTTAGTAATGAATGAATAGCTTCAAAGGCGCTTTCAAATTATATAGCATAAACTATTACTTCGTAACATAAAAAAAAGTTAAATTTTTTTTTAGATTAGTGCGACACCAGTATTTAAGTTTTATTCTTATTCTACCTGTAATGGGTACAATTAAGACCAGCATCAAATATTTAGTGCACTTTTTTTATCAGTGATGTTATTGTTTTCAAAAACATCACTAATAGAAAAACCGCTTAAATTTTATTTATTAAAAATGTCGAAGGTTGCTAAAAGAAATCTAACAAGTAGATCTTTAACAATATAATGCGAGTCACTGACACAGACATAATTTCGGACTTTTTTCGTTTATAGTATATATTATATATAAAAAATATAAACTTCGCAAAAGATTATATAGTTCTACTTAAATGTACACATATAAGTAGAACTCTAACAATATTTATAATATAAATATATTATATTAAAGAACATTCGATAAGTCTAGAAATCTCGGTACATTGGACATTTTCAAAAAGTCCGACATAACCAGAGCTTCGTTTAATTCGGATATTCGCGAGTCCAATACTCCTTCAGAGTCCGAGTTAACAGGATTTTACTGTACTACTCCCATTATCAAATATAGATTAAAAACTTATATTTTTTCTATGGATGAGGTATTTTAGTTTCTATGGATGAGGTATTTTTTAGTTGTTCCTCATCCATATTTACCTACGCTGCTTCTATTACTTTCCTCTTTTTATTTTTATTAGTAGAAAACGTGTTATACAACATTTTATTATCTTTGTTTATTTTTTATATGTTTTTTTTTTTTTTTTTTTGCAAATAGATTTAGTATATAAATAAGTACTTTAATTACCACGACAAATTCTAACTTAAAATCAATACAAAATGTGAATGATTACAAAATAAATTTATAACTTACCAAAACATTTTTGAGTTTTATATCGCGATGAATTAACCCTTGAGAATGTAAATATCGCAATCCTTCGACAACATCAATTGCAACTTGTATCCGACTTCGAAAACTCATTCCAGATTTAATTCCAGCATAGAGATCTCTCTGTAATCGATCCATGACTATTAAAACAGCTGGAGTCATACCACCAGCATAGCTGTAGTCTATAACTGAACCCCGAACACTAACGATTCTCTTATGTTCTGGAATTGCTCTAAATATTTTGTTCTATATTTAATTATATAGATTTTAGTTTTTCTAATTTTAATGTTATGAAATTAATTTTAAAATAATATAATTGAACAATAATATTTGTAAATAACAAAACAATATAACTACATTAGTATAGTATGGATTAAAAAAAACCTTGTATAGTAAAATTCGAGTGCCAAGTCATTCCAATGTTTATCGTCCGGAAGTACAACAGATTTAACTGCGCATGGTCCTCTACCACCCCACTTGTCGCAAGCATACACAACGCCGTATTGACCACGGCCAATTTCACGGCCAAGTTGTGGCATTCCATGTAAAATTAAATCACGTAAAGAAGTACTACTTAGAACGCAACGCGCAACGCACGGCGTGAAAACTTTTTTCAATTTTAGTTGACGTCTTTCTTCGGTTGCAAGACGATCGTTATGCCTCATTTCTAATATTCGAAAAGAGTGGGTAAAAGCATCATGCGCACGAGTTAGGCGCAGCCGGAATTGTGAACAAATATTTTTAGCAAGCCGAGATTCACTTATACTGTTGATAATTTCGACTACAACTTTTTTTTTCCAAGCTGAATTTATAATTGGCGATGATTTTCCAGGCAGCATCTGTATAGCTTCCTTAATTTTTTTCCAAAGGTAACTTGTAAAAGTAAAACTAGTCTGCGGTGTAATTTCTAGTTGATAAGCTGCAGTTAATACCTAAAATATTGAGGAACAAATTTATGTATTTTAGCAAGCTAAAGTTTTTTATCAAAGTTTATTTTTATGATTATTTGAATAGAAAAATATTTTATTTTTTTAATACCTTTTTGAAAATGAAATGAAAAAAAGTAACATTTCAAAAATATTGTTTTTAACAATAGCGTTAACATGCTTTATTTTAACTTTTCATGAGAGCATTTTACTTTACCTCGTCCTGCAAACCTTAGCAACACAAGCATGGAAGTACCGATAGGGTCAAAACAATGTTTCTCCTATTTTGTACTTTGCTTTTGGTTGTTACAGGAATACAAGTTATTAAAAACATTTAGCGACATCCCAGAAAGTAAATTAGCCTCCAATGAAATTGTTATAAGTTTCAACTTAAATTTTTTTTTTTTAAGTTGTAAAGAATTTGGAACTGTATTTAAATATATATATAAATCAAATAAAAAGCTTTTTTTAGTTTTTCAAAAAACTTTAACAAACTGAAAAAAAAAAATTCTATTCTTACCTTACTATCAGGAGAATTAAATAAGTCAATCGGTAATTATTAAAAAAAGCTATCAAAGATAATAAAAACAACCAATAACAAAACTAAAACACTCTCCCCCAACGTGTCCTTCTCGTGAAGCCATACTTGTGAATTGCCGCTTTTTTGTTATATGAAACTCGGGGCCTTTTCCAATCGCTTACATTGCATACTTTTTTTTGCATGTTAATATTTTTTTCACTGATACCATTCACTGTTTTGACTTATTGAAGTTTGCCCATAATTTATCGGCCATTTTTACACCTAAATTTGTTTGCTGCAGTTGTTGCTATTGTTAGAGTTGCTGTAGTTGCTTGATTTGTTTTCTTTTCATCATCAAATTTAAATTGACATTGTTGTGTAGCTTTTTTGCTAACAGAATTTCTCAGTCTCTTAAGTATTTCAAGTTTATTAGGACTATATTTTCTCGTATGTTTTTTTGTCAACATGTTGAATGTAAAAAATTCGGTGCAAACAAGCAGTTTGGCTGATTGTGATTGCATTTTAATATATTTTTGATTTTCCATTTGAATACCTGAAGTTATTTCATTATTAAAGGTTTGTTGCAGACGAGTTGACTTTAGATTTGACTTTAGATGCAACATATGCTAATGTTAGATATTGTTTGTGTAGATTTAGAAGACAGTAACTAAGATGATGTTGTACACTGCTGGTGGTAGTGAAGACTCAGATTAACATGGTGGCAGTTCAAACGTATGAGCAGTTTTTAACTTTGAATAGTCAATTTTATTGAAGTCGAGTAAAAAAAACGGTATTTTGAAATCCAGTGACTAATTGCTGGTAAGCAAATTAACAAGATATTGTTTTCGATAAAAAAAATACTCGATAGTTAGCCTACGTCAAGCGTCCATTTGCGACTACAATATGAATTGCTAACGGATTGAGCATCTTTGTTTAGTTAAGTTCGTTCAAAGTAAATTTCACTTCCAAAGGTTTTATGCCATTTTTCAAATAAAGATTATTTACAAAAAATTATTATGCAGCTGAAAATTTCATAATTATAATATTAAAAAAATATATATTTTCTATTAAAGTTTTATCATATTTAGAATTGTATAAAATATTTAGACATGTTTACAAAAAAATATCATAATCGAAGATGATCGAAAATTTTTTTCATTATGTTTTTTTAATAACTAACAAAAAGATAAACTTTTTCATTTTAACTTCAATTTAATTGTGTTTTACTTATTAATTATTTTAGAATTTTTTAAAAACCGGAAATTATTTGTTTATTCAGTTTAATATAAATACTTTTTCATCAGTTTTATTCTTATTTTATAAAAGATGTACAGAAGCCAATCAGAATCAAGTCAATCAAATGTACTTATCAGATTAATCAAATGAGAATCAGCAAAGATTAGTTTCCCATCGGAATTTTGATGAATTAAACGCCTTTAAAAAATGTATAAGAGCTTAGTGCTCAGTAATTATTTGCGTTGACGTTGTTGGTTTAACAAATTGTTCACCAACTGCCCGTAAGATGTCTGTATGAATTTACTCACTGAAAGTTTCTAAAAGAAATATATATGTTTTGAAAATCTTAAATTCTTTGATAGAGATTCTAAATTTTTTTTTGACAGATCCTAAAAAACTCTCGGAATTTCAATAAAATTCTAAGTTTGTTCAGTCATCAAGATCTGAATTTGTTGACAATCAGACTGAAAGGTGATGCATTACTTTGCAAAACTTTATTCAACTCTACTAAAAAGACTTTCAACAGATTTGGGTTTTTGGTTTAGCAAGGATCAAAGTCATGAATATTTCATCAGGCTGTGGGAAACAGGCGCTTACAAATAATATTTTGGTCATTTAGAGTATTGCAAAAAACTCAAGAATTGTGTAATTGCGAATTGCTAAAAGCATCTCTAAAAGTTAAGAATGAACAGCCAAGTCAATGTTCGTAGCTTTATTTTTAAAAAAGTAGGTTTTTGTAATTCAATGTTAATATAGATTAAATACAGAAAAGGATGATTTGAGGTGTTTGTTTTCGAAATTTCTCTTGGTTAGTAACTCTTCTGACTCCAGGTTCAAATTAAATTATATTTACACATTAAATTTAAAAAACGATTTGATTAGATTCGAAAAATAATTACATCGAGGTGAGTAAGATGAATTTAGTTTGCTTTAAAAACTTTATCTTTTTTTCAAAAATTTTAATAAACATTTTTTAAATTATAAAACTGCGAATAATTTTACTTTTTGTTAGACATACTAAAAATAACAATAAATTCCTCGGGCACTAAAATGTCGCTAAATGTTTTTAAAATTTTGTTAAACTCATGTTAGAATAAAAAGCCAAAAAAGCACTTTCAGGAGCATTTTTTTTTACCTCATCTAAAGGCAAAAAAAGTTATGCTTGAGTTTCATTTGAACGTTTTTAAACAGAAATTTTGTTCTTGAAAAAAAAAATGTCTTTATTCTTGATATTATGTTATTGTTATTATGTATTAATGTTATCATCTGTTTTGTTTTTGAAAAAACTTATATGGGCAATTCCACCGTTACTTACGGGACATTTTGTTTTTGTAACGTCGCATTTGTAGATATATACTTTTTATTTTAACAGATTAAATGTTTATATATTTATGAATCATTCCAGAATCATATATTTGTTTTCCTGCATATTGAAATTTCTATATTTCAATATACAATATTAATATATATATTTCAATTATTATAGGTTTAGAAATTATAGTTGATTATATGCTGTGTTACTTACGGGACGCAAAATAACACTGCATTAAACCTGTTCAACTCAGTTGAATATTTCAAGCCAAATATATTTAACCAACATAAACTGGTTTATTAAATTAACTTAAGTAGTTATTATTCTGCGTAAAATTATTCAAAATATTTTTTTAACTATTTATTTACATATTTTAAATCGATTTAATTATCGTTACTTACCCAGACACAGTGACGGATTAAGACATTATGGGGCCCGGAGCTATTTTTGTTTTTGGAGGTCTTTTTATGAGCCAGAGCCTAAAAATGACTAAAAAAAAAAAAAGATCCCCTAAAATTTTTAAGGGCCCCTAAATTTGCGGGGCCCGGGGCGATAGCCCTCCCTAGCCCCCTTGATCCGGCACTGCCCAGACAGTTCTATCAAATCTACGCTTTTATCAAAATATAGTTTGTCTACCATTTATATAGAAAGCATGACGCATGACTTTAGTTTGAAATTTAAAACAAAAAATAACATTATTATTCAAAATTTAAAATTTTTAAACACCCATTGATTACTTGTTTTCTGTTTGAATTTAATTATTTATTTTATTGAAATATCTCACTTGAGCCAATATATATATATATATATATATATATATATATATATATATATATATATATATATATATATATATATATATATATATATATATATATATATATATATATATATATATATATATATATATATATATATATATATATATATATACTTATATGTCTTTAGAACCTTTTTAAACGTGTTTTAAACATTCTAAACTTTAGAACGTTTAGAATCATCTTCATAATGTCTTCTGAACGTTTTCAATTTTAAAACATTTGGAAGACATTTTAAAAATGTTTAAAAATCGTTCAGAACTTAATTTTAGAAGAAAAAAAAAACTCCGTATCCATTTGTTTTTTTATTTTAACATTTTTTTAAATTCTAATAATTAAAACAAGAACATTTTTTTTTTATTTTTATTTTTTTCAATTTACAAAAATAACTTAAGAGATTATGGTTTTTTTAAGTAGTAAACATTTTGAACTATTTTTCGTAATTATTTCTTCAGAAAGAATTCATTGAAACTGTTTTTTTAATAAATTAGTGTTTAATAACAAATTTGTTTGTAAATAAAAGTATTATCAAAAATCATAAATAGAAAATTAAAATTATAAGGAAATATTTTATGTTTTATGATCGTTTTATAAACCTGAAAACCTTTTGTAATATTTTATTATTTAAATTTTTTTTTCTACTTAATTATTTTTTTAATAATCCTTATCTTATACTTTTACACTTTTTATATATCTTATACTTATATACTTTTATATATCCTTATACTTGTATACTTTTCTCTACAAAGTATTACATTGATTACATGAGTTCAAAAAAAATTAAGTTCATAAGCTACCTGCTTTAAAGCCATTGATGAAGAAATTCCTGTTTCCATCATAAAATCTTCGTTGTCCGCTTTTTCCAAGCTTCTTAAACATCGTTTTAAAGTGCCAACATAGCAATCTTTTAAAAATTCTATTGAGCTGACTAACATTCCTCCTATTTTGTAATTCAATCTGCTTAAAACAAGTTTTTCAATTTGTTCAATACATTTATCCAAGTCTTTAATATTACTTAACTCAAAATTTTCATTTAATTTAATTCCTTCCAAATTTAATTGTTCTGCTTCTTCCTGGAGTTTGACACTCATTAAACTTACTGCATTTCGAATTACGTCACGTATTTCATCTTGTTTATTGTTAGTTACTTCCAACAAGGAATAAAAAAGATTCTCTTCTTTGGAACGCACATAAGCTAATCGTTTAGGTGTTATAGTAATATCTCTAGTAACATCAAACGCGGTGTTTATGAAGAGTCCTAGACATCTTGTATGCGCGTCATTAGAAACTGAAGCAGCAGCTATGAGATGATACTGTAAAACTTGACGAACAAATACCAAAAAACACGCAAACAATGAAAAATCTTCAATTAGAGTATTTTTTGGGGTTACATTTTTGAGAATACATTTAGAGTTGCAAAAATCTGTCGTATATAAAAATGGATTTGTTGTTCCTAATGGATCTTTCTCTAAAAGACCACTTTTATAAAGTTGCAATCGAAGTGGCGATTCAGCTCCCGTGTTATACATTGCTTCTTTTGCAACATCTTGTAAAGATTCTGTAAGCTCGGAAGTTGCTCTAGATGGAACTTTGATAAAGAAAATGGGCATACAATGCATGTCAAATGACTTTATTTGATGGAGTTCATCTAAAACCTGTAAATTATTCATTGAAGACTTTTAATTCAGCATGTAAAAAATCAAAATGTGATGTAAGTTTTACAAAAACAGAAATCTTTATATAAGTGATTACAGCAAATAAAATCAGGTAAAGCTACAGATATGTGGTCTAAAATGATTTTATTTTACCGACGGTTGCGCTTTCGTGTGGAGACTTGCTCAAAGTAGTGAGTTTTTAATATAAACATAAAGAACATTTATTGGCTCTAGTACATACATCGTCTTATAGCCTGCTGTTAAAATGGAGTGCTGCTACGTCTGGTTACAATGGAGTGCTGCTACATCCATTATCTTATAGCCTGCTTCTACATGGAAGTGCTGCTATATTGACTGAGGATATTGGCATAAGACAGCGATCTTTTTTCTTTTATTATTTCAATAAAGACTTCTAAAGTTTAAAAATTCTCCACTAATGAGAGCGCAACAAACGAAAAAATAAAATTGTTTTAGAGCGCTAAACTGTAGCTTTATCTAAAATGACATTGTATTTGCATTGTACCCATAGTTCTTCATTGCTCTGTAAGACAATGATTTTTTAATTAAATTTACACAGTCTGTATCACATGTATAAAATTTATAAAGTAAAAAGTAAATTGCGGCATTCCGGCATTCCGGAATGCCGCAATTAACTTTTTTTTTATATTAAACAACTTATTTAAACCGATTGTGTTATTAAATTAAATTTGACTTTTTGGTCCGTTTTACCCTACTTAAAATATTTGTAAAGCGATGTTTGTAATTATTATTAATACGAGCCACTAAGCTGATTTGTTACTAAACCGTAACTTTCCGATTATTCAAGAAATGTAAAATACCTTATCTTCTAAAGTATCGGCATCAATAGCAAAGACAATAATTGGTATGACATCTTCTTCAAATTCTTTTAGTATTCTTTCAACACAATTTTCGCCGTTTGAAGGCGAGCAAATAATTTCTGCTCCACTTTTCAACAATGGGTGATCCAAACATACCTCTGCAATAGCAGCAGTATGCGCTGGATCATTGCAATCACAACCACGAAGCTCGATATCAGCTCGGGGGACTGAGCGCCATGTTCCCTCGTAGGCATCAAGTGCAGCCGCTAATTCAAAATTTTCTAATAAAACTAAACTAAGCGTAGAATAAAAGCCATGTTTTAAACGTATCATACGCCACATAACATTTGAGTCATTTTCGACAATCGGTAAAATGGGTTCTCCCAGAAGTTCATTTATAACGCACACTTTAGCGTAACATGATGTACCCAACACTATTATTGTAGGAGGCTTATCACATGTTTGAGCAAGTTCGTGGTATTCAATATCCGGAAATAGAGGTGAAGTTGTATAAGAAGCATTAGATGAAAACTGAACAAAGTTTTTAATTTCACGAAAGGTTTTATCAGTCTCTTTTTTTACTTGTTTTAACAACTTTGTATGTTCTTTAAACTTATTTAATTCGTAGGGTATGTTTGACACCATATTGATTTGCAACTTCAACGACAAGAGCACTATCAGCAAAGAGATTTCAGGCCTGAAAATGATAAAATATGTAGAATATGTAAATAAACAGATGTGGATAATAAGTTTACATACATACATACATACATACATACATACATACATACATACATACATACATACATACATACATACATACATACATACATACATACATACATACATACATACATACATACATACATACATACATACATACATACATACATTCATAAATACATAAATACAGGAACGGCGGAATCGGGGAGGGAACATGCCCCCTCACTTTTTATAAACCTAAAGTTTGGCTTCTCTTCTTTAATAACAGGTTATTATTTTTCCCCATAATATAATATAAAAGCGCGCGTATAATAATATTAATAACAGTAACGGTAATAATAGTATTTGAACTCAAATGTAGACTTATTTAGATCGAGGCATTAATTACAAAAATTCCAAATTTTTGAAAGATGGCAAAAAGCAAAAAACAACATAGTAATCAGAAATCTGTTTTCAAATTTTTTCAAAATAATTTTAATAACCTTATATTGAGTCTTTTTTACAAAATCTTAGCGAATGTTATTATTTTTGTATATTGTTTCTTTCTTATTCACTAACATAAACGGCCGTTCTATTTAGTTAGTAAAATAATATTTATATTTTATTTTAAAAGTTTTTTTTTTTGAAGAAGAATTTGAACTACTATTTTAATTATAACTGTCGACAATACTGCTAGAGTGTCAGTAATGAACTTGTTCTTCCCTACGGCTATTTGTTTTTAAAAGTTATGCTCTAAATGTCTTTTAAACGTGTTTTAAACGTCTTTTAAACGTTCTTTACGTAAGAATGTTTAGAAGACGTTTAAAATACATTTAAAATACATTTAGAACGTAAATTTTAAAAGCAAATGCCCGCTGGGTTGTGTCTGACTTAGAGTCTAATGACGTTATTGGGAATCATATTGGCTGCGAAGCAATTACTGAACGGTGCAAGAATTTAAGTAGTTCTGAAGATGAAACAGGTCTGGGATTTCATTTCTAGATCAATAGTTAAAATATAAATTATATTCTTTTATGAAGCAATGATTCCATTGCAAATAAGGAAAATATTAACTGTAGTTTATTTTATAGTAATTAGTTAAGAAAAATGTAAGAAGAATGACAAGCAACCAATTATGATTTAATGTAATTACAAATACAATTGCTTTAGGTATGATTAAAAAAAAAACAGTATTCAAAGAATGTAGAGAGGCAAGAAAGGTACTGCATATATATACGGAAGTTGCGTAAGGTATTTCAATCAAGATTGGTGTACCCATATCTTTGTCAAAGTAAGAAGAAAAATATTCGCCTTTATGCAGTACATTAAAGTGTGGTAAACATGTATTCATTAATGATGGATTTAATGGTTAGAAAAATTGCCCGGTAGATCTTGAGTAACACAAGAAATCAATTTTTCATAAAATATGTTTTGAAAAATCTCTTTATTAGTTAAAAACCAGTTAGTTTTTTTTCATAAAAAAAACCAACAGCAAGAGAAAAACAGAATTTGTTTAATTACAGAAATAGACAATCTAAGATATCTAGAAGGACAGGACTTAGCTATCCAAGGTTATTATGAATTAAAAAGTAATTTACGAAAGCTACTTGAACTTTTATGAAATAACTGAAAAGATTTTATTGAAAGTATCTTTTGCATGACATAATCAATGAACTCAACAAAGAAATGTATTTTAAATGTCACAATGATCAACTTGATCTCATTCGAAAAGATCTCATATGTGCTATTTCAGTTGATAAAAACAGAGACTTTCTAGACAAGAACATATAACTTCAACAGTTAGATAGGTGTCAGATTAATATGAAGTACATGAAGATTTTATAGGTATATATAAATGTGAAAAGACTGATGCTGAGACCATAACTAAAATTATAACAGATATTTTAATTAGATGTAATTTTTTATTAAGTAGTTTTAGGGGACAAACTTAAGATGGTGCTTCTGCACTGCAAGGTAACATCCCTGGTATTTCTACTAAAATATTGCAAAAAACCCAAAAACCCTATCTATTCACTGCTTAAACCATAGTCTTATTCTAATACTTCAGGAAGTAGGAAGCAACTGTCTTTCTATGGTTAGAAATGCACTAAACTTCGTACCCGACATATATAATTTCATTGAAAACCCATATGTCATACTCGTTGGGCCGCGCGCGTACTAAATCAATAGAAGCTGTTATGCTCGAGAATTACAATTTAATTTTTGATACACTAGAAGAAATATTACTTGAAGAATGATCAAATGAGGCTGTCAAAAATGTTTCTGGTATACTTGCTAAAATAAAGCTGTTTGACACCTTTTTTGGGTTAAAAGTAGTACAACTAGTGTTTTCTTTGGTAGAAATAGACAATCTACAGTTCTTCAAGCAATAGATATTGATGCCCAATGTACCTGCAATAAATATATCGCATATATATGCATAATATTATATTCGCATATTCGCATATTCGCATATTCGCAATA
This sequence comes from Hydra vulgaris, assembly GCF_022113875.1. Classification (NCBI taxonomy): domain Eukaryota; kingdom Metazoa; phylum Cnidaria; class Hydrozoa; order Anthoathecata; family Hydridae; genus Hydra; species Hydra vulgaris. The sequence continues at coordinate 14,454,612 of NC_061157.1, read as the reverse complement.
TTCGCATATATATGCATAAATATATCAAGTAGATATTTAGTAATTCTTAGTTGTAAAGAAAAGTTTCAAATCTTGGATTACATACATACATACATACATACATACATACATACATACATACATACATACATACATACATACATACATACATACATACATACATACATACATACATACATACATACATACATACATACATACATACATACATACATACATACATACATACATACATACATACATACATACATTTAAAATGTTATAATGCACCATTCATACTGACAATCAAACACGCTTTATTTTCACGTTTTGTATTTTTAATTTAAAACTGTAAAAAATAATAATAAAACAATATGCAAGGTTGTTTATAGTAACACAAACATTTTGTATTAAGAAAATAACCTTGCGATATTGATTTATTGTTTTGTAGAGCTCTACAACAAAACGTGCTATTTGTCAATATAAACGTGATATAATTATAGTAAAAATAAAAAATAATACACATATATTGAATATATTCATTATACGTGTGTTGATTTTTATTACTATTAGTTTTAAAAAAATTTGAATTTTATTAGGATAATTAAAAAAATTTAATTTTGTGTTTTTTCCTCATAAATTGTTTTGAGAGTTAAAAATTACTTGTTTATTCGTCATTAAAGTTACTTAAGTTTATTCGTCTCTAACACGGGTCTTCGCTTCTATTCTAAGGGTGAAATGCAAGAAGCGAACTTGAGCTCGACTTGAACTTTACATTGCAACCAATAGTGACAGAGTATGGGCTTTCCCCTCAAAAAAACTCTGCCGCTATTGGTTACAAAGTAAAGTTCAAGTCGAACTTGACTCAAGTTTGGTTCTTGCATTCCACCATTACATTTTAATAAATATGTGAAATTATTATTACGGCGTTTTGCTTATATTCGTACACTTTAAAAAATATCTAATAGTTTAACCAAACACCGCCTTGTGCCTTTTCTTGAACACTTTTAAATGTATCCAACTATGTGTGCAACTTTTAATTTTAAATAACTATGTGTGCAACTTTTAATTTTAAATAACTGTATAAGACTATATATGACTCTATAATAGTGTAATATTAATTAAGAAAAATTCAACACTTAAGAACTAAACTTTTTTGTCTTAATATCTAAAGTTTTGGTGCGAGAGCTCTTTACCCAATACACTTAACAAATTAAATTGTAGCTTAAGCGTGTTATTAAATTGTAAATATGTTATATATATATATATATATATATATATATATATATATATATATATATATATATATATATATATATATATTTTTTTTTTTTTAAAGTATTATAAAACAAAAAACTAATCACGAAATAAATAACTATATTTAATCTACACTTACAAGCATATACAACAAAATAAACAAACTATAAGTTTAGAGTTCATTAAAATAATATAAAAACTTAATTTTACCTAGTCTTAAAAAATTTATAAACATTTTTGAATGTGCCAAGATTTAATCGCAAAGAAAATTTTTTTCAACCCATTGTCGTGGATTAAAAATTTTGCAGATGTTTTCACTATACAACTAGGTTTAAACAAACATTTTGAGTTCGTGTCACTGTCACTAATGTTTGACCACGTGAATGTGTTTACTCCTCTATGAATTATTTAATTCTTAAGGTAAACAAGTTTAATAAACATTCGTAATAAAATAATTATTTAAAGCATGTATATGTATATATATATATATATATATATATATATATATATATATATATATATATATATATATATATATATATATATATATATATATATATATATGTAAATATATATGTATATATGTATATATATATATATATATATATATATATATATATATATATATATATATATATATATATATATATATATATATATATATATATTATATATATATATGAACGTTTTCTAAAATATATTTTTATTTAAATTTTTAATATATTAAAATTTATTACATTATCGGAGTGGACACGGTTAGCACGTATCCTTTTGTCCGCGGAAAATAATTTAGTTTGAATGTTCAAATTAAGTCAAATTTTGACTTCATAGTGCGCCAATAAAAACATTTGTAGAATTTGAACCACTCAATGTAATTTAATAAAACTTAATGCAAATGTAGCCAATAGTCACACCAAACTCTGGACAAAATTTCAGCATGATTGGATGACTGGTGTAGGATTTATTGCAGTTTAAGTTGAAGTTTTGTCAGTTTTTTGCTACTTATGCTTCAAAGCGTTACCAATTACTTTAAAATTCGGTCACTATTTTTAAAATAACGGTTAAATGAGTGTTCTACTATGTAATACGAACAATTTTTGTTATAATTATTTTATCGGTACATGTACAGTTTTCATTTTATAGAAAACCAAAATAGTGATTTACTACTTAAGCGTAATTTGATTTGGCTTATGCCAATGGCGTTGACACGGCCTTCAAAGTGGAGATGGTCAACCCCTCAATTTCTAAAATAAAACCAATAATTTCTAAAATGATTGCATATATTTCTAAAACAAAAGGTCCTCGCAAAAAATCAGTGGGTATGCCATGGCTCCCTTGACGACCATGTATGCATAGCGTGAGTATACCAACAATTCCTAAGGTATAAACCACTGCCAGAATGCAAAAAAATTCTAAAAAAATGGTTAAGAAGGATTTTTAGGGATACCTACATAGAAAATAAAAATATTAATTTATCTAAAAACAGAACAACTGTGAAAAAACCAAATATTTTTTATATTGACAAAGATAATTGACTTAAAAAATTTAGATAAGCTTACTACTTTTCAAGCAGATCGAATAACTGTACAAGACCAAGATCAATATCAGTGATACGTGGGTACCAAAAGGATTCTGCGAATCGTGTAGAATCATTTTGCGCAGAAAACAAGAAGGGAAAGAAGTTGCACTTCCTCCTTTGTTTGATTTTAAATCAATACAAGTGCGACCTGAAACAAGTGACACAATGTGTTGTTGCCTAATATGCCGAATTGGTCGTTCAAAGCTGCAATAAAAACATCTTCTTATAGAGCAAACCACTATTAAGAAAAAACCAAAGGTGCGTTGCAGCAAATTCCTCAGCCATTTAGGAAAAAGTTTGCCCGACCAATGTTCTCAAATAATGTTAAGCGAAAACATTCAATATTTAGCAGCAAAAGATGCCAAACCATCCGAAAAAATTGCATCTCGACTTATTTCCAATAAAGAATTATCTCCGGAAGGAACTATTCTAGTGGCTAAAGCATCCGGAGGACCTCCACTTACAGTTACCCCTGGTAAATATTTATACTTAAATAATTTTAACATATATATTGAAATAAAGTCTTGACTATTAAAAAATAACACTAGATAGATTTCAAGAAGTATATTTTTGACAAGTTTCTAATTTCTTTAAAAATGAATAATTTGAAAGTTTTACACAAACTTACTAAACAAAGTTTATTGTAACTAAAAAGTGTGTATGTTTTGGTTTTAGGTCGCAGACACCATCAAGTGCTCCAAAATTGACCACTGTAGCCCTTGTAAATGTGCAATTAAATACAGACCTGTCAAACAACGGATTAAAGAAACTTGTTAGAACTATAAACAAAATATCAAGCAGCAAGATGGTAGAGCGAAATTTCTACATGAATTTTCTAAGACTAGGTCAACAATTAAGCAATTTCTCCACCTGCAGCGACTTAAAAATCACAGACGAAAAAACAGATTCTTGTACAGCTCATGTTGTTGCTCCCCAGCAATGATTTATCAAGTCTTGTGAATCATGTTATTCAGTCCCGCAAAATTTCAGGTGGCTATTTTGTTAAGCTCGGAATTTATGGTGGCAAAGGTTTTCTCAAGTTTTGCCTAAGCAAGTTTTGCCTAAGCAAGTTTTACCTGCATTGTTAATACTGTGTTAAAGGATGAAACCAGCTCACCGCACCAACAACAACCTCTCACTCAAACGACTGGTAATTATTGTTGGGGTTTCAGAAGATTTGCCAGAAACACACTCCAATGTTGAACAAATCTGGTCACTGATTAATGCAAATGGAGTTAAACTAATTTTGGCTTGTGATATGAAAGTTGCAAATATAATTTGTGGTCTTCAAACTTATTCAAGTACGCACCCTTGCACCTGGTCTGACGTCAAATCCAATTGTCTTGCCAAATCTGGAAACTTGCAAACACTGGGCTCAATTAATTCAAGCCTTGAACTTTTTCAGCAATCTGGCGGGGTTGTTGCTAATGCAAAGCTGTTTCGCAACGTCATTCAAAAGGCAATGATCCGCGGGCCTGTCAATGTTCTGATTTTGGAAATCATTCCACCAATGGAATTACATCTCATCTAAAGAGTTGGCAACCATCTTATCAAAATCCTTAAAATTGCTTGGATAGAAGCTGTTAAGTGGCCAGCCGCCCTCCACATTCAACTTAGCTCGTATCATGGGGGCCAGTTTGAGGGAAATGAATAAACAGGAAGCTTCTTAAAAATGTTGATATGCTGCAGCAACTTGCTTAGACAAACTTGGTTCCCAATATTGTGTGCACAATTGAAGCATTCAAAGGCTTCAATTTAGTTGTCACAAAGGATCCTCCTTGGGGCCCTATAGTGAACAAACTGTCGAAACTTCTCATCAAGATTTTTATCAACATTGGTCGAAGTATAAGCAAAATAATAATCATCCAGAGTACAAAGAAAGATTGTTGCGCTGCATAATTGATCTGAACAGTAAGCATCTTTAAAGAACATCATTTGAGTTATTAGAAATTAGGCTGTTGAATTTCATATTTTACGGCGTATAATGAATATTTTCACCATCTTTAAAAATAGTATTATAGAGTATTTGTATTAAAAGAGTACATTGAGCTATTTAATAATAATTTTTGGTGGAGAAAATCAAAAAAACTTTTCTTAAAATGTTAATTAGATTTTTGATGGTAATACAATGTAAAAAATAGGGTTTAAATAGTTTTCACTTCATTTTAAAAGTAAATGTATTTAAGGAGGTCAATACAAAATATATTAGGAGATCAACTTTTTTTTTGTTTTACTAACTGGTAGTCCATTGACCAGGTTTTGCATTTTTTTTTTAACTTTTTTTTTGGCAGCAGTTTATACTTTAGGAAATGTTGGTACATTCAAGCGAAGGATACATGGCCGTCAACGCCAGGGAGGATAGGGGGTCATGTCCTTCTCTACTTTTTTTTTGCGAGGACCTTTTGTTTTAGAAATATATGCAATCATTTTAGAAATTATGGGTTTTATTTTAGAAATTGAGAGGTTGACCCCCTTCACTTTGAAGGCCGTGTCAAAGCCATTGGCATAAGCCAATTCAAATTACGCTTAAGTAGTAAATCACTATTTTGGTTTTCTATAAAATGAAAACTGTACATGTACCGATAAAATAATTATAACAAAAATTGTTCGTATTACATAGTAGAACACTCATTTAATCGTTATTTTAAAAATAGTGACCGAATTTTAAAGTAATTGGTAACGCTTTGAGGTATAAGTAGCAAAAAACTGACAAAACTTCAACTAAAAATGCAATAAATCCTACACCAGTCATCCAATCAAGCTGAAATTTTGTCCAGAGTTTGGTGTGACTATTGGCTACATTTGCATTAAGTTTTATTAAATTACATTGAGTGGTTCAAATTCTACAAATGTTTTTATTGGCGCACTATGAAGTCAAAATTTGACTTAATTTGAACATTTAAATTAAATTATTTTCCGCGGACAAAATTAAATGATTTCAAAATTTGCATCACAGGGTACCTTGATGTGTACGCTAACTTTCTGTATAAGTGGCGTTCTTGGGACAGCTAGGTAGGCATTATAAAGATTCGTGCTAACCGGGTAGAAGTGGATTAGAGGAAGTGAATTAGAGGTTAGCAAAAGGTCAAAAACAAAAGGTCATATATCTAGTTTTTTTAGTCATTTCCAATCAATATGCGTGTACAAATAACAAAGAATGTTAATTTTATAATGCAGTTGATCAATTTGTTATACCCTTACTCAAAAAGTTGTTAAAATATGTGTGAAAATATAAATTATTAAAAAAAACAAAGTGCAGTAAGCAATGTTTTATATTTTACTTAACCGCAAAATAAATTAAATAATTCAAAACCAAATATTTTGAAAAAATGTTTGGCTTTAATAAACAACCTGCATTAAAGTTAAAACACAATATGCAGTTTGTTTATTAATCATCTTTGTCATTTTTAAATCTACTTCTAAAACAATGAATCTTTCTGATAAACTTCAAGTTACGTGAACGTGGTTTTTAAATATAAATTAGTGTTGTGGCCAAAACTAAAAATTGTAACTAACTAAACTAAAAAAACCGCCAAACTAAAATTAGTCAGCTAACTTTTTAGTTAACTAAAATTAGTTGACTAATTTTTTAGTTGACTAAAATTACCCGACTAACTTTTTATTCTAACTTAAATTAGTCGACTAACTTTTTGGTTAACTAAAATTAGTCGAGGAATTTTTTAATTAACTAAATTACCCGACTAACTTTTTAGTTAACTAAAATTACCAGACTAAATTTTTAGTCTAGCTAAAATTAGTCGACTAGCTTTTTAGTTAACTAAAACCAACCGACTAAGTGTTTAGTTAACTAAATATACCCGACTTTATTTTTAGTCCAACTAAAGAAATTTATTAATATATAATATAAATAATTTGGGTTCATGATATCATTTCTATTAGAATTCTTGAATAAGTTTGCTAATACATAATCATTTTACCGCATAATACCGTAAAAATAAAAAATATCAAAATAATTTTTTTTCAATTTTCAGTGCCAAAAGTTTAACAAGATACTTCAAGAAAATATTTCATAAAAAATACAAAAGGTAAACATGGTAAAACACAAATATCTTTAGAATTGAATATGCTACCAAGACCAGCGCAAAGGGGTGAGGGGATGGGGTGGTTGGTTTTGTGTGTGACATCCCATCAATGAACTTTTAGCTCATTTAGTAAGCCAATCTGACTCTTTTAGATAAGTAAGTCGGCAAATGTAAATTTTCAGAACAGTTTTTCACTTAGTAAATTTAAAAAGACAAGGATTTTTATTTCCTTTTTCTAATCAGCTAAAATTTTAACGGCGTTCTCTACGTGCTACCTACTTGTGCTTGCCCTGTAAGCTTTAGTATATTACAATAATTCGTTTTTATTATGTGCCATTTTTTTGGATCCAAATTATAAAAGTTTCAATTCTTTCAAAAATACAAGAAAAAAAAAAAAAAAAAAAAAAAATTAAATGTGTTATAGAATTTTTGTCGGAATTTCATTTGACAAAAAAAGTTTGTGATATAATTCCAGTTAAAAAGATGACAATCAAATCAAAAAAATTTAAATCATCATTTGACGATAAAGACAATGATTCCGGAAATGATAGTGACAAAATAATAAGTTTAGATAAAAAAAAAAAAAAAAAAAAATTAGTGGTTATATAAAATTGTGAATAAATGAGCAAAATGTTTTTACACTTTTGGCATCAAAATCATAAACTTTTTGTATGCAAAGCAAAGCAGAATAACAACTGAATGTTTTCAAATGTTGATGCTTTTGTACAAAATTTGGAATTTTTTAATTTATTTTAAATTCTTTGAATTTAATACTGAAGTTTTTTCTTGTAATAATTTTTAATACATTTTATTGTTCTTAAATAAATATTATTAAATTTAGTATTCGAACTCTTTTGTGTGAAACTGATTTTTTTTTTGTTACAAAAATGTAAAAAATTAATTTAGTTTTTTAAATTAAAAATGTGTTTAAAAAAAATGGTAAAGAAAAAATTTAAAATTAAAAAAATTAATGTGAGATTTTAATGTTCTTGAGTGTGCGGTTTTATCATAATGTTGTCTTAAAAAAAAAAACTTTTTATTTTACCTTTATTATTTTAATAGTTTGATTTTTTTTTTTAAATATTTTTTTATATATTCTTTGGGGCATTAATTAAGTCAACAAATTTTTTGAAAATTTGACCTCCCCCCTCCCCCTTGTCAAATTTCCAGAGACCCCCCTATAAAATTACGTCAATTTTTATTCCCCCTCCTCCTTCTCCTATATAAAGAAGCTACGCTGCAAATTTTGCGTTACTTAAGCGATAAAACTAAAAAAAAAAAAAATTGTTGGCATCAACTTTGATTGACCTATCCCCTCCCCCTTGTCAACAACTGTCAAAAAAGTTCAGAACCCCCTTCCCCCCAATTTGTTGACGTTATTAATGGACAACCCCTTTAGTATTTTTTTTAACATCTATCTAATGAAAAAATATAAAAATAAATATAATTAAAAAAGTTAGGGAATATTAATTGATAATTGTTTTGACCCGGTTTTACATGTATTTTAAAGTGCTTAAAAACTACGCATTGCAAATTTCAAGTCAGTTACTTAATAAAATGTTTTCTTTATTTAACTGTTAAGTATTATTTAATACATTTTATACACTATTCAACAAATTATATTGTGGAAATTGCATTTTAAAATGCAAATATCAATCTTCTTTTTAAATTACGCAAGTATCGCCAACCGACGAAGTATCGCCATCCGACGAAGTATCGCCATCCGACGAACAACTATATTCTGAAAGCGATCAACATATTTGTAATAACTTATTTAACAATTACCTTTTGGGTTTATGTCAATACTTTCGCCTGCCTAACTGTAGTGTTTGCGGGTTATAATTGTCGGGAGAGAAGACGCAACAATAAATGTTCGTATATTGCATATTGTATTTGTGGTGATGGTTACCTTAACATTACAATAGGTTTGGGGAGGGTTAATAAAGTTAGGGAATTTAATGCTTATTTATAAGTTTTAAGTGAACAAAATATTTTTATATCTTCTGTATTCGGAAGAACTAGAATGCCAAAATATTTCTACTGCATTGTCTCTAATTTTTTTTTTCACTGTATTTTTTAATTTACTATATTTTGTTTTCTGTTGCATTTTTTTTACTTTTTTTTTTTTTTTTTTTGTATTTGGGGTGGTTATCAATTGTTAGGAGAGGTTGATATTTGAAGGGGTGGGGAGGAGGAGTCGTAAATTTGTTGTGAAAATTAGAGATTGAATTTATTCCTATAATATGGCAGGGGACAGGGCTGTACTGAACAATAAAGACGTAGGAAGGGGGGTCAGGGGAAATGAAAAAAACTTTTTTACCATAAAAGTCTCACCAAAGTAGGGTTTTTTTTTAATTTAAAAGCTAAATTTTAACCGACCGAGTCTCAAATTTTCCAAATTACCGACAAAACAGACAAAATGTTGTAAACCTGGGAAGGTGCCCACACCCCCGTCGGTACGGCCTAGGCAGGGGAGATTATTTTTGATGTTCGATTATTATTGCATACTATCTATAGGATGCAACACATTAAAAATACAAGTTAAACGTTCAATGAGCGTACTAAATTTGATTTAATTGACTAAAGGGCATTATTTGTACATTCTATGCTGATTGGGTGTTTATAAACAGTTGCAACAACCTCATAGGCAGTTGTCTCCGAGCTGGGAAAAAATAAAATAATCGAATTTTGCTTAAAACATTTTTTTTTAATAACAGTTTAGTTCAACGGGGCTCTAGGATTCACAATTAGTAAAGTGTTTAATTACGATAAAAAAAATATTTATCGCCTTAATAAAGCTTCGTCGTGTGTAAAATTTTTATGCGAAAGATTATTTCTTTTTTCAAGCACTAAATCTTGCTTTAGTAGACTAAATTTAGTTACACTAAATATTTAGTCGACTAATTTGAGTTAACTAAAAAGTTATTCGACTAATTTGCGGCCGTGGCGCAGTGGTTACAGCGCTTTTTTATAAGCAGGAGATCCAGGTTCGAAACGAGCTCTGAACATATTTTCGTGTCACGGTAAGGAAGGAGGCGTGAACTTCCTGGTTAAATGCACTTTAACGGTGCTCTGTGACAAGACCGTTAAGTCTCCTTGGGGCACCTAAATAACATTTTAGTTAGGCTAAAAAGTTGGTCAAGTAATTTTAGTTAACTAAAAGATTAGTCTGGTAATATTAGTTAGCTAAAAAGTTAGTCGGGTGATTTTAGTTAGCTAGAAAGTTAGTCGACTAATTTTAGTTAACTAAAATGTTAGTTGGGTAATTTTAGTTAACTAAAAAGTTAGTCGACTAATTTTAGTTAGACTAAAAATTTAGTTAAGTATTTTTAGTTAAACTAAAACTAACCTTAACTCCCCACCCTAATATAAATATTAGTTTAAAAAGTATTTATTAAATAGCAAACGTGTACGACAAGTGGCATATGCTTGATGCAAAACAAATTATATGATTATAAATTACAGCTTTTCAAAAGAATATATTTTACGACCACTCTAGTTTCTAGTTTTTGTCACTGATTTAAGCAAATCTATTATATACTATTACGCTTACTGATTTTATTTATATGCCATACTTAATTCACATAAATTTTAAAATAATATATTGTTATTATTAAAGATTTTAAGGTACTCAAAAAAATTGTATCACGGACCACCATGGATTAGCATTTATCGAGACAATTTAACTTCATTCCACACTTATAATGTCTTACTTGAATTGACATCAAATTTTTATTTTTATTATTCTTCTAACTACTTGTGCTTTGACTGCAATTATGAAGTTAACAAAATTACAATATAAAATGAATCCTGATAATTTGGACCCTTAAAGGGAATTATTATACTGTTCAACTTAACGATTGTTCCAATAAAGCAAAACTCTTATGTATGTCGGACTTTTTATTAATTGTTCTTTAATATATCTTCGGACCATATGTTAAATAATATCTTTAATATATCTATTTTTATATTTAATATATCTATTTTAAATATTGTAATATATCTATTTTAAATATTTTAAATATATTTTTTTCCAAATATAATTACATCTGAAAAAAATCTTATATGAAACTACATCTGGTTAAAATAATGCATTTTTAGTTAATCTTCAAAATAACTTTATCATAAAACCTACAGTCTGTAGGCTACAGATGTAGTTACTACATTTGATAATTTAAAAGATGTAACTACATATGTAGAACCCACAGATGTACTTGCACAAATTTTATTACCCTTTGATAGTTTAAAAGATATAGCTAAATATGTAAGACTCATTTAATTTTTGAACAGATGTTATTAGACACCAATGAAATTTCAGATACTGTCGGATAGATGTTATTATACCTCATTATATTTACAGATGTTGTTGGACAGATGCTATTAGACATGGCAAAAACTGATGTTGTTACCTTGACCCTTTTAAAATAAACCTTACACCCTTGTACTTTTTAAGACTGTTACAGTCTAAGTCATTTTTACTTCAGCTTTTGTAAGCTAATTATCTAAATAGGGTGACATAAGATAGAAACCATTAATAACGAAATAAAAAATGTTTTAAATATTTTTTGTCCTATTTTCTAAAAATACAAAATGTTCGAAAAATAATGGGGTTATAAACTTTATATGGCCAAAATATATATTTTGATAAAATTTAAAATCTTATTATAAATTATGATTGTCTTTAAGAAATTAAAATAAAATAAATTTTAAAAACTAATTTTCTTAATCAAAGTTGATACTCGGGGGTATTTTTTGTTGATATTTTTGTGCTGATTATATTTTAGGAAACTTTACTTGGTGTTCAATAATGCTATTCAATAATATTTTTTTGCATGGTGTTCATAAACATTGTATTCAGGTTGTGTAGTTTTGGTAATCCTCGGTCACCGGCAGTTTCGCATCTAACAAGCACGGATTAATGCTATTTTATAAATATTGCATTTTATAAATATTGCATTTTATAAATATTGCATTTTATAAATATTGCATTTTATAAATATTGCATTTTATAAATATTGCATTTTATAAATATTGGATCTATAAAATGCAATAACAAAATAAACTTATAAACTTATATTCAAACTGAGTTTAAGAACTTATGTTCAAACTGAAATTAGGGTCATCTAAGTCTTTGATCAGTTGAATCAATAAACCATTCCACTCCAAGAATAGATATTTTTTTATCTCTATTGACACAATAGAAACATATACACCTCCTATTTTCTGCATGAGGTCTTTTTGCATGTTTATTTTGAAACAAAAAGTTTTCTTGTCTTGAATTATTTTAATTTTATATACCAATATTCTAACAAAGTAATTTTGTTTTTGTGACTGAATCAAAAACTCTCTGAAACTGTTGAGGTTTTTGAGAGTTTTTTATTCTGCTAGAACAAAAAGGCCCTCAAAAGACATTACCATTACCCTCTGGTTGAAGGAAATAAGTTTTTAAAGTTATGACCATGTATTTTTGTTTTTTGGTTATTTAGGTGCTTCAATAAGTTCTTCTACGGTCTTTTTTTTTTTTTTCATTTTTATTTTATACTTCGCTGTTAAATTAAATTACAGATCAGTTTTACATGTTAGATATCAGTAAATAAAATATTTTAAAAACAGGTTAAAAACAGCTCTTTTCATAGAGCCTCTTAATATAATAAAATATTGATATTTAAAATTATAAAATAATCAAAAAGAGTAATAAAATTTCAAGATATAAAAGTAACAAAAAAAAAATAAAAAATATATAAAATAAACTAAAGATATAGCAAGAAAAACTTATTTTAACAAATACAAAGATATTTTGCAACAACTATATTGCAATTTTAGATATTTAAAGAAATAAATACAAACATATACAAAAAGATTTGATAATTAATACATTAAAAGAAACGTATATCATAAGTAACTACTAAGAATAATAAGTAAAAATTCATTTGAATCAATTTACAAAATTATTTTGAAACTGTTATTCCGCAAAATTAAAAATGTGTTTTTTTGCATGAAATTTAAATGAGTTTAACGATTTCACCATATTTGCATTAGTTTTTGGAAAAGAATTCCATAACTTAGGTCCTCGATATGCTATTGAATATTCTGTATATTTAGGTTATTAATGTGATAAAAATTATTAGGTGCTGATAAAAACTTATTAGGAATACATTCATCATTTTCATATTTCTAATTAAGGGTTTAGTATGCTCTCCTTTTTTTTCCCCGTAAATAATTCTACACGCATGTTTTTGCAAACTATGTATTTTTTTATGTTTTGGTGGTTGTGTACTAGCCCATATAATATTAGCATAGTTAATGAAACAATAAATTAAAGAAAAGTATATTAACTTTAGACAAAGTCTTCTCACAGAACACCTCGGAATAACATTTAATCAAGAAGTTCATACTTCCTTCCTTACCAAAGTTACATATATAATTAAAGTCGGTTTCGAAACATGGACTTCCTGTACTGAAACCAGAACTCTAACCACTATACCACGTCTGCTTAAAGTGAACTTTAATGTAAAGTTTCCAAACCCCTGAAAATGAGGGGGTTACATTTTGTAAAGTTGGTTTAAAATGTTTTTCGGATGCTCTTTCTAATACTTATACATAAGGAGCCCATCTGAAAAACGTGTTAAACCCCAGGGAGAGGGTAAAAGGGACAGTTTGTTCCGGATGGCAGATATCCAAAGGGCGCCAAATGAAAAGAAGGAATCTAAAAATAAAAAGATCCTTTATCTATAATAAGTAAATTTTGATAAACAAGAGCGCCAATCAGGATTGCTGTCCCAGGCGGCATGTCGGCTGTCCCAGGCGGCATGACGGCTCTCGGCGGCCCTGACCATTGTTGCACATTAAAAAAAAACCCGGCATTTTCTTTGTCTATTTTAAGAAAAGAGAATCTTTCAAAATATCTAATATTTAAGTAGAATGATAGATAGTAGATGTGTAATGGTTTCATTATGATTTAAGGATTACGGACACATTTTATTATCTCTTAATATAAAACTAAAAAACTTTTCGTTTTTAGGTAATAGAAAGTACGTCATTTTAGAAACATTTTCGCTTAACTTCCATTTTAAAAAGACTTTCGTTAACTAACTTTTAGTATTTATCTTGTTAATTTTGTGAAGAAAATTGATTCAATCTTTTTTACTCTACATTTTCTATGGTGTTTTTATATTTTGAAATTTAAAATTACTAAAAAGAAATTACAATAATACAAAACTTAGCGGGAACAAGAAGAAGGCAAAGTTGTTTTGTCGCCGAGTCTTTTTCGCTTGTGGTTTTTTAAACGTTTTAAAAAATTTAATACATAATAAACAACATAGGGTAGGGTAGGGTAATCTGAGCCTTTTTTTACCTATTTCTGACTTTCCTATATAAAAAAAAAAAAAAAAAAAAAAAAAAAAAAAAAACGATACAAAATAGCAAATACTTAACAAAATACTTTAGCAAATAATACTTTTATGGAATAATTTAAAAAATAATAATAAATAAAAAATAATTATTAAAGTTGTATAAAAAGAAATAAGTAGAGATAAATAAGATAAGTAGAAATAAGATTGATTTTTCAATAAACTAAATTAAACTTTTCAATAAATTCTTGTAAATGATGATTTTAATTGTAAATAATTTAGCTTGTCTTTTTTAAATTTAATCTATGTATAATAGATGTATATAAAAACATCAAAAATAATCTAGTATATATTTAAAATTTATATATTTAAAATATTATGCAAAAAGTTATGCGGGAACCCATACGGATAACCAGAAATTATGAAATTGCCATACGCTAAATTTTAATGATTTTATACTAATTTAAAAGGTGAAATAACCATTTTTGAAGTGTGAAATTCCTAAATGAATTTAACAAACGTTTTTAAATTTTCAATCATTGTTAAGCAAAATATTCTAAAAAATTTGCAAAAAAAAATTTTTTTTAATTAGGTTTATCAAGTAGACCAAATTTTTACCTGGTATTTAGATATTAATTTTAATCAAATTTAATTAATTAAATAATATTTTAATTTGATTTTGGTTCTCTGTAATGATTTTTTAAATAATAAAATTATTATTAGCGCTGCAACACATTGTTTTAAGAGTGCAGGAACGAGGGGGGGGGGGGTTAATATTATCAAAAAAAATACGCATTTTGTTTATTAAGAATCATTTTTTTCTTATTTAAATTTGATTCATTAATTTGAATAAGTAAAAAGTGATTTTTGATTAAGTCATTTCATAAGTTGAGTAAACTTTTCTTGTTTTTTTAATTTTTTTTTGTTATTTAGGTGTCCCAAGAACGGTCTTGTTACAGAGCACCGGGGAAGTGCATTTAACCAGGAAGTTTACGCCTTCCTCCTTACCGTGACGCGAAAATATGTCCAAAGCTCGTTTCGAACCTGAATCTCTTGCTTATAATTCAAGCGCTTTAACCACTGCCCAACGGCCGCACATTTTGACATTTGGTTAAAGAAAAATATATTTAATTTTTTATAAAATATTCTTATTATTAATTCACTTTTTTTCTAGTACGATGTAGATCCCTGCAAAGCTACTTTAACATTCAATTGTTGGTTAGTGGATATAAAGCATCTACTTTGATACAATTACAAATAGATTAAAGTAAATAAAAGATAAAGTTTTTGACTTGAAAAATAAAAATTTCTAAAATTTTTTTCTATGAAAAAAAGTTAGATGTCAAAAATTAAAATTAATATCTCAGCTCAAACTCTCTAAAATCAAATATAATATCTCAGCTTTATCGTAAACAATCTGCAAAGCGTAAAAATTATTAACTTTTCAAATATAAAATCTTAGACAATGATTGAAAAATTAATACTTTTTGTTCTCACAACTTTCTGCTGCAAAACATTTGTCAGCTTATCTTTTTCTGCAATTTTTTGCATGGTCATTTATAGATTCTTTAATTGTTTTGCCCCAATCATATGAGGCAAACTTTTTTTTTCTGCGTTGAATTTATATTATAAAAACGTTTTTCAATGTTTTTCCGATGGAATTCCATTTCTATAGTATATATAATAATATAAAGTACAATAGCTATTTCCATAGCTATTGTACTTTATATTATTTTATTATTCTTGTATATTATTTTAGTATTAAATCTACTAAATTCCAATGTAACAATTTTTCTTTATATTTATTCTAATAAAAACATATTTATTAACCCGATGGGAAATGGCAAACTCAAGATTACTCGTTTCACGTAAAATAAATATTTTTAAGTAACGCTTAATTTCAATTAAAAAAAAAAAATCAAATAAGCCCATTAAGCTTAATAAAAATTGCCGCGTAAAAGAGCCTAAAATGTCCTACTTTTGTTTTTTAAATAAATTTAGCGTTGGGATAAACTAAACTATAAACTTAGCGTTATTATTAAAACGTTCGTCGTGGCTTGGTAGCAAGAGACTTTATTAAAGCTAGTGATTGCTTGTGACCTTATTTATTATCAATACTGATGTCGTTGATCGCTTGCTATAATTATTTTTTTTTTAAATTTGGTGAGAATGGCACAACTAAACCTTTTAGAGTCTTTTCTTTTTTTGTTTTCTTTTTAGTTTTTTTAGTTTTTTTTCTTTACAAAAACTTAATTTTTTCTTTTGACAATTAATCAAATCACAGACAAATAACCGCATTAATATATTTTAACACACCAATTAGTCACAGTCAATTAGTTTGCATGTTTATATATATTTACTGATATGTAAAATGTACACCCACGATATCTCTATTGACAAAAAATATTTGAAGTACTTTGTATTGCGCTGATTGCGACTAAAACTTCTAAGTTTATATAAAAAAATTTTTAATAAAAATAAAAAAAAAACAACAAAAAAACAATACAAATAACTATTTTCGTTTTGTTCTTTTTTTTTTAGACGTTTGATACTAATTTTAACAAATTCTTTTTTATTAAATCTTTGTATCGATAAAGTTTTTCAAATATATCAAAACATGTTAATAGCAAAAAAATATTTTTGAACTACAACGCGCCTCGTATTTCAATTAAAATGTTTTGAATTACACAGCGCGTCAATATTCAATCAAAACTAATCTTTGTATTGATTTAAAAAGTTTCCGATAGAATACTTGCTAATGTAAATTTTGGAGTTAATAAATAAAATATTAAAGCTTAAAATTCTAATTGTAGTTTGGCGGTCAACAAGCACATTTTACCTTTTAGTTCTATTTTTGATTTGCAAACCAACATGGAGTCTAAACGAAAAAACTGCATAGCAGTAAACGAGAGCGAAACAAGCAAAAGTGCTTTTGAGTGGTATCTAAAAAACCATCACAGAGAAAACGATGCCATAGTATTACTGAATGTTTATGAAGCTCCGCATCTTCCTACTTCGAATATTGCAAGTGAAATGAAGTCATACCGCGATGAAAAGAAAAAGCAAATTGCAAATAGTGTAAAAGTGTTAGAATTATATGAAAATATTTGTAAAGAACGCAAAATTAAGTACAGTGTTGCTATTGAAGGTACTTATGGGGCAACTGGGCAGACTATATGCGATTGGGCAAGCGAGAACAAACCTAATGTTATAGTACTGGCACAACGTGGTTTAAGTGGAATTAGAAGAGTTTTATTAGGAAGTACAAGTGATTATGTTCTCCACAACGCGACTGTACCTATTATTGTCATTCCTCCAAATAAATAAATGATATTTAATATTATGACAGTTGGAAACAGTCATAGTGTTGTCGACCAGATAGCATATGAGTATTCCAAATATTTGTTAACTACGGAATATTTGGTCAATTTGAACAATTGATTTCAATGCAAAATAATGTAGAAACACGTTATAGATTATTTTGCTTAGTTAAAAGTACTATTTTTTAATAATTTTTTACAAAATTTTATTTTAAAAAAAATTAATTGTTTACATTTATAAAAAATATCTATTAAATTTCTTTTTTTTTTTAAAGAAAATCTCAGCTTTTGTTATACTTACGCCTAAGTGCATTTTTTGCAACACGAAGACAGTTTAAAATGTTTACTGAATTAACTTATTTCAGAAAATAATTATTATTTTTAACTTTTCAAATAGTTATAAAAAAATATTAGTGTGTATTAACTGGGATTAAAAAATCTGAAATTATTTTTAAAGGTTTCTGGATATTAAATAAAATGTAATCAAGTTTCTTATGCACATCATGTTTCTCCGTGTATGAATTAAAATTTTTGAAGAGGAAGAAAATCAATAATCTGAAGAAGATCTGCTCTAAGATCAACATTCCACCTGACTGAATTGTTGTGCATATCAACAGACTTTTAGTTATGCTTAGTATGTAGTTAGTAATCACTGTTCCTGTCCTGTGAAGTGTGATTTTTCTCTAGTCAGTACATTTTAAAAGTTCATTATTTCTTACTTCAAAAAGTGGAACCTCTCCATCGTATTTTTAACTTTATTGTACAGGTCGATAATCGCTTGAAATGTCTTTATGTCCTTTTAAATATTCTGTCATAAAACTTTTAGATATTCTGTCATAAAACTTTTAGATATTCTGTCATAAAACTTTTAAATATTCTGTCATAAAACTTTTAAATATTCTGTCATAAAACTTTTAGATATTCTGTCATAAAACTTTTATTCTGGATAATACTTTTAATTTTATGAAACTATTTTAAAAGATAGTACTAGTATAAATTTATTGAGTATTTAACTAAAAAAATTTTAAGTTTGCAGAATAGTTATTGTAATGTTTTTAATTTGCAATTAAAAAGCATTAACTCATCGAATATCTTCTTGCTAATATCTTCTTTTTTGCTTCGACATGAACAATTTCTTATGTTTTCGCCAATATTTTTCCAATATTTCAAATGTTTTCTCGTTTAAGCTATATGATTCAGTGTTAGATTCTTTATATGTGTTGCTAGTCTATTCGATTTTACACCAACATTATCAGTTTTTGAGACTAAAGTCATTTCATGGCCAATTTTTATGCTTAACCTTTCCGTGTGGTTTTAGTTAATTTAGGATGAAAATCGTTGCTGATTTAGCAGATTGAGTTATTGTATTTAGTCGATTTGCGCTGAAATGTTTTTCAAAAATTTATTTAACATTTACCTTCTAATGTACACCAAAGGCTCTTGCAATCGTTTCTTTAAATTTGCTTTAAGTCTTAAATTCTTTTCCAATGCCTGTGTAAACTCTTTTTTTGTACATCTTTCATAAATGACAGTTTATTATATAAACAAAATTGGTATTTCGCAATTTAAAAAGCTAAATTTTGCTTCTTTGCTATTCTAGCCAAAGGTAAAATACATGAGGCTTTATTTTTTTACCGTAGCTAATATCTCAATTTGAAAAAAAAGTGATTTCTGTTATCTGCAGACATCTTTAATTTAATCGAAGAATGGATTAAGGATTGATAAACTCTACAAAAAATACTTACTCATTCATGCACATACTGCATTGAGTGAGATCTTAAGTATGTTGAGTTTAGTTTTTATTCTATGAATTTTTATATTTTTAATCTATTAATGGCTTTAAAAACATTGTCAAAAACATTACTATATAATTTATTATTACTAAGACAAATGTAAATTACATGATTTTTTATAAAAGATACCTCATTAGTAAATTATCATTAGGCACGGTCGTTCAGACTTACTAAATAAGTGGAAAGTTATTATACGCAAGCGCAGTAAAATTTGCATATTTTAAAAGTTTTAAAAATGGCTACGGATAACGAATATAAAAAAAATTCTCATTGACAACGAGCTATTTTTCTAATTTTTAGCAATTATATATGCATTTAGCCGTTTATTAAAAGGAAATTATAATAAAAGTAACTTCTAGTACACGATAAAATGTTTCAAATTAAATATAAAACCTCTAAAAACGAATAAAATGTAATTACAGCAATAGCTTTTTCAGTGTGTTTTGTTTATCGTTTTCAAATTGTTTTTAAAAAAATTTTGAGCGTAGAAATTTTTAAATTTTAACTTTTTCAGATAGATGAACTGTTGATCTTTCTTAGAATGTTTACGGATATTAGTATTCAATTTTTTTTCAAGATTAAAAGATATTTTTTTAATATTAACTTTTAGTAAGCTGTTGCTAGGCTACCCTATAATCACAATACATAATTACATTGATGTGAGTATATATATATATATATATATATATATATATATATATATATATATATATATATATATATATATATATATATATATATATATATATATATATATATATATATATATATATATATATATATATACATACATAAATATATATATATATATATATATATATTTATGTATATATATATTTATATAAATATATATATATATATATATATATATATATATAAATGTAAAAGTTGATTATAATAAAAAGATAGCGTATAACCATTTTAAAATATATTTAGATGTAAAAATAGATAAACAATAGTATATTTTAACTTTATATATATATATATATATATATATATATATATATATATATATATATATATATATATATATATATATATATATATATATATATATGTATATATATATACTGTATAACAAGAAATGACTTTATTATATATATATATATATATATATATATATATATATATATATATATATATATATATGTATGTATATATAATATATATTGTATAACAAGAAATGACTTTTAAGGATATATGTATATATATATATATATATATATATATATATATATATATATATATATATATATATATATATATATATATATATATATAATACATATATATATTTATGAATTTCAATACGTATGTATGTTAGACCCATGGAAGTCGGCCTAACATACAATTTTTAATATATTTACTTTTTGTTTTTGTTAAAATCATTTCATATTTTAATACATTCGAATTTTAAAAGTTTTTTCCATTTTTAACTATTTATTGCTAAAATAATTAATAAAATACCTTATAATATTTTTTTAGTATTTAAATGAGCAAAGTTTGATCAAATCGAGGGGGCTGTTAATTTTATATGGTCATAACTTTTAGGCACAATAATACAAATAAATTAAATTGAAAACTGAAGGTTTATTTAGTATTAGATAGAGAAACTAAGCATTTTATCAAGTCATTGTCATCATGTTTTGGCAGAGGCAGTTAGCTTGTAGGGGAAATTTTGTTAACAATTCATGAAATTTTTTGCAAAACATTTAGAATTGACCAAAGCATGACCATAATTAAATTTAGTTAAAAAAAAAATTTTTTTAATGTATCTCGAAATTTCCAAGACAACTTCATGTTATTAGAGTAATAACATTCTAATAATGTTATTACTCAAGATTGTGAAAATTTATAATGATATGACCTTGAGCTAATTTCATTATAAACTATTAATAAAAGCAGGTTGATTTGATCCAAATAAATAGAGATTTTTTGAGTCAAGTCTTGAATCACTTATTTGATTTGATTCAAAATATTTAGGCTTAGCAGGGGCCTAATATATATAAATATATATATATATATATATATATATATATATATATATATATATATATATATATATATATATATATATATATATATATATATATATATATATATATCCTCGACATGATATTAAATTAGTTTTTTGAAGTAGGTAAGATTTTTTAGTCCTTAAATTAGAGCACACATTGTTTTTGTCACGATTTTTTTATAAAACATTAAATTCAAAATCAACTAAATCGAAAACTAAAATGCTTTTATTTTTATTTTTTTAATACAAGTAAAATCTATATGCATTATGAAAATTCAAAAAAAGATCTAAACATATTGATTTAGATACCAAAAAAATAATAATAATTAAACATTTTATCTAAATTTAAAAAAACAATCGGACTAAAGTTTAGTATATATTTCAAATAATATATTAAAACAATAATTTACCAAAGAAAAACCATAAAAAAAGCATTTCAATATTTTGCAGATCCACCTTTCTTAAATAAGGATTGAAGAAGGCAATTATCTAAAATTTCAATGTTTCTATCAGCATTAAGTCAACCTTCAAATAATTAATAGCATTTAAGTCCTGCATAATTCATGTAGGCCCAAAAGTCTACACTTATATGTATTTATGTATATATATGAATATAACATTTCACCACTTGCTGTCGTGTTTCATCAAGCAAATTAATTTTATTAATTAAAAACGTTTATCTCATTGTGTTGCCCACCAGATAATCCAGATCCATAATGTCATCTGTTTCAGTATAAGGTTTTGAAATATGTGAATATTCAATATTTAACTTATTTGCTATTTGACGAGGAGATAATACTTGGTTTTAAATAAAAATAGATTTGTAACATGTTTTTTCAGAGAATCTCAACCATGATTTTGGAGTTTCATGCTGTATTACTTCACTCGTTATGAGGCTTTTTCAATATCTAATTTCTTTGTGTTTTCATCAGTACTATTTCAAAATTAGAAATTTAGAGTTAATAAATGCTAATGAAAATCAAATTAAATTATCAAAAAAATATTACATTAATTTTAAAAATAAAGCAGTAAGCATTAATTTTTAACGAACAAAAAAAATTTAAAAAAATATAGTCAATGTTATAAAGTTACATATAATTAGGGATACAAATAAAATTTTATGGTAACAACTTGTCCATTAAATAAAAAACGCGATACTTATTAATTAGAAATAATAAAATATTTAAAAAGCTAACTAGTTTTTAAAGTAATTTTAAGCAAACAGGATATATAAGTAAGAATGCTCTAATTAATGGCCAATGGTGTATGTATCATATATTTATATATATATATATATATATATATATATATATATATATATATATATATATATATATATATATATATATATATTATATATATATATATATACATATATATATATATATATATATATATATATATATATATATATATATATATATATATATATATATATATATATATATATATATATTTATATGTATATATATATATATATATTTATATACATATATATATATATATATATATATATATATATATATATATATATATATATATATATATATATATATATATTTATATATATATATATATATATATATACGTATATATATATACATATATTTATATATATATATATATTTATATACATATATATATATATATATATATATATATATATATATATATATATATATATATATATATATATATATATATATATATATATATATATATATATATATATATATATATATATATATATATATATATATATATATATATATATATATATATATATATATATATATATATATATATATATATATATATATATACTGTATTGTATTACATAGTATACTATGCTTGGACATATATTATTATTTTTAATATTTTATTATTTTTCAGAGTTTGATTTGTATGCATTAATTGTGTTTGCATACAATTGTTGTAATCGTGTTGTAATATAATATGCACACAAATTTATTGGATACAAATTGTATATAATATATAGTTAAATGATTATGATATATTATAAAAACTATATTTTATAGTTTATATTACCTATATTATAAAAACAAATATAAATTAAATGCTATATAAACTATGTAATATAATACATTTATATTTAACTTATATATAAATATTTTATCTTACATACTTTATAAGTAACTTGTGAACTTTTTAGCCTTTTTTTTTTTTTTTGCATTTATAGAATAGTCATTCACATATAATTATATATTATAATTTATATTATAATCATTCACATATAATTATATATATATATATATATATATATATATATATATATATATATATATATATATATATATATATATATATATATATATATATATATATATATATATATATATATATATATATATATATATATATATATATATATATTAGCTATATACCTTAATATAAATGTATCATACATCTACAAAAGTAGTGTTGGGTGAATTCTATTTTTGTTCAGAAAAAAATTGAATACTCAGATCTGAAAACAATTTCAAATCAAGACAAGACTATTCGAAATAAAAAAGTAAAAATTATTAAATTCTATCGCTCAGATTTTTAGAAAAACAGTTTTGAAAATGTAAACAAATCACGCTTTTAACAGTCAGATAAATGTAGCAGAAAATCACAGTTTTTTATATATTTAAACATCTTTATATTGTTTTTATCATTTTTGAATCAACAATTCAATTATCTTTATTATTATTTCATTCTATCAAAAATATGCAAATAATAACTACTAAGTAAAACTTTAAAAATATTGTTGCTACTCAGAAAAAATTTTGGTATCTAAAGGCCGTCACCATCTTTAAAATTATAATATTTGAATTTGACACTGCGCTTGCGTATAATAACTTTCCACATTTAAACGACCGTGTAGGCAAATGTTAGCCATTGAACATTAACAAAAGTTTTTTACATTATCAAGCGCTATCACCTTAAAAACATACTACAAATTTATTCATCCTAAAACGTCAAAATATAATAAAAATTTAGCACAAAAAACTGTATGAAAAAAGCAT
Source organism: Hydra vulgaris (assembly GCF_022113875.1). NCBI lineage: Eukaryota > Metazoa > Cnidaria > Hydrozoa > Anthoathecata > Hydridae > Hydra > Hydra vulgaris. Next base: position 14,430,246 of record NC_061157.1, on the reverse strand, counting down.
GATACTTCTTGCGACGGTGTTGTCGGTTTCTGCATATACCACTCCGTATTACATATTAAATACTAAGTGCTACCACACACATTTTTATTAAAATGTAAAATGAAAAAATGTATTCGAAAAATATATTTGAAGAAACATAACAAACGTCATCAAAATATTGACAGCACATCATCTGTTTTTTTTTTTGTTTTTTTTTTTAAAAAACGTACTTATTTGTTTTGCTTATCTAACGTCGTTATGTAACACAGCATCTTTTTTTTACTTTGTAATTTCATTACCGTATTGAATTCGTTCTTAAATTTATCAATAACAATTAAAAGTTAAAAGCAATAATAGTCTTTTACTGGTATATGTTTTTATCTGATAAGGGTATTTATTTGTTTGTATTATTATAGGTTATTAGAACTAAACGGGCCCATAAAACGAGCTTTGCTGTGTTGAAGTCAAAATACTACTCAAAGCTTTTACTTTTTACAACATAATTTTAGCTCAACGCATTAACAAACTCTATTCTTATCTATCACAGGAAACATTTAACAATCATGTTAGAAATTTATATGTAAAACATTTATTTGTGAACTAATGATTCACTGAGTTTAAGTATTATTTCTTAATGAGTTTGGTTGAGGGGGATATAGTCTTATACTTTTTTATATTGCTACTATGGAGGAGGGTACCACCCCCTATAGCTATGTTACTGAGCTCATAATGCAGAATATAATGATTTATTACAATATGATAATAAAAAAGATAGGTACATAAAGATTTTCATGAATAATTTTTTTTAATGTTTTACAAATATTAAGAAAAAAAAAATTACCTTGAAGTATTTCTTTTTCTCCACAAATATTTTGTTTTTTAAACAAACCTTTTTTTTTCTTCACTAAAACTATGTTATTGTCGTCACTGTGCTATTGTTTCAAATTTTTTTTATAAAAATTTGTGCAATAAAACTGTTCTTATTTTCTTGTTGTATTTCGTAATCGCTTAAGCTGCTTAAGAAATTAATTTACTTCAAACATCCAATAGGACGCTGTTGTAAACCCGCATTTATATTTCGTTAAAATTAAAAAGACAAAACTTTTACAGTCAGTAAGCAAAACATAGTCAAAAAGCTAGACAGCCAAAATTTAATTCTGAAATTTAATTACGCATAGTATTAGTTATATGAGGCGTATTACAACTTTAAACATTTAACTTCATTTATTTATTATCGAAATATTTAAAATCTGGTTTAGCAACAGAAATCACGTAACAACAATTGGCCGATTAAGCAAGCGCGCTAACATTTTGTAATTCACATAAGTGTTGCTCAAGTGTTACTTAAAAAGATTATTTATTAACACCGGATGGTAAATAATTTCTATATATTTTCAAAAACTGTTCAAAAAAGTTTTTTAATAATTATTAAAGTTTTCATATATAAAAAGTAAAAAAATTATTAAAATAGCGAAGGTAGGATTTTTGGAATGTTTTAAATATTTTGTATCCAAATATAGTTTTTCTATCCAAAAAAGAAAGTTTACCATAAGTAAGGCTGTATTATATAAAAAAAATACAAAATTATAATAGATTAAACTAAGAATCACAGATATAAAGCTAAATTTCTGATGTTAGATCTATATATAAAGTATCTGCTTTAACAGAAGTTTTTGAAAGAACTTTTATAATAAAATATCTAAATTTACCATACTTTTTCCATTATTAAGGGTTTTTGAAAAGATTTTTTAGAGAAAAAATTCCAATAATTTTTCTTTTAATAAATCTAGTTGCAATTAAACTTTTTTTTTTTTTTTTTTTTTTTTTTTTTTTTTTACCTATCAATTTTTTTACTATAACAGAAAACATACATATTATAAAAAGTAATGAAAAGGACTTCTAAAAGATTATATTAATCTTATCACGAAGCCCTGTAGCTGTAACTATATCTCTCCGCTAAGCTTAACGGAGCGTTTTTCTGAAATTACATTAAAATATTTTTAAGAACTAAAATGACAAAAACTTTATTTAAATTTGTTTAAATAAAATTAATTTTAGAATAAAATATTTATGTTTGAAAAATTATATTAATAAAGAATTTTTTTCTTAATTTTAAAAAGAAATCTTTGACAAATGCTCCCTTAAGCAACCGGAGAGATAACAATACGGGGAGATAACTATATAGTTTATAGGTTTCTAGGATAATCAAGTAATACAGTTTTGCAATTTTCCTAGTGAAGTAAATTACGGAAAACTAATTTACGCAAATTCATTGCAAAGTTTAAAATTAAATTAAATTAAGGAGATAAAATCATTAGAAATAAATAAAGATGTTTTTAATGTAAAATAAAAAAATGTAATCAAAAGTATAATTTAGAAACATAACAAACGTCATCAAAATAATGACAACACATCTGTAGCTTTCTTTTAAAACAAACCTATTTTTTAGCATTTACCGCAGCTGCTGAAACTTGAGCACTAAGTTAAGATCATCTGAGATAAGAACTTCAAGAGCTCTCACTAAATGAGTGACTTCGATTGCAAGTGGCATACCGTCTGGTACTGACATGAAATAGTCTCATTTTGATACTTTTTTTTCTCGGCCAGTATGGATGACTTACATTTTTCAGTATTAAATGTCATGAGCCAGCAATGAAACCATTTAATAGTTTTGTCTAAGTCTTGCAGACTCACCGCGTCCCGGTCAGATTTTATGACGCCAATTATTATGCTATCATCAGCGTAGAGCTTGATCTGATGTTCCAATATGTCTGGAAGATCATTAATGTACAGAACAAACAGTAATGGATCCAAGACCGAACCTTGCGGTACGCCGCTAATAACGTTTTTTCAATCTGATGTACGCTCTCCGATTACGACTCTCTGCTGTCTTCCTGAGAACCATGCTTTAATCCATGCGTGAAGCTCCTCTTTGAATCTGTAGTTTTAAACTTTGTAGAGAAGTCTATTGTGTGGAACTCTGTCGAAGGCTTTTGCCAGATCCGTGAAGATTATGTCTGTAGTGTATCCCTGGTATACAGCTTCAGTTAAAAGTTCAACTGTTTCCAGAAGGTTTGTCAAGTACGACTTTTTGAAAACAAAACCGTGTTGTTTTTTTGATATAAGACCGTTTATAATACAATGATTTATGGTCTCGAACGAAACGTTCCATATCTTTACTAGGAATACTAGTAAGTGATACTGGTCTGTAGTTAGATGCTTTTAGTTTGGAGCCTTTCTTGAATATCGGTGTTATATTTGAGCGCTTCGAGTTGTTTGGCGCCTCACATTTAGAAAGTGAAGTCTGAAAAAAAAGGGTAAGTGGAACGGAAAACGGAACTGCATACATTTTGAGTAGCCTTGAATTGACACCGTTGATGCCGATCATCTTGTTCCCGTCAAGGTTTTCAAGTCTTTTTTGTACTTCATCACGTACAATAAACTGCGTTGTACATGTCACTTCCATCCTGGGTTTGAAATATGGCATTGGACCTTGTGGCTCAATTACGAAAGCTGGTTGAAAGTAGTCATTTAAAATTTTACATATTTCCTCCTCATCAACTGTGCTTTCACCTGTACTGTCCTCTAAAACTCGTATTTGGTATTTAACTTTTTGTATTTTGTTAATATAGGCGTGAATCAATTTTGAACTATTCTTTGTGACTTGGACTATTGTTGATTCGTAATCTAGCACTGCTTTTTTAACTTCTTTTGCGACCTGTTGGCATGATTCGTTATATTTTTTACAATGGATTTTGTGCGTAAAGCGCCCAGCAGCTCGGTATTTTGCCCACAAAGTTCTTTTTTTAGTTATTGCCTCTTTAACTGTCTGTGTTACCCATGAGTTGGCAACTTTGACAGAAGAAGTATTTGTAGTTGGTATGTAAAACTTGCAAGCGTATTCTCTCTTTTGACAAAAAACATTGTAACATTCGTTCATTGAGAGGCCACTAAATAAAGTTTTCCAGTCAAGCGAATCTATGTATTTTGATATTTCCGTGTACTCTGCTTTATTCCATTAATAGCGTGTCCGCGTACTTAATTGATGCCTCTTTTTAACGTTAGTGGTCTTAAAAATCCACGAAATTAAGCTGTGTGCTTGTCCTTATATTGTAGCCTCTAATGGCGTTTCCTCTTTGATGTCAACAACACAATCCGGCTCGTCACTGATTATTAGGTCTAGAGTACTTTTTGGTGCGCTTAGCAGAGAGTGCCTATTGTTGGAAACGTCATTACTTGTGATAGGTAATTATCCGCAAGTCATGCATGAAAAGCCGTATTGCTAGGTCAGTTTTCAGAAACATGAGCTACTCCTCCGCCTACGTCTATTTGTTCGTAACTTGTGCGTGCGAAATTAAAATCACCGTAAACCAGCATTGTTACGCATCCAATAATGTTCAATGCTGCCTTCGATTTAGCTAATGACGCTATTGTCTCAAGGAGCACCGTGTTGTTTAGATCCGGTATATTGATCCAAGAAAAATATTCTCATTGCCAAAAGCAATAGATCTCTAAACTTGTTTAGTTTTTTTTTTTTTTTGAGTTTACTTGGCTAATTTTGAGTTTACGAGCACTGATTCTATTCTTGATGTAAAAAGCCACACCACCACCACAATAGCCTCAATCTTGTCAATACATGTTATAACTTGCCAGTTCTGCTTATAAAAACTCATTAAATCAGGTCTCTGCGACAAAAATTATATCCGGGATGGCGTTTTTAGATGTTGCTTTTAATTCGGCAGCTAATTTATCAAGTTATTGTCTGTTGAGCGAGCATGGATTATGAGCCCAAAAACGAAGGTATCCGTCATAAGGAGCTGTTAATGTACTTATGCCATTGAGCTTAGCTTAATAGGCTTTATGCAAGCGTTGGGGTCGCGTTCGTCAAGATGGTATTGGTGGTGCTGGAGGCGGTGTTGGTAGCCTTGATGGCCTTAAAGGCAGAAATAGATATATTGTATTTTTTACCGTCAGCCAGCTAATTGCCTTATTGACGTCCCTCTTAAGAGGGTTAAAACTCGTGAACAAAATAATAAAAAATAAACCGTTTTACAAAGATCCGTTAGGGTAAAAAGCCAAATATAAAGTATTTACATCCGATAAAAAAACTAATATAAAAAACAGAAGTAATATAAATCGAATAAAACGAAAAAAAAAAAATTAAAACGAGAAAGCGAAACAAAACAAAAAAGCGAAATAAAACGAAAAATCGAAAATCGAATAGGTTAAGATTACCTAAAATAGTTCTTTATGTCAGCAACTAGATTGAGATTCCCATTTTTAAAAATATTTCTAATCTCATTAATGTGTTTATCTTGTGTGTTATTTGTTTTTATTATTAGAAGTTCTTTCTTTAATATACTTTTAATTTTATCATCTAGTTTCTTGAGCAAAAATTTTATGCTAAATATTTTCTTTTCATAATATGATTTCATCCTGTTAAAAAATATTTCTACAATTAGAGTTTCCAGTAAAACATTTCCAAACTCTCTATCATGTTTCTTTATACTATATCCACATAATAAAAATTTAAGAGAATTATGATGGGGGTATTCAGAAGGATAAAGTTGATCGAGAATGTCTAAGACAAAAAGTATTAAAGGCTGTACTTTATTGCAATTATACATCATATGCTCTATAGTTTCGTCTTGAGTTCCGCATTGCGGGCATATTTTGTCTACTCTTAGTTTCCTATTAAACATATTTTCATTTGTTGGCAAAATAAAATGCGCTATTTTAAATAGTATATCACTTGCTTTTTTATTTGTGTTTCTTTTATGTATTTTTAAAAAGAACTGTTTCCAGTCGTCTTCGTTTAGTGTTTGCATGCTGTTGTAATCACTAAATGCCCATTTTTTATATCTTAGATTCAAAGGATTTTTAGGTTTGTTTAGGAGTTTGTACATAGTTAGTACTGTAATATTTTTATATTCATATTTGTCCTTTCGTTTTGCTAAGAAATTGGGTGCTTTGTTATGGTCATAACTTTGTCCTTCTTGTTTGATTTTGTTATGCCATTGAAGGGGTAAAGCTGCCACAATACTTTTTAGCTCTGATTCCGTTAACCCTATTGAGTTATGGTGTAGGAATCCGGGCTGAAAGGTTTTCGCTATATCAGCTACGAGCATTATTTCATTTTTAATATGAGTTTTTTTGGGAATAAGAAAGCAGTGCCGTTTATCACGGATGCTATTGTTGTAAAAAATAGGTTGATTAAGTATTTCTTCTATATCTCTTATTGGAACGTTATAGGATGTTTTAACATCGTTCCAGTTTTTAAGTAATTGAAGGTAGAACGGTGGAAGTTTTTTAAGTTGCGTGGGATTAGTTTGGAATATTTGTACGTTTTGGTTTGATTTTCTGTGCGAGTTTATTATGTGAAGCATTGCGTTCTTCCATGGGCCTTCCAAATTTTGGTTATGTAATTTGGAGACCCATTGCATTTGGATTGCCTTAAGTTTGTGTATTAGACTGACAACTCCAACTCCACCATTTTTTATTTTTTGTTGTGTTATTTGTTTGTTCAGGTTGGGTATTTTCCTGCCCCATAGAAAGTTATTTAGTTTTGTTTCCATTTTACTTAAAACTCCATCATTTGGAAGGGGTACAATAAAAGCTAGGTGCGTTATTTGTGGGATTATCAAAGAGTTAATAATAATCTTCCTTTCTTTTAAAGAAAGTTTATGTTTGCTCCATTTGCTTAGGGTATTATCTATTTTCTGAAGTCGGTCCCTCCAGTGGGTGAAGTAAGAGAAGCTGCCTAACGCTGAGAAAGTGATACCGAGGCTCTTGAAGGATGACTCCCCCCATTCAAAATTTAGTAATGGTTCCTTATCTTTAAATCTATTTTCTCCTAACCATATACCTTGGCATTTGGTTAAGTTTATTTTAGAGCCTGTAGCTTTTTTGTTGAGTTTTAGGGCTTGTCCTACCATTTTTATAGATTTATCACCTGAGAGGTAGAACATAGTATCATCAGCGTATTGCTGGATTTTTGTTTCTTTTCCTCCAGTTATAATTCCCTTAATATCTTTATTTTGTCTAACATATGTTGCAAATATTTCAGCCTGTATGATGTATAATATCATTGATAAAGGGCAACCTTGTCGTACTCCCCTTAAGATATTTATATGTTTGGATAAAAAGCCATTAATTTTTATTTTAGCATTTATGTTATTATATATTGTCTTGATATGAGAAATAAAAACCTTTGAAAAACCAAAGGCAGAAATAGATGGCAGAAATAGATGTTGTTGTTGTTGATGTTGTTGTTGTTGTTGTTGTTGCTAGTAGATTGTTGCAAGAAGTTGCAAATAGATGGCAGAAATAGATGTTGTTGTTGTTGCAGAAATAAAGGCAGAAATAGATGTTGTCTTAGTAGCAATGATGCCGGTATTGCTGATTATAGGTTTTTTCGAGATTGTATTGGTGCGGCTAGAAGCGCTTGTGGTAATGGATTTTGAGGAATTGACATTTGTGGACTGATTGATTTTTTGTACAATTTCTTTTTGTTGTTCAAAACTCGCAAAGATGTCTTTTTGTTTGTTTGGCCAATTTGATGGTGAAAATATATATAACTGAACTGGATAGTCAATGGACAATGAAACGAAAAGGTTTGTTAAGATAAATAACTGCCTCTAATTCGCTGTTGTTGTTCTTTCTCTCCTTGCTGAGTTTTGTAAACTCAAGTTGCTGAGTGGGCGTCCTATCCTCGCGTATATAAATTCCTTTAAATTCTTTAGCCTTGTGGTGGCTTCCTGTTTTTAGCCCCAGGATTCGCTCGGCTGGGCTAGAAAGACAGACTTGAAGAAGACTAGGTGAATTATTCTCATCATTTTCATCTTTTTTTTAGTCAATATACTGACTTAATTGTAATTCAGGCGATTCCGATTGCTTTGAAAACCACCTCAACTTTTGTATAATCGGCTTTCTTCTATTCAAGGACGCCTACTAAAACGACGTTGCTCTCTCTCTCGCTTGTCGATCTTTAGAGTTGCTATTGAAAGCATTGAAGTATTTATGTCGCTCTAGAACTTCTTTTTGCAATTTACTAAGTATGCTTGAGTAAGATGTATCCGCTTGTTGAATTTGTGTGCCGTTAATAGACGCATTACTCCCCATAGCCTTCTTTAAGATTTCGATTTTGTTATTGAAAAGTTTTTCTTGTTCGTCGAAATGACTTTTTACTGCTTCAAGTACTCCGGTTAGAGCTGCAGAGAGCATACAATTAAAGAGGTCTTTAGCCATTTCAAGATTCTTAGGCTTTTGAGCTATCCACAAACTAGGTGCAGTTTCTAGCGATGACGAGATAATTGCGGCGTAGTTTCGTTTCATTGGTATATGCGGGAGTAACGTTTTAAAGAATTATATATATATATATATATATATATATATATATATATATATATATATATATATATATATATATATATATATATATATATATATATATATATATATATATATATATATGTATATATATATATATATATAAATTAAAAAAAATAATAATAAAAAATTTATATAAATATATAGCAGTTAGTAATTTTTAATATTTTACAGAACAAATTTATTGTTTAAAACAAATAATCAAACTAATCCCAAAATAATGCGCCGACTAAGTATTAAACTTGGGACGTCTCTGAATATATATCCAAATTAATTATTTATTTTTTTGCTCTTTTATTAAAACTTTACTAATACGGATCATAAATATAAGCTGATTCGTGTACAATGTATAAAATAAAATATCATACATATAATTAGAACTTTTTTTCAGTATATACAATAAATTTAGCAAAAATAATACATATAAAAAAGTAACGCTGTTAAAAGAACGTGGGAAACTTGCAGAAGATTATGTGGTCTTGTCATCAAGAAACTGCTTTTAGTTGCAATATTTATGTATACTTAATTTATTTAAAAAATTCAGTTTAGCAAAATCTCATGGTGGCATTAAGTCACATATAAAAAGCTATTAGATAATCAAGAACAGGAAAAAGCTGTATTTAATACAGATAAATATATAACTACTTGGCTTGTTATACTTAATATATTGACAGAAATGTACAAAATATAAATAAAATCTAACATGTAATTTGCTTTGAAGTTAATTTTTTAGGTTTTTTTTAGTTATTTGTTTTAATACAGGTTCGTAAAGTTGTTTATGTATAGAACAAATTTTTTTAATAGTATTTTCAGAGAATTTGGGTACTGTAACTGTAGTATTTTTAGATATTAGCTTGTTTTAGAGGTAAGGGCCGTGATACGAAATAGAGAAGCGTGATTTGTTGTTAGATACTTAGTTTGTTGTCTAGTTTTTTGTTAGTCACGTGTTAGATACGAAACATTTGTTGCAAAGCTGCTGCAAGTGATTGGCCTGATTGCAGTTTTTTGCAACCTCTTTTTGAATTTCCTTTTGAATAGCTGGAGTTACTTCAATATTGAAGGTTGTTTGCAGACAAGGTGACCGCAACTAACAAGAGAGTAACTATCACATTTCATTCATTTATTAGAACCATTTTATAAAAGCAGTAAGTAAAAGTCATTTAAATACAGTTAGAAAAATTCGTTCATTGAAATTTTTACAAAAATTTATATTTGCAGATTTATTAGTCATTTGAGACATAATAAAAAAAAGCCGCTTTTAAGAAATAAGCTATTGCTTCGTATTTATTTATTTATTAGCGTATTTCATTCAACCCTACGACACTCCGTTTCCGTTTTTAACTCATAACTTTTTTTATTAAGTAGCAAGTTTAATTTTGAAAAAAGATTCTTGATCAGCGTAAAAAGTTGTACCAGTAAACATTTTAAGTTCAATGATACAGGCGGTGGTATATTTGTGTATGTGCTAGATGAATTTACTTGTAAAATTAGATATGACCTGTCGTTCTCTGAGCCGGATTTTGAATCTTTCACTTCAGAAATTTACAAAAAGTCATCTAAAAATATTATCGACCACCAAACGGATGTTTAAATAACTTTCAAAATCACTTAAGTGATTATTTTGAAATAGCATGCAAAAAAAAATGCAGCTCATTTTTATTTCTTCGAGATTATAACGTCGAATATTTAAAATATGGTAAAAATAATAAAGTACAACAATTTTACGATCGCTTTAATGAGTTTGGAATGATGCCTATAATAAATAAATCAACAAGAATAACACAAAACTCTTGTTCTGCAATCGACAATATTTTCACAAATAGACTCTTCCATTCCACATTTAAATCAGGCATCATCAGAAGTGACATAACCGACCATATCCCAGTCTTAAAAGATATACTAAAAAAGGACTGGTACTTCAAGAAAAGAATCTTTACAACCCGAGCAAAAAAAAAAATAAACTAGAGCTATCGACTGTAAATTGGAACTTTTTTTCTCTCGAGACATGTGCTAATAACAATTACAACCTTTTCTTAGATAAATTTTTCAATTTGTACGATAAGCATTTTCCTAATAAAACAATTCGTATTAAAACTAAAGAACTTCTTAATCCTTGGTTCACTAAAAACCTTTTAAAGTCTTCGAAGCGAAAACAAAAGCTATTTATACGCTTTATTAAATCAAAGAAAGAACGTGATAAGCATAATTACTTAGAGCACAAACGTCTATATGAAAGAACTATAAAAATAGCCAGAGCTACATATTTCAAAAACAAGCTGCTAGAACTAAAAGGTAACTGCAAAAAAACTCACTAGTAAAGAACTTGATGATTCAAAAAAAAAAATTAAATAAAAATAAAGCAACAGCCTATGATTCTATTTCAGCAAGCATAATCAAACACTGCTATGTACTTATTTAAGTTGTTTTATTAGATATTTTTAACAAATCGCTTAAAACAGGTGTTTTTCCAGATAAAATGAAAGTTGCAATTTTTACACCCATTTTTAAATCAGGCGATGAAAGTCTGGTTACAAATTATCGACCTATATTGGTATTACCTGTATTTTCAAAAATCCTCGAACGTATCATGTGTAATAGGATATTTGCATTTTTGTATGATAACAATCTTCTTTATTATAACCAAAATGGTTTTCGATCAAATTACTCTACGGAACATGCACTTATGCAACTGTTGAAGTTATCAGTGGAGCATCTTCTCATAACAAGTTCACCTTAGGAATATTCCTAGACTTGTCACCTTAGGTATATTCCTAGACTTGTCAAAAGCATTTGACACCGTTAACCATTCCCAGCGGGCATTCGAACATTTAATCAACGTTTAGTTAATGCTCGTTCTAAATGTTTAGATTTAATTTAATTTTGATTTAGAACATAGGTCAATCGAATGTTCCATTTAAACTCTATCTAAATGGTTCGTTTTAAACGCTATTTAAACTCCATCTAAATCTTTCGTTTTAAGCGTCGCGACGTTTAACTTTATTTTACAGCGCTTATTTAAAGAAGCATAAATAAAAGAAATACTGATAAACGAACCAAACATTTCTTTTATTTGAGCTGCTTTAAATAAGCACCGTAAAGAAAAGTTAAACGCTGAATACATCTAAATACTCATAAACAAAACAAACGTTAAACAGATAATTTTTTATTTGTATAAGTCTAAAATACAAGAAAATTATTTTATTTATTATTATATGCATTATCGTATTCGTCATCATGATCGGCTCCATAATGATTATCGTCATCTTTGCTTAAACCGATTAAGCTTCTTTGTCTTAAGAATTAGAAAAAAAGACATAACCTTTCCTATTTCCACCTATACGGAAGGGAGCCATTCTAAGATAGGTAATGCACGATACCGTATTGCAAATCCAAGTGTATATAGTTCATTACAGAGATATGTTCGTTACAGTTATTATTAGTCTTCAAAGATGTAAAGTAGGACACTTGCATAATCAATTATATATACTTCGGTACCACATCCATAATCTTTTTGTATAATTGAACATTTGTAACTTTTTTTTTTTTATACTTCCATGCATCATGAATGTATGCTATATTATAATATACCATGCATGGATGATGCATACAAGTACTTTTAGCACTAAAGTCTTCACATACTTACTATCATGTTTATTGTAACATCAAATTAGCTAACCTGTCAATATTCGTACCTTTTGCATTAACATAACCATAAAATTCTTCCTCAACTGAAAAATTAAAACTATTTTACTATACTGTAAAAATGGTTAATTACTTACTTATTAAAACATGCTTCTTTTTTTTATACCTAAAAATTAGAACAAACTAAATAAAACTATTATTTTTAAATTTATAATATATTACATAATATAAATTTATTATATATATATATAAATATATATATATATATATATATATATATATATATATATATATATATATATATATATATATATATATATATATATATATATATATAATTATTATATATATGTATATACAATTATTATATATATATATATATATATATATATATATATATATAAATATATATATATTTATTATATATACATATATATATTTATTATATATACATATATATATATATATATATATATATATATATATATATATATATATATATATATATATATATATATATATATATATATATATAATATTTGCTTTAACAAGCAATTTATTCAATTTTTTGTGCAATTTTTCCATAATTAACCATTTCTACTGTAATTGTATTAACTAGTAATATTACTAGTAATATTAACTCCAATGAAATTATAAAAAAATTAATTTAGATTAGAATAATGTAAAATTATAGATTAATAATAAATTTATATATTTTTACATATTTTTTAGCAGTTCATATATTTAATATATGTTATTATTTTCAGTTTATATATTATTAGTTTCTATATAAATATTAAGAAACTAGAGTTGTATAATCAGTACTTTTGCGCTTTTTTGTTATCTGCTGATTATCAATGTTCAATTTCTGTTATTAAAAATTTTTGCAATCCTCATAACAATCTGTAAAAGGAGTAACAAAACATCCAAAGCAATGAAAAATAAATTTAACAAGTAAATTATTTACTATTTTGTGAATATAAATTATAATATCACAAGTTAAAATAACAACTCAACAAAATATCAAGCTTTTGTTCTTCCAACCAGCCAGCCAGGTGGTATAACATTTTGCTGAAATGTTAACACTCATTTGGTTGAAAGTACATCAACCCATAACATTAACTTTTAACTAAACTTGTTAAAAGTGTTTTAAATAATTTTAGTCGTTTAGTTTACTAATACATAAATATTTTTTTTCAAATACATATATAATATTCATGTATTTGTATACTATACTATATATTATACAGTTGTTTACTTTTTTGCTGACTTAAAGTCAAAAAATGTAGCTTTTTTTTTAGGCTTGGTCGGGAAGCGGGTGCGATCGCACTCGATATTTGACCACGGAAATTATATTTAGTTGCGAAATGCCGGCCAGATTTTTTAGGCGTTTTGAGAACATTTCAAAAACAAACAAAAAAGCGCAATAAGATAAATTGGACCGATGAGAGACAGTTAAAAAAAAAAAAAAATAGCTTTTAACGCAAAACTTTAAGCAAAATAAATACGATTAGAGTTTCAAAATATTTTTGAAACGTCGCTCTTTTATAATTTTTTTTTAAAAAAAAAGCTACATTTTTTGTATATAGTAACAACGTACTAATAATGATTGTTTAATAAAGAAACAAATGTTCTTCAATTTATCAAAGATTATATATAATTTTTATTTATATACTTATGTCTTATTTCCAGTGCTGGAAATAAGAGGTGGGGGGAGGGGGTAGAAGAGCTATAGTCCCGGGACACACAATGTTATGGGCCGAGAAATAGTCAAGAGGACCTATCGGTATTTTTAAGTCATTTTTACGCTGTCGCACATAAAAAAGGCCACCAAAATAATGCAGCCCCCGGCCCTGTAAAGTCCAACAAGATTAAACCAATAAAACTAACGCTACATAATTTAATTATAAATAAAAAAAGTTTTTTCAGTACCTGTTTTATGCTTCGCGTAGTTTGAAAAGTTTAACATATTTAAAACAATTCTTCTTAGTAAGATGAACAAATGAAATAACTAAATCATTGAGTTACTGTGGAAATTTAATTAGCTAGATAGAAATTAACTAAAAACGTTAAATTACTTTGTAAGGAGGAAGCGGAACTGCTAAACAAAATCGCTGATGATGTTTAGTGAGTGGGCTTTATATCTTTAACTAGTATTTTACAGAAAAAAAAAACTTTAAGTGTAAGTATAACGAGTTTGTAAGAATGGCTGAAGCAAAAATAATTGAAGTTAATAAACCAATTTCTAATACATTACATACATATAAATACATCCCTTATATATAAAAAATAAGATTATACTAATTAAATCTATAATATATTTACAAAACGTTGACAAGTTAAAAAATATAAATTTAAAACATTTATTTTTGTAAACAAATGTTAGTCTAAAACATTTATAGCTTTATGGATGTGACTCCGAGAATGAGCCATTGTATTAAAATAATTGTTCGTTTGATAGTATATTCTTAAAACAATTGATGCTAGAATTCTCAACGAAAAAATAACAAAAACAAAAAAAAAAGATTTTGAAAAATAATTCAACAGAATACTCTAGAACAGTCGCGTAGTAATTTCAGATATTTATTAATTGAACTAATAGAATTAGTTGTTCGTAAATTTGGCGGGTTTTTTGTGTTCGCGAATATTCTTTATTTATTTTTCCGCACTAAGACGTTTGACAACATTCAAGTTTATATAAGTTTCCATGTACGTCCGTAAAAAAAAATCTCATAAATTTACGATAAAATAAACTTATTATTTTGCGAAAAAACAAGGAAACATACATAAACTGAAATGTTCTCAAAACGCCTGAAAATTTTCGCAAGTAAATATAATTTCCGTGGTCAATTATAGAGTAATAATTAATTGCGATCGCACCCGCTTCCCGACCAAGCCTGTAACTTATATATATATATTTCGACCCGTAAAACTTCAGGCTCGGTAGGTATAAATGAATAATAATGCGATAAATATTTTAATAGCCTCTAGATATAGAACAGAAGATAAAAACAGAACAATTTTAACTCTTTATTAACTAAATTAAACTTTAAAAATTTGAACTTACCATTAACATACCTTTTAAATAAAACAGGAATTACCTTTAATCTTACAATATTTTTTTAGCGTTGAATTTTTATAAAGAGCTTTTCATAAGCCTGAGCAATTAGATTATGATTTAAAAGGTAAATATCTGACAGATGTTAAACTATTAGAATCATATCTAAAAGTAAAGAATAGCAGTTTATCTTGTGATTACTAAAAAAATAACTATTGTTTTTAAAAATCATTGCAATTTTTATTTACAGAACAATCTTTACAGAAAAAAGTCATTAACTTAAGTATTATTTAAGGAAATCTAAATTTTAAAGGAGTAAAAACATCACAAAAAAACAATTTAACACTTGCATGTGCACTTGGCTGTTTCCTGCTGTTTTAATTGTTGTTGCAACTGACTGGACTGTATATAAAATATTGAACAAAATTAAACACGCAAAACTAAATTAAAAATAAAAAATATATTTGTGCTGATTTTAGAAAATTATGTAATATAACTATATATATATTATTGTTCTAACATGTTAACTTTTCTACTAAAGAGAATATAAATGATATGATATAACAGTCTTTCATATCATAGATAAGAAAATTTATTTTCTCTTTAGTGGTTTTCATATAGGAATATGAATAATACTTAAATTTTAAAAATATTTTTCAGTTTACACTAAAACTGAATATCCTTTATATAAATATTTTATCATTTTTTTATTGACATTGACTGCACTAAAAGTATAAATACTATAACATTGCTATTCAATCAATATAACATCTATCATAAACAAATAGATGTTAGATCTTAACATAAACAAACAATAATAATTCAATCTAGTTACTTAAAGAATAGTTACCTCTTAAAATGCATAATTTTTCTCTAAGAGTAGAAAAAATAGGAAGCTAAAAGTTAACTATAGAAGTTCTATAGCATTGTTAAAAACCAAACAGAAAAAACAATTGAAGAAATAGTTTAAAAAAAGGCTAAAACTGCTAGTTTTTTGAAACTACGGCTACTTTTTTGATATTTTAGCAGCAATAACTAAAAAAAGATTTATTAAAATACATTGTTACTGTACTTAAAATTACTTTTAATCGCTCATACAATATTATCGAAGAATTTACAGGACTTTTTAGCTGCTTCATTAGCCACAAAATAATACTAAAAGCAAACTTCTTTTATCTTTTCTAAACCATTTATTACATAATTTAAGATTGATAACAAATTCTAATTTTTATTCATTATGAAAAATTCAAAGTGTCCGTCTCATTCTGTGCGAAACTCCGTACAGAAATTGTGTGATTTAGCTTTTCAATGCAAATTAAATGTTCAGAACTCGTTTAGAATATATTCCTAAACGTTTGGAACGACGTAAATGCCATCTAAACGTGATCTAAACCAATTTTAAATCAACAAATGTCCGTTGGGTTAGATTTTATTAGAAAAACTAAAATATTATGGAACAAGCCACGAATACCATAAATGGTTTACCAGTTACTTAACTGATCGAAAACAGTTTGTTTCTCTAAATGATGGCTTTCAGGCAAACAAATTAAAATATATGCAATAACTTAAAATATCATGTGGGGTTCCACAAGGCTCCATCTTAGGTCCGTTGCTGTTCTTAATCTATGTCAACAATCTATATAAAGCATCAAATACTATGTCTACTATTATGTATGCAGACGACACCACTTTATTCCGTTCTCACAGTAATATTATCTCTCTATTTCAAGTAGCAAATAATAAACTAGAACAAATATCAAACTGACTTATCGCTAACAGCCTATCTTTAAACACCGATAAAACTAAGTTTTCCGTCTTCCATTCTAAACGAAAGTTTCAATCTATTCCAAAATCCTTACCAATGCTATATATAAATAACATCAAAATTGAGCGCTTATTCACAAATAAATTACTTGGTATTTTAATAGACGAAAACTTATCCTGGAGAGATCATATTAAACATATTAGCAATAAAATCTCAAGAAGTATTGGCATCTTATATTAAAACCAGACAAATCTTAGACAAATCTACACTAACTCAACTATATATTGCATTCATAAAAAGTTATTTATCTTATGGCAATATTATTTGGGGTAGTACAAATAAATCTAAACTCGACTGTCTCCTTAAACAACAGAATCATGCAGCACGCATTATTCATTTTCAAAATCGCTTCACAAATGATAAACCTCTTCTAAAAAGCATGAGGGCACTTGATATTTATGAATTAAATATTTTCAAAATTACACAATTTATGTTTCAACATCAGTCAAAAAAAAACGCCAAAGATTTTCGAAAATATTTTCCATAAAACATTAAACCAATACAACACGAGATCTACTGGAAGATTTAAAAAACCTTTCTGTACATCAAAACTTACGAGCTTTGCCATTTCCTATCGTGGCCCAATGCTAAGGAACCATTTTACAAGCCTGAGTGGTAAAATTAAAGAAGCCAATACCTCTCAAAAATTTAAAAAGAACATAATCGAACTTATTGCCAATCAAGGTTCTTTACATGATTTTTTCTAACAATACACTTTTATTTCCAATTTTTATTATCAAAGGTTACCGATGATAAGATTTTATCTTCTTCAGGTTCTCCGGTCTTATAACTATTATAAATAATGAAATGTACTTTTATCTAATATTTTTAAATATTTTATCGGAAATTACCTTTAATTGTAAATGGTTGCTAGACAAAAAATAAAATAAATAAAAAATGATACCGAATTTAATTTTCGAGAGTTTTAAGTTACCATTTCAAACAAATAAAAGAAATCTTATTACGCATTCGAAAACTTCTAAATTTATAACAAAATTTTTTTTATTAAAAATAAAATTTTATACAATCTTATTCAGAAAAATATTCTCTACAATATAATCAAAAATTATTTTCAAAAAAATTATTCAATAGTTAATTAAGAGCAAAAGAATAAACATTGTCACAACTATTTCATTCTACCCGCTATTTCATTTTACCCTGTTTTACTCTATTTATTTTTTGATAAAATATGCTATTGTTTGTTTATAATAACTTATCATACATTTTAGAAGCTGTTATCTATACGTAAAAATAATATATTAATTTTTAAAAAATGTATTATATACTGACAGCGACATGGACTTGGTGTTTAGACTCTGCATTCTTCTTGCTCCGAACATTCATATACACAACAGGGTGTTTCAAATTTTATTGATTTTTGAAATTGAACTTGCCCTTAATTTGTTAATTGAACATTTATATGAAAATGTAGTTAAGCAAAAAAAAAAAAAAATTTTAAAGCCCCCCGGCCCAATTTTGGTCCAAATTTGTTGGGTGTTTCAAAGACTTGGTGGAGACCTTAAAGTTTATTCTGTTGCTTTTTTATTCTTGTAAAAGGTATATATTTGATTGAATATTAATCAAAGAAAAAGAAATTGTTTCAAAAAGTAAGAAGTTATTCTGCAGGATCTTTAGAAATTGGTGAAAAAATATTTTTGCTCCAAAAGAGGTGTTAATTACTCGGTGGCGTATGAAAAACGTTTTACGAATAAACTGTTTACACACGCGGAACAAACAGATCTAGAGACTCCGTTCAAAAAGTTAATCGGTTGTTGATCCCAATAAAATCGCAAAATGTTCTGGTCTTGTAAATTGTCCTGATGACTGTATTCTTTTTGCAGTGAAAAAATCTTAGGGCAGAAGGAGATTACAAAGATGGATTACACTCGGACAAATCTAAAATGTAGAAATTATAATTCCTGCACATAAAATTTTTTTAAATTTAAGGATTTATTTTGAATGCCACTCTTACTAATCTTTATCATTTTTTATCATTACACCTGGGTTTGTAACATTTGAAATAACTAAAAGATGATTTGTCTGATTAACTTTTGATTAAAAAAAAAACATTTCTTATTATCAAACAATAAAACAAATGTAGCAACAGTATTTCGATTGTCGTGGTGTTGGCATGTGTTATATGATGTATTGTTGTAAGTATGTCATTATTTTTTAATTTCATTTATTTTTTTTGTTTCTATCATAAATTGTTATATCATGTTTTTAAGGATAATGTTACTCGGTTTATAGTTAAATTGTTATATCATGCTTTTAAGGATAATATTACTCGTTTTATAGTTAAATTGTTATATCATGTTTTTAAGGATAATATTACTCGTTTTATAGTTAATTGGGAGACATTAAAGAAAAGTAGGAACAAGAACTCTAAGGCAACAGAATTTTCTAAGGAAGAAATCAAGAAGAAGGGAAAGCAGTTTTTTTGGATTGGTAATATTAAAGAAACCTTAAAGAAAACGAGCCTTGATAAACTTCCATATTATGCTGGTATTCAATTTTCAAAAGACATGTCGCCTTATGACCTTCGAGAACAAAGGTACTAGGTTTAAGTTGAAAAATAAAAAAAAGTAAAAGCTAACAAATTTTAATATTAAACATTTATCTCAAGTTGACAAATCAACTACAAAGCTAGAGTCTTTCTCATAAATAAGTGATTCTAGTGCGGCATCAAATATTTCATTTGATTTAGCACAACCATGGCAACCAGGCTTAAGCCATAATAAACAAGAGTTAATGAAGGGTTTTGTTAAAGATATTGCCATGACATCAGTGTCAAAAAATATTTTATCGAGAGATCTAATGCATGTACGCATGGATTTAATCGCGAGTTCAAGTAGAAGTGTGGCTGATTTTTCATGGTTTTATTCAACTATTTGGTGATCTCAAAAGAAATCTATTTTGGAAAATATTGAACAATATAAGAAAAATGTTAAAATTATTGCAAGTAAAAGTATTTTTCCATAATAAAACATTTTGATGGGAAAATTATGGAAAATATTAGAGAAGGTAAAAAATCAAAAAGGGATAGATTTACAATCTTGGTTAATATTGGTGTGAAAATGAAGTTGTTTGACATACCAGCAATTGATTGTGATACTGGACATCAGTATGATGCTTTAGTTAAAATAATGGAAGAATATAGAATATGTGACGATGTGAAAGGTTTATGCTTTGATACCACTCCTACAAATAAAATAAAATTTTCTGGTACCAATGTCAGGTTTAGTCAAAAACAAAACTTTATTTTATTAGAGCTGGCTTGCAGCAGAAATATTTATGAATTATATCTCAAAGACTTTTGTGAAAAACTTACCACTTTATAAACTAAATTAGAAATTGCTGAACTCGAAACTTTAACATTTTGCGAGAAGGCTCCTAGTGAAAACGTTTTCCCCAGAACAGATTACAAAGCTTTATTGAAACACTTGTGTATTTGTATCCTGATCAGATTCAAGCTTCAGGATGCGTGTCTGGTGTACTTTTTTTTTTTTTAATTTTATTTAGGTGCCCCATGAAGTTCTTATGGTCTTATCACAGAGCACCGCGGATAAGCATTTAATTGGAAGTTCACGCCTCCTTTCTAACCGATGTCTTGCCTTGAGGTGAGGTTTGAACCACGGATCCTTTGTTTCTGAGGCAAGTGCGCTTCTACTCCGCCACGGCTGCACTTTTTACAAATTAGCAAATGAAGCAATTTCAAAGTAGATAAAATAACTTTTAAATGATACTGTTTGTTTAATGACGAAGTAATTGTAAATATATTTTTTTAATACTTAGTATTACTTAAACGTTTCATTTGTTTTTTTTAATTATTTTTTACTAAAATAGATTTTACAATTATACGACGAGAATCATTTAAAGTTGAAGATCTTCCATATACATACTAATCTTGAGGCAGCAAAACTAATCGCAAGGTTAGAACTATCTTGTTCTCCCACAATATAGAGATAAAGCAATTTAAAAAGCAGTAACTTGAGACGGCATATAAAAAGATTTTAATTACTTGTGTTTTCTTCGCAACTTTTTAAATTATAACTTAAGTTTCAATATTATAGAAAAACATTGTTTTGATGTACATAACACAATCAATAACTCAAATTTTTTAAACTTTGGAGAACAAAATAGTTTCTCGAGCAATAACAACAGTATTCCTTTCAACCTCATTGCAATAAGTTCTCTAAATCTTAAAAAGAAAAAAATGAATAAAAAATTTTTAATAAGCTCTTTATTATTAAGTTCAATTAATACTTATTTAGCTTTCCATGCTTGGTCCATCCATGGCCCATTATTGGTGCCAATATAAAAGAAAAAGTTCCTCAATTTCGTTTGATACAGCAAAATAGATAAAAATGATATACTTATTCAACTATTTATCACACGCAACGCGATTAATAATAATTCCGCTCTTAAAACTATATATATATATATATATATATATATATATATATATATATATATATATATATATATATATATATATATATATATATATATATATATATATATATACTCACACATGCAAACAAATAAGTGCATCATATAAAAAATAGTCATCTGCAGGGGTTGCATTACATACATATACTGAAGGTTTGGTGTAGGCAAATATAATCTAGTACATACATATACTGAAGGTTTGGGTGTAGGCAAGTATAATCTAGATATAATAGACATTTAATGTACATATATATTTTTAATTTACCTCTTCAAGGCTGATAGAGGTACCACCGATGATGAGGCTACTCATCATTTCTTTTCAACTATTTCTTTTCAACTTTTTTCTTTTCAACTATTGCTCGTTTTTACTTGACTATTACTCCAAAACACAAACCTTAACAAACAGAGCAGTTGTGCCAAGTAACTAGTTCAGCACGATATTAATAAAAACTTGGTAAGAATTGAACTATTAATAAATAGTCAATAAGTTACTTAATCAACTTAAAAAAAAAGCTTTAAAATCATTAAAATTAATTTTTGTTAATTGATTCAATTAAAATATTGTAAAATAATATCTCACCAAAACTAAATAACAATTCACTAAAACATTCAACGAAAAGAAAAAGTTCTTTGTTTAACTTTAAAAAAGAAATCAACTTCTTGCAACTTCTTGTGATCAGAAGACAATATTTTACAATCAACATATTGACCATAAGTATTTCTCGGGCTATTTGATATTTATGATGACAATCTGACCGATAAGTGAAAAATTATTGATAATATAAAAATATAAAATGGTTATGCATGTTTGATTATTTATTTTACCTTTTTTTTTTTAATTCATATTAAAATCACCATTTTCATTGAAAATTTCAAACTTTGTATTGCTTTTAAAGATAGCAAGAAATTATATAGTACAATAAGTAAAACTAAAAAAATCTATCAAAAATTTTTAAGATTTTAAGCAAAATAATAAGTTTAAAAAATATTTCTACAAAGGAATGTCTCTATATAAAAAATATTTTTTATTAACTGCTCTCAAATTTGATCTAGAGCTACTAGGACAACTCACTGCACTTATATTTGATTTAGGGGTGGCGAACATTTTGGATTATTTTTGTTTCCAGACTCTTATTATCGCAATTTTATTCAAAATATTCTCATTTGAAATGAAAATACTTTAGAGTTTGCACAAAGTTTGATTTTCAAAAACCTCTCGACGTCGCTGATTTAATGTACATATTACACAGTTCGTTTATTACACATCAACTACGCATTATTACACATCAACTATGCAAATCCCATAAGGGATAGCACTAAGAAAACAAAGCTTAAATTTCTTTATTAACATCAGAAACACGCAGCTTGCGCAATAAATATTAATAACCGTTCTACGCGCTTTAACAACAACAACAACAACAAGCTATTTATTCTCCATTTTAAAATCATTTTTACAATAATAAGGTAAATAACAATAACAATAATTATAAAATAATAAGCAATAGTAATAATTTATAACAATAATAATAATAATAACAAAAAAAAAATTATAAATAATAATAATTACTATAATAATAAGTAAAACGATATGTTATTTCTTATTATAATAAGTTCATGGTTAGGATGGATGGTGTCACTCATACAGAAGTCTGATCAAAGGAGTGACACCATTTTTCAAAATAATATGACTAATAATAAACATATAAACATTAAACATAGACACACATAAAGTAAACTTTTTAAAAAATTATATATGTAGAAATGGAAGACTTATTGTGCATAAGTTTTCCATTATTTATATTTCGCGTAGAATCTGTATGAATTAGTCTATTTTCTATAAAAAAATTTGCGATAGAAGAAGGTAAATTTTTATTTAGAGAGTTAAAAACAAAAAGAAGATTAACAAACTTTACTAGCAAATGAAAGGTTAGAATTTTAAGTTTTTTTAAAGAATCTGATGCATCTGATTTGAAAGGTTGAAAGTTTATTAGTCCAATGAATTGGCGTTGAGATGACATTAGTTTGTTGATATGATAGTTGCCAGTTTGACCCCAAACTTGACAACAATAACTAAGATGAAATGAAAATAATGCATAATAAATATTTAAAAGAGTAACTTTATCGACATAATGTCGAATTACTGAAAGCATACCATTTTCACGGTTAAGTTTCTTGCGCAGCTCATCGATATGGAAGTTCCACGAAAGATTGCAATCAATTAACACACCAAGGTATTTAATAACTCTCGGGGGATATAGTTGTTTATTATTTATTTTGATTTTAATTTCAACGTTGTTACAGTTTTTTCTGTTGTTGTTACAGTTTTTTCTAGAAGATGAAAAAAAAATTAGTTCAGTCCTTTCGTTGTTAAGACATATTAGGTTGGCATTTAACCAATGAACTATACCTTTAACATCTGAATTTATATTTTTACATAGAGAATAGTATGATTTGTTGACATGTAAGAGATTGGTATCATCTGCAAATAGATGAACCGACGAGAAGTGAGCAGAGTTATTTAGATCATTAATGTAAATTAAAAACAAAAGAGGACCAAGAACGGAACCTTAAGGAACACCACATGTAACACGTTTTTTACTAGAAGTATAACCATTAATACTTACATATTGTTTCCGGTCCAAAAGATAAGATCGAAACCAATCACTTACAACTCCACGAATTCCATAATGCTCTAACTTAGAAATCAAAATGCTATGATCAACGGTATCGAGAGCTTTTTGTAAATCGATAAAAACACCACAAGCAAAATGACCAGTATCAAGAGCTTTTCTAATTTTTTCAGTTACACATATCAGTGCGTGGCAGGTAGAATGGTTTGATCAAAAACCAAATTGAAACTCATTTAAACAGTTTAAAGAGTTTAGAAAAGAGTACACTCTAGAAAACATTAATTTTTCAAGCAGCTTACCAATGTTAGATAAAAAAGAAATAGGTATATAGTTAGTACATAAAAGTTTAGAACCGTTTTTGAAAATTAGAATAGTACAAGATAATTTTAAAATATCAGGAAAAGTTCCATTCATAAATGAGATATTAAATAGTTTAGACAGAATATTTGAAAATTCGTCGTTAAAATCATTAAGAATGTTTGTAGGAATACTGTTTGGACCTAATGATTTTCCCGGCTTCAATTTAGATATAAGAAATAAAATTTCAGGAATGTTTGTTGGAGATAAGAGTAGACTATGTAAGTTTAGATATTTAAAATTTTGATAGTTGACATAAGACAAATGAATATTGGATTTAAGGTTTTGAACAACATTTGTAAAAAGTGTTAAATTTTTCAGAGATTAGAGTCGGTAAGCAGTTGGGAGATGAGCTGTTATAATTTTTGATATTTATTAGATTATTAATGCCTTTCCAAATTTCGCAAAGATTTTTAACAATATCTGAAAAGAAATTTTTAAAATGGATTTTCTTGCTAAGTTTAATTAAAGTGATTATCATGAATTTATATGGCTTAAAAATAGTTTTAAATGTGTTTATATTTATTAAATCTTTTGATCTTAACATTTTTTTTTGAAAAAGATTGCGTATTTGAATAAATTTTATGATTCCTTTTGTAATCCATAGTTTAAATCGACGTTTGAAGCTCTTAATACTAGTCTTTTTGAGTGGGACATAGCGATCCAAAATTGATGTTGTTTCAGTAAAAAACTAATGGAAACAAGAGTTAGTGTCACTGTTTTTTATAACGTCATCCCAATCACGTTTAAATAGGTCAGATCTAAGATTTAAGCGACTACTTAAAAAAAATGAAAGCTTTACAGATTTCATTACTAACGTATATAACATTTTATGCTTTATGTTTAAATGTAAAGAAAATTTATCTCTTGTATATTCCAAAATCATTGTATAATAAAAAATTAAAATAAATATGGTTTAGGTACTGAAATTTATCTTAGGCCCTTTTTTGCCGATCATAAAATTTTGTAAAATTAAAATATTAGTTGGGCTCAAAACGTTACATTACGGTCGGATATAATTAGAAATAACTCGAGAAATACTTAACGAATTAATTCCAACAGTAATGTGTTATTACAGATAAAAAATATCCATTCAAAATTTCTTAAAATTAAATACGGAGTTCCTCAAGGTTTCATTTTAGCTCCTTTTCTCTTCTTGCTAAACATCAATGATCTTTCAAAAGTCTCAAACAAACTCCATGCTAAAATGTTTACAGATGGTTCTAATTTATTTTACTTATCTACTTCTATCACAAAACTCTTTAAAACTGCAATGATTGAATTTGAAAAACTTAATACTTGGTTTAAATCTAACAAATTATCAAAAACGAACTACATTATATTCCATTCCAATCAAAGAAAAAAAAATCTATACCAAGTGTACCAAGTATACCAAGTGTATTACCATTTCTAAAAATAAAATAAAAAATTATTGAAAGAACCAAAGCAACAAAATTTTTAGGAATCATAGCGATGAGAATATATCATGGAAAACCCACATAAACTTTTGAAATACTAAAATAAGAAACAATATTTGTATGTTTTACAAAGCTAAACCGATATTATTCCAAAAAAAATCTAAAGCAACTTTATTTCTCTTTCATTCAAACCTATTAAACGTATGGTAATATAGCATGGGCAAGTACCCATAGATCTAAGCTAGCGGCACTCTATCGACAAAAAAAAAAAATGCCGCAAGAATAGTATTAAATAAAGATAAGTTTACTCATGCTGAGCCTTTACTAAAACTTCTTAATGCCTATAAAATTAACATCAAAATTTGTTGTTCATGCTTAAATACAAACTTAAACTTCTCTCGTCACATTTTTCAAAAGAATTATTTAAATGCAATAGAAATAGATGTAACCTCGAGAAATAGGAAATTTTAATGTACCATATATAAAAAAAACAATTGACACAACGTTAGAGGTTAGAAACGTTGACACAAAAAAAAAAAGGAAAAAATGTAGATGTGCCAAAATTTGAAGAGGAGTGTCTCAATAAACCTGAAATACTTGAAAGGTTGAAAAATGCTGAGAGCAAAAAAGCAGCAAACCAAGCTAAAAAACAACGTAAGCTTATCTCTAATGGAGTACAGCAAATAAACCAGGCAACAAGTCCAACGAAAATATAAGCTGCTAACTAATTCAGGTGTAAAAAGTGCTGAAAAGTTTTGCGTTTTAGTAAAATTGCTATGTTTAACTGTTAATTTTTTTAGCACAACTAAAAAATAAAAAAACGAAATTTTTTTAAATTTTAGTACTTTTGTATGTCTAAAATTCACGTTAAAATTTCTTTAAATTATTTGAGTTCAGGTATAAAATTTGCTTTAGAGAAAGGTATAAAATTTGCTTTTTTTTGAGACAGCATTTTTTGGTATAAAATGATGTTAATGATATACGAAGATAAAGCATTAACTAAAGAAAACAACATTTTCAAATAAGTTTTGAGTCATATATTCAATTTCTAACCAGTCGTATCTCTAAAAACATATCAAAGGTAGAAAAAAATTAGTTATTTCAAGTTTAAAATCTATTTTTTCGATTAAATATGAAAGCTTTTATTAATTTGAATGAGATGAACACAAAATTTGACATACGGCTCGTTAGACTTTTAATGTTTTATGTCTTATGCTTCATTTAAAAGTCTAAGTTCAAATTTTAAATACTATTGTGATATGCATCACGTCTATTTTATAATGTTTTTTAAGCTATTTAATTAAAAATCTGGTCTTTAAATTACTTGAGATTATTGTAAATATATGTAAAATAATATAGTAAATTTAATATTTCTTGTGCTAATTCGGAAAACAAAGGAACGAATAGAAAACTTTTTTATGAAACAAAAGAACAAGTATAAATTTTTATTTTCAAAAAAGATTTATAATGCAATTACCTTTATCTTTTATTATGACAGAGCAGCCTATTGTCGAACCATTAACTTGCGGTTTTGAAAAACTGAAAAACATAAAATCAAACATCTTATAAATGAAAATCATAAGGTTTTTTTTATATATCTTAATTATGTTAAATCTCTAACTAACCCAAGTAAATAAGTTACGGGCTTGTGTTTGTTGCCACAGAGTAAAAAAATATGAAAACTTGTATTAAGTGCGTTGAGAAAGTAAATAACAAAAAGTTTCAAGTGCGTAGCCTAAGCTTTCAAAGAACTATACAAAACCTTCTATCACTAAAAATCCATTTAATATATATATTCTTTAATTATTTGCTTATAGTCATTTGTCTTTAATTTACTGAAAAAATTATTTGAGTTTTTGAAAAACGATTGGCGCGGATAATTGTAAGGTTTAAAAAAAACAACATGGTTTCATAGAGATTTAAAGAATGCAATTTAAAGCGGAAACACAAGGCCCCAATGTAGCTTTAGAAAAAATAGCTTCAATGTCAATTCAATAAAATTTAATCTTATTAGCAACCAAATATTTACGCTGCAGTTATTTTTAAACTGATTAAACTATTTTATTATTTTTATAAATTATTGAACATTTATTAACGCGCGTCAGATATTCAAAATAACGCGCGTCAGATATTCAAAATAAGGAGAGTAGTAATAGAACTTTATTAAATATGTTTCATAAATATAAAAAAATTGTTTCATAAATATAAAATAATTGTTTCATAAATATGTCTGCATTCTTTTTGAGTTTATTTCATAAGATTCTTCAGAGAACATATTTTCATGATCAGTTTTAATTACTAGTTTGCCGTTTGAAAAGTTTGATTTGCACTCGTTTTCTTCATCGTCTTCGCTGAAGCTATTACTGAAACTTTCATGAAACATTTGAGCTGCATTATGAACTGAAGTGATATTTTCCAGTTCATTTTTAGATAAATGCTGAACGATACCCGCACCGTACGCATCACCAAGAACATTTATCATAGTGCGAATGCGACCTCTAAAAAAATTATTTATAATAGTAATAAAATTATTTATAATAGTAACATTCTGGGGTATATGAACTGTTTTTTTTTCAACTTAAAATGCTTATATTTTAGAGCTAAAGCTAAGATTTTGTAGAAGTAAACCCATTCTGTTTTAATAGTCTTTTCTAATGCAAATAAAAAAAATTATTCAGTACGCTTACACAAGTCAACTAAAAACTACATATTCTACTTCTAAAAAAAATGTACTTTAGGATGTATAAATAAACATTTATACATCCTAAAGTACATTTTTTTTTTCAAATTTTATGTTTGATTTTGTATATATATGCATTTATGAACATCATTATGATCATCATCATCATCATCATCATCATCATCATCATCATCATCATCATCATCATCATCATCATCATCATCATCATCATCATTATCATCATCATCATCATCATCATCATCATCATCATCATCATCATCATCATCATCATCATCATCATCATCATCATCATCATCATCATCACCACCACCACCATCATCATCATCATCATCATCATCATCATCATCATCATCATCATCATCATCATCATCATCATCATCATCATAAACAAGTTGCCCCGGTCGTCTACTAACACAACCTACAACTTTTTAATTCATCTGTCATCCGTTTCCTTGCTCTTTAACTCTATTCTTTGTTTTCTGGTAACTCCCAAATTAATAGTGGTTGCTTGCAGCCTTGTCGGCAGTGAATTCAAATAAAGAAAAAAATAATAAAAAAAAATTACACTTATTATTTGTTTCAAACAAAACTTTGTAACTATAGAGACAAAATTTTAACTATAGAGTCAAAATTTTGTGTACATGTTATTGACATAATTTTATGCAGTTTACCCTTTTGTCCCCCTTTAAAATAACTCTAGATTCGCTTTAAGGTTTTAATCTAACAACTTACAGAAACCAATCCACAGAAAAAAAAACTGCAACCATATCTGTAGGTAGACCAACTGTATCTAAAACAATGATCATTGTTATAAGACCAGCATGCGGAATAGCTGCTGCTCCAATTGATGCCAAAATGGAAGTCAAACTAAATTTAAATAGTTACTGTTAATTATCAGAAATTAGAACATAAAAATGAAATCATTTAAACAATAATGTATAATATTTTTTAAAAACAATACGATATTTTTTATTTTTGATATGTTTCGCTAAATTTATTTTTACATTTTCAAAAGATTTTACATTTTAGATATTTTTTACATTAAAAACCTTTGGAAAAAAAAAATTGAAAATAGAAGATTTAAAAGAAAAAAAAAAAAAAAAATGGACAAAAAAAGTGTACTTAATAGATAAAAAAAAGAAATTGGTTACAAAAATGGCCTGGTAAGTAGCAATTCAATATAAACAAAATTAAAATAAAATAAACTGGCCTTCATTTGGACTCTTTAAAGTAAAATAAAGGATAGTGACTTATAACAGTTAGTTTTTTTCGCATAAGTGGACATTTGAAAGCATTCAGAGATTTTTTAAAAGAACTCTTTCAGTTTCTTCATAAGTAAATTCTAAAAAAATTAAATATAAGTCTACTTCTAGTATTATGTCTTAAGCAGTACACAGCATAAAATCAGTTGTTGTCTTCTTTTGCTGTTCTTAACTTTTTAACTTAATGGTGATAATTTAAGCAGTCTCTACAGTTTTATTTATATTTATTTATATATATATTTGAAAAAAGTGCAAAAATATGCATTAAATGACTAGACCGAGCTGTCAAGCCCGAGTGAAATAAGGAAATATTTAGGTAAAGAGAAAGGATAAAATAATTAAAAATATATATTGAACAGATGTTCAGAACAAAAACAAAGATACTAAAGTATGGCGTGTAGTAAAAAATAATAATAATAATTTAGACATCGTGCATGTAAAAGAAATGTAATAAAAACAAAACAGGACACATGAGTAACCATAAATCTACAGTAAATGCAAAGTTTAACATACTTAAAATAAAAATACATATGTATAGATATATCAGTATTTAAAATGAATAAATACAAATTCATAGGAGGTATAAGATAAAGAAAAAAGTAATATTATATTTACATAAAATATTATATATATATATTATTTATATAATAAATAAAATATATATATATATATATATATATATATATATATATATATATATAAATATAATATGTATATATATATATATTATATTTATTTATATATATATATATATATATATATATATATTATTTATTATATATTTTACTGTTTAAAATATAGACTTGTCTTGCAGATTCCTTAAACTCCATTTGGATGAAACTTTGTTCAAAATAAATCCTGGAACCACAAGTTCTTTTAACAGTTAAATCAATAAATTTATCTTCTTATTAACTATTTCTATTTTATTTCATTAATACATTATAGTGTATTAACTTAATTTATCCAAGAAAAGTTTTTTTTTAACATCTTTACTATTAGAGTTAAAAGTCACTGAAAGAGACTTTTAACTCTAATAGTAAAGATGTTAAAAGATGAAGTTTATAGAGCAAGATAAAGATTGACAAACGACTTAAAATATTGCAAATTATATGAATCAGGAAAACAAGATGAAAGAAGCAAATTCCAGACTGTTCCTAAGTGCTTTAAAAATGCTTATTCGTCCAGTTTTTTTCCAGAACTGATGTTCGAGGAAAAAAACTGGACGAATAAGCATTTTTAAAGCACTTAGGAACAGTCACAGTAAAAGGATGAGACAATAAAATGAAAAGTAGCATGAGAACGAATTTTAGTAGATAACACAAGAGATGCTATCTCTTTAGAGCAGTGCTCATTATAGTATTTATGGAAAAGAGAAAGAGAAGCAACATTAAAACAATAATGGTTGGAGGTTGGGTGCAAGAGCAGGGTTAAGTATGCTTACAATGCGTTTTTGCACCATGTCTAAAAGTAATAAAATATAGCAAAAAAATTTGCTAAAAATAAAATCTTTTTGTACTAAAAAGTAGAAAATAAACTTTTTAATTTAAATTTAATAGTTCCGTAAACTAAAGATTGACAGGTCTGTGCAATGTTTATTTAGAAACATACCTGTCAATCTTTAGTTTACGGAACTATTAAATTTAAATTAAAAAGTTTATTTTCTACTTTTCCGAACAAAAAGATTATAATTTTAGCAAATGTTTTTGCTATATTTTATTTCCTACTTTTTAGTCTTTACAGAGAGTTACAATATTTAGCAATGCACTTATCTAGACATGTGTAATTAAGTCGAGCTTTTTATCCTAAAGAATCGTAGTATTTTTCTTTAAAAAGATAAAATGTATATTTTTATATTATTATTAAACAAAGTTAACATAACTTCTTAAGTTACTTTTTCAATTTTAATAAAAAAAAAAAAAATTAAAAAAAAAAAAGTATTAAAAAAAAGATTTAAAAAGAAATACAAATCCACAAGCAATCTTAGCCGATTTTAAAAATAAAAAAATTTATTTTTACATGAGAACAAAGTAAATTAAAAAAATTACAAACCCACAAGCAATATTAGCTTGTTTTAAAAATTAAAAGATTTGATAATTCATGATCATATTTATAAAACAAACGGGCAAGCAATTTAGTAGCAAATTTCTCTACAAAATGTTTATTTTTTAGAGCGTCATGGACGACAAAAAAAGTTAAGGAAAAAAATTATATAAGTGAAGGAAAAGATAAGATAATATTAAATTTTTTAATAAATGTTATTGATAAATTTTATTTACTTCTTTTTAGTTTTAACAGAGTCAAAATATTTAGCTATGTCAAGACATTTGAAATTAAATCGAGCTTTTTATCCTTATTAAAGAAATAAAGTAATTCCTGATTAAAAGGGACGACTGAATAAACGCAAATTTCATAAGTGCGAACTAGCATAAGTGCGAATGGCATAAGTGCGAAATGTGATAAGTACAAACTTGCATAAGTGCGCCGAATAAAAATGCGACTTATTATACTTCGCACTTATGCCACTTCGCACTTGTTCCAGTTTTTGCAATGCCTACACTTATGCTAGTTTGCACTTATGTCAGTTCACGCTTATTAAGCCTCCTGGATTAAAGGAACAGAATATATTTTTTTAAAGGAGAAAATTTTTTTATATAAAAGTAAAATAACATACAAATACCGTACAAATATTTCACTTGCATTGCCACCCTCGTCCTCCCACATATGTAATATATTTTTATATTAATATTAAACAAAATTATATTGTAAGTTATATTTTTCAAGTTTATTTAAAAAAAAATTTTCCAAAAAGTATTAAAAAAAGATTTAAAAAAAAGATACAAACCCACAAGCCGATTTTAAGCAAAGAAATATTTTTTTGTACAGAATATTTTTTAAGATTAAAACAAACCCGCATGCAGTTTAAAAGCAAATTTCTCTTTATGTCCCTTGGACAACAATGAAGGTCGAGGAAGAGTTTGGGTCAAGTGAACTCTCCAAGTATTTGTCGGTTAGACTAGAAGCTTACATCGTGTGCAAAATTGTCTGCATTCTCTATGCGATCTTTCTAACACGACTGCCTTTCACTCAAACATATCTTCGTTCTTCCCAGACTCACCTTACTTTCAGTCCGTAGAGCAGGTTATGACGCTCCCTTAGGGGCCGAAACAAGTCTCTGTGGGCCTAGGTAATGTGGCCTTCACAAAGCAATTAGCTGGCGGAGGATAAACCACAAAACCTTAAGTGAAGTCCAATCAAAACTTTGTCAGCGTACTCTAGTTAGGTTAACCTAGCTAACAGTGCATTATGCATTTATGTGTGCTTTATCTACGTTATCTTTCTAACTCGACTACTTCTGCCTTTCACTCTAACATATCTTAGTTCTTCCCAAACTCACCTTACCCTCGGTCCGTAGAGCAGATTATGATGCTCCTTGGCAAGCCGAACTTGACTTTGCGGGCCATGGTAATGTGGCCTCTATATGATAATTAGCCGGAGGAGGATAAACCACAATACCAGAGTTTATGTTAAGTGAAAGAAAAAATTATAAAAAAGGGCAACATTGAAAGATCCGTCCCAGATATCGCAACAGTATATCATACAAGGACAGATTTGAGAATTATTAAGATAAAGAATAGAATCCGGAGAAAGAAAGTGGCAAGCACAAAAAAGAGATGCAACCTTAGCAGATACTAATTTTGCTATCGATTTGATATACGGCTTCCAAGAAAGATTGGAGGTAATCCTAGAAGATGAAGGGTAGATAACTCATTGAGTACATTATTGTTCATAAATATAGGAAGATCTCGATTATTGTGATAATAATAAGCTGAAAAATGTTGGCCTCCAAGCAATCAGAGAGTGTTGTATTATCAAGATAGTAATATCATTAGCGAACAATGCCACCTCAGATGTGAGAATATCCGGAAGATCGTTAATGTAAATTAAAAAGAGTATAGGGCCAAGGATAGAACCTTGAGGAACCAGGCAACAGAAAGCAACAGGAAATGAAGAAGAGTGCTGTCCATCAAGGACAACTTTATACTAAGATTGGAAAAGAAGGATTCAATATTCTGAAAGGTTACCTGATACACCGTAAGAAGAAAGGTTATGGAGAAGACCAGCATGCCAAACTTTATCAAAAGCTTTAGAAATGACAAGAGCTATAGCCTTTACCTTTCTCTATCTACTTTTTGCACAATAAAACCTATCGGCTTTTACTGTTAACAAATTAGCTATAGAACAAGAAAATCGAAATCCATATTGATGATCAGAAAGTAAGTTATTAGATTTAAGATGAGAGATTAAGTGTTTGTTAATTGAAGACTCAAAAATCTTGCTTGTTATAGGAAGACGGTTAATGGGACTGTATTTAGACGAGTCAGACCTCTCTCCAGAGGTTTTGAAAATAGGGATAACTGATGCCACTTTCTAGCAGACTGGAAAACAAGACTTTGATAGACATTTATTAAATAATTTTGAAAGTATAGACAACAGCTCCAGACGCCTGTTTTCTGGAGAATTGTTTTGCTGATAGATACAGAAGTAATGGTTTTGATTAGAAATTGCAGTAGCACTATGGGAGGAAAACCATGAAGAACGAGGCTTGACTTGTAATCGTCAAAGGGAAAAGATTCCATGCCAGCCTGAATCCAAGAAGTTATATAAGAAGCAGATTTATCAGCAAGAAGATACAAGATTTCTACCCAAGGGCCACCACAAAGAAAATCATGAAAAGAGCCCCAGCCAGTTTTAAGGTAAGTTGTAAGAGGTA
The DNA here is from genome assembly GCF_022113875.1 of Hydra vulgaris. NCBI lineage: Eukaryota > Metazoa > Cnidaria > Hydrozoa > Anthoathecata > Hydridae > Hydra > Hydra vulgaris. Next base: position 14,395,763 of record NC_061157.1, on the reverse strand, counting down.
CGATGATAAGGAAATTCTGATGATAAAGAAGAATAAGATATTAGTTTTAAAGAGATCAAACCATGATCAGAAGCACCTAAGGGTGAATATGGAGAAACTGGGCACTGACTAGGATCAGAAACAAGACATAAGTCGAGTAGAAAAGGTAAATGATTCAGGATGTCTGGAAAGTGAGTTGGAAAGTTGACTATTTGAGTTAGAGATTTAGAAAGGTAAAAGTTATTGAGCCTTAATGTCTGAAGAGTCACTGACACTATAGCCAATCACTGACACTATAGCCAATCCATACAGTGCAATGAACAATAAAGTCACCAACAGCAACAGTATTGGCTGAAGGATAAAGAGAAAGGGCTTGGTCAATTTTATCTGAAATAACATCTAAAAGAGTGCAATCTTGAGATGAAGGAGAGCAATACAGAACAAAGAGAAAGTTGATAGAGTGAAGTGCGCTAAATGAAGCACAAAGATTAGTCAGTGGATTCAAAACTTATTTCCCGACAAATGGGTGAATTCTTATGAATGTAAATGCCCAGGCCAAGCATGTGACTATTGTAGTCTTTACTAGTTAAAGAAAGATAACTATCAACAGTTAGATCACAATATGAGAAAGCCGAAGTTAAATTAGTCTCACAAAGAGCAAGTAGGTCTGGTGAACATTGCAAGAGATAAAACTCAGAAACAGAAGAAAAGCTACTTCGAAGATCACGAATATTAGTGATTTATTTAGAGAGCTTGGTGATGACAATGTTTTTTGAAGTTTTATAGTTTTTGGTACTTTGATCATTTTAAAATTTGTTAAAGATTTTTATTCAAAGCACAGATAGTACTCAGTACACTATTTAATAGTCCAAGTAATTGCCTCATTACTATTAATAAACCCTTTGCTGTAATAAAAAGCTGAAACATTGCCCTGACAACACACACCAAAAGTATGAACAGAGACACTATCGATGCGCAACATGGTATTGTTAGTACTCTGATACAACCAATGCCATGTTGTATCAAATCAAGAGAGGCTCTCTGAGAGCTATCACACAGTCCAGGAACTTTTCTTTACAACCAGACGGCCTCAGAACCATTAAACTGAGTTTTAGAGCTGTACCCTCATTAGGAGATAATAGAATGAGGTACATAAAAACTAAATCCAGCATTTTACATCCTAAACTAGAAACAATGTAGTATAAATATATCTACACCAGTCTAATAGATGAAGAAGGGGTGTGAGGCTGGTCAACAGATCTGTTTACCCCTTAAATCAAGTTTAACTCTTAAATCAAGTTTTACCCTTTAAATCAAGTTAAAAATCAGTTTTGTCAACAAATACTTAGGAAACACTTGTATTAATAATTTAATAATAATTATAATATTTATTACTATACTAATAATAACTTAAACATTAAAGCTCCCTTTTTCTATATGTATGACCAAATTTATACTTTTTTAAGGGATTCATTTTAAAAAAGTTATGCATGCTTGTAGCAGACAAGACAGTAATTCAAATGTTTTAGCCAGGTTTCTTTTCATGTTTTGAAATGTAAAACAAATATCTGATAAGAAACATAAAAACAAAAATAGTCCAATCATAATTACAAATTACTTAAGAAACTGCATAATTACATGGGTTGGCATTCGGCCTACATATACGAGACCATGAAATGGAATATTCAACCTGTTCTAACTACTCACATGGATAAAGTAACTAGTTCATCAAATTTTTAGGGTGCCAAAGTTGCCCCAAAATGAACCAACTTGATTTAACAGGGTGGCCAGCTAAAAGTAAATTTAAAATTCCAGGATATTTCCAGGATTATTCAAGGAAATTTTGGGTTATTCAAGGATATATTGATTTTTTCTCGATAATAAAATGGACCAGTAAATGCAAAATATATTTCCTTAGAACAAAACAACTAAATATTTATATTTGAATACGCATATAAATCATATATACATACATATAATTGTTTGTGTTAAATATTAATCATATATACATACATATATTTATGTAAAGTTTGTGCAAATAAAATTGTACAAACTCATACAAACATATACATGCATATATATATATATATATATACATATATATATATATATATATATATATATATATATATATATATATATATATATATATATAATCTTTAAAAGTCATTTCTTGTTATACGATATGTTTAACTATTTTTTAAATATATTTTGGTATAATAATATATTAATGATATTTTGCTGACCTATTGGGGTCAGCGTCATCAAGTAATTGATGACGCTGACCACAATATTATATCTATCTATCAATCTCTATATATATATATATATATATATATATATATATATATATATATATATATATATATATATATATATATATATATATATATATATATATATATATGCTTACCATTATATATAAAATATATATTTTTTGACACCAATTACATCTTGCTTTGAAAAACATAATTTTACCCAAGAAGAATACTTTTTATTGTAAAGCCATTCTGTTTGGAAACGACAGTTCTTTGACTTGGGCGTTATGTTAGTTATACTATATATTAATTGTTATATATATTATTTGTATATTCTATTTTCTAAATATTTAGTACAATTAATAATACAGATAGTAAAATTAATAAAAATATTTTCATCATACCAGAAAATACATAATTAAACGAAAAGTTTTGTAAAAGATGAAAACAAGAAAGCGGAATATTGAACTCTATAAAAAAAAGTTCCATGATTTCCAGGATTTTTTGTAAAAAGGGGTGTTTTTTCAGGACTTTTCCAGGATCTATAAAATTCCAGGACTTTTCCAGGATTTCAAGGACCGCTGGCCACCCTGTTTAAGGTTACTTAAAATATTGATTAAGGATAAAAATTTCCCGGAAAGTTTTAACTTGGGAAATTTTCTGGAGATTTTCAAAAAAAAAAAGATTTGTTATTTTGTAATTAATAGGTAAAATTTTATATCTCACTTAGGCAGTTGTTATGGACAATTTTATGGTAAAGCATTGCGAGGCAGATTATAAAATTTTTAGAAAGCTCCTTTTGAAAAACACCTTTTTTGGTATTTTGTTGAGTTTTTTTAATTATAATTATAAGTATTAACTATGATTTTGCTTTCAAATATTTTCTAAAACTGTTTTACCCTGTTATTTGCTAAGCATATTGATGTTCATTTCCGTAGCAAATTTTGATTAAACATTATTTGCACCGCCATCCCTAAAAGAGAAGGGGCATTTTTCAATGTCTATTAAATTGGCCTACAACTTATTGAAAACTGTAAAATTATATAAAAAAAGACGATTAAATTTTTGTAGTATTTTACAATTTTTTGTTGATTTAAAGACATTAATTAATGAAAGGCAAAAAGAAAAAAAAATTTTATTGTTGCTAAATTTGAGCTATTAAAAATTAGTGTTAGCAACAAAAAAAAGAACTAATTATTTTGAGGTCATAAATTCCGCGTGAAAAAACAACCTTAGTGTTTTATTGCTTTTTTTAAAAAATGTGCTAACTATACAGGAAATAAAGCTAATGGTATGAATTTAATTTTGATGGAGTTAAATGAAATAAGATACTATTCTCCTCAAGGTAGACCTCCATATTCTGCTTCCATTGCACATTATGCACTAATTTACATTAAACTTCAGTACAGACGCATAAATTATCATTAGAACAATTGACCGTACCATTTTTTAGTTTACTAAGAAAAATTCAATGTGGTGATATAAATCCATTCAAGGCTATAAAAGTTGTTACAAAAAAAATTATGTGTCAAGTGATTAGTTGTTTGGTATGGATGAGATGTATTTGCAAAAAGCAGCCCAGTATCAAATTGGTATGTTGGTGAAAATATGTCGGTGAAGATTCAGAAATTAATCTTTATAAAAGCTATTTTAATGATTGTTGGGCTTCAAAAATCTCTTACAAAAATCTCATATTCTTACTTATTGTTGTCATATTGTCACATAAAGTTGATTTGGTTCATTGTTGAAAAAAGAAATTAAAAACTTATTGAATGCTAAAAAAATTGTTTTTCTTTTATTTCATTTGTTCAGAGACAAAATTTCTCCATGTTACATTGCGCGGAATTTATTTAATAAAATTTATGAAAAAGATCAATAACTAAAGGAAAACTTCAAAAAAAGCAAGAAAAATTAATTATGCACCTAGATACCTGCACAATGTCAAGATATAACTGACGGTAGCATTTGTTGGTCCGAAAATAAAAAATGCAATGAATAATTAAACCTGTTGGTTCTTAAAGCATTTTATACCAACTTTTAAACAAAAGCAAAACAAACAAAAAAATTAAAGAAAAAACAAAATAACAAAAAAATAAAAAAATAAATAAATAAAAAAAATTATAACGTGTCTATAGAAGTCTATATAAATAAGATGAAATTATTTATGACAAAGACTTCAATTTGTGGAAAAAAACATGAATATTTATTGCAGATGATACATATATTTTTTGGTAAAAACAAGTCCCAACAATTGGGCACAATATATTAATCCAAACAAAATTAATCTAAACAACTACTATATAAATAGTGGTAAATTACGCTTCAGGATTCTTACCTTATAAGAATGTAATCACCGAATGACAACTGTCTACCAATAGATTGAGCTAAATTTACAATATAGACATTTATAAAATTAAAAAAAAAAAATAAGTTGACTATAAAGTTTTTTAGAATTGTTTAATTAAAAAATATAAAGACAGGAGAGGTTGTCTTTGGAATTTCCTCTCTTATTCTATTTGCATATCAATACAAATAGAAATATTATTTTATGCAAAAATTTTTTCTCATTTTTGGTAATAAGTATTTAACTTAAAATATCCTGTTCTAAGTTTTAACAACTGATTCACTGAAATCTTTTAAATTTAAAAACAAAATTAATACCTTTTTGGTTAAATTTCAATTTTAATCGAAATAGATAAATGATAAAATGTCATAACTTTAAAATCAGATAACAAAAAATTTAATAATTTAAATAAAACATACTAATTCCTAAGAAAAATTCGTAACGAGAAATTGCAAGTTAAATGCAATTTTTTGTTACTAATTTGTCTTTAAGCTCTTTCATAGTTACAAACTTTTATAATCTCCTATTAATTAAATATGGGATATATATTTTTTAAACTTTTTATTTAAAAAAAGAACTTACATAATAGTTAAATTTGCTTATGATAAAATTGCAAAAATTTTAATTATGTAAATTGTAATCTATATATAATAATGCTTAACTTAATAGCAGTAGTGCTCATACGTGCATTTTGACATGGAGCTAAAGACAGAAATTAAAACTGAGTTAATGGCATGAAAGAGTCTGTCTAGAGTTTAAACTTTTCTTTTGTTAATGTCATCTAAGTTAGATCACCTTTAATGCTACTATATTTTTAATATAGACAAACCTATTTATACAAACACTTATCAGTAAATAAAAATACATTACTAATTACCACCTTGATAATTATCATAATAAAAAATAAACATCATTGATTGATTACATTGAAAAGTTTTATGTAATTAAATAATATCTGTTTATGACAAGTCGCTCAGAACTTTTTTTGCAAGGAAATATAAGAAATTTATGTAAATTTGTGAAAAAATTCTGTAAATTTAAACTTATTTAAATTGACAACAATATGTCATTTACATTTAATATAAAAATTTTATTTGTATAGTTTTATGTAAAAATGTTTTTAAATGTAAATGTCAGTAGGTTAAGTTAGTAACAATCGTGTTACGCATGAGTTGAGTATCAGGTATAATATATGTATAATACACAATAACTTTAACAATTTTTTTTAACAATTGTAATTCTTTTTTGCTTGAACTGTATTATTTTGAATTTAAAAAAACAGAAAGTTTGAAAAAACTGAAACAATTTATTTACATAACAGTGAAAAAATAAAAATTATACTATTTAGGAAAATGAACCATTTTATGAACTTTTTTGTACTGATTAAAGAAATATTTGAAAACCACAATACTTTCTCAAAAAAAACAACAAATAAGCAAACAAACAAAAAACAAAAACAACACAAGTATAAAAATTACATTTAAATAAATCACAACTAAGGTAGTGGCCGCTGCACTGAAAAACAAGTTGAGTGCGGTACTAACAGGGACCTACACCACAACTGCAGGGTGCTTAAATTGCTTTGTCTTAAATTTTTGTACCCATATTATTGTATTTATAAAATATTGATAAGATTAAAAAATCACAATGAAAACTTTCCTATTCACCCAGAGGATTTGAACCTTTGATTACTGTTGCCTTACTGCTCAGATAACATCACATCTAATAATTGAGCTACTAATGCTCATGCAAAGGTATTAAAATAAATACTTCTATAAAAACTTATAACAATAGTTATCAGTTTCTCATTACTCCCCCACCCCCCCATATGATTGTTTAACTTGCTGAAATTTACATAATTTAATAATTCTCCAAAACTGGTATTAAAACAGTTTAAGCAAAAGTTTTTTTAGTAAAAAGTTTAATGCAGAAAAGTTGCTTTAATGCAGAAAAGTTGCTAAAAAGTCAATCAAATAGAATTAACTTATTTGACATGCTGAGCTCCATGTGACCTGTTTTCTGGGTCTTTTGCTTTATTAAGAACTACAGCGTTAATAAGAAGGTTGAAATTTTATTATAGCCTTAATTTACAAAAATCAACAGGGAAAATATCATGCAACCGGCTTGGTCAGGAAGCGGGTGCGATCACACTTGATAATTGACCACGGACCTAATATGTAGTTGCAAAAAACCGGCCAGATTTTTTAGTCGTTTTGAGAACATTTCAAAAACAAACAAAAAAGCACAATAAGATTAGCTGGACTGATGAGAGATAGTTAAAAAAAGAAAAATGGCTTTTAACGCGAAAAAACTTCAAGCAAAATAAATACGCTTAGAGCAAATATTTTTGAAACGTTGCTCTTTTATAATTTCTTTAATAAAATTAAGCGAGATTTTTTATATAAAGTAACAAGTTACTATTAAAGATTGTTTAATAAGGAAACAAATGTTCTTCGATTTATCGAAAAATATATATAACTTTTATTTATATACTTATGTTTTATTTCCATTGCTGGTTTGAGGAGGTGGGGTGGGGGTTGAAGGACTATAGACCCGGGACTCATAATGTTAGGGGTATCGAAATAGTCAAGAGGATCATTTGGTATTTTTTTGAGTCATTTTTACGCTGTGGCACATAGAAAAGGCCACCAAAATAATGCAGCCCCCGGCCATGAAAAGTCAAACAAGATTCAACCAATAAAACTAACGCTTGATGGTTTATTTATAAATAAAAAAGTTTTTTCAATAACTGTTTTATGCTTTGCGTAGTTTGAAAAGTTTAACACATTTGAAACAGTTTTTCTTAGTAGGATGAACAAATGAAATAATTAAATCATCGAGTTACTGTAGAAATTCAATTAGCTAGATAGAAATTAACTAAAAACATTAAATTACTTTGTGAGGAGGAAGCGGAACTGCTTCACAATACTGCTGACGATGTTTAGTGAGGGGGTTTTATAATTTTAATTAGTATTTAAAACAGAAAAAAGTAACTTTAAGTTTAAGCATAACAAGTTTGTAAGAATGGCTGAAGCAAAATAATTGAAGTTAGTATACCAATTTTTAAGAACTTAAAAACTTTTTTTTCTTGAGGGAAAGAATCAGTTATCGGGTACACTGAGGAAAATGGATTAGTGGTTAAAATTTGTATTAACTTTGATGATAATTAATAATTTCTTTAAAAACGCAGTTATTACTGAAAGTATTTTTGTTTACAAAATCAATTGCACAAATTGCTTTAAAAGATTACATTTGAATAAAATACACATACATAAAATTACATACGTAAAAGATAAATGCATAAAAATACATTACATACATAAAAAATACATTCCTTATATATAAAAAATAAGAATATACTAATAAAATCTATAATATATTTACAAAACGTTGACAAGTTAAAAAGTATAAATATAAAACATTTATTTTTGTAAACAAATGTTAGTTGAAAACATTTATAGCTTTGTAGATGTGGCTCCAAGAATGAGCCATATTCTTAAAACAATTTATGCTACAAATCTCAACGAAAACATACAAAACTCAAATAATACAACTTTAAAAAATATTTCAACAGAATACTCTAGCACATTCGGTTAGTATTTTTTAAATACTCTAGAAATTTCGGTTAGTATTTTTTGAACCAATGGAATTAGTTGTTCGTAGATTAGGCGGGTTTTTTGTGTTCGTGAATATTCTTTTTTTATTTTTTCGCACAAAGAACATTAGAGTTTATGTATGTTTCCATGTATGTCCGTAAAACAAAATATTTTCAAATTTACGATAAAATAATGAACTTAATTACACTGATCTCAAAATAAACTGGCAAAATTTTTGAAGCCAGTTTTGGCCTCCCAAGATGGTGGCGTATTTAGTTGATTACAAATTGAGAAATTTTGGTTACGAACTTTTATATCTTCTTTAAATGAAAATAGATGTACAAGCCTCAAATACAAATATATTTTTTGGTTTTAAAAATAAGCGCTATATTACATATTTATGTAAATTTCTAATATGTTTATAATATTTTGTTTAGCAAAATATACATGTAATAATTAGTTTGCATAATATCTTTCTTTTTTTATATAAAAAATTAATTTAGTTAAATAAGATAAAAATTTTTAGTTAAATAATTAAGTATTAGTTTATTTATCATTAGTAAAGAACACACTAGAAACTAGTATTATTACCTTGAACCTAATAGTTAACTATTACTAATAGTAGTAGGTTCCACTAATATTTATAACTAGTTATAACCTATTAGTAGATGTAGAAAACAAATAAGAACCTAGTAGTTATCCATTTTAAAAGTTTCCAAACAACTTTCGAATAATTCATTTAAATGTGAAAAATTGAAACAATTTTATTCATTTTTTATTTATATTTCATTTATTTACTTTCTTTTAATTTTAGTTTTACCATAAATTAGTTGTTTAATTTTGTTTTTTATACAATTTATGTATCTTTTAGTTCTTAACTACCCAATGCTGTGTGCTAGAAGGTTAATAACACAACTGCATGGTAGGAAGCTGAATATCTTTTTAAAAAAAAAACTATTATAAACTAGTTTTTTAAATAGATATCATAAATTTATAAATGCTGTATGAACTATTAGCTGAGTTCTGTAAGTACACACAACTCTCTGATGCTGCAGTTTCCATTCGAAAATTGAACGCTACTTTGCATCAAGAATTGTTTATATGTGACTGTGAGTTGTTGGCATTTGACATTGTTGTTAAACATTCTTGCAGATCTCACAGCTAAATAAGATCTCACAGCACAATAAAGAGCTTGTTAGATGGTTTTGACTGAGCTTATATATTAAATAATTTTATGGTGAACCTACTTTTTTTTCTCAGTTGAGATATATATTTTAAACAGATTTAACTGCTACCAAATATTTAACGAAATCAGTCTTTAGACTATACAAGATCATTTGCATACCAATTAATCTCTTTAAGACTAATGATATAATTATATGCCATGTCAAGAAATGGAAAAAAAAAATCTCGTTACATGCATACAATGCTGACTTGTATCCATTAGCAAATAGGTTTCTTGAATTTAATATGTCATGTAATCAATATTTTATGCAAATAAACTCATTGGCATACATATAAAATTATTTAACTGCAACATACAGTTTAATAATATAAAAAAGTCAGCAAACTATAACATATATCTATAATACTTAACAGCAGGTAAACAGTATAAATATATATTTAATTAAATAGATAGTTCAAAGAGGTGTTTTGAATATTTGTATATCAAAAATTTAATAAATACATTTTTTTCAAACAAATGTATTTTTACATACAATTTCATCACCAATTGTATTGAGTGATTATCCTTTAAGTTATAAGAAATGATTATTTCCTTTTTATTCGTTTTAAAAGTTATTATAAATAACTATAATTCAGACCTGGTTTTTTTTTACCAGTATAAGTGACACTTTAAAACATTTTAATCATATAATATATGCAATAATAGCATTTAAGTATAACATAAGTCTAGAAAGAGCCCCTGAGTTTTTGTGTACTTACAGCACTCAGTTAATAGTTCATGCAGCATTTGTACAAATTGGTATCTTGCTTAAAAAAATATAAGTATAAAATTGTAGGTAGGCATAATTGCTGCTGTTTACCATGCTGTTATACATGGTAAACATGAGCAATTATTAACCTTCTAGCATACAGTATTGGGTTCTTATTCTTAGTTATAGCGTTTTTAGTTAGAACTAAAAGGTTCATAAATTATACATAAAACTAAAATTGTAAATTTCACTAATGCCATTTAATAATAAATTCAATTATTCAAAAAAACAATTTCCTTTTTTTTTCTCTAATAATTATAAAATTCATTTGTTTTTTTTTTACAAATGTATTAGTCTTATTTCATTATTGTTTTTTGTATTTTGATAAAGCAAAATAGAATGTATATCGGTTTCGCCACTAGGAACTAAAATTGCCGCCATTTTGGGAGGCCAATTTAGACTTCAACATTTTTCGGAAAAACAATAGAATCCGCTATCCAGTTATATTTTGAGATCAGTGACTTAACTATTATTTTGCGGACAAACAAGGAAACATGCATAAACTTGAATGTTCTCAAAACGACTAAAAAATCTGGACAGTTTTTCGCAACTAAATATTATTTCTGTGGTCAGTTATCGAGTGCGATCGCACCCGCTTCCCAACCAAGCTTGATGCAATTGTCATTTATGTTAGAGAAACTTATGTGTTTACATAATCAATTAGATAAATCTAACGCCATAAAGAGACAAGTTTCTTTCTTAAAGTAAGATAGTGTGCAGACTTTTTTTTTTGAAATAGATAAATGGGAATCGTTATAATAAGCTCTAAGTATGCAGAAAAAGTGTTAATTTTTTTTTACTCTAAGAGCATTTTTTGAATGAACTTTTCTATTGTTTACTAAACTTAACTACTTTTTAACTACTATTTAAGAATATTCAATTAATATGGAAGTATAGACATGGACAGTGTGAAAAAGACTTACCAAGACTTTATTACAAATTATTACAAAAATATTAAACTAGCTATCAAGACCTTTACAGGTCCTGTAAAGATCTTGATAGCTGTAAATTTTGTAACAAGTTATAGTTTTTTTTTCAAAAAAAAAAAAAAAAAGTTTAATTTGCTCTAGTAAAGTTAATTTCTAAGCTAACAAAATTAAAAGCATAATAGTAAGGGGTTTGATAAATACTATATCAAATTTAAAAATAAAGTTGTTAAAAAAAAATATCTTGCATACCAATAAAAATTGCACTGACAGCTTCATAAAGAGCAGTACCATCCATGTTAACTGTTGTTCCGATTGGTATGATAAATCTAGTAATTCTTTTGTCGATATTGAGTTTTTCTTCAAGGCATTGAAAAGTCACAGGTAACGTTGCTGCACTAAAGTAAGAACAGATAAATATAAAAGTTTATCAATACATGGCAGTAACAATAACCTTTTATCCATTATACAACTTTAATAATAATAACCTTTACAACTATAATAACCTTTACAACTATAATAACCTAACAATAATAATAACCTTTACAACCTTTACAACAATAATAACCTTTTATCCATTATACAATCCATTATATTTATTTAATCTTTAATTTTTGCAAACTTGTTTTAAAAAGGTTCTTACAAAAATTTAATTTCCTCAATTCAAATCTCAAAGTGAAGCACCTGTTTAGCTGTTCAATTTTATGACCATAAAATTACAAATTTTTGATTTATTTTAATGGCAAATAAAATAGTACAGCAATCAAATCACAGTAATGTTAATGCTCCCTAATTCTAATTTTATATTCAGTTTTTTCTATACTTTGTGTCAATATTTGTTGAATTTTAGTTTCTAAAAGAATTTTTGTTTTGATTATTTTGAAGAAATATTGTTTTGATTAATCCTTTTACTAAATTATCTTTTATTATAACATTGTATTAAAAACAGTTTCTTTTTTTGTACTGTTTTCAGAAAATTGAAACATTTTTTTTCAATATCCTTGTTTTGTAAGTGTATTTTAATATTGTGCCAAATAGTGCACCCAATACCAAAAGCATTTTTCAATACTGGAATTTCGGTACTTAAAAAAGCGCAGTAACAACAGTATTCCGGTATTGGTACTATCAGTATCAGATATACTACTACCGTATTTCATTTTTATTATGTTGTTTGAATTGTGCTTTCATTGTAAAAAAAATGAGAAGCCCCCTTAACTATAATAGCTTCCTGGGCCTTGAGGAAGTAAATATATACAATAATTATTATAATAGTTATTAAAAATTATCATAAAAAACTAATTATAATTAGTTTTATTTCTAATTTATTCAATTAGAAATAAAATTTCTAAATTCAGTTTTTTAAACAATTTTTACTTTTTACTAATCAATATTGATCAATTATTATACATTATAAATTTTTAAACATTTTTTGTTTATTGAATAAGATAAATTAATCACATCAACTATCTTATAGCCTGCTGTCTCAAAAGAGTGCCACTACATCGACTGAGCATTTGGAATGAGGCAGTAAACTTTTCTTTCATTATTCTTTATTTTTTACTTCTTTTTCTGAAAATGCCATATGATATAAAGGTAGGAAAGACTAGTAACAATTTGTTATATTCGCAACTCTGAATGTCACTGTTTTTATTCCTGCTGCATGAGATACAAAAATAATCGACAAAAGATTTATTTTGTGAAAGTCAAAAAAAGAACTGAACAGAAAACTTTTTTGTTTTCTGAATTTGTTGTATTTGGTACTACAAGTTGTAGTAATAAATTAAAATAAGTTAAAATCAAACAATCAACAGTAAGTAGTGTAAAAGTAGGGTAGAGTGGGGTAATATGGATAGTTGGGGTAATATGGATATATTTTATAAATATGCATACATCTTATTTACACATATTTCTAAAACAAGAAAATTGCCAACAGTACACAAATAATTAGTTTTTTTTTTTTTTGCATTAACAATGTTTATATTTGATTTTGTCTGCAGAATTCAATAATATTACTTATGCATGTATATTGATAAAAATTTATTCGTTGGACCATGATGTAACATGTAAAATTTAATTCAAGTTCTCTAACCCATATTGATACAAAATTCTAAAATGGGGTAAAAAGGGTATACAGGTAAAATGATAGTGGGGATAGTCATAAGCTACATGACTTTTGCTTTTTAATAGAGAATTACACATTTTTCAGTTACATATAATAGTTTTATATAATGCTACTGAACTATTTACATAAAGATCATATTTCAAAATTTTCCCCCTGAATGGCTAGTGTAAAACTACCATCTATGTTTTATATTCTGTTTTTGTATTCCTCTTTATTTTGTAATTCAATTTTATATTTTATATAATTAAAGTTTATTTTATAATATTTTAGATAAAATAATAAGACTGAAATAAATTATCATGCCTCGTGAATATCAACGCAGGACTATTGGTACATACAATATCAAAGTCTTTTGGAATTCGTTATGGGACATTATACAGGCAATCCCATGATCAAATCCAAAGGAATGACAAAAGAATTAGAGGGGGTCGTTGGTTTTTTACTTAAATACTGAAGAAAAACTTTTTGTAAAAGCCCTGATGTACTTAGCTGATAAAGGTTTTCCACAAGATAGAGAAGATTGAGAAGATATAAAACTGATGCTTAAATTCTATATAACAGTTACAGGCAAACTCCATTCAAAAATGATAAGCCAGGGAAAGACTGGTGCATATATTTTGAAAAAAGATGGAGTGTAGTTCTTGGAAAAAAAACAACTGAAATTTTGACAAAAGCAAGAGCAATGATCTCTAAAAACAATAGATTTTTTTGAGGTATGTGAGAAGACATTAAACAATAATAATTTATTTAATACCACATTGCATATTTAATTAAGATAAAACAGGTTTACGTACAAATCCTACAGCAGGAAAAATCTTTGTTTGGAAAACATCAAAAACAGCCTATTACATTGCTCCATCATGTGGTAAATCAATGTATACTGCACTGTTTTGTACAAAGCAAATGGCCAGTGTCAATCTCCCTTAGACATCTACAAAGCCATCCACCTTTATAATGCATAGTGTCAAAATAAATCAGAAAATGCAATGTACGGTGTAACAAAACCAGGTTGGATGGAGTAGTATATTTTTGAAAATTGGATTGACAGGTTTATTATACATGTAAAGGATTATTAAAAGCCTGTGTTGCTGCTGTGTGATGGACACAATAGAGATATAACATATTCTACTGGTAAAAAGGCTCTGGACAATCATACAATTTTACTTTACTTACCTCCGGACACAAGTCACGCTTTATAACCTTTTGATGTTGGTATTTTTGCTCCATTGAATTCCTATTAGAAGAAAATCCTTAAAAATTGGTTAATAGAAAGCAGACATAAAAATATTGACAAATCTGCGTTTCCAACTTTACTAAAAGTTCTTGTCAGTAAGATAGTTAGTAAACTTCTGAAAAACAGTTTTAATGGTAGTGGTCTTTACACTGTTGGCAAACCAAAGCCAATGAAAAAGATAGTGAATATGCAACCAAAGAGCGAGGAAGTAGATGTGTCTAACAAAAAAGAAAATAATGTAGTAAAAAACCTACAAAGAGCAATTGGTTTTGTACTTACACCTAACCCAAGTCAACATACAATAACAGCATTTGCGAATTCAAAAAAAATACAGAGCAATGTTTTTTTGAATTGGCAATTTTTTCCATGACAAAAAGAGCAAAATTTTAACAGCGCAAGATGTTGTTTCAAGGTTGAAAGAAGAAGAGAAGAAAAAAGCTGAAGAGAAGACTGTATCAGTAAGAAAAAGAAAACATAACCAACACAACTAGACTTTTTAAATACTTAAAAAGCAATAAGTGATATATATATATATATATATATATATATATATATATATATATATATATATATATATATATACATGCATATATACATATACATATAATATATATATATATATATATATATATATATATATATCAAATATAATATGAGTATCCCATATATCCATATTACCCCACCAATGGGGTAATATGGATATATGAAAGGTGTTGTTAAAAAAGGATTAGTAAGTTGGTTATTGAAAATATATGTATGTTCTACTCATTGTGAAGTTATTGTATACACCTTGAATGTAAAGAAAAATAACAAATGTTATTTTGGTGGTTATTAACTAATATATATATATATATATATATATATATATATATATATATATATATATATATATATATATATATATATATATATATATATATATATAT
Source organism: Hydra vulgaris (assembly GCF_022113875.1). Classification (NCBI taxonomy): domain Eukaryota; kingdom Metazoa; phylum Cnidaria; class Hydrozoa; order Anthoathecata; family Hydridae; genus Hydra; species Hydra vulgaris. Next base: position 14,380,384 of record NC_061157.1, on the reverse strand, counting down.
ATATATATATATATATATATATATATATATATATATATATCTAAATATGTTTTACTTGTGTAAAAGAGAAATTCAAAGCAAAAATTATAAACAAAAATTTAAAAAAAGTTAAAAAAAAAAGAAAAAAAAACAATTGAAATTTTTGTTTTTATTATTTTGCAGCCAAATACATTACACATTAACTAAAAGTAAAAAAATGAAAAATTAAAATATAACATACAAAACAGAATGTAAAAAATAGTATATGAGAATAGTTCAAAAAATAAATGCTATTTAATATAATATTTTTAATGCTATTTTTTAACAGCATTTTAACCCCTGAAGCATTGGGAGTTATTGAGTAGTGGCATTTAAAATAAAGCTTCCTTACCTACAGTCAGTCACTTTAAAGCTAAAAAATCTAAAGGTAGAAATATTGTATTACCTTGAACTCGTACCAAATGCAGTTGCCATAGCAGAAAACATTCCTTTAAGAAAGATATAAGGGTTTTTACGAGTAAATGCAAAATATAAACCGGGCAAAACAACAAATCCATGTATAGCAATTCCCAGGACGACTGTTGTGATGAACAAACCCAAACTAGAAAGCGTCTTAGATACATTCTCCATCTCAGAAAAGCTAGCAATTATCAAACAACCAATACCAAATGGAGAATACCTAATTTTGTTTTAGAAAATAACAATGCAAAAAATTATGATAAATGATAACAAATTATAAATCATTAATTAAAAAAATTTCAACATAAATTTTTCAAATTAATAATTCATATATATATATATGTATATATATTTATATATATATATATATATATATATATATATATATATATATATATATATATATATATATATATATATATATATATATATATATATATATATATATATATTCAAATTTGAATGCAGCATTAGATGCACACTGATATCATACACATGTAGCTGCTGGAGTTTTATTCCATATAAAAATTGTATGTCATATGAAATGATGTCTAACTACAATCATCAGGCAAGTAGTAAAAAGTTAATTTTGCTGCCTCTAACTATAAAACTCTGAGTAGCAATACTCTATTATAAATATAAACATTTAGTTAATTCCTGGTACTGTGGGTAACAGTAACTAATATATTATATAGCTCTAGTTTATCTATTGAGCACTCTTTCAAATATACTAAAATATACATAATGATATGAAAGTATTTACTTAGTATTCACTTAGTATTCATATATATATATATATATATATATATATATATATATATATATATATATATATATATATATATATATATATATATATATATATATATATATATATATATATATATATATATATATATATATATATATCCATATAGTGTAGTCGAAAGAGCGTTTTAATGTAAAAAAAGTCTCTTTCAACTACAATTTTAATTACCTTGTCTCTTAAGCTGTTTTTGATTGTCGTCGAAATGTCAAAGCAATTAAATTTATGCGGAAGTATATTAAATTTTATTATTTTTTTAAAAAACTGCAATTATAACGACTAGAAAGTTTTTTTTTATTAGTGGTGTTTTTGTTTTTGTTTTATTAAAAAACATTTTTAAAACATGCGTAAATGTTGATACATCGACTATCTTATAGCCTGACTCGCAACAGAGTGCTGCTACATTGACTGACAAATAGCTTGATTCGCAACGGAGTGCTGCTACATCGACTGACAAATAGACTGACTCGCAAGGGAGTGCTGCTACATCGACTGACAAATAGCCTGACTCGCAAGGGAGTGTTGCTACATCGACTGACAAATAGCCTGACTCGCAAGGGAGTGCTGCTACATCGACTGAGGGTTTGGTTTGGGCAGGCAGTCTATCATTTAAAAAAAAAAAAGTTTAATTTTTTAAACTTTTTCTGGTCTGGTTTATTAACGCGCTCTTTAAAACTACAGTTTATGGGAAACTCTTTTTCACTACCATGCAAGATTATATATATATATATATATATATATATATATATATATATATATATATATATATACATACATATATATATATATATATATATATATATATATATATATATATATATATATATATATATATATATATATATATATATATATATATATATATATATATATATATATATATATATATATATATATATATATATATTAGGGTGTCCCAAAAAAAAAAAAAAAAATTAGCATGGATAATTTCCTTGTTATTTATGACAAAATAAGTAATTTTATTAAATTTGAGAGTTGAAAGACCCTCAATGAAAACAATGTTTTCAAATATAAAAAGTGTTGTTAAAAGATTACGATGTATTGTGGAGAAGAGAAGATCATCGTCTTTACTAATTGTTTGAATATTTTCACAGAAAGTCACGGTAAAAGCGCTTTGGTACAAATATTTCATTTTAACGATAACAAGTGTACAAAGTATATCTTGTGAAACATACAAAAATATTGAATTGTAAACCATAACAAAGCTAAACTATTGTAGTTAATAATATGCAATAACATATCCTAAATGTAATTTTTATTTATTTTTCAGAGAAAAAAAAATGAGGGAAATGGGAAAAGAAAAAAAAAAAAGAAATTTTGATAAAGAAGTGCTGAAACGAGTATATAGTGTAGTACAGAACCCAAGGAGACCTCTATATCTTTTAGACAGGCCCATAAAAGAGCTTCCCAAGTCACAATTACCCACAAATGGAGATATATTTAAAAGATACTGTAATATTATATCCTCAAAGCAGCTGAGATTCGAGTCAACTAAGTCTAATATTTGTTGCCCTCTGCAGACGAGTTCCAACCAGTTTACAAGTCAAGTTCCTGGTACAGACTGTAAGGGCACAACTAGAGAGTGTCTTGTCAAAGAAGTAGTGAATGTCTGCGGGAGAGCTGGTTTTCACGATGACTTCCTGATGAGAGGACAAGGAATAAGGGACAAGATTGAAAGACTTAACAAAAAATGGAGAAAACAGATCGACAATAAAAAGTAAGAAGTAATTCACTTACTATAAGCATCATTTAAACTATTTTAGATACATATTAAACATTTTTAGGTTTAAATATTTACCATTGGTTTTACACATTCAAACAGTTTTTAGCATCCTTAATGAAGGTTGGAGGAAACAACCTGCAAAAAAGGGAATGGAAAACACTCATTATTATTCTATTATTGATTCAGGAACTTAGGAAGGTCCACCCCATAATAGATTGGTGTTAAAATATGTAAATATTTAAAGAAAATTACATATTACAATTTTAAACAAAAATTTTTCCCTCCTTTTAATTTTTTTAATTTCAAGTTACCATTCAGTGCTAGTCAAAATCTAAATGATCTACAAAAGGACTTTATTGACATGTCAAATGAGCTGTTTGACATAAGCAGTAAAGATTTAGTGTCAAAATTCAGAGGAGACCAGACAAGGACAGCTGAGGCAATTCAGGAAGACATAGAATACTATGAAGACCAGAAGTTCATAAGAGAAATGGTTCTTACCTCAGAGATTGACATGATCTACCAAAGGAGGTTAGATAGAAGAGAAGATCTGAACAGAAACCTTGAAAAACACTCAGAAGATAAAATTAATTTTGAACAAGTTGATGTCTCTGAATCAGAAACCGAATCTTTGTCCTCTCAGTCAATTTCATCTCAAGAAGTATCTTTTGATGTATCAACTGACAAAGATCCTGAAGAGCGTGCACCATCAACTGGGAAAAAAAGAAAAGATGAGCTACAGCTGTCTTTATCAGGATTATTTATATGGATTAATAAAATCTACTAGTGAGGTAGCTACAAGATTTCAGCTTGGTGTTAGGGGTCACACAACTTATAATCTTCCATTCTAAGGCATGCTGGGCACGACATGGAAGACATTGTTCTTTCAAAATCTAGAACCCATAGGAAAAGATTTGGGACAATCAAGAACAAGGTAGATGAAATTGGAGCTGGCTGCAAGGATGTTTTAATTGGTAAAAAAAAATTGTCCTACACTTTGACAGTAAATTGTGCAGAGAAATGGATTATGAAAATAATATTACTGTAAAAAAGGAAAGGATTGCAGTAAGTGTAACAGTTCCTGAAGATGATTATAGTAATGACATCTTGTTAGGAGTTTTTGAAGCCAATTCTTTCAAAAGAAAAGAACAGACAAAATAAATAAAGAATGCATTGAAATATTTTGAAATAGAAGAAAATAATTCCATATTTGTGCAGATACGACAGCTTCAAACACTGGTGCTCATAATGGGGCAATTCAACTTATCAGCAAATATGTTGTTGGAAAGCATATTATGCGGCTTTTATGCCGCAGGCACATAAATGAGAGATACATTTGTCATTTGGTGCAATCATTGACTGGAGAGACTAAAGCACCGAGGAAAGGCCTTTATGCAAGGTTTAAAAAAATGGTACTTCACAGAAGATGTTGTTATTGTGTCACTTGCTGATTTAAATGTAGATGATGAGGAAAAAGCATTAATGATCCAGGAACTTTTGAAATACCCCTATCCAGAGGATATTTCTTACTTTGATATTAAGAAACCTGTATACAAAAATACTCACCTGTATGAGTTGGTTGGGAAAAACAGCTGGTACCTGATTTTTATCCTGAATCTCAGCAAAGAAGATGTACTACCTTGAGTTTCTGATAGTATATTTTGAAACTTCAGCCCAGTTTCAAGTTTTTAAAGGAATTTGTCTCAAATATCTAATGTATAAACGATTGCGCAGAGAGAAATATCCGTCTAGTTCAAGAGTTCTTAGCAGATAGTAACATTGAAAGTCAGAGACAACATATTATGCTGGTGGCTAAGGACAGGAAGTTGGTTGACAAGCGAATGCTGATGAAAGATTAAACAACGTGTGAGCTCTAAGAAATATACTATTTTTTGTTTGTTAATTTTTTGTCAATCTTTTCCAGATTTATTGAAAATGGGTAGAAAATTGGATATTTATTAAAAAATGAAAATCTACACCTTGCGCTTCACATATGTTTAGAGATCTCAAATTTAGTGGTTATCTTTTACTCAAGGTATGTAACCAGGATATATACCATGCTTTTTGATTGTGTAAAAAAAAATATTTTTTGGGACACCCTTATATATATATACATATATACATATATATATATATATATATATATATATATATATATATATATATATATATATATATATATATATATATATATATATATATATATATATATATATTGGTATAAAGAAACAATCTATTTAAAGCCAAATCCTACCGTAACACAATTAAAATCAAGATCATGTAATTATATGTTAATAACTGTATGGTTTAAACCTTCTTTTGGACTTAACATAAGAACAAAGGTTTTAAAAAATTTTAAAACTTGGTTAAAAAACATTTTCTAATTATTTAACTAAAAAAACACTTTCTTAAATAATTACACAAATTTTATAAAACTTGCCTTAAATACTTGCCATATACCAAAGTCTTTACAATCATATTTACAATGTGAATGTATAGAAAACATTTTGATTTTGAAGCTTTACAACTTAATTTTTCCTCAAGGCCCATATGTTTGCTTTTTTCATAAATTAACAAAAACATCCAAAAAATAAGTAATAGTTATAACTAGATACCATACTTCCTAAAATAGCCATTCACTATGTACACTTCCACTAGCAAATAATAAATTTTTTTTAGCAAGTTCTATTAGGATATGGTTTCACGTTTCCTGACCAACACTTGTAAGATTTTGCTTTCCAATTTAAGCAAACAGTTTCATGTAAAAACTAATGTCATTTGCAATTGGAATTATTCTTTCTCACATCTTCTCAGATCATGAAATCTTTCTCAGATCATGAAATCTCGTATTTCATCACAAAAATTAGGCTCTTGTGACTTCTGGAGAATCTTTAATAGTATCAATAATAAGGGCAAGTCTGTAATTCCACCTCTTTTGTACGGTTAAGACTTTGTCACCTCACCTAAAGACAAAGCTGAATTTTTTGCCAAGAACTTTTCATCAATATCATCTCTTGATTCCACTAGTTGCGTTCTACTTGATATAGCTGTCAAACAGGTTGATCCACTGCTCGACATCCGTATCACTCCAGCTTCTGTATCTAAAGTGATTTCATGCTTAGACTCTTCTACAGCTTGCGGCACGGACAACATACCTGTTATAGTCTTGCAGAAGTGTTCTCCGGAGCTGTCGTTTATCCTTTCAAAACTATTTAATAAGTGCTTATCAGAGTCTTGTTTTCCAGCCTGCTGGAAAACAGCATCTGTTATCCCTATTTTCAAAAATTCTGGAAAGCGATCCGATTCGTCTTACTACCGTCCCATTAGTCTTCTTCCTATCATAAGCAAGGTTTTTGATTTTTTAATTAACAAACACTTAATCTCTCATCTCGAATCTCATAACCTACTTTCTGATCATCAATATGGATTTCGATCTTCTCGTTCTACAGCTGATTTGCTAACAGTAATAACCGATAGGTTTTATCACGCATTAGATAAAGGTGGAGAGGTTAAGGCCATTGCTCTTGACATTTCTAAAGCGTTTGATAAAGTTTGGCATGCTGGTCTTCTCCATAAGTTTTCTTCTTATGGTGTATCTGGAAACATCTTTAAGATTATTGAATCCTTCCTTTCCAATCATAGTATAAAAGTTGTCCTTGATGGACACAACTCTTCTTCTTACTCTATAACTTCAGGGGTTCCTCAAGGTTCAATCCTTGGCCCTATACTCTTTTTAATTTACATTAACGATCTTCCAGATATTCTCACATCTAAGGTGGCATTGTTCGCTGATGATACTACCATATATTCTTGTCACGATAAGAAGCCAACTCCCTCTGATTGCTTGCAGGGGGCATCTGAGCTTGAAAAGGATCTCACTTCTGCTACAGCATGGGGCTTGCAGTGGCTGGTGAACTTTAATTCAGATAAAACTCAATTTTTTTCGGCCAATCGTTATCGCAATAATTTAGACCTTCCTATATTTATGAACGGTAATGTACTCGATGAGTCTCCTACCCTTCATCTTCTAGGATTAACTCTTACTTCTGATCTTTCTTGGAAACCTTATATCAAATCCGTTGCAAAATTAGCATCTGCTAAAGTTGCTTCTCTTTATCGAGCTCGTCACTTTCTTACTCTGGATTCTATTCTCTATCTCTATAAATCTCAAATCCGGCCTTGTATGGAATACTGTTGCCATATCTGGGGTGGATCTTCTAATGATGCCCTTTCTCTTTTAGACAAAGTGCAAAAACGCATTGTAAACATTGTTGGACCTGCTCTTGCAGCCAACCTTCAATCTCTGTCACATCGTCGTAATTTTGCTTCTCTCTCTCTTTTCTACAAATACTATAATGGGCACTGCTCTAAAGAGCTAGTGTCTCTTGTGCCATCTACAAAAATTCATTCTCGTGTTACTCGACATTCAATTAAGTCTCATCCTTTTTCTGTTACTGTTCCTAAGTGCTCCAAAAACTCTTATTCGTCTAGTTTTTTTCCTCGAACATCAGTTCTTTGGAATTCGCTTCCTTCATCTCACTTTCCTGATTCATATAATTTGCAATCTTTTAAGTCATCTGTCAATTGTTATCTTGCTCTACAATCTTCATCTTTTCTCTTCCAGTAACTTCCAACACTAATTAGTGGTTGCTTGCAGCCTTGTTGGAAGCAAAGATGTTTAAAAAAAAAAAAAAAATCTTTATGTGTGCATTTTTACGTAGAGATTAGTTTGATCGTTTTCATTTTTATTTCTTTTTCTTACAAAGTAGAGCTGAATCATCATCACTGGAGCTGAATCATAATCACCGGTGCTACTAGTCACCGCTGGTTCATCCGTGTCAAGAAGCCTTTTACTGAGAAGGATTTATCTCATCACTTTAGCGCAACCATATAATTGACATTCCCATTAAATTTAAATGATGCTTTAAGTTCAGATTGTAGTGAAGATTTATCTATATCAACTTCTGAAATTACCTCTGATATGCAAATACCTGAGCTGGTTATTTTTGTAATCTTTTAAAGTGGTTTAAGGTGTATGATATGATTTTACATAACATAATATTTAACAAAAGAAATGAGCTGGTATCAAAATGTCGAAATGAAAGCAAATTTTTTATAAATTGGGTGACAATAAAAACAACTTTTTTTAAAAATGTCTGCTCTCACCCTCTAAATATGTTCTATTTAATAAAATAATACTGGAATTAAAAACTTTTCAAAAAAAAAAAATGTTCAGGGGTAGCTCAAGACCCTTGAACATTAGACGAGTCTCTTATATGATCAAAAATTTTTTTTTTCAAAAGTATATCATGTTGAGTCTCAAATGAAGCGAAATCATATAAAAATTAAAAAAATAATTATTTTATAAAAAAATGATAATTTTGGATTTTTTTTTTGGAATTATTATTCAAAAAACAAACTTTTTCCATTTTCAGTTAAAAAAAGGTAATATTTTTGCGATAAACTCTAAAATAATAAATTTTTAATAATATAATTATTATTTTTGATTTTTTTTTTTTTAATTTCACTTCTTTTGAGACCCAACATGATATTCTTTCAAAGAAATTTTGAGACCCAACATGATATACTTTAAAAAAAATAATAATAGAAAAAAACAACAACAACATATATTTGCTTTTATTTTAATATTTATTCTTTGATATTTCACTGATTTATTGTGATCAGCGTCATCTGGTATAATTAATTGTCATCTGGTTCATCATCAAATCAGCGTCATCTGGCATAATAAATAAAAAATTGTTACAAAGAAAATTGTTATAATAAAAACAAACCATTACAAAGATAATATTAAAAAGAGCATAAGAAAATACAAAAATAGGTTTTTAAATGTTGACATTAAATAATCTAATAAAAAAAGCCCCCATGTTTTTATTGTTACGTTGTTATCATCCCTATTAAGAATATTTTCACCACTTCCAAACTCTTGCCAAACTTTAGCTCTGTTTATTTAAAATGATTCTCAAAATTTTTCGAATATGATATTCTGGAGCAATTGATATGGACCAGTCAAACATACCTTGGCATGATTTGAAATGTTCAGTAACACCCAAACTGGCCTATTTTCCTTTTATACTATTTTTCAAAAACTGTATGAAAAATTTTCTTTTTAATTTCAATAATCTATATAGAATTGTAAGAACATTATAGTTGGTAGATGCCTGGGTTTGTATTTGAAAGTTTTGTCTTATTTTTGCAGAACATATTGTTTAAATTTGGAGCTGATATGAATAACTTTTATGTTTTGTTTTCTAAATTCCTTTCTAAATTTAGGACCAACAACTGGTATCCATGGCAGCTTTATAAACAGTTGGTTGTCAGTTGGTTGATAATTAGTATTTTTAAAACCTTTTTTCTCTGTCTAGTGTTCTATAGTGTTCTATATGTGCCCTAGTTTTCTATAGTCTCTGACAGGGTTGCAACCTTTTTTTTGTTGATAAAAACCAAAAACCATAGGTTTTTTTAAAAAAAAACAACAACAAAAAAAAACCATAGTTTTTTGGTTTAAATTCTTTTTTAAAAAAAAAATCCATGTTGTGTTAACTTTTTAAATAGAAAAAAAACATAAGTCATTTTACTTGAGGAAATTATATTTTCTATTAACGTTACTGATGTAACTTATCAACTAATACATTATTATTTAATGTTCTAAATATAAAAATAAGCCGCTTTTTCTACTCCCACCTTGTTTCTTAACTAGGATTGAAAAAGTGAAAAAATTATTTTAATTCCAGCACTAGAAGCTGGTTCATTTAACAAACCTTCAATATAATATAATGTTGCAGTAAAATAGCTTTTATCAAATTAAACAGATTTGTCTTTTAACTTGAATATTATTGGTAACAAGTTCTTAAATTCTTTATTTGCAAAGGTCATAGCAGCTTCATTTTCATTTTCAGAAATGATTAGATCCAAAATATTGAAGATCTCAGGGGAGGATCTAATAGGATGTGTCAATTTGATGACTAAAACTCAAAATTTTAAAAAAAAGAAATTTTATAGTGAAATTATGGTAGAATTTCATAAATGAAATGGAGTAATATCTTTAAAAATTAATTAAATTAAGTGGTAGCTACATTTTTTGGAGTTTTTATGTATTTAATTTGCTAATATTTTGAAAATCGTTAAAACAATGATGTTTTTCATTTAAAACGTATTTTGTTTCCAAAAATTTAACTTTAAGTGGAAGAAATTTATTCAAACCTATTAGGAGATATTTTCAAAACTTAAATGCTTAGCTTAAAAAAAAAAAAATTAAAAATAAAATTACTTGGATTATTGAAAAATTATATTTTAATAAAAATAATGGCACCAAAAATCACAAGAAATTTATCAGCTACTCACTTAAGTAGATATGTTTGAAATCAAATTTTACCGTGCATTAGATAGAGGTGGAGAGGTTAAGGCTATCGCACTTGACATTTCTAAAGCTTTTGATAAAGTTTGGCATGCTGGTCTTCTCCATAAGCTTTCTTCTTATGGTGTAGCTGGTAACGTCTTTAAGATTATTGAGTCCTTTCTTTCCAATCGTAGTATAAAAGTTGTCCTTGATGGACAACACTCTTCTTCACATCCTGTAACTTCAGGGGTTCCTCAAGGTTCAATCCTTGGCCCTATACTCTTTTTAATTTACATTAACGATCTTCCAGATATTCTCACATCTAAGGTGGCATTATTCGCTGACGACACTACCATTTACTCTTGTCATGATAAGAAGCCTACACTCTCTGATTGCTTGGAGGGGGTATCTAAGCTTGAAAAGGATCTCACTTCTGCTACAGCATGGGGCTCACAGTGGCTGGTGAACTTTAATTCAGATAAAACTCAATTTTATTCGGCCAATCGTTATCGTAATAATTTAGATCTTCCTATATTTATGAATGGTAATGTACTAGATGAGTCATCTACCATTCATCTTCTAGGATTAACTCTTACTTCTGATCTTTCTTTTAAACCGTATATCAAATCCATTGCAAAATTAGCATCTGCTAAGGTTGCATCTCTTTATCGAGCTCGACACTTTCTTACTCCAGATTCTATTCTCTATCTCTATAAATCTCAAATCCGTCCCTGTATGGAATACTGTTGCCACATCTGGGGCGGATCTTCTAATGATGCTCTTTCTCTTTTAGACAAGGTGCAAAAACGAATTGTAAACATAGTTGGACCTGCTCTGGCAGCCAATCTCCAACCTTTGTCACATCGTCGTAATGTTGCTTCTCTTTCTCTTTTCTACAAATACTATAATGGGCACTGCTCTAAAGAGCTAGCGTCCCTTGTGCCATCTACTAAAATTCATTCTCGTGTTACTCGCCATTCAATTAAGTCTCATCCTTTTTCTGTGACTGTTCCTAAGTGCTTCAAAAACTCTTATTCTTCTAGTTTTTTTCCTCGAACATCAGTTCTTTGGAATTCGCTTCCTTCATCTTGCTTTCCTGATTCATATAATTTGCAATCTTTTAAGTCATCAGTCAATCGTTATCTTGCTCTACAGTTTTAGTCTTTTCTCTTCCAGTAACTTCCAACTCTTATAGTGGTTGCTTGCAGCCTTGTTGGAAGTGAAGATGTTAAAAAAAAAAAAAAAAAAAAAAAAAAAAAAAAAAAAAGGAAAACCCCTTTTACCATCTGAGCTCCCTACTGCAAGAGACATTTTAAGATATGGATTATTTTTAAGAGAGACCAGTGACCTTAATAAAAGAAACTATACTGTCAATAAACTAGTTAATGATATGACTCTTGCTTTATCTTAATGGAAAAAAGCTAATTGTAAGTGTTTACATCCAGTAGTAATAAAAGAATGTAGTATTAAAGCTAAACTGAAGTATCTGTAGGAAACTGCAGTTAAAGTTAGCCTTGGAAATGCAAAAAAATCAATAAAGGATAGTTACATTACAAAAATTGACAAACTTGTTGATATTTTATCCTGCTAATGTTTAATAATGTTATATTCAGAGTATGGTTGTGATCAAGGCTGTAAAAAGCAGGCGCATATTAAATGTATGTGTGTATGCGAAAACAAAATTCCTGTTATAGAACTCAGCTTTATTAAGTCACAGAGAGCCAAAGTTGGAAGTTTTACCCATTACAATATTGGTGGAGTTGACACAATAGAATCAAAAAAAATAAAACAAGTTGTAAAGAGAAAAGAGGAGTATCAGCAGCAATTAGAAATGAGAGTTAAAAAATTAAAAAAGAAGAAAAACTCAACCAAATAACTTCAGAAGATTATAATTGCCTTGCACAGATTAACCAAGTAATAATAAAATATGTTTGTTAGTAAATAATTTTAATATAACTATTTTTAAAGAAATTAAAAGGTGATTTCTATAAGTATCTCAATATCTTTTTTTTACTTATTAGATTTTTCATAAACCATTAACTTAATGATAATAACACAAAGTTTGTCTTGTATTAATTTTTTTAGATTAAAAAAAAACAAACAAAGTTGACTCAGAACCATATATTTCTGGAGAACCAGAACCTTCCAATAATATTGTAAAGGTTTATAACAGAATGGACATAACAAACATTGCACTTGCTAGTATGAGGCATCACACTAGCTTACGAGAAACCGCAGAAATAGCGACAGCAGCACTTATAGATGCAAAAATTATAAAAAAGAATAATACATCGATGATTATTGATCGCAGCAAGGTTAAAAGGGCGCAAGAGAAGCAATCCAATTAGATAATAAATTTAATAAAGATTTTGAAAATAATGTGGTTTCCTGTATTTTTTTCGACAGGAAAGATAATACAAAAGTATTAATGGAATTTGATGGTAGGTATTTCCCTGGTCTTTTTAAGGAAGAACATTATTCTGTTGTTACTGAACCAAGTGGTAAATATCTATTTCATTTTGTTCCTGATAAAACTGATCACAGAAAACATGCTGAAGTAATTGCAGACCACTTGGTTAACTGGTTGGTGAAAAGAAATTTAGGAACACAACTTAAAGCTATAGGAGGAGACAGTACAAATGTAAATACTGGTTGGGAAAGTGGTGTGATGCAATGGGTAGAAATAAAATTGAGAAAGAGATTAGTGTGGATTGTGTGCGATCTTCACACAAATGAGTTAAGGTTAAGACATTTAATTATAAGCTTAGACAGCCCAACAAAATGTGGAAATAAGTGGTCAAGACTACTGGGGAAAATGTTAAATACAGCAACAAGTCTTGAAATTAATTCCAGATTTACAAAAATTGATGTTAAGCCTGCATTAATTGTTCTAAGTCCTGAAGTAATAAAAGGTTTAAGTTCTGGTCAGAGCAATGCTTACAGAATAACAAAAGCAATAAGGTCTGGTGATTTACCTCAGCAGTTAGCAATGCTAGAGATAGGAGATGTTTCCATAGCAGGTGGCTCACAACAGCATTAAGATTTTGCAGGATATGGGTTTCTCAGCATAGCCTATATAGCACCAACCTTCAAAATCTTACATGGATTGTCAAATTTATTGTAGGTGTTTATATTCCAAACTGGTTTAACATAAAAGTTAAATCATGTTGGGTTAAGAGACCAAGACACGTTTTATACCAATTAGAACTCCTCAGAAGCCAGAAGAAACCAGCTCTTGATATTATAATGCCCAAAATTAAAAGATCAGCTTGGTATGCACATTCAGAAGCTGTTTTTTAAGCTATGATATGCAGTGAGAGTGAAGTAGAAG